>OZ018322.1:22346993-22979493 GCA_963969495.1 Ceratothoa steindachneri | reverse complement strand
ATGTCTCTCCTGGTGTCTGCCACAAAGTCTCAACCGGGTTGAGGTACGGCCTCTAAGGAGACCAGTCCATGACACATCTTCCTCCTGATCCAGGAAATTTTTCACTAACGTTGCCGTGTGTCAAGGTGCATTATTCTGCATATAAAATAGAAGGCTAGACATAGGTGGATCTCATATGGAGCACAACCTCTTCTTGCAAAGGTTCTCTATACGCTTGAGCCTTTGTTCTGCCCTGCAAGCAAAAAAGTGGGCCAAAATCTTCCGCCGAATTATGGCCCACACTATAACGCTTCTTCCACCAAACGACGCTGCTCTTCATGCAGTTCCCGGATAATCTTTCGCCAGGTCTTCGACAGACGAACCTCCTCCTGCCATCTGAACAAAACAAATTGTACTTCGATTCATCGCTGAAGTGTACTTTTGACCATTGGTTAGTGGTGAAGGATAATCTAGATTTCTTGATCTTAAGGCTGAGCAATAGTTCGACTGCTGGTGTACGATTTTTTGAAGATCTTTCCGTCAGGCGGCGTGACACTGTCTTCCTGGAGACACAAATCCCATAGTTTCATTTACTTCTCCGGAAATCCTGGCTGGTGTCTTGTATCGGTCCATTTTTTTGAGATACGGACTATGACTTAGTCATCTCTTTTTGAGGTTTCCCTAGATATACGACTATAAATTCCACTGATATATGATCGTGGGGCATCGTAACGTGCATATAGTAATTATGCACGACACTTTTAGGATGTTTAACCCTTTCAGAAATCGCTCCAATGCGAGATGATCTTCTTGAAGGTAGCTTAACAATTAGCTACTGGATATAAACAGGTGTAGTGGGTACCGTAGGCATGTTTGGTACTCGAAACTTGACAAAGTAATGATGAAAGTGCCAGGAATTCACGGAAGTAAGTTTCTATCCAAATTAGTTGGTTGTAATGAGGATAGATAGAAGTAATGTATTACGCTATCCGGATCATTTTTACCTCCATATATTTGCAATATAAATGCTCTTTTGCAATCGCAGTTTGATCCATCTTAACATGTACAACTTATAGCAATGCTTAGCTTATATGTAATTTGTCATGAATTACTTACCATTATTTGGTTTGAATAAGTTTTGTGATGGAAACCTAAGTGTCCGAATCATTATTTCGCAACTATATATATATATATATATATATATATATATATATATATATATATATATATATCTATATATATATATCAACTTTGTAACCGAAAAAAACTACAAATACATCTTTTATCTCCAAAATGTTGAGCATCCTTAGTTAGTAAATTAATTATTGAAAGCCTCGGTTGATTAACAATCATTAATCGTCGGATTAATCAGATTTCAGGCCCAATTAAACTTTGATATTACTTCATTCTCAAATTTTGTTATTAATTATTACTAATCCCATTATGAAAGAAATACAAGTTCATCCTTTAGGAGCAACAACTCCTTCATTCCGTCGCGGAATACAGTCGTACACGTTTTGGACAGTAGCTATAAGAATATTTACCCATTCCAGTTCCAGCTCTTACAGAAATGATGACGAGGAGAAACGGTTGCCTACTTGCAGCTCCTTAACACAACATAAATGTTCGATTATGTTAAGATGAGGTGATTGTGAGGCCCAATCTAAGTGTTCTACATCACTGCTGTGCTCTCCGTAACATATTTCAACCATTTGTGCTCTGTGAATCGGCGCTTCATCGTCTTGGAAGAAACAAAGTTTGTACCTTTGGTAGAACTTGGTGCAAATTGATAAATAAAGTACCGTCAAAAAGAATTAAAGGTCAGTATTTCTGTCAAAACATCTTCCATAACTTTTGCCACAGAAAATCCATGGTTTCCAAATTGGTTTACGATAACCTACAAGTATGAACTAGTTATGGGTAAAAAGGTTATTCAAATTTGAATTAATGAAACGAAAATTATCAGCAGATAAGCAATTTACTAGAAACATGGTAGTGTCCAAAACGATCCAAACGACATCCGAACCAAATTTTTATTGGAATATAACGTTTATATATATTATCAGTGGGAAAGATTTGTACAAGTTATAAATAATTAGTATTTAGTGTGGAAGCCTTCATTCTCGATGATGCTTTGAGAACTCTCACAAGGATGAACCCACTGCTGACACACTTGCGTAATAATCTATGTCGTAGAATGACTCCCGACGATACCATATATCACTATTCGTTGAGGGAACTTCCTTAATTATCTTTAGAGTGCGTTAATGTCTGGCGGCCGATATTATGTATCTTCGATATGCTTAAGAAGTGGAACTGAGCTCAAGGATAATAATATTGCTATCATTAATAAAATAGAGTTTTATTAATAATAACTATCAACAAACACAAGACGGAAAATATTGACATAAACAGAGAATGCAAAGGGTCGTGGGGGCTCGGCTAATCCGAGGATTTAAAGGATTTAAAAAGGTAAAACAAATATAGAGTTAAAGAGATGGGATGGTTCGATAAACCATTTAAGGCACAGGATAGAATTGACAAAAGGGTTAAGTACTCAAAGGTGACGTTTAGCTTACGTAACTTTTACACTAGTGGTGCAGTGGAGGGTGGCTTGAAGGAATTTTCGGTCCGCTGGCGAGTTCCAGCCCAAGAAGGGGGAATAAAAGGATCCTGACGTGGCGTCTTGGGAAGGAGAACCGTTTCTCGACGAACGGCTTGAAGAACAATGGCTGTTCTACGTTGTTCTCTCCTGAACAAAGGGGGGTGAGAACCGTCTCTTGTCTACGGGCTCAAGAACAATGGCTGTTCTAATGTTGTTCTCCTCTGAATAACAGGGAAGGGGGGTTAGAACCGTCTCTTGTCTACCGGCTCAAGAACAATGGCTGTTCTAATGCTGTTCTCCACTGAACAACAAGGGGGAAGGGTGAGAGCCGTTTCTTGTCAACGGGACTCGAGCGAACAATGGCTGTTTTAATGCTGTTCTCCTCTGAACAACAAGGGGGAAGCCTTTTGGACTCGGCGTCGCAAAGGCTCGAACTTTGGCACTCAAGGGATATTGTCCTCTTTCTGGACAAGTGATGGTGAATCTCGAGGTCGAGGCCCCTTGGCGCACAAAGGGAGAGAGGGTCGTGGTGATGTTTCGCGACGAAAATCTGGATCTCCAATCTGATCTTAGTGGTAAAGTTTCCATATAAATAGCCAGGACATCCCCTTGGCGTGGGGGACAATGGGGTGGGAGCTTCGAGGGAACGCACAGCCGAGCCGGAGAACAATGCCTTATCTGCCCATAAGCCTAACTCAATCTGGCGAGGTCGGAGTATGGGGGCGAACGGGGGGGGGGGACGATAACCTCCTTGTTTAAACATTGACATCCGGTGGCTGTGATAAGACGCCAAGCCTTGAATCGAAAATGCACGTGGGCAACATTGGGGTTATAATTAATATGTGATAGAAGTTGAAATAAATGCAGCTTCAACTCGTTCTATCACACCCCTCCATTCCGGGGGAAGTTGTCACTTCGAAAAAAAAAGAGAGAAGGGACAACGATAGAGCTCCGTTGTGGGGAACTCGTTTTCTTGTACCAACCGTACCTTCCTGCACCTAACTAGTATTCCCTCAATACATATGATTATTTTGATCTTTAGATTACAGGGGAAAATAACCTTTAATACAACTTAATCAAAGAAAAAAAAGGGCATGGAACAATGAAATCATATAAAATTTGTACATACGGGACAAAATAATTTATACGTAAATTAATGGGTACAAATATATATACATACAAAAAATAAGACATTGAGCGTTACAAAAGTCAGACATATACATTAATTAATTATATTATAAGAGAATCTTAATTTAAGTCGTACAAGACGGTATATACCTACAGGGAGATACTAATCCTATGAATACACTTACTCTACGCTATTCGGTAACGCATTCCTACTGAGGGCGTCAGCGACCTGGTTATCGGAACCTTTTATCTAATTTATTTTAAATTGATACTCTTGCAAGAGTAAACTCCAGCGCATGATGCGGCCGTTTGAGTGTCGCACATTCCTAATATAGGCTAACGGACGGTGGTCGGTTCCTATTTGAAATTCTTTACCTATCAAGTACATCTTGAATTTGTCTATGACCCAGATAATTGATAGAGCTTTCTTTTCTATAGTGGCATATCTCTTTTTGCGTGGTAATAATTGATGACTAGCATATGCAACTGGATGACTCGTGCTGTCATCCTCGTATTAAAGGAGCACACCTCCAATGCTCTCGTTGCTCACGTCGGTCTTAAACCCAAAGGATTTTTCCGGGTTGGGCAACTTTAAAATGGGGGCAGAAATGAACTTACTCTTGAGCTGTTTAAAATGGGAAACAGCGACATCATTCCAACGTAAACGATCGGGAAAATTCTTTTTTTTGAAGGGGGCTGAGGGGGGCCGAAATTGCAGCGAATTTCGGAACAAATCGCTGATAGTGAGAAGCTGATCCTAGGAACGATCTTAAGGGCTTCTTTGTAATCGGGAGGGGCATGTCAGCGATTGCCTTAATCTTGTTCTCTTGGGGACCTAACTTGCTTTGTCCTATTTTAAAACCTGAATATTTAATGGGTTCGTGAGCAAAATGGCATTTGCTGGGGCCAATGTTGAGGCCATTTTCGCGCAGTCGCTCGAAAATAGCTAATAGGGCGGGTAAATGGTGACTCCATTTAATTAGTTCTTGTAGCTGACTCTTCTGACGTGGTGTCAGCTGCGCGTCACTATCCAGGTCAGAGGGTTCCAAAGACTCGCCTGGTAGGGAAGGAGGAGGGTAATCGGCATCAGGTTGGATGCACACTGTCTGGATTACATTAAGGGACTCCGCGGGGTAATCTTCTTCAAGTGCCGATGTTTCGTCCAGTTCTACGAAGGTATCTCCATGGGCGCGTTGGGGGTTCTTTTTTTCTTCGGGTCCACGGACAGTCTCCGTGTCCTTGTCTTGGGCCTTATCACCTAAGGGTGTTAGTGATTCACACTCCTCTTGTGCCGTCTAAAGTCCTGGTTAGGGGTCTCCGAGAAATCGGACGGTATCGGGGTTCTGATGGGGACGGGCTCCTCGGCTTCTTTCTTATCTCGGCCTCGAGGAAGGGCGGCCTGAAACACAGGGTCGAAACTTACTTGGGGGCTCTGTCCTATAAGCACGGAACAGAATTGTATGGGTGCTGAAATGACTTCAGCCCAGCCATCATAATATTGACACTGCAGGTAACATCTAACGACGGGGAATTGGTTCGCCCGCCCAAGGTAGTCATGTACCACCGCAAATTTTTCGTGGTTAGGGTCCACTGGGGGAAGGAGTTAGTCGGACACGATGAAACACGTACATCCTGTGTCCCTGACGAGAGTCGATACTCGACAGCCGTTCACGCTGCCCTCCTCAAATTTCAAAGTTCCCGATGAACTTTTATCAAAAACAAAATTTACCTGGTGGCCTGACGGAAGGGGAGAAGTTTCTGCTTGGGTCTGCACCACCGGGGGAGCCGGGGTTGAATTAATCTGGTGAACTTGGTGGGCTGGTCCGCTTTTAAGCCTAGAATTTTGGGGGCAATTCCAGCTCATGTGGTTTTCTACACCACAGGTGAAGCATATGATGGGTCGATTCGGGAAGAGAGATGGAGGAGAAATCTTAACGGGAGGTTTGGAGTCCCGTTGTTGGTTTTGGGGAAAGAAGTTTTAGGGTGTTACGGGGCTCGGAAACTTCGTCGACTTTCCTGTGAAGGGGCGTGAATCCTTCCTTCTTTCCTTGTAGGGGGATTGGTGAGAAGTTCGATTCTCCTTTAGGTATAAATTATGGCTGGCGGCATAGACATCTGCTTCTTCGGTACATTCTTTAAAGGTCTGGCACCAACGATCTTTGACGAACGCGCGGATCTCCGTCGGGAGAGACGCCAAAAATTGATCTCTCAACACGAAGTCTGTTAAGGACTCGTAGTTCGGATCAACCTTTGAAGATTCTAACCAAAATTTAAAATTCCTCTGAAGAATGTATCCAAATTGACGGAACGTCTGTCCGGGTTTAATACGACCTCCTCGAAATTCTTGGCGGTAGAAATCGGGAGTCATATTATGAGCGGCCAATAACTCAGCTTTTAAGGTGCTGTAGTTAATTGTACACTCAGATGGTAAAGATATAAAAATTTCGCGCAATTTTCAATTTAACAGGGGAAGTAATCTGGCTACACCTTCAGCCTCCAGATCCATGTTATTGATTTCGAGGATTTTTTCGAAGTGGGCTAAAAATGCTCCCAAATCCTCTCCATCCTTGAAATTGGGGATCTTTAGTGAGAGATTGGGGGAGGGGGGGCTTCGGAACGGGAACTGGCGGACTGTATCCCCGCTTCAACACGAGCTAATTCAATCTGATGGTGAAGCTCAGCTTGTCTTATCCGTTCCTCTCTTTCTATTTCTTTTTCTTCTCGTTGGATTTCTCTTTCTCGTTCTTCTCGTTGTATTTCTCTTTCTTCCTTTTTTCTTTGTATTTCTCTTTCTTCCTCTTTTCTTTGCTCCTCTTGAATGTACTCAATTAGTTCTTTTCCGGAGAGTCCCAAGGATTCTCCTTGCGCTTTAAAGATTTCAAACTGAGTCATCTTTGCACTTGGGGGCGCACTAGTCAACCAACTAAAATTCCTTGCAACAAGAATTATGCCTCTATAGAATTAGCCTACCTAAATATGGGCACTGACCTATTCGTACTTGGTTTCTTACTCTAAATAACCACTGACTAAAATCACAAAAAAAACAAACAAATTATTATAACCGTTCCTTGAGCTACTCCAGCTTCTTAAGTTTAAAAAAAAAAGGGGATAGCAATCGTTAAAACAAAAGGGAACTACTATATTCTATTATTATAACGAATAACACTATGCTTTACTCGACTGAGACCAGTGTTTGCAAAGATATAGCGTTAAACCTTACACACCTGATACCAAATTTAAATAGTATATATATATATATTTCGTAGAATGACTCCCGACGATACCATATATCACTATTCGTTGAGGGAACTTCCTTAATTATCTTTAGAGTGCGTTAATGTCTGGCGGCCGATATTATGTATCTTCGATATGCTTAAGAAGTGGAACTGAGCTCAAGGATAATAATATTGCTATCATTAATAAAATAGAGTTTTATTAATAATAACTATCAACAAACACAAGACGGAAAATATTGACATAAACAGAGAATGCAAAGGGTCGTGGGGGCTCGGTTAATCCGAGGATTTAAAGGATTTAAAAAGGTTAAACAAATATAGAGTTAAAGAGATGGGATGGTTCGATAAACCATTTAAAGCACAGGATAGAATTGACAAAAGGGTTAAGTACTCAAAGGTGACGTTTGGCTTACGTAACTTTTACACTAGTGGTGCAGTGGAAGGTGGCTTGAAGGAATTTTCGGTTTGCTGGCGAGTTCCAGCCGAAGAAGGGGGAATAAAAGGATCCTGACGTGGCGTCTTGGGAAGGAGAACCGTTTCTCGACGAACGGCTTGAAGAACAATGGCTGTTCTACGTTGTTCTCTTCTGAACAAAGGGGGGTGAGAACCGTCTCTTGTCTACGGGCTCAAGAACAATGGCTGTTCTAATGTTGTTCTCCTCTGAACAACAGGGGGGGGGGGGTTAGAACTGTCTCTTGTCTACCGGCTCAAGAACAATGGCTGTTCTAATGCTGTTCTCCACTGAACAACAAGGGGGAAGGGTGAGAACCGTTTCTTGTCAACGGGACTCGAGCGAACAATGGCTGTTTTAATGCTGTTCTCCTCTGAACAACAAGGGGGAAGCCTTTTGGACTCGGCGTCGCAAAGGCTCGGACTTTGGCACTCAAGGGATATTGTCCTCCTTCTGGACAAGTGATGGTGAATCTCGAGGTCGAGGTCCCTTGGCGCACAAAGGGAGAGAGGGTCGTGGTGATGTTTCGCGACGAAAATCTGGATCTCCAATCTGATCTTAGTGGTAAAGTTTCCATATAAAAAGCCAGGACATCTCCTTGGCGTGGGGGACAATGGGGTGGGAGCTTCGAGGGAACGCACAGCCGAGCCGGAGAACAATGCCTTATCTGCCCATAAGCCTAACTCAATCTGGCGAGGTCGGCGTATGGGGGCGAACGGGGGGGGGGCGATAACCTCCTTGTTTAAACATTGACATCCGGTGGCTGTGATAAGACGCCAAGCTTTGAATCGAAGATGCACGTGGGCAACATCGTGGTTTTAATTAATATGAGATAGAAGTTGAAATGTTACGCAGCTTCAACTCGTTCTATCACAATCTAGTTCCATTCATCTTGAAGAATTTCGTAGAAGAGTTCTTTAACTGTTTATGGATTCCTCGCTTTAGACCTCTCTCCGAGTGTCTTCCAAACATTTATAATAGAACTCAGGTCCGGACTCTGCGCAGGCAGGTTCATACATTGTGATGTGCGCGTCATCCAGGAAGGTCTTGACAGATTAAGTCGTGTGACAGGGGGTTATCCTGCATGAAAATTGCAAGTTGAGTTTCGGAGGTTTGCCGATGAGGCAAAGCGTGGTTTAGCAGCAATTCCTTATGCACTTGTACATTCACTTTACTCCATAAGTTCACTATTGGCTCAGTGCCTTCTTGTGAAATCATTCCCAGACTATGACATTTGTTGCACTGCCTGATTCTTATAATCTGAGGTACTCCAAAAGTAAATAAAATCATTAATATTATATAATTCTGCTGTGCTCAAAGTAATTAAAATCAATTTATGTTATCGTGTAATTCCGCACCAATTCAAAGTAAATTGTATATGTAATGTTAATTCGACTTAAGCGGAGTGATAAGTCAAACAATATATATATATATATATATATATATATATATATATATATATATATATATATATATATATATATTTATATACATACACATAGTTTGGACAAAATAATTGGAACAGTACAAATTTAACAACAATATTTCAATGAGCCGTTATTTTACGAATATCCATCCAAATTTCATTATGAGTGTTTTGTTTTTATTGTAGATCCATAGTTTCCTATATCAGCTTTAATGATTATTTGTATTTCTTTTTCAGATCGTGGTATAGATGCTAAGATGCGTGGCCTAATTGAGTTCGAAAAAGGGAAAATTGTTGGAGCACGAATTGCTCAGAATAGCTAAACTCCTTGGATTTTCGAGAGCTACCATACGAGGGGCGGTCAATAAGTTTTGCAAATCGGTAGGGAAAAACCGAGGAAGGGGGATGGCTGCTTGTGGGGGTGTTAGGACAAGTTATGACAAGTCAGGACCTGCAGCCGCACGCTCTTGCCTAGTCTATTTAAGAAGCAGTAGCTGATCGCAGATCGCCCGTCACAAATTTTTCAACAATGAAGGTTGAGCACCGCGCAGTGATCATATTTTTGACCAACGAAGGCAAGAGTGTAAAAGAGATCCATGAACGCATGGTTGCAGTGTACAACGACACCGCCCCTTCCTATGCAACCATTGCTCGCTGGAATAGGGAGTTCCGCCATGGTCGTGAGTCCCTTGAAGATGACCCCCGTCCACGACGCCCATCAGACGTGACCAACGAGGAAAATGTGGCCCATGTGGAGAGGAGGATCCTCGAAAATCGACGGGTGAAGGTCGAAGAAATCGAGCGAGAACTTGGAATATCACATGGAAGTGTTATCAACATCATCCACGACAATTTGGTCATCACCAAGGTCTCTGCCCGTTGAGTTCCTAGAAACCTCACGCCTTATGATCGACTTCAACGTCGTCAAAGTCCACAAGGCCAGAGCTGCACAAGCTGCCCTGCGCGAGTGCGGATTCGAGGAGCTCAACCATCCCCCCTACAGTCCAGATCTGGCCCCCAGTGACTACTTTTTATTCCGCCAGCTCAAGGATGCACTGCGTGAACGCCGGTTTGGAGACGATGAAGATGTCCAGCTCGCCGTCCAGCAGTGGATTGAACAGCAGTTGGGAGATTTCTGGTTGTCGGGAATTCGAAGCCTCACGACAAGTGGCGCAAGTGCATTGAAGTCGAGAGTAGTTATATTGAAAAATAATAAAACACTTTTCCTCATATCTCGTTTCCTTATATCCGAATTGCAAAACTTATTGACCACCACTCGTATCAAGGACCATGGCAGAATTTAAGAAGCAAGGCAAAACCTCCAGCAGGAGGAATAATTTCAGCAGGACATCGAAGCTCGCTGAAAGAGACCGACGAGTGGTGAAACACATTGTGATAAAAAATCTCGGGATAACTGCACCTAAACTTTGAATTTTGAATCGTGTATGTGAGAGTATGCAGGTGAGGGGATAGAAAGGGTGTGTGAATAGATAGCGGAAAGTAGACCAGTGGTGAAAAGAGAAAGAAGTGTGGTAGGGTGCAAAGTGATGCTAGAGCCTGGTGATCAGGCCTATCGCAGAGTTGGATCAACATCTCATTAGCCAAATTTAGACCAAAACTGTTCGCCGTGAGCTTAATAAAGCCGGATATCATGAAAGAGCCGCCATCAAGAAACCTCAGCATTCTCATCAAAATATTCAGAAAAGGCTGAACTGGTGTAGAAGTCACAAGGGCTGGTCGACAGACCAATGAAAGCAAGTAATATTCTCCGACGAGTCCAGTTTGTGTCTTTTCCCCACTGCAGGGCGAGTTTATGTGTGGGGCAGCCCGAGAAAGCTTTTAGTCTTGACTGCTCTGTTCTTAAAGTGAATAACGGAGGAGGGTCAGCGATGGTTTGGGCAGGCATTCTTGGAATTCCCTTGGTCAAATCGTTGTCCTCCATGGTAGGATCAACAGCAAAGAATATCTGAATTTTTGGAAGATCAAGTCCATCCCTTGGTCCAAACATTATTCCTTGATGGTGAGTGCTTTTTCCAAGATGACGATGGTTAAAAATTGGTATGAAGAGCATAGGGGTGAGCTACAGTACATTGGATTGGTCCCCACAATCTCCGGATCTTAATATTATTAAGCATTTGTGATGCGTCTTAGAGCGACAAGTTAAAAGTTGTTAACATCTACCGTTGTGTCTGAAACAGCTGAAGCAGGTATTGCAAGAAGAATGGCTCAAAATTCCTCTCAATAAAGACAGGAAGCTGTATGAATCAATTCCAAGACGCATCAACGCTGTTAGGAAAGTAAAGGAAGCAACGACGCCATATTAAATAAATATTCATTGAATTTAACACTTGTTCCACTAATCTTGTCTAAAAAATGTATATATATATATATATATATATATATATATATATATATATATATATATATATATATATATATATATATGTATATATATATATATATATATATATATATATATATATATATATATATATATATATATATATATATATATATATATATATTAAAATCTTTTAAAATTGGTTCCAATATTGTAAAAGCAACTTCAGGCTAAAACGTGTGAGGACTGTACTTATATAATTTTCATTCATTACAGACCCCAATTTCTGATTTACCATTTGTATCTTGTTAATATCTTGTTAATATCCTGTTAGATACCTTTTACATCTATTTAATATCCTGTTAATATCCTTTATTTTACATCCATTTAATTACCAATTAATATGTTGTGAATTACATTTTTAATTCTTTTACATATCATTAAATATCATTCCAAAATTCACATTTAATTCTTCATATCTCTCATTTTACTCTCTCATTCTATAACTCGTAATACAAGCGTAAAGATGGTTCCTCAGAGAAGCGGACTCAAGAGCTTCTTAGGGCGGCCTTTATGGATATATTTGTCCAGAATAAGCCTAAAGATGATTTTCTCAGAGAAGCGGACTAAAAGGCTTCTTTGCGTGGCCTTTATGGATGTATTTTTCTTGAACAAGCGAAAAGATGGTTTCTAAGAGAAGCGGACTCAAAGGCTACTTTGGGCGGCCTTTATGGATATATTTTAATTGAAAAAGCGTAAGGATAATTTCCTCAGAAAACGGAATCAAAGGCTTCTTTGGGTGGCTTTTATGGATATATTGGTCCTGAACAAGCGTAAATATGATTCCTCAGAGAAGCGGACTCAAAGGCTTCTTTGGGCGTCATTTATGAATACATTTGGGCTGAAAAAGCGTAAAGATGATTTCCTTAGAGAAAAAGACTGAAAGGCTTCTTTGGGCGTCCTTTATTGATAAATTTGTCATGAATAAGCGTAAAGATTATTCTCTCAGAGGCGCGGACGCAAAGGCTTCTTTGGGCGTCCTATCTGGATATATTTGTCTTGAACAAGCGTAAAGATGATTTCAGTCAAAGAAACGGAATCAAAGGCTTCTTTGGGCAGCCTTTATGAATACACTCGTATTTGTCTTGAACAAGCGTAAAGATGATTTCCTCAGTGAAGCGGACTGAAAGGTTTCTTTAGGCGTCCTTTATGACTAAATATGTCCTAAACAAGTGTAAAGATGATTTTCTCAGAGAAGCGGACTCAAAGGCTTCTTTGTGCGGCCTTTATGAATATATTTATCTTGAACAAGCTAGAGATAATTTCCTCAGAGAAGCGAACTCAAATGCTTCTTTGGGCGTCCTTTATGAATAAATTTGTCCTGAACAAGCGTAAAGATGATTTCCTCAGAGAAGCGGACTCAAAGGCTTTTTTGGGTGTCCTTTATGGATATATTTGTCTTGAACAAGCGTAAAGATGATTCGTCAGCGAAGATGATATCCTTCCATCGGTCCATTATCCAAATCATTACGATCTTTGAAAGAAAGAAAGGATTGGCAATGACAGCTCTTGTAGGTTCCCCAGCTGTGTTGTGCTCTCGAACTGTTTTGGTTGATGCTCTTTTGAAAATTATATTTAGCTCTACAGCCCCATCAGTATTTGTGGTTCCGTGCTCTACATCCCCGTCAGTATTTGTGGTTCCGTGCTCCACAGCCCCGTCAGTAGTTGTGGTTTGGTGCTCTACAGCCCCGTCAGTAGTTGTGGTTCCGTGCTCTACATACCCGTCAATAGGTGTGGTTCCGTGCTCTATAGCCCCGTCAGTAGTTGTGGTTCCGTGCTCTACAACCCCGTCAGTAGTTGTAGTTCCGTGCTCTATAGTGCCGTCAGTATTTGTGGTTCCGTGCTCTACATTCCCGTCAGTAGTTGTGGTTCTATGCTCTACATCCCCGTCAGTAATTGTGGTTCTGTGCTCTACATCCCCGTCAGTAGTTGTGGTTCTGTGCTCTACACCCCCGTCAGTAATTGTGGTTCTGTGCTCTACATCCCCGTCAGTAGTTGTGGTTCTGTGCTCTACAGCCCCGTCAGTAGTTGTGGCTCCATGCTCTACATCCAGGTCAGTAGTTGGGGTTCTGTGCTCTACAGCCACGTCAGTAGTTGTAGTTCTGTGCTCTACATCCCCGTCAGTAGTTGTGGTTTGGTGCTCTATAGCCCCGTCAGTAGTTGTGGTTCCGTGCTCTACAACCCCGTCAGTAGTTGTAGTTCCGTGCTCTATAGTGCCGTCAGTATTTGTGGTTCCGTGCTCTACATTCCCGTCAGTAGTTGTGGTTCCATGCTCTACATCCCCGTCAGTAATTGTGGTTCTGTGCTCTACATCCCCGTCAGTAGTTGTGGTTCTGTGCTCTACACCCCCGTCAGTAATTGTGGTTCTGTGCTCTACATCCCCGTCAGTAGTTGTGGTTCTGTGCTCTACAGCCCCGTCAGTAGTTGTGGTTCCATGCTCTACATCCAGGTCAGTAGTTGGGGTTCTGTGCTCTACAGCCACGTCAGTAGTTGTAGTTCTGTGCTCTACATCCCCGTCAGTAGTTGTGGTTTGGTGCTCTACAGCCCCGCCAGTAGTTGTGGTTCTGTGCTCCACAGCCCCGTCAGTAGTTGTTGTTCCGTGCTATACATCCCCGTCAGTAGTTGCGGTTCCGTGCTCTACATCCCCGTCAGTATTTGTGGTTCCGTGCTCCACAGCCCCGTCAGTAGTTGTGGTTTGGTGCTCTACAGCCCCGTCAGTAGTTGTGGTTCCGTGCTCTACATCCCCGTCAGTAGTTGTGGTTCCGTTCATTACATCTTCCTTAGTAGTTGTTGTTCCTTGCCTTATCGGCACAAAACGTATTAATGGTTCGTGATCTCTATCACTGAGTTTCGCCTTCTGTCCTGACTCACAGTTTCCCAGACCTAGTTTCTCCTTCTCTTTGGTACGCTCGCGGGGCCTTAGGAAACCTACAATATACTTGCATGGTAGGCCGTGGGTATAAAAATGAGTAGCAGCAACCTGCTCCTGGGGGACACTCCTCACCCACTCAAGCATTTGGAGGAAGAGCGTCCCTCAGGCGTACCCGATGCAGTGTGTAGGTTGCTACTCGTTGCTATAGCAACCCCTTTGGAAGGCAGAAAAGTCACACATGTTGTCATATACATCAGGTACCGGGTGTGTGCGGTACATATCACTGGTTCCCATTATTTTATCCAACCCTTGGATATATCCGCAGATCCCCATGCAGGCATTGGGGCCGGGAGGGACACAATCTTCCAGGTGTCAGCCGCAGCCCTCCTTATGAAAAGAAGGAGGGGGTTCCTAAACTGAAACCAGGATGGAGGTGAAAATTTGCTGCGAAATTTGCTACCTGCCTATAAAATAGGCGTAAAGAGGCTTATGAATAAAGCAGAAAAAGTGTAAAGTGGAAATAACTATAATAAATAAAGCCCAGGTAGTCTCAATCTAGATTATGGCTGACGGGGGTATTGGGAGCTGGGAGGGCTTCCTACTCTTATAGGTACCAGAAAAGTCTGAAAAGGAGTGCAGCGAGGTGGTAAAACCCTTAAGGGGGGGATGTATGTCAAGCGTTTTCGGTATTAACTTAACTTAAATTAAAACGAGACCTAACTTAACTTAACTTAAATTAAAACGAAGCTTGACTTAACTTAACTTAAATTAGAACGAGACCTAACTTAACTTAACTTAACTTAAATTAAAACGAGACTTGACTTAACTTAGCTTAAATTAAAACGAGACCTAACTTAACTTAACTTAAATTAAAACGAGACTCAACTTAACTTAACTTAAATTACAACGAAACCTGTGTGCCAAGCTCCAATTTAGTCACGGCTTATAGTGAGTTTCTGCAAACAATTTCAATTAAACGACTTTTCTCTCTTTTACTTCGATTTCTTTCTTCTTGAACTCAACTTCAGAGCTTTGGTAGTAAAAATGACTTCCCAATTGAATTTTCAAAAGGTCAGAGATGTTTGAGAAGAAGTATATGTATTCAGTTTATGAAAATATTGTTGTGTCCATTTAGTAGAATTAAGCAAGAGTTTGGAGGTGAAGGTGAGGGGCGGGCGTAAGCTATTCTTGCTCCCCATCTGATATAGTTAGAATGATCCTGCGGTTAAATTGGATTATGTATTCTAGGGACCACGATAGATTTTTGGTGGTCGTAATTTCCTATATCCATTATCTTATTTTGAATATTGTGATCAAAGAAGGTGAATTAAATCCTTGTCTCAACTTGGGTACATTGAATACCAATTTACATAAACAGATTGCGGTAATTCTATAGAGTAACGACTCTACCCTTTATGCAGAAATTTAATTTTAAATCTATTTTATAGGCCCATCTGAATTGTCTGTTGCTATTTATTCGTTATGGATAAATACATGATTTTTTTTTCAGCCAAAGGCAAGGAATTACAGATATGTTGCCGTCACGGGAAGCACTTGGTGTACTTAGCGACTACTGGCAAAATCATAATGGTGACACGTGGTAACTTCACACCATCTGTGGCCTATTAATCCTCTCACCTGCGAGAGTGGCACAACTCTCTCGCTAGGCTGCTATCATTGCTCCACTGCCAGTGCCAGCCTTCACATTAACTTCCAAGAAGCTCTACACCAAAGGAGCTGCGAGCCTGCTGGCTTAAGTCAACCAAGAAAAATTCCAACTATAGACCTTGTTAATAAAAAATAGTGAGTGTGTTTACTTAAACAACCACTCTACGTCTTTTCGTAAATAGGGCATTTTTACAGTACAGTAGACGTAGTTATCTTGGATCGGTTCTTCGGAGCTATTTCTGACTGTTACTTCACCTTCGAGGCTTGCATTCGCAGCATTTGTTTCTCTTTTCCACCCACCGTGAAAATTCTGGGTTCTGTGGCGTTCATTACGTGGGATGCTGATCGCCTTATTGTTTCTACAGCTACTTTGTTTAAAGTTTAAATAGTGGTTGGGATTTAATCCTCCCCATCTGAACGTATATTCCGGAAGGTAGACACAATCTCCCACACTGGTCTCCGGCTCTTGGTCGGTGCATTCCACACTATCTTTATAGAGAAACTCCGCGGTGGAGATGCAATTCGCTTTAGGTACTTACACAGTGCATGATCTACTTATACGCAAGTGTTCAGTTTCTCCCCCTAAGCGTTAACTGGTCTCATTTCGTCCTCGACTGCTCTTGACAGTGACTGTGTCAGAAAATCCTACTAAAAATATTTGCAGCTCTGAAATCTGTAGCGGCGATGGTTCTCCCCAAGAAGACAACCTGGAATATCCCTGTCGTGGTATGACCAGGTGTACGCTGTTACATGCACATTGGCCTACTGGCCGACCCGAAATTAAGGCTCCACTTGGGGATGGCTTTCAGAGTGCTTTAAATGCATAGTTGCTAGGCCAAGGAATATTCAAACACGGCTACAAAAATGTACTTTAATAGGCCTAAAGATTACATACACATATAGGGCAAGTTAAATGGCAATGGAATGAAGTATTGGCGGTTTACGGCTGAGATGATTGACATTATCAATTATTTTCGAACCGAGGGATAATTAATTAAGAAATGATCTTACAATTATGCAAGTTCTAGAGCAAAGGGGATCCTTGAGGTTCAACGCGGTAAAGGTTGGAGGGGCGTGACGAGGCGGGGGTTAAATCCCTTTTACCTTGATGTGCGGCGAGTAGGACGAAGGAGGTAAGTTGGACCTTGAACTTGTGGGCGTCTCGGGACGCTCAATCCAACTTCGGGAAATTGAAGATGGGGGCCTCTTATCCTTAAGAGGCAAACAGAGAATGCTTCGGGGATGGTTTTTCCGATCCTTAAAATCCGAAGACGTGGTGAGAAGGGTTGAAGCGCGCCTAAAACTATCTCTTCCTTGGCTCTTCGAAAATCACTCAATTCTTCTCTGGACGAGAATGTAGTCGATTCCCTTTTGACTAACGAAGACGTTAACGGCTAACGTGCTGGACGGCGGCTTCAGACACAATCTGCGTGTGAACTCCGAAGTATCGAATATATATTCCGAAATTATCTAGACGGGGAGAGAGATTCATCGCCAACAGACTTCCTTAACTGCCTTGGGTCGGGATAAGGGTCTATAGCGGGAAGTCGCGATGTCCCTTTAATGGCCTTTCCATTCTTCTAATTTTCACTGTATATAGGGCAGATAAATGCAGCGCTGCGAACGGGACGTTGGCCGACTAAATTCGCCTGCGACAATGGGGTTTCGCCCTCGTGCAAATTGCTTAGGGCAAACGGTTAACGGCGAATACTGGAGAAGTCGGGGTGGGAGGAATATGACGGAAAACCATATTCTTCCACAATCCCTATTGAATGTTTTTAGTCACGCCTCTTCTCCCAAGGCTTATATGGAACCGGGAGTATTGCGTTGTATTTCTTCGAACTTGTATGATGTCACATTTGAACTCTTCGCTGTACACATATGGTACCAAGTCTGAAGGACGCGTTCGCTTCTACGCTATCTACCGTTTGTTTGAAGGTAAAGGGTCAGCTCCGTTCCCTGTGTGTCTTCACGGCGGAGCTTGTTAGAATAGATAATTTGTTATGGGAGATTACTCAATATGCTAGGCAGGGAGGACGTTTTGTATCCATAGGGACTCACAGAGCGCGCTAAAACTCTTTAGTTATTATAATACCCGCACCACCTCGTTCCCCAAATGTCTGCTACCATGCTACTTCTGCTCAGGATGATATCTAAACTTTCTTCTGTAGAGTTTCTCAACATGTAGTAATTAGTCAATGGGAACAAGCAGGCTGCTGAAGAGCTAGACTTTTGCAAAACCTAGGCCGCCGGAGTGTCATTTTGCTTTTCTCTACATGACATGGATCGAGATATTCATACGGATTGCATGGAAAGGGGAATTGGGGACCTCGCTTCGGAATTTGAAGTGGGGGCCACCCATCGCGCTCCGAATATTCCATTGAACTTATCGCCCAATAACTCGACATTATTGTGCTTTTTGTCGTCTGCGAATCGGAAACACTTACTGAGCATGTGATGGTTGGGTACTTCAGATTGTAAGCTACTTTTAGGTTGAGTGTCGTACTCTGGACGAGCTTCGCGTTTGGTATCTGTCTGGTACTGTGAAGGTGGCGTTCGCTACCATCTATCCTTGGTGTTGGTGACAGGCTCATGCGCGCTAAGTGGTGGGATGCAAACCCCCTTCATGCTATTGAGCAGCTAATAAATTAGTCATTTAAAAAAAACTAAAATAATTTTTAATAAATAAAAACCGAATTACAGATATTTTTTCGAAAAAGGTTCTTTGAGAAAAGTTCTTCAAATTCTGAAAACTTGAAAGACCAATAAGTTCGAACCACAAAAAAACTCGAATCATCTCATTAAAGCAAACTTTTAAAGAAGAAAGGCTAATCGAATATTATTTGTAAAAATTTAAGCAAAAATTAAAAATTTTGTCAGATGAAAAATTATTATAAGCTATAAAATAGTTTTAATATTATTCATTACCTTTTTTTAGGAACATTCTTGAGAAAAACTAACAAAGTAATCAATTTAATTAAAGTACAAATTATATTTTTTATGAAATATACATTAATTATAAGATACAATGCAATAGTTCTTATAATGTTTGGGACATACTAACCTAACCTAAGCTCAACTAAGCTAACCTAAACTAATCTAACCCAACCTAAACTAATCTAACCAAAACTAACCTAATTTAATCTAACCTTACCTAAAATAACGTACTTTAACTAAATTAACTTAACCTAACATAACCTGAACTAAATTAACCTAACCTAATTTAAACTAACCTAAACTAATTTAACCAAACCTAAACCTAAATTAGCTCAACTTAACTTAACCTAATCCTTTTTATATACTTTATTCATTCCCAAAGTTTTTTGGGGGTTTTCGATTTTTTTTTCAAACTCTATCAGAACTTCAAAGTTATTGTTGCATTTTGAAGTTTTAGATTTTGAAGGTATATCTTCGAAGAAGTGTTCATAAGGGAAAAAAACCATTTGTTCACAAAGTAGTTCGCATCATTATTGGTAACGCTCCCCCATCCTTTAACTGAGCAGTGGGTTCCTCTCTTGAACAATCAATTCAGTGTTTATGTAATATAGGATTTGCTATTCTTTTCCACTTCCTTCAAATCAGAGTAAACTAGGTCATTTAGGCGACGTTGTATTGACCTAAATAAATGGTGATTCGATGTTCCAAGATTCGGTAAATATGGAGGAGGAAGGAAGGAACTCTCCAACCTAACGCAGTAATTTTTTTCTTGCCTCAAACGTGTCACGTCACGGTGTCGGTCGTAATGAAGGAGGTGGACACCCTTCGGTTGAGCGGTCAACGGCCTTTTGGTTCAAGAGATTCATCTAAACCAGGGTGGGTAACCTTTCATCTGTTGAAACCTGCACTAGTTTACCAGGTTTTGCAAAAGTTCGGTTGCACTCGTTTCTTATTCATCTTTCGACAGGTTTACGTGTGTAATAGAAAAAGTTCCATTAAACAAACTTAATATACTACTTTTCCGGGTTGTCATTAAAACGTATTTTCCATTGTGTGCAGGTGTGTTGCAATAGAAGTGAAAATAATCGAGATCTCTGCTCTCCCCGCGCGGACCAAAATAAGTCCGACATCGCCAAACGGCTCAACGTCAGTAGGATGAACGTATACAAAGTCGCGGAGAAGCTCAAGAACGGATTAAAACCTCAAAGATCGACCGGCCTCTTTCAGGGAGGCCTCAAGTTATCAACCGTTTGGCTTTGCGAAAGGCCTTCGAATGTGTTCCGAATCTCAAAATGACTTCGCTCGCAAAAAGAAAGAACATCTCGGTGACCAAGGCCAAGGTGTCCAGGTCAGTCAAGGAAGAGTGAGAAGCAAGAGCTTGAGATAGGTGTAGAGGCCTCTGCTCAACGACCGTATACGAGAACAACTTCGAGAGCGCTGTCGTCGCAGTCATGGCAATCGATTTCTTATTTTTTTCTGATGATAAAACCTTCACGATCGATCTGGTCATCAATAAACAGAACGACCGCGTGGCAAACTTGGGCCAGGACATCCCCGAGGTTCTTACCTGTCCCCGACCAAGCACCCGTCCTCCTTGATGATACTCGCGGCGTGGCTTCGAATGGCTAGAAGATGCCGCCGGTGAGGTTCGCAATCGGTTATAGGGTCACAGCGGCAGATAATAAGGACATATTGGCCACGAAAGTCCTGCCCTAGATGAGAAACATCACTGAAAAGACGGACTAAGTCTTTCAGCAGGACGGTGCCCCGGCACACTCGGCCAAAACCGTACATTATTGGTTGGGGGCGGGTTGGACATGAACTTCTGGTCGAGGGAATTTTGGCCACGGCAGTCGCCCTACTTCAACCTCCTCGACTATAGCGTGTGGGTGCAAATCGAGGCCGAGGCCTGCCAGGTTCGCCACAGCAACGTCAACGAACTTAATTCCTCCGTCAACCCCGTGAGGACTTCGTCCGCAACGTTTACGCGGCTTTGAAGTCTTGCCTAGGGCGTCCGCCCGCCCCTGAGGGCGACCACATTGATTAATGTTACAATTTAAACACATATTAATATGTTAAAACAATAAAAACGTGTATAATTGCATCAAGATAGTCATTGTGTCCTTTGTTGTGAGCGTTGTAACGAGTGTAACAGGACTTTTGCAATACCCGGTAGCTCTAGGCGACATTCCTAAAACACTAATTAGATATGAGGAGCTGCAGGCAAGAGGGGCTCAACCGAATTTTGTTTTATAGTTTCGAGTAAATTGATGTTAAAGTTACGGGATATTATTGTTGCAGATTGAGCTTAAGCGTTAAACAATATATAATACCAGGCAATGGACTCGCCACCCTCCCCTACGGGGGAGCTTACGCTTCGCTACTATGATTAAAATTTAAAATCTAAAAAAAGCAGCCATGGTTAAATTTTTATAAATTTCCTGAACTTCGCCAATTATAATAATTTTAAAAAGGAACTCTAGACTCAATTTTCCCCCTTTCAAAATATCACGTTGCTAAAATATAGTTATAGAAGAAGATATATAAAAATAGATTTTCTGAACTTCACCATTTGTAATTCTTTGGGTTTTAAAAAATTCACAAAATTTCGATACTTATATTTATTTCTGAACTTCACCATTTTGTTTTTTGATATTATAAAAGAATTATTAGAAATAACTGATAAAAAAACATAAGTCATAACCAAACTAAGATCAAATTATTATTCAAATACTCAAAAAAATCCCCTTCTTAAATTATAGAGTTAGTGATGATGATGATGATGATGATGATGATGATGATAATGTGATACCCTTTTAAAGCTAAAGAACCACTTCTCAGGGAGCCGTTGCCGCTTGCGGGACTTGGTGGGAGCCTGTTCTTGATACTCAGAAACACTAGAGTCGTAATCAGATGATAAATCCATGGCAAAATAGGTAAACAGCACAGAACACTCGCGAAATGTTGACACTTCGTGAAGGAGGTGGAGGAGCGTAACTGACGCAGGAAGAATGGTTCAGCGCGCGTGGTTGGCCGAGAGGCGGCTCGGGCAGCTAGAGCGAGTAAGGGCGGCTCGCTGATTGGGTGGAGGTGGAGAAAATATGAGCCCTCTTTTTGTGCTAGCGGCAAAGCGATCATCGAGGAAATGACGCGTTTGGTTGGCCGTGTATGTGAGAGTATGCAGGTGAGGGGATAGAAAGGGTGTGTGAATAGATAGCGGAAAGTAGACCAGTGGTGAAAAGAGAAAGAAGTGTGGTAGGATGCAAAGTGATGCTAGGGCCTGGTGATCAGGCTTATCGCTTTCAAATTTTTTTGGTTTGTGATTCCGTTGTTGTTTTTTTGTTTGTTTATACATATATATATATATATATATATATATATATATATATATATATATATATATATATATATATATATATATATATATATATATATACAAGTATATATATTACATATAATTTGGCGTTCAAGCCATTTGTCTTCATTGCTGATATTTTTGGTTATGCTGTGCGCGTTAGCTGTTGTTTTTGTAAGTCGTTAATAAAACTTACTGTGCTTGTATTAGTATCTTTGTTTCTTGGTACTTTTGTCGTGTGTGTATTTCGTGTATATTGTTTCTTCCTGTTGTCTTGTTCGGTGAGTATCATCTTGTTGAGTGTGTATCCTTCTTCGGTATTTTTTGTTTTTTCATAGTTGGTTTGGTTTGTCAATATCGGTGAGTTTTGTCGAATTCGGTTGGTTTCATAGTTGGTATTTCTAGTCTTGTTCTGGGGTAAATTTGACTCATCTAGCGTAGAACGGTACTTCTGCTCCGCCAGCTAAAATCCCAGCGGAGCTTGGAAATCTGGCGCGACATACTGCTCCTCTGTTTTGGTCAATCATTTGTACGATATCCTCGTCCAATAAGCGATTGAACTTTTCCAGCATATTCCTTGTCCGTTCTTCGATGACAACGTTAATGGGGGTTAACCCCGCCTCCCGGTGCAGCTCTTCTTGGGATCTTCTTTCCATTCTGCGTGTACCTGTGATTAGGTACACGCATTTATTCTGCACCACTTGTAGTCTCCTCTTCTGTGTCTTTGAGACACATGAGAGGGCGGAAGCGGGGTATAGCAACGTTGATCTAACTAGTGCAGTATAGATCTTCTTTTTGTTGCTTTGACGAAGATTTATGAACCTGTACAGAGTCTTGACTGCAGCAGTGGCCTTGGTGATTCGTTCTTGGACGTGCTTTGCGTACCCGGTTGAGGTGAACTTCATGCCGAGTACGTTGCATTCATTGGTGTAGGGATATCGTCTATCCCCCACCCTGACGTCTTCAAGTAGTCTCCTGCCTATGGGGACTACTTTGAACTTATCCTGGTTGGTACGGATTTTCCATCGGGCCTCGTAGGTGTTCAGATTTTCGATTTCTGCTGCTGTCATGCGAGCTTGCATAGGCGCATTCCTCCATGGACAAGTGATTATCTGGGTGAAATCATCGGCGAATCGTAAGTTGAGGCAAGTAGGATTTACAGGGACTGGGACATCCGCGGTGTAAATCAAGTAGAGAGTGGGAGACAGGCACCCCCCTTGCGGGAGGCCCGCATTGAGCACAAACTTTTGCCTGTCCGTGCACCCTAAACTGATGTACGCCGCTCTCTCCATGACATAGTCACAGAGAGTTCTTTCTAAGCTTTCACTTAGTCCCAGTCGTAAGATCTTGTACTGCATTCCCCGTTGCCACACTTTATCGAACGCCTTTGATACATCCCGACAAACAATGTCCACGTAACTCTTTTCCCGTTTTGCTTGGGCTAGCTTTTCCGTAATGACGTTAATCGCCATTTCCGTACTTCGCTTACTCCTAAACCCGAATTGGTGTGGGTTGTAGAGCGAGTTATCTTCCAGGTGAGACACCAGTCTTTTGTTCAGGATCTTCTCGAAGAGCTTCCCACCAAATTCCAGTAGTGAAATTGGTCGGTAGCTCTCCTTCAACTTGGGGTTCTTTCCAGGCTTAGGCAAGAAAATCATTTTCGCCGTTTTATAAGCGTCTGAAAAGTACCCCGTATTTAGGCAGGCGTTGAGTATTCTTCTCGTTCCTTCGATGACACAGGCTGGTGCCTTTTCAAAGTTAAGCTTTGTAAGCCCCGATTGTCCTGGGGCTTTTTGTTGGAATGAGCGAAGCGCACCGAGTAGTTCTTCTTCTGTAATCTCGGCGACTCCGTCGTGCTGCCTATCCACCTGGTGATGAGGGTGCGTCCTTTCTATTTCTTCTTTAAGCTCGTCAATGATGTTGTTTTCGAACTCTAGGTCATAGTCTTCGTTTTCTTCTTCAGTTATACTGAAGATCTTTTCCCAATAACTTCGGAATATCTCTTCAACTTTTTCTTCCTCTTCTTCGATGTTTCCATCTTCTTTCTTGTGCTTCTTTCCAGTTGATCCTTTAAGAATTCGGATCTTCTTCCAAAATTCTTTGGAAGTTGCTTCGTGATCGATGCTTTCGATCGCGTCCTCCCATCTTCTGTTTTGTTGTTCGAGGATCAACTGGTTAAATTCTTCTTTGATTTCTTTACTTCTTTGCATCGAGTGAACTGATGCATTCACGATGTTGTGTTCATACATTATCTTCAGTTCACGGTATAGTTCCTTCATATATTCGGTCCACTCGTAGGTTAAGATGGTCCTATATGAGGAACGAGGGATACAAGCCCTATCTGCGTCGATGATTTGGTTACTGAGGTCATCGAGTGCCTCGTCAATCTCCTCGAGAATTGCCTCGTCCAGGTTGGGCGGATCGTAGGCCTCGAGAAGGTGTGCGTATCGTGCCCAGTCTGCTCGTCTGTAGTTCTTCCTGACTACTACTGGGACTTGTATAGGGTTCCTATTGATTGTGAGTAGGATCCCTATATGATCACTACATGGCACCTGGACTGGTTCCATGTAGTAATTGAACGGTAGCTGACGATTCACCAGACAGATGTCTGGCTTTGTGGCACATCGTTCTCTGACATAGGTGGGGAAGTCGGGGCCTATCCGCTGGGCAATATTTCTGTCCAGCAACAGGTCCAGGCTTCTCCCTATTCCGTTGAAGGCCCTGTAACCGGATTCTCGGCATCTGGCGTTTAGGTCCCCCATTAGTATGGTGGGGGCTTTTCTGCCAAATAAGCCAGTGAGAGTGTGAATAGGCAACACATCTCTCCTTGGCGGTTGATATCCGGTTGCAATGACCAACTTTCCTAAGTCGAGCTCAACCTCAATCGCGAGGTAGGATTCTTCTAAGTTTCTTATCTGCTTGTATTTGATCCCTTTCTTTATTGCAATAGCGGCGCCATCGTACCGCTCTTGCGAAAAGTTCGTGATCAACACATCGTAGTTCCAGATTTTCATTTCTGTATGTAGCGAGGCTATAAGGTTTAGTATTGCCTGTCTTTGGATACTATGAGACAGAGGAAGCGTGCAGACAACGTTTACCGCGGGAAACTAAAAATGTGGAGATTGCAAGTTGAGCCCTTCTTGCCGGCAGCTCCTCATTTACTGTAACTTGCGCATCATTAAAAATGATTTGGTATTACTAGCTTAAAAAAACCTAGTCATTACTAGCTTAAAAGTCCTAGGCGTTGCTATCTTAAAAAAGGCATAGTCATTGCTAGCTTAAAATAGGCTTAGGCATTACTAACTTTTGAAGTCCTACACGTCGCTATCTTAAAAAGGCCTAGTCATTGCTAGCTTCAAATAGGCTTAGGCATTACTAACTTAAAAAAGTCCTACATGTCGCTATCTTAAAAAAGGCCTAGTCATTGCTAGCTTAAAATAGGCTTAGGCATTACTAGCTTAAAAAAGTCCTACACTTTGCTATCTTAAAAAGGCTTAGTCATTGCTAGCTTAAAATAGGTTTAAGCATTACTAGCTTAAAAAAGTCCTACACATCGCTACCTGAACAAAGGCCTAGTCATTGCTAGCTCAAAATAGGTTTAGGCATTACTAGCTTAAAAAATATATAGACATTACCAGCTTTAAAAAAGGTCCTGGGCATCGCTATCTTAAAAAAGGGCTAGTCTTTGCTAGCTTAAAATAGGCTTAGGCATTACTAGCTTAAAAAAGTCCTACACGTCGCTACGTGCCCACATCCGCCCGATTCTTAAAAAGCCTCAACTGAACCCCACTGACCCTTCCAATTATCGCCCGATTTCGCAACTTCCTTTCCTCTCTAAGGTTCTGGAGAGAGTGGTTGCTTCACGCATCAACAGTCACATGGTGGCCTGTAACATTGATAAGACCTATCAATTTGGTTTCAAGTCAGGTCACTCCACAGAAACCACCCTTCTCAATGTGTCCGATTGCTTACGAAGAGCCGCGGACAGGGGTTGTGCCTCCATCCTCGTTCTACTCGACCTTCCTCTGCCTTCGATACTATTGACCATACCGTCCTACTTGATCGTCTCCACTCTTTCCTCGGCATATCAGGCACCGTGCTTGACTGGTTCCGCTCTTACCTCTCGTCTCGTACCCAATCCGTTGTGATTGACGACGTTTCATCCGACTCTACCCCCATTCGCTTTGGAGTGCCACAAGGCTCTGTCCTTGGTCCTCTACTATTTCGTATCTACCTTCTCCCTCTTAGTTCCCCTCTCCGTAATCTCGGTCTATCCTTCCACCTATATGCTGATGACACTCAAATTTTCGTTTCCTCATCCCTCACGTCTCTTGCCTACTCTATCACTGACCTCCTGGCTGCCTACTCCTCCATTTCTGACTGGCTCTCTACCAACTTCCTCAGGCTTAATCACTCCAAAACTGAGGTCCTCCTCGTTGGCACCCCTACTCTTGTCAAAAAATCTAAATCTCTCTTTCCCTCGCTTACTCTGGGTGGTAATACTATCATTTTCTCTGACTGCGTTAGGAATCTGGGTGTTGTTTTGGATGAGCATCTCTCCTTTAAGCCTCATATCCGCAATGTCAGCAAATCCTCTCTATGTTTCCTTCGTAACTTCTCTCGCATTCGCTCTCACTTTGATCGCCAAAGTCTCGAGACTGCTGTTCATGCCTTCATCACCTCATGCCTTGACTACTGTAACTCTCTGCTTGTGAATCTGCCATCCTCCTCTCTCCGCCCCCTTCAACTTGTACAGAACTATAGACATTACCAACTTTAAAAAAGGTCCTGGGCGTCGCTATCTTAAAAATAGCCTAGTCATTGCTAGCTTAAAAATAGGCTTAGGCAAAAGGACGAGTCTTTGAGGGATTTGCTGGGGGTTTTGAGAGGTTTTCTATTGTTTCGTCTGGTGGGGAGTTGATTGATTTTGGAATAGTTGGTCATAATCATATTGCATTGTTCTGTTGCGCTGGATAGTGTGTTGTCTCGGGTGAGGGGTTATTTGTCTAGTATTAGTAGCAGTAGCATAACAGTAGGGTAGTAGTAGTATCAGTAGTAGTAGTGGTGGTTCGTCAACCTACTTTTATCTAGGTGGATCCCTGACCGGATAATGAAATATGCATAAAAGGTCAGTATGGCAATCACTGGTGAGCCAGAGGGCATCAGGGGCCAAGCCTCTTTGGGGAAGAGGTGCCAGGAAGTATTATGTTATGACCCCTTAAACAGCGTTCAGGTGGGACCTTCGTCGCCCCGTGGCAAAGGGACCTGTGCTGCGTCAGACGTATGCGGATATAGATACCCATCGGTAGGATTCCTTGGAACAGATATAATGTGTGTATTGTGCTGCAAAGACGGGAGAGGAAAGGAAGCAGTGTCATAATTAACTATGTGTGTGATGAGAAGTGTAAGATCTACCCACCCGAATACAGGGCTGAGCACAACGCCTTCAACAATTGGTAGCCAGATCTCTACGTGCGCTGACGTTTGTGTCCGCTCGTGCCGAGATCGAACCCGGTACCGAGACGTTGGCAGACCAACGCCATATCCACTCGGCTACCAAGATCTCAGTTATTTGTGTGTAAGTAGCATTGTCGGTCTTTATTAAATTTGCATCATTAATATTTCTCTATGCGCTCGACTGTGCGCAAAGCCTATTGACGCTTGAAATTTTGTGAAGAATACTTTTTTTTCTTTCTGGTTATTAGCATTTTTCTTTGGCGGTCTGTTAAGTTTTCCTCCACTCTTTATAAAGTTAAATTTAACTATTAGCGAAAAATAGTATAATCAATACTTATTAAAAATGATACTCTCAATTTCTGCTATATAATTTCTGCCTCCCTCGGGCATATATCTCTACAATCTTTCCTATCTTCACCTCGACCCAGAGGAAGAGAGCCTTGATCGTCTTCCACTGCTATGAGACTTGGGGGTAAATAGATTCATAAAAGATAGAAAATACTTTTAATAATTGATAATAAACGGAAAGTGGCGATACCAGAGGGAATAAAAGTGACTGAACCGAGAAATAAATGAGTGACGAGAGGAAGCATAATAAAAAAAGGGCTAAATGGAAAAAAAGGAACTACAAAAAGGGTTAAGGGTGCTAAAGACTTTACTATTATTAATTTTCATTTGGCCCATCCTTTATTAATATTATCTCCAGCCTCTTTCCTTAAAGGTGGGGATAAAAGCACATTAACACACTCTCATATTGCCTATTGCCTTAGCGAGATAAAAACCTTTGGGTACGAGACTTCCCAGGCCATTGACCCATATCCGAGTTTAGCCACCTTTTACGAACGTGCCGAAGGGAGGTACTGGGACTTTCGTGCCACAAAAGCGAGATTATTATTACTATTATTATTATTATCGTCTCATGATGTAGTAGGTTTGCATTGTTTCTTTTAAAATTATTATTCTCGTAAATGTCGTTGTAATGCATTTTGCTAAGGTCTTCATCCAGACAGATGGGAAACACCAACTTCCTGACTGAACAGAGGTGATCAATCAATATCGGGCGTGAGGAGTCGCTGGGTTGACCTGGGCAATATCGACTGGGGGGAGTAATTAATTCTTTAGCGCCGAGCTGTACTTTTTACGCCAATGGGGTAATTTGAAACATCACTCAGATACCAATCCGCTCTTTTCTCATTATTTGCCATGGGAGAAATTACAGATGTTATTGGTTGAAGGGGCAGCGACTCGGCGTTAAAGGGAAGACCGCAAAACTACGACATAGATATTGTAATTCCTGTCTCTAGGACATAGACACTGCCATTTCACGCTCTAGGACATTGATAGATACTGCAATTTCACGCAGTACGACATAGATACTGCACCCCCTTGCTCAAGAAAATAGGTCGATACTGCAATTCCTCGCTCGAGGATATATATATATATATATATATATATATATATATATATATATATATATATATATATATATATATATATATATATATATATATACTGCAATGCCTGGCTCTAGGACATATATACTGTGATTTCACGCTCTAGAACATAGATACTGCCATTTCACGCTCTAGGAAATAGATACTCTACATAATTCCTGGCTCAATGACACATACACTGCCATTTCACGTTCTACGACATTGGTAAATACTATAAATTCAGGCAGTTTGGCATAAATACTACAACTCTTGCTCAAGAAACTAGGCAGATACTGCAATTCCTTGCTCTAAAGTCTATAACATAGATATATATTGCTATCTTACACTTTAGGACATAAATACTGTATTCCTTGCTCTAGGACATAGATACTACCATTTTGCGGTCTAAGACATTGATGATGCAACTCATTGCTCTAAGTTATAGATAGATGTCGCCATTTCGTGCTCAAAAAACATAAATACTGGCAATTTACGCTCTAGGGCATTTATAGATACCGTAATTTCACATAAATAGTGTAACACCTGGCTCAAGAAAATAGGTCGATGCTACATTTTCTTGCTCTAGGTCATATTTACTGCCAATTCATGCTCTAGAACATAAATTCATGGCCAAAAGTTTTGAGACTACCATACTTTTTCTGATAAGAAAATTAATAAAACTAACAAGGGTTAACGCATCGCAGCCAGACCTTTGGTCTGTGGCGTACGGCCTAACCAGCTCTAGCAACGGACTTTTGGTCTAAAGTTTTTTAAAAAGTTTTCCAGTCCATATCCATAACACAATATTTTAGGAATGCAATTTTTTAATATATTTGAAGCTTTTATCCAAATTCTTTCTAAAAGTTCCTAAAAAAATATAATTATCGAATTTGGGGAATTTTTAAAAACAAAAGGAATTAAAAATCGTAAAGTTCAGAAAATGTAATAAAATTAAGGTATGACTGTTTTTTTTTGGTAATTTTTAAAAACAAAAAGAATTACAAATCGTGAAGTTCAGAAAATGGATTAGAATTACGGCATGGATGTTTCTTGTATTTTTTCATATATAGAAGCAAATATAGATGGGAAAAAAAGAGCTCTGAGGATTGTTTTTCCGTATATCAAAAGAATTCCGCTAAGTTGTTTTTTTCTTACTTTTAGGCTTAGAAACTAAGGCTGGATATGAAAAATTATTCCGAGACAAGAGGAGCAGCTTCCCCATTCCTCCTTACAGTAGGAGCTTGCACGGATCTTTTCTCTTATTATGGCGCAATTTCGTCTCCTCTACCAGATGGCTGAACTGCCTTTCTCATGCGCGGGAATCAAGGGATGGGATTATTTTTATGTTATATTTATTTGGGTGGTTTGGTGGGGCGAATAGGAGGAAAGTAAAAAAAAGTTAAAGATTGTAACAAAAGTAAAAACTGAACATTATTTAGTAAAAAAAAGTTAAAGATTGTAACAAAAGTAAAAACTGAACATTATTTAGTAAAAAAAAGTAAAAGCTAACCATGATTTAATTTATAAAATTTTAAAATTTCTTTGTAGATATGAGCAACTAAGTGTTTTTCTTTATTTTGTTACCTCCATAAAAATTCACACATACAATATATAGGAGTCGATAAGAGAACGAATGGTTCCACATTCTATTTTATTCCTTATTTTTGCCTTGGCCTAAAGCGACTCTATTTGGTTTGTGTGGGCACTAGTTTCTGTCCTAACAGTCAAATGTTTATCCTGAATCTCTGGCAAGGCAATACACATTCTTTAATTATACATAATAATGTTTATGCCGATCTATCAGGAACTGCATACATGAAGCACTCGCGCGTTTCACTGCAAATCCATCCGAAAATCCACTGCACTGGCAAACCCGTCCTGACATTATTCTTTCTTCGTGAGAACAAGGATTCATCTATTTCTACTGTCAATCCATTTCCACCGATCTTTATAGGATTTTGGATTAACGAATTTGCACACACTTCACGGAGATAGTTCTTCCAGTCCGTAATAGCATTGCATGACATTTTTAGTTGGTCTTTACAAAAAACGGCAGTTGTAAAATTGTTGCACCATGCATGAACGAAAAAGATGATTGTTTCCATAGGTATTTTTGACCCTTCTAACTAGGTATCACTTCTCAATCCGGATTTGCTTTTACACCCTTGTTTGTGACAACACCATACAGATGGCTAATGGGACAAAGAAAGTTTCATGCTGTGTCCATTTTTTTCAAATTATCTGCTGATGCACAATGTAGAGATATACGAGTTACCCGAGGCAGTTAAGAAGTTGCGAGTATATATATATATATATATATATATATATATATATATATATATATATATATATATATATATATATATATATATATCGACGTCTTTCTCATGGCGAAGAAAACCAATGAAAGAAAAAGAAAACCCACCTTGGTTTCTCTAAGCCACTCTAACCAGGCTCCGGTAACATACAAGTACGATAAAAATGGTAAATTTAGGAGACAGTTATTCCTGATCTCTGCTCAAAAGGCCTACCCTCCTTGGGTGTATTTCTAAACAAACAAGTCAAAAATTCAAACTTTCGATCTCGTATTACGCTCTCCCAGAGCGCCACGACGCCAAACATGGCTGAATTGATACCCACTTCTGTCGATTCAACATGAGATCCAGTGTCCCTAATTTTAAAAGGTCTAGGAAGAGAAATAACAGTCGTCTAATAGCCAGGGCACCTCTGGTCTTCCCTTGTTATCCCCCTCCCCTTCCCATTACCCCGCGGGAGTAATTCTAGTATAAAACCGTTCTTCAGGAGAAAAAAAGGACAATTCTCGTTTCGTCACGACATCGATAAGAACTTGCCGGGATAGAATTCCCAGAGAGTTAAGAAGGACTTTAATTTTCTTGGGCAATACCACATTGCACCAAGTATAATCAGCACAGTTCGATTAACAAAGATATTCAAGTGATCTTACCTCCAAGTACCGTCGGCACATCGATCAACAACGATATTCAAGTGATCTTACCTCCAAGTACCGTCGGCACAGTTTGATTAACAAAGATCTTCAAGTGATCTTACCTCCAAGTACCGTTGGCACAGTGCGATTACCAAAGATCGTCAAGTGATCTTACCCTATCTGAGTTTGACACCTCAAACTAGATAGATTTCTCACCCAAAAGAGAAGCTCTACAAGCGAAACCAAATCACTAGAAAATCATATAACCATCTTCAAGCCTCGACTGAGAAAACCTTTTCAAGGTCATAAACGTCCGACTCCTCTCCTACTCAATCGTTGTTTAGTTTTGATTCCTGATTCTCCGGAGTCTCGAAACTCCGCGTGGCGTCACTCGTCCACGCCCTCTATTGAGAAGCAAATAAACTACTCACGACGCCGCTCCGGACATAATTCGAGTGATGGCATTTCGTTTGGATTCTCTGGGTAAACACCACTACCTTATATGAGTAATCAATTCTATTTTCATGTCCCCGTGTGTTTAACGTAGATTATTTGTATATCTTAAAGATGATTTTTTTTTAAAGTAAATTGTTCTCCCTTAAAGCAACCAGAAACCGAGTGTCGGTAACAGGACTTAAGAACCATTTTTAAGTTGTAATTTTTATGTACAGTAAAAGTCTATTTTGGTTGAAGTGTTTAAATTATCCTTGAACGAGTTGCGTTGGCAGTATTTAGTATATTAAAAAGGGAACTCCCCTTTATATTCATTCAATAGAATAAAAATAAGAAAGGCGCTCTCAGAGATCGATCCTGAGCGATCACTGGAAGTACGAACGTACGACCTATTTTATTAATCAAAACATAAGTAATAAAACTATAATCTCGGCTAACCCACGGCACACAATACCTCTTTCTTACAAATACTTGCCTGTTTGTTCGATATTTTGCACCTCCCAGCAAGTACGTTCGTTGTCATTTTTTTAAGGGTAAAAACAATGCTTAGGCTTCCAAACAAACCGAAGGATATCGATAAAACTAAAAATTTAACAGGTTATTCAAAACAGTAACCGGCTATTGAGCTATCTATTTGAAGAGCTACTCAACAAACTAAAGGATATCGTAAAATAAAAGTTTTATAGGCTACTCACTCGAGTAACCGGCCATTCAAGAAAAAATATCTTAGGAGCTACTCACTCGAATACCCGTCTGTTCAGCCATCTGGCTGAGGAGACGAAATTGCGCTATAATAGGAGAAATGATCCACTTGTGCTTTGTAGGTGGACCTTTCGTCTGTGGCCTACGGCCAAGGTTTGATGTCCTCAGCAAACCGACCCGGACCAAGGTCGGAGACCACCCTGAGGATACCCGTCACCATTGACCTAGATGGACTTCCCTAAGTTAACGGCCAAGGTAACAGTATACGTTTCCCTTTCATGATCGAATTGAACAGTTACCTTTTCTATAGTGTCAAATTCTTATGAAATATATTCATTACTCTCTTCTTTTTCTATATATTTTCCTAATAGAAAACTTTGATTATCTTTTTGAATAACTTCCTTTTGATCTCTTTTGTAATCGTAATATTTATTTTCCTCTAAAATGTTATTAATAATGTCTTTAAATATTTCTTCGGATACAATACTTTTAAAATTTATTTTATTCAAACCTTTCTCATCTTCATTCTTAAATTCAGGAATTAAAAAGTATGAAGAAAGAAAAAATGGTAACTCATGAATAATTTGGATAACAGCTTCAAATATACAAAAATTCATATATTACCTGTTTTTTGAAACTCTACAGCAACTTAGAAATAACTTTAATACAAGCTTTGAATATGCGAAAAATCAGCCCTGCGCGCAAATATTTCCATCTCTACTTGGTCTATTTTCTCACATCGATGCTTATTTTCGAGGTCTAAAGCCAGAAAAAAACTTTTATCGGAATTCCTTTTAAATACGGAAAAAACAATCTTCACGATTCTTTTTTTCTATTTAAATTTGCTTTAATAATTTTATTTTGCATTTGTTTTTACGGGCCAGTAGTTATTTCCTTCTAATAAAGATTAAAATGGAAAATCTATTTTAGAAGTAACTCCGATAATACTTTTTGATCTTATAATTTTCCAGCTAATAAAATCTAAATGAGATTCCAATGTTTGCAATGTAACACCTCTCAAGACAAAAAAATGTATAAACTATGAAAGTTGCTTTGTTTTATATACTAAACAAATTGGATGTCGAGTAAATATTAGGAATTTTTAATGTAGATCACAAGCTATACCAGAAACATGCATATAGATTAAATACTGGACCAGTACCAACTTTTCATTTTAAAAGAAAAAAATCAAGAAAAATTCCAGAGTTAAAATATAAAGTAAAATGGATCAAACGTTATATATTTTTAGTATGCTTTTATCATAATTTGAAGATAAAATCTAAAAAAAAAATTATAGCCCAAACCTTTTCTATTAATAAATAAGTCAATTGATGCCCGCAGTCAATATTTACAATGATGTCTATTGATCATCAGGACTGCTTCAATTCGTTTTGGCATGCTGAAGACCAGATTTGTGATGATATCTTGATTGATATCGATTCATTTTTCTTTTAAAAAGCGCCCGCAACTGCTTACAATTCGAACGCTCTGTTTATCACCCGGCAATTTGATTAACGCCAACAAATTATGTGTGGGTTCAAATTTGGTTAAGTCTTGGGGCAAGGTCTCAAAGTTTCGATGTTATTTTCAGCCCAAAACTTTATTATTTCTTTTGGTTTGTGACGAGGTGCGCCATAATTCTAAAAAATAAAGTTATTACCCTTAAATTTATCCTGAGCTGTTGGGAAAGTTGCTAATGAACCATGTTTTGGTGCAATTTTAAGTTCATGGCAGAGTTCTTGGGCAAATTGTTAGTGCTCCAGTTCTCTTTAATGAGAAGCAACCACAGATATGGAGTGTCCGGATGATTTACCGTGAGCACTACAAAGGCTTCGCAAAAACACAACAGTCTATTCTTTATAATAAATATGTCGTGGTCTATATAATATAATATCTATTATTAGTATGAAGGAGGAGAGCTCAGGCTATTGAAACGAACCGTCCAATGACTGAACGCTACGTTGATGCGCGGATTAGAAAAGCCAGGTTGAGGCGCGGGCTCAATACGCTTAACTAATTAGGTCAAGTTCGAGGTTGGCGAGATTTAAATAACGAGGCCGAGAGTGACGTTCGTTAATTAAAGATAAACATAAGAAAATATAAATTATATTTACAAATTAAAAATGATCAAAATGATATAGATGAAAATTAAAGGTTGGATAATGATTTATCGTTACCAGTGGGAAAGTCTAACTTTTATTAATTAGTTTAGAGCTACCTGCTCAGATCCAAATGGGCTCACAAGATTAAATGGTGAAAAGGGGGCTTACGGATCGGAGGGCGACACAACTTCAAGGAGGCTTGAAGGAAAGTAGGGGCTCGGTGAGACGATCTTGTCGGCGTCTTCAAAACAGTGATGTTCGTCAGGAGAAGAGTGGTAAAGAAGGGTATGGTCGGTACCTTACTTTCGGGGTCGTAAAGGTGTAAGTTCTAACCTTAGATGGGGCTCAAGGGGAGGAGCTGGAATCCTTGGTGATTCTCGGGAGAGGTATGTCTACCTCAGGATAACTCCAACGGGGCTGGGTGCTTCGAAGGTTCGAAGGAGTAATCCGGTGCAGCTGCTTCAGAAGACGGCGGAGCAGAGGCTTTCGTTTGATCATGGATGCCTTACCGGGGAGAGAGTGTCCAGCCTTCGGTTGGGTACACACCGATTTGGGACGAGATGTCTTCTTGCGAGCGAGCCTTGATCTTATTGCTGTTCCAAGGCGGCTAAAGGGTTTAAATATGGAGAGTCTCCTCATGTGGGGGATGGGGAATAACCCCCACTTTGAGAAATTCCCAGGGGTCAGCTGAGGCGCCAAACTGTGGGCGATAAACAGTTCTTTTACCCCCTCTCTCTATCTCCGCGGGGGAAACTGCTGGAATTTACGACCACGTAAGGATGTTCTCTACGCTTTACTTGGATCGTACGATGGGGGAGGGGGCATCTGGGCTTGCTTCGCCATCTCAGTTATTTGTGTATAAGTAGCATTGTCGGTCTTTATTAAATTTGCATCAGTAATATTTCTCTATGTGCTCGACTGTGCGCAAAGCCTATTGACGCTTGAAATTTTGTGAAGAATACTTTTTTTTCTTTCTGGTTATTAGCATTTTTCTTTGGCGGTCTGTTAAGTTTTCCTCCACTCTTTATAAGGTTAAATTTAACTATTAGCGAAAAATAGTATAATCAATACTTATTAAAAATGATACTCTCAATTTCTGCTATATAATTTCTGCCTCCCTCGGGCATATATCTCTACAATCTTTCCTATCTTCACCTCGACCCAGAGGAAGAGAGCCTTGATCGTCTTCCACTGCTATGAGACTTGGGGGTAAATAGATTCATAAAAGATAGAAAATACTTTTAATAATTGATAATAAACGGAAAGTGGCGATACCAGAGGGAATAAAAGTGACTAAACCGAGAAATAAATGAGTGACGAGAGGAAGCATAATAAAAAAAGGGCTAAATGGAAAAATAGGAACTACAAAAAGGGTTAAGGGTGCTAAAGACTTTACTATTATTAATTTTCATTTGGCCCATCCTTTATTGATATTATCTCCAGCCTCTTTCCTTAAAGGTGGGGATAAAAGCACATCAACACACTCTCATATTGCCTATTGCCTTAGCGAGATAAAAACCTTTGGGTACGAGACTTCCAAGGCCATTGACCCATATCCGAGTTTAGCCACCTTTTACGAACGTGCCGAAGGAAGGTACTGGGACTTTCGTGCCACAAAGGCTTCGCAAAAACACAACAGTCTATTCTTTAAAATAAATATGTCGTGGTCTATATAATATAATATCTATTATTAGTATGAAGGAGGAGAGCTCAGGCTATTGAAACGAACCGTCCAATGACTGAACGCTACGTTGATGCGCGGATTAGAAAAGCCAGGTTGAGGCGCGGGCTCAATACGCTTAACTAATTAGGTCAAGTTCGAGGTTGGCGAGATTTAAATAACGAGGCCGAGAGTGACGTTCGTTAATTAAAGATAAACATAAGAAAATATAAATTATATTTACAAATTAAAAATGATCAAAATGATATAGATGAAAATTAAAGGTTGGATAATGATTTATCGTTACCAGTGGGAAAGTCTAACTTTTATTAATTAGTTTAGAGCTACCTGCTCAGATCCAAATGGGCTCACAAGATTAAATGGTGAAAAGGGGGCTTACGGATCGGAGGGCGACACAACTTCAAGGAGGCTTGAAGGAAAGTAGGGGCTCGGTGAGACGATCTTGTCGGCGTCTACAAAACAGTGATGTTCGTCAGGAGAAGAGTGGTAAAGAAGGGTATGGTCGGTACCTTACTTTCGGGGTCGTAAAGGTGTAAGTTCTAACCTTAGATGGGGCTCAAGGGGGGGGAGCTGGAATCCTTGGTGATTCTCGGGAGAGGTATGTCTACCTCAGGATAACTCCAACGGGGCTGGGTGCTTCGAAGGTTCGAAGGAGTAATCCGGTGCAGCTGCTTCAGAAGACGGCGGAGCAGAGGCTTTCGTTTGATCATGGATGCCTTACCGGGAAGAGAGTGTCCAGCCTTCGGTTGGGTACACACCGATTTGGGATGAGATGTCTTCTTGCGAGCGAGCCTTGATCTTATTGCTGTTCCAAGGTGGCTAAAAGGTTTAAATATGGAGAATCTCCTCATGTGGGGGATGGGGAATAACCCCCACTTTGAGAAATTCCCAGGGGTCAGCTGAGGCGCCAAACTGTGGGCGATAAACAGTTCTTTTACCCCCTCTCTCTATCTCCGCGGGGGAAACTGCTGGAATTTACGACCACGTAAGGATGTTCTCTACGCTTTACTTGGATCGTACGATGGGGGAGGGGGCATCTGGGCTTGCTTCGCCATGGGACTCTCGGCCGCGTGGGGTCTGACTAACCACGTGGCTTCTTGCAACGTGCGTGTGCCTAAGGCGGGAATCGTACTCTTATTCCAAGTAGAGCGAAAAATATGAATAGAAGAATTAGATGGTTTGTAACGGAGAAGTACCATGCTACAGGGGAAGGGATAAAGAGAACTTTTCACGATGAGTTGCATCTTTCCTGTTTCCAACCATATGACTAACGGATTTTTCCAAGTTGTGTTGCACTCTTTTTTAAAAATTTTTTAAGAGGTTGAGGTGTGATAGAAAAAGTTCCATCGTACAAACTTAAAGTTCTACTTGTCCAGCATGTTTCATTAAAACGTCTTTTCCATTGTGTGCAGGTGTGCTAAGATGAAAGTCCAAAGAATCAAGATCTCTGCTCACCTGTGCGCGGGCCAAAATAAGTCGAACATCGCCAAGAGGCTCAACGTCAGCCGGATGACCGTCCACAGAAACGTGGAGAGGCAGGCTGAGACAGATGTAAAGTTGTAAACCGTTTGGCTGTGAGAAAGACTTTAGAAAATGTTCAAAATGACTGCACTCGCGAAGAAAAAAATCTCAGTGGCCACGGTGTTCCGGAGCGTCAAGGAGGAGAGGGCAAGAGATTGCGATGCGTGGAAAGACCTCTGTTGAACGACCGTATGCGAGGACAACGTCCAGAGCGCTTTTGTCGCCTTCTTAACAACTTGAAGAGTCATAGCATTCGAATTATATTTTTAAATGATGAGAAAACTCCACAGTTGATGATCCGTTCATTAACAGGCAGAACGACCGCGTGGTAAGCTTCGACCAGGACGTCTCCGAGGTCCTCTACGTTTACACGACCAAGCACCCGGCCTTCTTGAGGATACTCGGATGGATGATGCACGAGGAAATATACTAAAACTTCCGCAAATGAAGGGAAAACTTTGGTAGGGAAAAATAATAGTAAAACAAAAATGATATAAAAAATGACAATAATATTAATAATGAGAATAATGTAAATGAAAATATATGAGTGAATAGCAATAATCCATAAAATAACGGTATAAATAACAATAACAAAAAGAAAAGAACACAACTAAAAAACAATTAGGTAACTCTTCGCACACACCCTGTAGCAAGTTGAGGGAAGAAATCAACAACCCACTAGGTGTGTGGGCCCCGGTCCGAAAAGCCGGACTACCTAAGCAGGGCGATATATATATATATATATATATATATATATATATATATATATATATATATATATATATATATATATATATTTGGCTGTATCACGTAGGAAATAAGAAAGATTGATTGGCGCTAGCACTTTCGTTATCTTAATAATATTTTCAAACTCACGTATTATCTCTCGTGATTTTTACCCATATATATATGTATTTTTTCACTATTTATTTTGAATTAATGGAGTAAAAATACAAAAGAAAAGACTTATTTGAATAATTTAATGCGATGGGTGTGCTTGATAAAGCTTCATTTATTCCGAAAATCTTGGTTGAAATGGATGGGACACAGGAATTCTGAGATCAGTTTAGTTTATTTGGCTTATTCGTTTTAAGACAAACCATAACATAAAAAAAAATTTCACACAGGTATGTTGATCCAAATGGAGGCAAAGCATTGGTCGCAGTTGCAGCCATGTCTGGATATTAACTTTTTAGTTCGATCCACAAACTGTGGAAGGTTTTGTCATAAAAAGATGTTCTCAAAGTTGTATCTTCACTGATGTCAATCAGTTGTTCTTGAAATGTGATCAGAAGATATATGACGTTTATATGTTCAGTGAATGGATTCAAGACCCATTTAAGTTCTGCATTTGGGAGATTTTTAAAGTGGTGAGAAAATCAAGCCTCTAAATTCTTCAAGTGTGTAAGAATAAAATTCCTTCCTGATGCCGGCATAGTTATCTCATTTACCAAAATAAAGGGGAATGTTTGACACCTAAACTGCTAAAAAACAAGTAGTTCCTTGAAATGATCTAGCTAATTACATTTAAATGTATAAAATAAGGTAATAAAAATAGTAAAATGGGGAAAAATATATTGACAAATAAAAATGACTCCGAATGAGGATAATAAAAAGCTATTAAGTGGGAAAAAAAATTGAAATCAAGCATTTCTGACGTCATTCTCCCCCCTCCCCAACCCATTTTATAATTCGCAAAACGATTAAAGACGCTGACATGATGTAGTTAAAGCATTCACCTCTGTAAACGTCAGAACATTATAAAATTAGGATTATATACTTGGGGCTGTGCCCCCCAGACCCGCCCCTCAATTTAATGAAACTCAGGATATTCATAGTGTGGTCTCCCCCTTGTGTTTACCCCCACACGAGCCGTCCCCTTAAATGTACTCCAAAAACGTGAAACATTTTGGAACACGGACGAAAATAGTACGTTTTATCGGCCGGGCCCCTCGTCTACATATTTACCCACTTATTAGTTGGCCATTACGACACAGTTGGAAAAAAAATCATTATAATACTAAAGACTTATGGAAACAAACATGACCCAATACAGGCAAATTTTAAAAATAAACTAAATTCCCGCAATCATGGTTCATAGGCATCTGAGCTCGTGGAGAGTTGCCAAATGTCCACTGAAATTCTTTCAATTTACAAATAAAATTTAAAATTATAATTAATAAAACCATACATAATTAAATCAGGTGGCTATTAATGCTATAATTATTTTTTTCGGCCAATGAATGCAGATGAATATGTAAGGGAGATAATTATTCATATAGTCAAAAGGGGAACCCGTTCACGAGTAACAAATAGCCAGCACGAGAGAAAAGCAATGTTTTCCTGACTTATAAAAACCCTCAATATCATGCCAGAAAAATATGTTTTTTATGAAACTTTGAGGGGGTTTAAAGATATTTCTATTAAACAAAAATTAGTATTATTCTTGAATGTTGTTCGGGCACCCCTTAAAATCGTGTGACGCACACCCAGGAGAGCTTACACCCCAGTTTGAAAACCACTGCCCTACATTACAACGTGTAGGCGCCTGTAGAGGGCATGCTTTCAAGGTCCGCGAGAGCAACATCGACGAACTGAAGTCATCCTTCAAACGCGTGTGGGTCAGCAGGAGTAGGGATTTCGTTGGCAACGTACGCGAGACCTTCAGGTCTTTGATTAATTATACAATTTAAAAACATGCATATTTATATGTTAAAAGACTAAAAAAACGTGTCTAACTGCATCAAACCTATCATTCTGTCCTTTGTATTACTTTTTATTATAATTACTTTGTATTTATACTGAATATAATTCCAGTACCCAGAAGATGAGGCTGGCCCTCGAAATATTGGTTGAAATTAAATGAAACTCCGGACTATAAAGAACGGATCACTTGAATCTCTCTCTCTCTCTCTCTCTCTCTCTCTCTCTCTCTCTCTCTCTCTCTATATATATATATATATATATATATATATATATATATATATATATATATATATAAGTCAACTTCAATGCCGGGGAGGCAGAAGTAACCGAACCGGGCAGATTTTTGGATGGGAGATTTCAGAGATAATTTGAATGAACTCGATTGATTACGCAACACCCAATAGCTAGATTACCAGGTGCAACACTGGTCGCACATGTCAGATGCGGTTCCAACAAGATGGGGCACCATTCCCATTGCAACATCGTTCCGTGCAATTGATTCGATTAGCATCTCTTCTAGAGAAGGATCGCACGCCATAGTCCCATTTAGTATCCTCGGGATCTCCTGACCTTACGCTTCCCGAGTATTTTTTTTCTCTGGGTGTTGCTAAATAAATCAGTCTATGGTGAAATTCCAAGGACCATTCAGCAGCTCACTACAAGCAGTGTGAATTCTTGCGCAGGAATCAACGAAGATTTGTGTCCAAGTGTGTGTTATTCTGTGGTAGATAGAATTTCTTAAGGATTAAAGAACGTGGTCAGTATTTCCAACACTTGTTTTATTTATCTTTTATAACTATTGTTATAATATCACATGCATTGGAATTTCTTAAATGTGAATAAAATTTAAATAAGAAATAACTTAGGAATAATTGTTTATTAAGTGTCCGGTTAGTTTTGCTTTACCTGATATTTAAAAAACTAGGGTCCGAGTACACATCCATGAGGAACGCCATTAATAACCGGAGCCTATGAGGAACTATTTCCATTTACAATAACTCTATGGCTATGGTTTTCCACCGGGTCAAAAATCCATTTTAATATCCTGCTCTCTATTCCGCGTGATTTTAGCTTTATCAAAAGTCTTTTATTGCTAGCAGTGTAAAAAGCTGTTTTAAAGTCGAGTCAAACTACAACGACAGCTCTGTCCTGCGCAAACGTCGTTATACTTTTATGAAAAAGTCAAGCAAATTTCTTTTCTATGAGCGTCAGCGTCAAAAATCGTGTTGCGAGTAATTTATTAAGTTATTGAAATATAGATGCTCTACGATCCTCTCTCTAACAAGAGATTCCAAGAGTTTAGCCAAGACAGAAATAAGGAAAATGAGTCAAAAGATTCCCGATCAAGACTTTATTCTAGTTATCTTTATTACTCTTTAATGTGGATTCGATATAGTTTATCTTGACCTAGAGCTTCGGAAATTTCAACTTTCTTAAAATGAATACTAATTTCATTTTCAGTTATTTTGAAATTTGAAACCATAGATTTTTCATTAAAATATATTACATCTTGTATTGTAGGTAAACTAATTGTATCTTCCATTGTAAAACATTCGCAAAATGTGCATTTAATATTTTTGCTACGTGGTCCGAATGGTAACTAAGAACTTCCTCGGCATCCTGGACGTACCTGGTGTACTCCGACGCTAGCTCGTTTCATAGTTCCTTTTGGCTGTTCTTATTTTGAGTTTTGCACCGCTTCTCAACACAATTGCTTGTTTTCGAAATGCCATACAATTTATTACATTGCATTATAGACATTTAAATCTCGCCATTTATCTAGGCCACCTAAATTCATCAATTAGAATTTTTACGTTTATAATGCACTATTTCATTATATTAAAAAAATAAACGTTGATATTCAATATATAAACATTTCCTGGGTGTTATAATGTTTAAACTTTAATCTCAATTTACAAGATTTAAAGTCAGGGATGAGTTGAAAACTCTCGCAAACATTTCCAGGAATATATTGATTGAATGGAATTATGTTGTGATCACTATTCCCAAGCAGTTTGCCAACAAATATATTATCAGCTAACTTCTCTTCTTTAGACAAAATTGAGTCTCATATATTCGGTTTGCGCATCGTTTCGACCAATGCTTGATGAATATTTTGTTTATAATTCCCAGTGATTGTCAATCTTATTTATATGCGACTTTCATTATCCTGTCGCCGAACCATGACAAAAGAAAAGGAATGGTTGATGCTAAAAATAAGTTAATTAGTCGTAATGAACTACCAATTAAAATTCCATTCTTAGAAGAATAACAAAAGAAATAAAACATCTAAATTTTGAACAAGGTACTAAAAAAACAACACCAGAAAGAAATTCATCAAGAAAGGGGAGAAAAAAGATCAAAGAGATGATCTCGTTTAAGGTAAAAATAAACATAGGTTTCAAATTTCCTTAGAATAGGCTGAATAGTTACAATGTTATCACTGAAACAAAAAAGAAGCAAAACGATGACTGACCCACTGACCAACCGACCGACATAATGAGATATAGAATCGCCCGCGTCTAAATATCTCTTGGAAAATACAGATTGAATCAAGAAGTAACTATCGCATGGATAAATTAGACAAAAATTGCTCTACATCAGCAATATATTAGCAAACCAAAAACAGAGATCGACATACCCAATGAGCCTAACTAAGAAAAAAGTGCGGATACCAATAAAAGGTCTTAAGAGGCTAAAATAACACCTAAGGCTTACTTAACTTCGGATATTTCTCAGTATCCTTTGTTAAGGATACTTCTTCCTTCCAAATTACCCACTGATATCCTTGCTAAACCTAATCTACACGGTTTGAAAAAGTATTGAATGCTAAGGACAGTATAGCAGGCCTTAGTCACGCTTATTATTTAAAATAAATACACAACAAACCATCCCAGTTCACAATGTCTAACACTCTGTGCATACATTTCATAACGAAAGTAAAAACATCCAATAACTATAGATGAATAAATTTTTAAAAATAAAAATGAAAACGTACAACTTTAACATGTTTCGTCTTCTGTTTCCCTCTTCCATGGAAATAGAAAATAATCACATCTGTTCGAATTCTTATTGAAAAATATTCATCTACAAATTTATAACCTGAGGGAAAGTAAAAAAAGGTAGCTGAAAGGGTAAACATATCTAGAAATGGAAATGCCAATGCCAACACTCCTCTGTTTCCTTTGAATTTTTAGTATAAACCCCCCAGGAAAATATAGATTTATATCCTAGAGAAAATGGCTCTCTCCCTCCTGTCATCCCTTATCAATATGCAATCCTGTCATTCCTTAGAACTATGCAATCCTGTCATCCCCTAACACTATGAAATTGTATCAGCCCTTTACAATATGCATCCCTTCATCTCTTATCACTATATGTAAAAGAATAACCTCTGACTCCCCCCCCCCCCAATTTATTAGAGACACGTGCGATGGTATCCCGCCGTAGAAAACTCATGTCCTGTTCGAATATTCACGAATTTTCGACTCCTGAGCGCATTGGGAAAATATTTCCCAATCCTGCGAACTCATCCCAAGCCTCCCCCCTCCTCGATGAAGAGGCGAGAAAAAGCCGCTCTGTCTCACACCGCCCTGCTAAATGATGAATCGACTCCACCTCTGGATTAAGATGTCTAGAGCATGTGACTCCTCTCTATAAACTCCCACTTCCCACCTCAGAATCGGGCATACAAATACTCTGGTTATTCTGTAGTTCGAGGAGTCTAGTGCGAATCTCAAGGCCGTCCTTATCGTCTCGTCCCGCGAGCGTTCATCAGACAGCAGACTTTCTCCGCCGTGATTCTACCCCAGTCAATTGGTAGCTTCTCTGATCGGCAAGCCTTTGAATTTGCGCTACAGTCTCCCTTCGTTTAATCGAACGGAAGAAAATCTGAATCGATTACCTTTGAGGAAAAGAAGATTCCTCTTTCAGTGGAATTACAAGTAATCCCACATTCCCCGTCAAACGTAATCTTTAAAGAATGGCTATTCATCAGAAGGTTGGGTCGGATCGTGCCCCAACTGCCTCATTCGGATTGTGCCCCACTTGCCTCACCGGGTCGTGCCACGCTCGACTCCCCGCAAGAAGGACCTTCCTCGAAGTCATCGACCCGTAAGACGGAAACCTCCTACATTATTACTATTGTCAAGTTTCCCCTTTTGATCTGAGCCAAGTAACATTAATTCTATTTGAGAATTCCTCCTCATTATAATTATCAAGAGACTATTTTAATTTAGATAATTCCCTTTTGCCTATTTTCATTTTTTTTTAGATCTTTGTAAATAAAATTATATTTTGTTGTTTCACCTTTAACTAACCTTGAACGATACTCTCAGTCTATTCAAGTAAAGCTCGCCAACCATTTATGCATTATTAAGGATTTGAAACCCAACGCCTCAAGTTTGACCTTCTAGACGGTCGTTAATCCCTGCGAACAGTCCTTCAACGGTTCGCGTTGTAGTAGGTGAGTAATCCACCCCCCTACATAATATAGGAGTAGTGTATGGTATAGAGTAGTGTACCACGATACCTGTCATCCATTATCACTATGCAATCCTTTTATCCCTTATCACTATGCAATTTTTTTATCCCTTGACACTATGCAATCTTGTCATCCCTTAGCAGCATGGCCGGTTTAAAGAGCTGCGGGGCCTGTACCACAAAGAGCAGCGGAGCCCCCCCCCGTATATATATATATATATATATATATATATTTATTGTATCTCACCCTCACCCCCCATTTTCCTATGCAGAGAGGGAAAAAATTATCTGGGGAATTTAAAAGAACTTGTTATAGTATGGCTGGAAGGACTCAACTGAAAAAAACGAGTTTTATTTTGTACACTTTTTATTCCTTTTCAAAGAACAACACCCTGCATACCAGGAGCTTACTTAGCCAGTAAACAATTTATGCCGCCTTGGAGAATCTTGGAACTATTTACTGAACTGAGTGCACACCAACTTTAGTTACGTGGCTCACATGAAGCACTTACGAAACCTGGCAACAGAAAACTCCTCAATTATCCTTGACGTGTTAATTGCCCTCGGTAACTCGCACTTAATACTCTTTAGAGACAGATGGTTCAATCTTGTTTGACCCATACTGACTCTTACTTCCTTTTTTATTCTATTTAATTTTGAAAACGAGCGTTCACCACTGAATTTGGTAACCATTAGAGTTAAATAAATCTTTAACGTGATCTAGACATTCAGAAGACAAGACCCCAAAGAATTATCAACTATCAGACGATGCAATGTTAGTTCGTAAAGGTCTTGTTGAGATCCAGGAACAGTATCAGCTAGGTCAGTTTACAAAAGTTCACTAAATTGGATCAATTCCTCTTCGAACTCCTTTTCCAAATCTTTAGGGTAAGCGTAAATCAGTTTTGCTTCACCAGCTTTGACTTCATCTGTTAAAAAGCATTATATCAATATTTTTTATAACTATTGAGTAAAAACTTTGAAAAAATATGCAAATTATTTATGAGATCGATGAATTATTTCTGAGATTCATCAAAATTTCAGTAAATATCATCATATTTCAGTAGATCTGGCAAAACAGGACTCTTCACTGAGCCACGATCTCAATATTTCTCATCAATATCCCCAACTATATTAAACTTTTATCTGCATTAATAGGTTAAGTACATTAATTATAATATACCCTAACTTACCTTAAGGTCAGTCAAGAAAATACACAATTAAGAATCCATCGCCAGGACCTTCAAGCTATTCAATTTATATATGTTTATTTCTGCTGCACCCAGAAGGTCCGAATTTGGACCGCGGACCACCAGGTGAGTAGCTTTGGACTATAAGGTGTACTACTATAACATAATGCCAGACTTATTATACTATGTAGTGTGCTCTAGTGAAGTTTTCTATATTTTTATTATATATAGTAATATCATATATAATAATAATAATAATAATATAAAAAATCAGGAAAATGAATAATTATTTTTTCTCGGCCTTCTGTCCCTAAGGGCAAAAACTTAATTATTACTAATGTTTTACATCCCCGTGGGGCTCCCCTGAAACGCAAGACCCGTAGCACGTGATACATGTGCTACTAGGTTAAACTGGCACTGCTTAGCAGTATACAATAAAAGCATAAAAAAGAGAACTTCAGTGTACAAAACAATGCTCTGTAATGAGAAACAACGAATCGCATGGAGTTACCTTTTCAAACAAGTTGATTTAACTTATAAATATTAATGCTTAATATCATAAGGTTCATAAAAAAAAAAATTAAAGCAATCAAAAGTAGATCAGTTTGCAACCACCTAGATTCCTTTCATTTTTTAATTATTCTTTCCATTACAATACTATTACTCTAACCTATCCTAACTTCAGCATTCACTTAACCACTACTCCAAACTTCCATTCTCTCTGCATCATTATTTTGTACAAAAAAAAAGAATGTGCCTTTATCTTGAAAGCTAAGACCCAATTTCGTTGAAACTTCAGTTACTAAACTTTTTAAATTTTGTTTCCAAGCTTGAAACAGAATTTTGTGAGAAAGATTTGACGAGATATTAAAAGGTAAATTACTAGTCGTAAAGAAACTTGCGATTCTATTAATGGCCACCGGATCAAAGATCCAGCATCTGCTCTTAACTCAAATATAACTACACCAAGTTAAAAAGTTATCGCAATAAAGAACTTAATCCCAAAATTCATCTTATTGATGTACAATCCTGAAATAGGTATGCTACCTATAACATCAGGTACTGTATAGTTTTGATCCAACACGGAGTGTGTTTAGAGTTGAGAAATTCTCCTTAATTCAACTTAATCGTTGAAAGCCTTTCAACTTTAATTTTCGCATTGTTTTAGAGAAAAGAAGATACTTATTTTCATTAGTAACTAATTCGAAGTTATTCACCTCATCTTTCAGCCGTACAATGAATTGTTTTGAGACCTGATAACTCCTTAAATAAAACACCTATTTTTTATGCAAATATATAGTATAAATGTAGTTTTATAGACGCAATTAAAGCACCAGTATTTTTTTCACAGATTGGTACTATTTATCTGCCATAGATTTGCTTTAATTGTGTCTGTGCATACTATAAGATACATGTATGCCATTTTTAGGGCCAGATAGAAATAAACTAACGCTTTCCAATTTTTCGTCCTTTTCTGCGCTGGAAAGAACAACCACCCAAATCTTTAGCAGCGACGCGTGGACCACCCAGCAGGTCGGTACTTTATTTCTTTATCAATAAATTTGGAACGTTGTAGTTGAGCTAGTTTTGTTAATCTTAAAAGTTAAATTAATTTAAATAACTTTGTAAATTGACCAGCAATTCATTGCTTTTTATTTAAAATTTGTGACCCTCACTTGAACATAGGAGCAATAAGCAATTTGTTAGGATTATTTTGGTAAAAGAATTATTTGTTGAGTATTTTAAATCTTTGAGGGTAAATAGTTCCCTACCTCTTATTTGTAAATATGTAATAGTACGAATATTTTAAAAATTATTTTAAGTAGTTAGTAGGCTTGTCAGTCATTTTGGGGGCCTGAGTATTATTAGTGCAGATTTTGCAGTAAGTTTATGCAAGGGGTGGCAATTATATTTAGGGTTTGCTGTTTCTATTTTATTAGGAATCTAGGTTGGATCAGACCCGGTTAGGTAAGATAGGAATTCACAGGATCCAAATGAATTTATCTCTTCTTTTGGGTGTTTTTTGCCCTTGGGTCAGGGGATAGTTACACCCCTTGTGTTAGGTATCAGATAGGCGTTGCCGCTCGGTTGACCTCACCGTTCATCTCATGGTTGAGCCCCTCTTCTCTAAGATTTTCCTTTTTTTTCCCCCTTGATTGGACCTGATGACGCCCTTAACAACTTTTATGCTACTCGGCTACCCTTTTACCCTTTACTTCACCCTCTTTAATATGCTATGATACCATAGGTTTACAGAGAAAATCAGTACTGTTTTCAGAAATCTTTAGTTCTCACAATTTATTATACAGCTGAAAGATGAGGCGAGGATGCTTGAAACTTGTTCTGTATAGTAAAAAAATATAAAGTTCACCTATTTTCAAGTGTTAGAATCGGCCTTGCAAGTAAAGCTCCAGATAGAAATCTTGTATCCTATCTGCTCCGTCTTTTATCCCTGTCGTTTCGAAATTTTCCCCTATATTTTTTTGTAGCTGGGAGAAATAGAAATCGAAATCTCCAGACACAAAGCGTCACAAATCCTAGATTTATAAACTTTTCCCTTTAGCGTTCAGTTCAGCTCTCATTGTCCTTTCCAATTCACATTTTCAGTATTTTTTATTGCGTCTATTTAGACAGCTAGCGAGCTTATTCCAAACTTTGAGACTTTAATGGCAAACGCGTTCATTTGTTATTGTCGCTCAATCTTCTGTTTTTTTTTTAAAACAATTTAAAAGGGATTTCTATGTATCAAGCATCGAACAAGGCTGGTCTATCGTAGTCTAAACCAATTAAATTTGGTACAAGATTGTATCCAGAGTTTTTTTCCGGGCAAATAAACGCAGACAATCTTGTAATTAGGACGTCAATGACAACGGAAATTCGATTGATCTATTTAATAGATGATGCTATCTGTAACGCGGTGGTTTCTAGGGCAACGAAAATTCGGTTGATTTATTTAAAGTTGTCGTAGGCTACGCATTGCATATATGGACTTTTTACCACTGAAGATAAACTATGTTGGGTATACTTCAATAAATGGAATTTATAGACAAAAAACTTTGTATATAATCCAATGTTTTAACTTAAAATTAAAAGTTTTAGATATAATTTCATTTGCCCATAATCCATATCCTCTATCATCATAATCATCATTATCATCATCACTAACTCTATAATGTAAGAAGGGGGCCGTTTTGAGTATTTGAATAATAATTTCATCTTAGTTTGGCTATGACTTATGTTTTTTTTATCAAAGTTATTTCTAATAATTCTTTTATAATATCGAAAAACAAAATGGTGAAGTTCAAAAATGAATATGAGTATCGAAATTTTGTGAATTTTTTAAAACCCAAAGAATTACAAATGGTAAAGTTTAGAAAATTTATTTTTATATATCCTCTTCTATAACTAAATTTTAGCAACGTGATATTTTGAAGGGGATGAATTTAGTTTAGAGTTCCTTTATAAAATTATTATAATTGGCGAAGTTCAGAAATTTTATACAAATTTAACCATTGGCTGCTTTTTATAGATTTTAAATTTTAATCTTAGTAGCGAAGCGCAAGCTCCCGTCCGTAGGGAGGAGTGGCGAAGCCATTGCCTGGTAACCCTATATTTTAAGAACGAGATTTTTTGAAGATTTGAATAAGAGTTTTTCTTTTATTTTGGTTGTCACCTAAGTATATTTAATTTTTTTTTCAAAGTTATTTCTAATAATTTCTTTATAATATAAACAAAAATAAAATCATGAAGTTCAGAAATATCGAATTTTTGTGAATTTTTTTAAACTAAAAGAATTACAAATGGTGAAGTTCAGAAATTTGCCTAAAATTTTGGCATGAAAAATAGAAATTATTAGAGCAAATTTAGATGAAAAATAAAAAGAATCATTATAGGCCGTAGGCCACAGACCGAAAGTTTGCCAGCAAAGCGCAAGCTCCTTCTGTAAGGAGTAGTGGCGAAGCCCTCCTCTTCTCATCATCATCATCATCCTCATCACTAACTCTATAATTTAAGAAGGAAATTTTTTTGAGTATTTGAATAATAATTTCCTCTTAGTTTGGTTATGACTTATGTTTTTTATCAAAGTTATTTCTAATAACTCTTTTATAATATCAAAACACAAAATGGTGAAGTTCAGAAATAAATATAAGTATCGAAATTTTGTGAATTTTTTAAAACCCAAAGAATTACAAATGGTGAAGTTCAGAAAATTTATTTTTATATATCTTCTATAACTATATTTTAGCAATGTGATATTTTTAAAGGGAGGAAATTGAGTTTAGAGTTTCTTTTTAAAATTATTATAATTGGTGAAGTTCAGAAAACTTATAAAAATTTAACCATGGCTGTTTTTTTTTTAGATTTTAAATTTTAATCTTAGTAGCGAATGGATTGAATAATAATAGATTTTTTATATCTTAGTTCGGTTGTGACCTAGTACATTTTAAGTTTTTATCTAAATTCATTCTAAGAGTTCCTTTAAAGGTAAAAAAAACTAAATGGTGAAGTGTAGAAATAAATATGAGTATAAAGTGTTTTATACTTTTTTTACAAAATGGTGAAGTTTAGAAAATTTATTCAAATTTAGGAATTGCTGCTATTTTTTTTTTGTATATTCGAAAGTTTTATCGAAGTTATTTATAAAATAGATTTTTAGTTTTTATATTTATTAGGAGGAAGTAGCTACTAGCCCCTAAATACACATAAGTAAAGTGAAATTATTAGGGCAAATTTAAACTGAAAAAGAAAAAAAATCCTGAGGATTGTTTTTCTGTATTTGAAAAAGACTGCCAATAAAACTTTTTTATCTTTAGGCCTGGAAAATATTCATTCTTTTAAAAAATAAATAGACTAAGAATATATTATTAGGAAACCAGGCAATGACTTCGCCACTCCCTCCTCCCTTATGGGGAAAGCTTGCGCTTCACTACTAAGATTAAAATTTAAAATCTATAAAAGCAGCCAATGGTTAAATTTGTATAAAATTTCTGAACTTCGCCAATTATAATAATTTTAAAAAGGAACTCTAAACTCAATTTCTCCCCTTTAAAAATATCACGTTGCTAAAATAAAGAGTTATAAAAGATATATAAAAATAAATTTTCTGAACTTCACCATTTTTAATTCTTTGGGTTTTAAAACATTCACAAAATTTCGATACTTATATTTCTGAACTTCCCTATTTTGTTTTTTTTATATTATAAAAGAATTATTAGAAATAACTTTAATAAAAATATAGGTCATAACCAAACTAAGATGAAATTATTATTCAAATACTCGAAAAGGTTCCCTTCTTAAATTATAGAGTTAGTGATGATGATAATATGTATTGAAAACTTTAAAAAAAATGTTTTGAACAATAGGCCCTTGCCAAAGCCGGATAGGGGGTTGGCCACAGACCAAAGCTCTGTCTGCGAAGCACAAATTCTTCCTATAAGGAGGAGTAGCGAAGCCACTCCTCTTGTTTTTATATAAATATATATGAGAAGCAAGGGCAGGGGGAATTTCGAAGTGCTCGTATTGATCAGGACAAAAGTGCAGTAGCGGAAGGCAACGACCCTGATTTTTGCTTAATTTGGGAATAAATGCTGAGGGCCAAGAACGAAGAAGTGTAAGAAAGATTCTTTGAAAGTTTGGGTTTCTCTACTTTCTCATATGAAGGTTTGTTTCAGTCGTGAATGTTTTAATTTTTTAAAAAATATAAACGAAACTGGAATAATGTAACTAGAAAAAAAATGAAAATAAAAAGAGGAGGAGCATATTTCGTCACTTACAGTAACATTCACAGACAATATAAAGTATAAACGTGAAATATTCCTAAATAAGATATGCTTTGATCGGTGAAGTTTTCAAAGTTAGGTTAAGTAGAACCTTGAATGGAGATCTGTCTTTAATCGGAGGTGGTTAGGTTCTGAAAAGTTGCGGGATCTTCTGGTTCTGTGCATTAAATGGAGGCTTCCACTCCGCTTACATCCTTTTCAAACACATTTACTTCCTCACTTTGTTTATACATCCTCGGAATTTATGGTCCTTTACTTCCACTTTGGTTTCGCTTCTTAATTTTGAATAAGAACCAAAGTTTTGATTCCGTACGAAGTGAAAAATAAGCATTGGAAACTGGACGGCATTTCTTCATAAATAAAGGAAAATATGTAATACTCCGCTTTCAACCGAAAGGGGTAGAGTTTTTTGTGATGTCGAACCCAAACACTTTAAGCCTATCTTAAAGACAAAGAGGGTCTTAATACACCAAATTTTCCTGATTTTCCTGAATTCTCTCTAGGAATCAATCAGCGATAAATGAATTTTGACATCATTTTCAGCCTAAATAGGCCGAAAGATGAAAGAAGCCGACCAAATTCTGGTTGATTCAAGGGGAAAATGCCAGCTCGGTTTAGGTAATCATCAAAAAATGCAAACGCATTAAAAGTGAGGACGCAGACTTCGCTCAGCTCGTTCTTCTCATGGAGTACTAACAGCATTTTCTTTTATACCATCCACCTTTGCTTTGCTACCTCGGATTTAAGGTGGATGTGTGTTGTATACAGACTTTGTATCTCGACACCCCGAGAACCTTGCTCGTTATTTTTCCTCCTCTGAGTGAAGATTCGGCGGTCATTATTTCAATTTTCGTCACGCTCAATGAAATATCACTCTCTGTTTGAGCCTAATCAGAGCTCATGTCACACTTGCCTAGCATCACTACCAATAGATTTAAGAAAGAAGCTTCTAGATTTATGATTCTCAACGTTTTGGGCTGCATGGTCCCTGACGCGATTGTCATTGCCATTTCTAATATTGCCTGACTCGAAGGTACATTCAAAATATGTATAATATTGAGAACTTATTCCTTCTATATTAGTTATATGGATTTACTTTGAATACTTCTACAATGGTATTTTGGCAATTTAGTGGCAATATAAATAAATGTCCTTTAGATCAGTTGTTCCTAACCCTTTTCAGTTCATGGCTCCTCTTACGATCTTTAATATTTCTGTGGCCCCCTTGGCATTATTAGCAGAAAAATAGTACTTCAAAATTATTATACCTCCCATAAAAATATCAGTGTCCATTAATTGTACATATATTCTCCTTTATTCTATTTTACTAACAGAAAAAATATTTTGTGGGTTCACTAAAAGAACCATTTAAGAAAATACATTATTTCTCTGATATAGCAGACAAACGAAAAACTACCATGGACACCGAGAAAATAAGTAACCTTTAAAAAATTATTATCTTTTGATTTAAAAAAAATAGAATCTTTTAGTAAAATAAAACCAAATATATCATATTAGCTTTTTTCGTCTATTTTTTCCAGTAAGATCCTCGTAGCTGATGTAGTTGCACAAGTTTTTCAATGTCAGGGTCCATGGTTGTTAGAAACAGACGAAGATCACCTCTAGTTACAATTTCTAAGCATTTGCGAGCTTTTGATAATAGGGGAGAAACTCGGCTAAAACCTGACTCAATTAGGTAAGACGTTGGAAAGTTAATGAAATATAATTTATTTCCTGCCAAAGCAATGGGAATTTGATGGCAATTTCATTACTTCTCCATAAGTTATTGATGCCATGTTTAAATTTAGCTTGATCAGTTTGATTACTTTGCAATTCAATGAGGCTTTCTTGCAGTATAATGTCAACATAAACGGCATTTGTCTTAAATGGGGTTACCACCTAACTTGGAAGGTTCATTTCCATGGAGATCTTTGAACCTAATTTCCATATCATTGTGCAATTGTTTCAAGTGATCAATTTACACTAAAATATCATCCTCATGCAGCTCCTCTTCAATAGTGGAGAGGGTTGGAAAATGTAACAATTTCTTACGCCCAATATTAATTCTAAAGAGATTCAGTTTTCCAAGGAAAAAGCTGATGCCTCTTTGGAAGATTTGTATTATTTCCTTATAGCTGTTTTTTCAGCATGTTTAGTTTGTCAAATATATCTGAAAGGTAGAATATGTCACACTTGGCAGCTATGATTTCATCTCCAAGCTCCTTACCGTTGACAAATGGTACAACACTTTCCCAGAGTTCAACGAAGCGACGCAGGCAATTACCTTTAGAAAGCCATCTCTCCTCTGTATGCAAAAGTAAACGTTAAAATTCTTCCTCATTGTTTGCACAGAGTTGTCGGAAAAAAGGTCTTGAAGTGTATTTTATTTAAAAAGGTTGGTAGCATTGATTACACTGTTAAGAGCATCTTTCAGACGTCCTCCCAAATTTTTTGCAATCAAATGTTGACGATGAACCACGCAGTGTATGCAAAAAACATTAGGCACAGTTTGTTGTAGATATGCAATGAAGCCCCCTGTATTCGCCTACCATAGCACCGGCACCATCAGTTGCGCAAGCAATAATGTTACCCATTAGAATATTATTTTCTTGGAAATAGGCCAATACTTCTTGGAAAATTGTTCCCCTTTAGTATCTGTCACAAGACTGCGAGAAAAAAGCATTTCCTTTCTGAGTTCACTATTATGATCCAAAAACTAAACTTACGCCATAAGGAGGGCTTAATTAACACATGCAGATGCTTCATCAATTTTAAATTCAAAATTATTTGCCATTTCAGCAATGCGTCTTGATACTGAATTGTTGCTTAACGGGATTACCTCCGTAATATGTTTGGAATTATGTTGCATAACAGTAGAAATTATCACATATACTGCGGGCAAAATCAAGTCTTTACCAATAGTAGGGGGTTTTCCAGTTTTTGCTATTACCTTAAAAATCTCGTAAGATGCAATTAAGCCTTTGTCTAATTTAGCTTTTTTCCTTGGCTAAGAATATAATAAATGGTGTTCCTTTCCTTGGAAAGCATCATGAAGCTTCTTAAGATAATCTAAGGGTTTGTCTTTCTTATCCTTGTGCTTATTCTCCAGATGTGTTAGAAGCTTACTTGGGCGCATGCTTTCATTAGAAAGCTTTGTCATACATATAAGACACATTGGCTTTGTTATATTGTTTGGAGACTATAAAACCGTATCCTAAAAACTCGCTTGAGTATTGTTGACATTTCTTCTTCACCTTATCAGCCATGGGTAATCTGTGTAATAAATATATATATATATATATATATATATATATATATATATATATATATATATATATATATATATATATATGTAGTGTATATTGAGTCGTAAATAAAACGAAATTTTCCTAATTTCCTTGAAAAACTAAACTAAAATATTTATTGAGAAGATGAAGACGTAAATGTTTGAACATTTGTATGTAATTTATATTGAACTAAATTCAATATACTGTACGAATATATATTTTCAAGAATATATAAAATATGATATTATTTAGTTACTAGGTAAACAGTTTACAGCGGTTAACTACTACATACTAATTTTAACCCTATCTGATGCTACTCAATTTTAGATCACAAAGCTGCAGGGCGGGGGTGTTCCACCTCGCCCTGAGAAACAGTTAATAACTTTTAGGGTTTATGAATGCTGGTATTCACATTTGGTATTATGATTATGACACCATTTAAGCACATAATAAACATAAATGTAAGCATATTACCACCAGAAAACGTAATATTTATTGAAACAATAAACATTTCGTATAAGCATCGCTGCGCAGCTGCAATACAGGCGCGCGATGATGTTGTCGTTAGCAATTAATTTAATGAGAAATAAAGTAATCGTTAAGATATCCTCATTTCTAGCATATATTTTATAAATATTCTGTTTAGAGTCACTATATAATATTAGTTATTTAATGATGATTGAAAGGATACTCACCAAAATAGAAAAAAAATACTGCACACAAACAATATTGTCACGGAGCAGAAATGATGGTACAACTTGGAACATAGATACTGACTGACTGAGTCAGCAACTGCAACGAGTATTGGTGCCGTGGGTGTGGAACATAGATACGACGCTGCCAAACGTATAACTAATAAATCATTACAACGTTGTTGTATATCAAAGAAAAAGAAACTCAGTGATTTATGATTAGTAACACGTAAATAGTTGCTTGTCACTAGATTAATAGATTATGGAGAACTACATATAGTCAAATATGCCATATTGTCAAAAGGCCGACGATTAGATAATTTTCGAATTACTATAATAATTTTATAAGAAAATGGAGGCCCCCTCACTCCCCAAAGGTTTCTATGGCCCACCATAAATTTGCCATGGCCCCAGGTTGGGAATCGTTGCTTTAGATTATGTATAACCTGTAGACAGTTTAAGTCCGGAAAACTTTGGTCCCGGTCTCCAATCTAGTATACCCTACCATCTGGTGAAGAACCCTTATTCTAGAGTCTAGACTCATGTTTCCTAATCCTGGGATAATGGACCCATATTTAGCGGGTAATGGATGTTCTGTGTGAGAAGAGGTAGCCTGACTAAACCAATCAGTTTAACTCTGTGTATATATATATATATATATATATATATATATATATATATATATATATATATATATATTATATAATTTATATAAATATATATATATATATATATATATATATATATATATATATACATTTATATAATTTATATATATATATATATATATATATATATATATATATATATATATATATATATATATATATTAGTGTGCAAATTAGTTCGGGCAGTGGTAAAATAATACAATTATTTAATAATTGTTGTTTATATTTGAACATAATACGTCAATGATAAGATAAATGGTACATTTAATATGAAATATGACCGTCCTTTGCTTTTAGAACCTGCTTCACTCCTTCTGGCATCGATTCAACCAAATTTGAACTCATTTTTGCCAGTCTTCGTTATGGTACTAGGCATTGATAACAGCACAAATCATCTTCTGCATCGTTGAACAGTCGGTTTTCTTGATTCTAAGTTTAATTATAGCCCATAGATTCTCGATGGGGTTTAAGTCAAGAGAATTTCGAGGCCAATCTATAACGGTAGGTCCACCTTTTTCGAAGAATGTGCGCATTATTTGGAAATTATGGCACGGAAACAGATCATGCCGGATAATGCCGCCTCCATCAGGAAACTCCTTCTGCATCGCAGGAAACAAGTGAGTCTGCAGGATTGCCTTGGATTGAACGCTGTTCATCATTCTCTCAATAGTAACAAGCCGCCCTAGGTCTTTAGCGCTAAAACAAACCCAAAACATCTTCTTAGGTGGATATTTTGGTGCCTGTTGAATGTGTCCTGGCTGAAGTGATTCATCTTTGCTTCGTCTTACTACCACTGACCTATGCCCATGTACTTCAAATAGTGATTCGTCTGAGAACATAACTTTCTTCCATGTAGCATACTTACGTGCCCAGCGAAGACGTTTTATATTCATAGCAGAAGTGAGTAACTGTTTACGTACCAGTTTTCTAGCAAATCTGCCAACTTCAATGAGCCTTCGCCGGACGGTTGAAGAAGAAACATTTACGCCAGCTAAAGACAAATCTCTCTGGAGGTCTTTACTGGTTTTCTTGGGATCTTTCACACTATTTCTAATGGGAGCCTTGTCATCGTGAAGTGTTGTCTTTCGTTTTCTTCCACATTTTCCTTGTCGCACTGTTGAATGTTGACCATTGTCTTCATCTCTTTTCACAGTGTCACCAACAGTTGACATTGCTACCTTCATTTCCTCAGAAATCCGTCTGATGCTAAAACAGCATGTTTTCTAAGAGCTATAATATTTGCACGCTTCTTGGGTGTGATATTCATAATAAATTTATAGTCTAATAATGATTGGAAGGTGAATAATCCGGCAGAACCAAGTACACCACGGAACACGCTCCCAGCAATAATCATCCACGACAAGCTCTGGTGTAGCACTGTCGAGGCCGAGCTTAGTGTAGCTATGGCACAACAAAACAGTTATCAGATGTTACCAGTACATTATTCTGAACGAAAAAAAAATAAAATCTTCATTAATGTTGCAAAAAATTAAGACATATGAAATAGTAAAAAAATTTGGTACCGTCTGAACTAATTTGCACAATACTGTATATATATGACGTCACTGCAGATAGGCGGGTACGTTTGAGAATATATATTCCCAAACGTACCCGCCTATCTGCAGTGACGACACTACATGTGCGGTACTTGGTCACGTGATCTGATCCGCTGGCGCTCATGCGTCAGTTGGATTGTTGCCGTGCTGGCGGTAGGCGTCGTTGGAGGGGTTCGTCGAGGTCTTTTTGTCGATTTTTATGGCGAAAGTCCAGACAAAACGTGATCTAACCCGAAGAAACTCTTTGAGCATCGCAAAAGGTACGTTTTAATATATAGATCGTGGCATAATATCAAATTTTGTAAACTTTACAACATTAAAAATAGTAGTTTTTCGTGATTTACGCTTATTATGTAAGTTTCTATCACGAATCAGCCCCCAAATATAATCTACCATTTACAATGAACCGAATCAAAGTGACACAAGATGCAACATCCGTGCTTGCATCAAATTGCATTAAAAATTTGGGATGGAGTCTCAATAATACATGTGAAATAAGTTATTCAAGAATGTCTGCAGCGAGATCGTCTATCCTTCTGCGAATTGCTTTGTTGGAGAGTGAAATAGCATTGAGCTATTTGGCTTGGTATAAACCACATAATTTTTCCACCATTATGATTGAAAATGGTAAAATCAACTCCCTAGCAATTGTATGCGGCTTTTGTGTTTTTGCTATTTGATATACCACTTCATACGAAGCTTCAACCGCAGCCGCCTGATGTTGTGATGCAAGTCCAGTTTTTCGAAACTTCACATCCTGCAGATTGTTTGCCTTTTGTTGAAAAAATGTGATACTCTGCCAGACACTTCCGGGATGACACTTCATCAGATTTTTATTCAGCTTTCCTGGTTTTAGACTTTTATTGATGAGAACTTTGCAGCACAACACACATTGTGGGCGATCTCGAAAATAATTAGGCAAATTCACAAAGCCATACTGTAAAACTGCCTCATTGTATATGTGAGCCGCGGTGCATGAGAACACAGAGCGATTGACAGCCAGTATAGTGGTGTCGGAAAGCATGTCTGCATAATTAAGAAGTGTAGTTAGAAAGGGTTGCTGCGTAGTCAATACGCGAGGCAGAAAACAATAACTACATTAAAGGCAAATTGATCCGAGAACATGTAAGAGGAGAATGGAGGTTGATGTAATGCAAGGCACCCATGAGCGACACAGAGCTGTCGGCCACCAAATAGTGATTCACGTTGGCGCGAACGGCCGAGGATGGATGCGCTAGTGGACAGCAAAGCGCTTCGTGTCGTGTCGCAGGGTATGTTGTTAAGGCGTTGCTAAACACTGGCATCAAAGCAAACTGGAGTACACAGAATAATAGGGGAAACTATTATAAAAAATAAAGAAATTATTAATATTAATATTATGATTGGGGGAGTATTTAATTGATATTATATTTGCTGCGGTTTTTATTATCACTATTTGTATTTACTGGCATTATTTATATTATTATTTTCTGCTCTTGCTTTGGTTTCTTGCTAATCATACATGTGTTTTTTCACTGGATGCCAAGTAAAGTCACACAAAAAGCAACCTACAATGAGGCATTTTTACAGTATGGCTTTGTGAATATGCCTAATTATTTTCGAGATCGCCTACAATGTGTGTTGTGCTGCAAAGTTCTCATCAATAAAAGTCTAAAACCAGGAAAGCTGAATGAAAATCTGATGAAGTGTCATCCAGGAAGTGTCTGGCAGAGTATCACATTTTTTCAACAAAAGGCAAATAATCTGCAGGCTGTGAAGTTTCGAAAAACTGGACTTGGATCACAACATCAAGCGGCTGCGGTTGAAACTTCCTATTAAGTGGTATATCAAATAGCAAAAACACAAAAGCCGCATACAATTGCTGGGGAGTTGATTTTACCATGTTCAATCATAATGGTGAAAAAATTATGTGGATAAGACCAAGCCAAAAAGCTCAATGCTATTTCACTCGCCAACAAAGCAATTCGCAGAAGGATAGACGATCTCGCTGCAGACATTCTTGAATAATTTATTTCAGATGTATTATTAAGACTCTATCACAAATTTTCAATGCAATTTGATGAAAGCACGGATGTTGCATCTTGGGTCACTTTGATTCGGTTCATTAGAAATGTTCATGAGGGTAGTATCAAGGAGAAAATGTTACTATGTGAAGAATTGCCGACAACTAAAAATGGTGCAGTTATCTACAAACAGTGGACGGGTTCGCAAAAGGGGCAGGTCTAGATTGGAGCAAGGTTTCCCAGGTATAAGCTGATGGAGCTCCAAGCATGATGGGCCAAGGCAAAGGATTTCATGGCTTGTTTCAGTAAAAGAGCCAAAATATTAAGGTTGCGCAATATGTCATACATCGTTATGCCTTGGCTTCACGCGGCCTGCCCAAGTCCATCAAGATTGTTTTGGATGACGTGATTAAGATTATAAACTTCGTCAAATGAAAAAGTCTGAATAGTTGCATATTCAATGAGCTGTGTGAAGAAATTGGAGCTCATTATGAAAATATACTGGCTGTCACGTGGGAAAAACCTTGCTCGTCTTGCTAAGATCCGTGAATTACTTCATATATTTCAGTACGAGAAAGAATCATCCTTCGCGGATTTGTTTGACGATGAATTATGGGTCACACGTTTGTGCTACCTAGCTAATATCTTTGGAGAGGTAAATACAGGCAATTTGAAATTTTAAAGAAGACATACCACGTAATTGGAAATCCAGGAAAATATCGCTTTCTCTTGTAAGAAATTGCAACTATGGATCAGTCGTGTTGGAAAGTGAATTTTTGCACAATTTCCTACATTGGATGCCTTCCGCGATAAGCTCAATTCTGAAGATATCCTCAACCAAATGAAGACAGACATTAGAGATCACCTGACAGGCCTCTAGGAAAGCGTGCAGAAGTACTTTCAAGATTTGAATAGTACCAACAGTAAATGGGTAAGAAATCCTTTTGATGTGAGTGAAGATATCATTCCTGATGAGGACTGTCCAGCAAAAGAAGAATTTATCTCCCTCAGGACAAATAATGCATAGAAACTGATGTTTGAGGCCAAGAATGGTCCAGACACCTTCTGGATCTCTTGTTTGCAGGATATATCAACAGTAGCCTTTCGAGCAGTAAAAATTCTCATGGGATTTTCTACCACTTACCTCTGCTAGCGAACGTTCTCGACTCTCCTTGGAATGAATACCAAGAAACGTAACAGACTCAAGGGGTCATCTGACACCCATGTTGCACTTTCTGCAACCAAGCCCAGAATAGAAAAAAATTGCACAGGCATCATTTATTTTATATTGAATCATCTATTTTACTAGGATTCATCTATTTTACTTGGAATCCTTTATTTTACCAGACATCATTTATATTACTAAGCATCTTCTCTTTTGCTAAGAATTATCTATTTTAGTAGGAATCATGTATATATTAGTGGGCATCTTTCATTTTCCTAGGCATTCTATATTTTACTAGTTATCATTTATATTAATAGAAATCATCTATTTTACTATGAATAAGCTTTTTAATGGGCATCATCTATTTTACTATGGTTCATATGTTTTGCTAGGCATCATCTATTTCACTAAGCATCATCAATTTTAATAAAAATCATAATTTTTTAGCGATCATCTTTATTATTAGCCATCATTTATTTTACTAGGCATAATCAGATTTACTAGGCATAATCAGATTTACTAGGAGTTATCTATTTTGGTAGAATCAACTTTTTAGTTGGTATCATCTATTTTACTTTCATTATATACTTTACTTGGCATCATATCTCTTTCTAGACATCCCTATTTCACTACTGATCTTATACCTTACTAGGCCTCATATACTTTAGTAGAAATATTATATTTTACTGTGAATAATCTATTTTACTAGGTCTCATCTAGTTTAGTAGAAATAATCTATTTATCTAGGAACGATGTATTTTATTAGGAAACACCTATTTTACTAGGGGTAATCCAATTAACTATTGATCATATATTTTATTAGGAATCATATATTTGTAGGAATCATCTTTTACAAAAATAATTTATTTTAAAATGCATCATATATTTAATAGAGGTTATCTATATGCATAGGAATCATTAATTATGAATCCTCTATATTATTTAGCATGGTATCTATACTGGAAATCGTGTATTTAGAATAATCTTATTTCCTAGGCATAATCTATTTTAATAAAAATCATCTACAAGTATATTACTAGTTATAATATATTTTATTAGGTTCATCTATTTTCTTAGAGATCATATTTTTCACCAAGAATAATCTTTATACAAATATCATCTATTGTATCTATTCATCTATTTTACTCATCAATTTTAGTAGGCATAATCTTTTTAACTCGTAAGCATCTATTTTACAAGATACGAGGGGCGGTCAATAAGTTTTGCGAATCGGGGGGCAAAACAAAGGAAGGGGGATGGCTGTTTGTGAGCGTGTTAGGACAAGTTATGACAGGTCAGATTCTGCAGCCGCACGCTCCTGCCTCGTCTATTTAAGAAGCAGTAGCTTATCGCAGATCGTCAGTCATAAATTTTTAAACAATGGAGAAGGTTGAGCACCGCGCAGTGATCAAATTTTTGACCAAGGAAGGCAAGAATGCAAAAGAGATCCATGAACGCATGGTTGCAGTGTACATCGACACCGCCCCTTCCTATGCAACCATTGCTCGCTGGAATAGGGAGTTCCGCTATGGTCGTGAGTCCCTTGAAGATGACCTCCGTCTAGGACGCCCATCAGACGTGACCAACGAGGACAATGTGGCCCGTGTGGAGAGGATGATCCTCGAAAATCAACAGGTGAAGGTCGAAGAAATCGAGCGAGAACTTGGAATATCACATGGAAGTGTTATCAACATCATCCACAACAATTTGGCCATGACCAAGGTTTCTGCCCGTTGGGTTCCTAGAAACTTCACGTCCCATGATCGACTTTAACGTCGTCAAAGTCCACAAGGCCAGAGTTGCACAAGCTGCCCTGCGTGAGTGCGGATTCAAGGAGCTCAACCCTCCCATCTACAGTCCAGATCTGGCCCCTAGCGACTACTTTTTATTTCGCCAGCTCAAGGTTGCACTGCGTGGACGCCGGTTTGAAGGCCATTGAAGATGTCAATCTTGCCGTCCATGAGTGGATTGAACAGCAGTCGGGAGATTTATGGTTGTCGGGAATTCGAAGCCTCAGGGACAAGTGGCGCAAGTGCAATGAAGTTGATGGTAGTTATATTGAAAAATAATAAACCACTTTTCCTTATATCTCGTTTCCTATATACAAATTGCAAAACTTATTGACCGCCCCTCGTATTATTTGTTATAATAGTTATCATATATTTTACAAGGAATTATCTATTTTATAGCTATCATCTCTTTTGCCAAAATCATCAATTTGTTTAGGCACCATCTATTTTACTAGAGATCATCTATATTACAAGGCCTCATTTATTTTACTAGGCAACATCTATTTTCAAATGCATCATCTCTATTACTAGACATCAACACTTGTCTTAAGGACCATTTATTTTACCAAGCATCATCTAGCTTAATAGGGATTTTGATTTTTACTAGGAATCATCTATATTAATTTGTATCATCTCTATTACTAGAAATTATATTTTTTACTTGGAATCATCTATTTTGTTAGAATCTTATATTTTACTAGGCATTGTTTATTTTACTAGTGATCATCTATTTTACTATGTATCATATGTATTATTAGCTATTATCTATTTCATTAGGAATATCATATTTTTTTAGGAATTATCTATTTTAGTAGGAATCATCTATTTATTTCAATCGTGTCGATAATGAGTCAACAAACGTAATATCTCGGGACGGTATGGCGCGTTGCCAGGGCGACTGTGGTGACATCATAGTCAACAAACTTAATATTTCGTGGAGAAACTTCAAAATTACCTCAATCTTTTGTTGAACTGGTCTATAATTTGGTTGTGGTTTAATATGTATCAAAAAATGCAGTGTGTCCGAAATGTGACGCAACATAGGAGAAACATACATAATTCTCCTATGTTTCGTGCCTTTTGGGACACATTATATTTTACAAGGAGTCTATTTTACTAGGAATCATCTATTTTACTAACCATCACCTATTTTTCTAGAGGATATCTATTTTTATTTGCATCATCTATTTACTAGGAATCCTCTATTTTACAAGGGTTCATCTATTTTACTATGACTCACTTTTGTTCATACGTTTATATTATTGGCTTCCAAATTCCCTTTTTGAACGTCCTTGGTCGTTGTAAATATATCATTCAAGGGGAACTTTAATGGCCTACTCTTGCCAACCATCGAGGCTTTCTATTCTTTCAGATTCTATTTCTCCTTGAACTTTGCCCCTCGACATATAATTGGTGACATATTCAAAATTTTGTATTAGTTAATCTTTCAAAGTAAATATAATCGGAAGCTCACGGAAGACATTCCAGATCGAAACCATCCCTGGTAACCTTCTTGTTCCCTTATAAATATTATTCATTTAAATTGGATAAATTACTTCAATTTCTAGAAATTGATATGATTTCCTGAACTCTTATATAAATTTAGTATTAATAAGGATTTCACCTAAATTTATTCAATAGTTTTTAACTTTATATAGAGAAAAAAGAAATCACAATCTACTTACAAGGAGTTACATGGAATGAAAGTACCCTAAGAGACCTTACGGTCCATTCAAAGAGGGTACCTTTAGACTAGCAATCGAGCGGGCACATGGCTGCTCAATTGTTTTGAGTCCCTAAACGGCCACTTTTCAAGACTTTGTCTAGTCTTGACTTGAACTAGTCAACAGATTCACTGTTGACATCTTCCACTGGAAGTGCGTTCCACTTACCGCAGATACTCTTAGTGAAAAAATTCCACACAGATTGTGGTTGTAACGCTTCAGTTCAAGTTTGAAGCCGTGATTGCGCGTTCTGTTCTCACTCAGTGTGAAAATATCCCGGTAGTCAACATTGTCGAGCCCTCGAAGTATTTTGAAAACTTCGATGAGCTGACCACGCAGTCTACGGGTTTCCAGCGAGAACAGATATAATTCCCTTAGTCTATCCTCATGACTTTTATGTCGGATAGAGGGAATCAGCTTGGTTGCCCTGGCTTGTACGCGTTCCAATCTCTCCAAAATTGTACGGCATACTCCAGGTGCGGTCGGACAAGTGAGTTGTACAGGCACAGTACAATCTCCTGGTTCCGATAACCGAACTGGCGCTAAATATATCCTAGCATCCTTTGGGCCCTTTTTTCCGCCTCAATGCACTGTTTCGAGAACTTGAGGTCACTAGTGATTGTTACACCCAAGTCCTTCTCAGTGTCGGTGGATTCAATAGCAGTGCCCTTAAGGATATACTGAGATTGGGGGGTTCGGTGGCCGATATGCATCACTTTGCATTTGTTCACATTAAAAGGCATTTTCCACGTGTTCGACCACTCCCCAATCTTCCTAAGATCTTCCTGCAGGCGGGCAGTATTTCCATCATTTGCAACGTTCATACTAAGCTTGGTATCGTCGGCAAATTTGGAAATCTTGGCAACCATCTCACCGTCCATGTCGTTGACGTAGATGATGAATAGTAGTGGTCCCAGGACAGAACCTTGAGGCACCCCACTAGTAACGGGCACCCACTTAGAAGACTGTTCATTCACCACCCCCCGTTGCCGTCTGCCACTTAGCCAGTTCTCGATCCAGCCGGCTACTTTTCCGTCTATGCCCAGCGCTCGCACTTTCCGGAGAAGGCGGCGGTGTAGTACCTTATCAAAGGCTTTCTGAAAGTCTAGGTAGTCCACATCCACCGCCTTGTCCCGATCGTGCTCACTGAAAACGAAGTGGAAGAATTCGACAAGGTTCGTCAGGCATGACCGTTGCCTTCGGAAGCCGTGCTGGGAACTCCTCAGTAGCAGGTTTGACTCTAAATACGACGTCACTTTGTCCACCATGATGTTCTCCATGAGTTTACCGACTATCGAAGTCAGACTGATTTTCACACTGTGAAAATACTTTGGGATTAAAAAAGCCAACATTGGTGAATTGGCCTTTTTTCTCAATCGTTCTCTTTCCATCCAATGTAACATGAATTCCCTAATGATCTTAAAATCAGGTTCCTAAACACGGGTTGTAGTTACCGTAGACTTTAAGACCCCATTCGACGCATTACATGACAGCCAATGTTTATTTAGCAATTAAAAGTCAAAACAAACGAGTGATTATCAAGCCGAAAGTTTGTAATAATAGATATCTAACGAAAGTTGTAAAGATTGTAGAACTGAAAATGTATGGAAGAAATATATCTTCGATCATCCTGCCGCCTTTGGTCCGGGGAAGTCGGGTATTCCTGAAGATATGAGCTGAATCCTTATACTCGCTGGATTAGGTGAGATAGAATGAAACTCAGGTAAATGAGCGAAAACAACGGTTTGTAATGAATTTTGTTCACCTAAATAAGGGATTGGAGGTTAATAAAGGAAATGGCTGCAGTTAGGGCAAGTAAATAAACTGTATATGTGTGAAAGGTTTGTTGCTCGCGTAGCCATATGATTTGGAGGATATTCTGAAATAAAAGAAAGTACTTGTAACTTTTTCAATCTTAACGTAATTTAATGACCACGCAAGATGGGTCAGGACTAGTATATAGCAGAATGCCGCAGCTGACATCTGGAGGATTGAGTGTTTTTCAGACACGCAATCTTATATTTAAATCATAATAATAATGAGAAGAATAAAGTAATGAAATACACAATATCTGAGAGTTACCATACGGTCGGACTATTGTTCCTCAATGGCCTCCTTTGAAAACCACGTCTTTCTTAAATACAGTGAGGCCCAAATGGTTTGGACACTTAGGTCTCCATCACAAAACTTCAGTAAAATCAAACCAAATAATGGTAACTAATTCATTTTAGGTTATAGATATAAACTAATCATGGCTATAAGTTGTACATGTAGGATGTACATGGTAGGGAGAAAGAGACTGCAAATTACGTGCTAAAGAGCATTTTATTCCAAAGTATGGTTGTCAAATTGATCTATTACTTCCCTCTTTGAGATAACCAACTAATTTGAGATCGTTATTTCCTACCATGAATTCTTAACAACTTAACTCATTACTTTGTCAAGTGTTGGGCAGCGAATATGTCTAAAGAATCCCCTATAGCTGCCTATATCCAGGAGATAATTGATTTGCGGAGTCAGGCAAATCTACTCTCCATCAGAGCCATAGCTGAAAGGGTTACAAGCCTAAAAGTGTCTAACAGAATATTATATCAAGTAACGGTAGCACATACTAGTTTATAAAGGGAAATTCTATTAGTAGCCCTTTGGAAAACCACAAAGAAATATGACAATGGTAGCGTCCATATCTAAAAATAGGCCTGCTAAAAGAGATCAACCAGGAGATCACAAGAATTAAATGAAACGATGATCATTAGTGTCCTCAGAGTAATTCAACATTTCCAAACAAAATTCATGTCATTTACTAGGTATTATCTATTTTACTATATGTCATTTATTTTAGTAGGAATCATCTATTTTACGAGATATTACCTACATTAATAGAAATCATATATTTTACTAGGAATAAGATTTTAATAGGGCATCTTTTATTTTAATATGCTTTATCTGTTTTGCTAGCCATCATATATTTTACTATGGTTCATATATTTGGCAAGGCATCGACTATTTTACTAAGCATCATCCATTTTAATAGAATAATCTATTTTACTAGGGATCATCTATTTATTAGTCATCATCTATTTTAATAGGCCTAACCTCTTTTACTAGTAACTATCTCTTTTGGAGGAATCATGTATTTTAGTTGGAATCATAAAATTACCTTTGCATAATCTATTTTACTTGGCATCCTCTATTTTTCTAGACATCATCTATTTTTCTATTAATCAGGTATCTAACTAGCATCATATATTTTACTAGGAATATTCTTTTTTACAAGGAATTATCGATTTTACTAGGACCCATCTATTTCAGTAGATATCATCTATTTTTCTAGAAATCATGTATTTTATAGTGAATCATATATTTTAATAGTGCTAACCTATTTTACTCGGGATAATCTATTTTATAAGGAATCATCTATTTTACTAGCAATCTTCTACTCTAGTATGAATAATCATTTCACTAAAAATTATTTGTACAAAACATCATCTATTTCACTAGGAATCATGTATTTATTGGGAAGCATTTATTTGTAGGAATCATCACTTTTACAAAAATCATTTATTTTACGAAGCATCATCTATTTACTCTGGATCACTTATATTCCTAGGCATGATTTATTTTACTAGTCGTTATTTATTTTACTAGGCATAATCTATAAACTAGGAATTATATGTTATACTAGGGATTATTTATTTCACAAGGTCTGGGCTCTTTACTGCGGCTACTCTATTTTACAAGGCATCATCTACTCTAATAAGATCACAAATTTTACGGGAGATCATCTACATTACTAGTCTTCATCTTTTTTCTATGTATTATCTCTTTTATTAGAAATCATTTACTTTCCAAGAAATCCTATATTTTACTAGGAATAACCTTTATATAAATATCATCTATATACTATGCTTCATATATTTTAGTACGCATCATTTAATTTACTAAGAATTATGCTTTATTAGGAATCTTCTATTTTGCAAAGCGTTATCTAATTTAATAGTCATCATATATTTTACTAGGAATTATCTATTTTATAGCAATCATCTTTTTGCCAAAATCATATATTTGTCTAGGTATCATCGCATTTACTAGAGGTTTTCTGTATTAGAAAGCCTCATCTATTTTAATAGACAACATGTATTTTACTATACATAATCTATATTACTAGACATCATCTATTTTCCTAGGAACCATTTATTTTACCAGGTATTATATAGCTTACTAGGGATCTTCCATTTTACTAGGTGTTTATTGATTTACCAGGCATCATCAATATTATCAGAAATCATATTTTTTTACTTTCAATCATCTACATATATTACTAGAAACTTCTATTTCACTAGGCATCATATATTTAACTAGTGATCATAAATTTTACTATGGATCATCTATATTATATGTTATCATCTATTTCACTAGGAATTACCTATTTTTGTAGGAACCAATTTTTTTCTAAGAATAATGTATTTCACATGGAATTATCTATTTTAATTGGGGGTTATCTATTTGACTTGGGATTATCAATTTTACCTGGATTTATCTTTTTTAGTGAAATTTATTTTGAAGAAATCATCTATTTTATACTAGGAATCACATATTTTACTATGATCATCTTTTTTGCTAGGAATCATCTATTTTATCAGGCTTTATCTTTTTACTAGGCATCAGTAATTTAACTAGGAATCATCTATTTTAGTAGGAATCATTTTTTTTGCATGGAAATGATATATTTCATAAGGAAACATCTATTTTTCTAGCGTTGAGCAATTTTCTAGGAATCAGTTTTGACTAAGAATTATAAATTTTAATAGGAATCATCTATTTTTATAAGAATAATTTATTTTTTTACGACTCATATATTACAGTAGGGATCATTTATTTGATTAAAAAATTGCTTCTTTTTCTAGAGATCATCTTTTCACTAGCAATTAACTTTTTACAAGGAATCATCTATGTATTTTACTCTAAATCATCTATTTTACCATGCATCATATTTTACTAACAGACCATCTATTTTTCTATACATCCTCTATTTTCCTAGTTATGATCAATTTTACCAGGCAACATTTATTTTATTAGGCAACATATAATTTAATAGGCTTCATCCTTTTTACTACGAATCATTTTTGTTCATACGTTTATATATTGCCTTCTAAATTCTTTTTCTTTTTAACCTCAAACGTCAGTGCAAAAGATTCTTCAAGGAGAACTCTAATGGCCTCCTTTTGTCAACCATTGAGTCTTTCTCTTCTTTAAAATTGCACCATTCCAAGAGGTTTTCTCTTCAACTCTTTTTAGTTCATTTTCATTCAATCTTTTTTTCGCCTGTCTATCCATCTTCTCATTCTTAACACTGAATGTTAAGAATATACAACCATAACTCTTCACTCCCGTTATCATAGTCTCTATAATATTATGATTCATTGAATACTCTATCGTTTGCGTTGCCTACTATAACTATGGGTTCATGAGCCTACTTATAATTGTAGCTTCTCTCGATCCTTGAAACTAGATATAATCGGAAGTTCCCCAAAGACAGAGAGAAACCATCCCTGGTAATATTATTGTTCCCCCCAAAAATTATTCATTTAAATTGGACGAATTACTTTCATTTCGGGAAAATGATATGATTTCTTGAACTCTTATATATGTAGTCCAGGCAATGGATTCGCCACTTTTCCCCCGTGGGGGAGCTTGTGCTTCGCTACTAAGATTAAAATTTAAAATCTAAAAAAAAGCAGCCATGGTTAAATTTTTATAAATTTTCCTAACTTCACTAATTATAATAATTTTACAAAGGAACTCTTAACTCAATTTCCCCCCTTTAAAAATATCACTTTGCTAAAATATAGAGTTATAAAAGATATATAAAAATAAATTTTGTGAACTTCACCATTCGTAATTCTTTGGGTTTTAAAAAATTCACAAAATTTCGATACTTATATTTATTTCTGAACTTCACTATTTTGTCTTTTGATATTATGAAAGAATTATTAGAAATAACTTTGATAAAAAACATAAGTCATAACCAAACTAAGATGAAATTATTTCTCAACTACTCAAAAATATCTCCTTCTTAAATTATAGAGTTAGTGATGATGAGGATGATAATGATGATTTGATATTAATAAGGATTTCAGAAAAAATTATTCCATAGTTTTTAACTTTATATAGAGAAAAAATAAATCACAATCTACTTCAAAGGCATTCAGAAGCCATCCATTTCTCTTTTTGAAATGAAGTCCAACTAAGCTTTCGATTTTCACATTCTCAAAATCCTTTGGGATTATAAACCAAACCTTGGTGAAGTGGCCTTTTTTCTCAATCGTTCTCTTTTCATCCAATGTGACTTGAATTCTCTCATGATCCTAAAATAAGTTTCTTAAACAATTTCCTTACAATTTAAGCCCCCATTTGACGTAATAGCCATGACAGCCAAAGTTCTTTTGTAATTAAAAGTCAAAACAAACGACGGACTATCCAGCAGAAACTTTGTACTAATAGATTTATAACAAAAGTTGTGAATATTGTGGAAGTGAAAATGTGGGGAAGATATCTAGCTGCGAATCTTCCCGCCACCATTGGCCTGTGGCGATTGGACAGCCTTGTAGATGTCAGCTGCAGCCAAAGAAATTTCTCGTATCTTATACACGCAGGATTAGGTGGAATAGAATGAAACTCAGTTAAATGAGCGAAAGCAACTGATTGTAATAAGGTTTGTTCACCTAACAAAGGAAATGGCTGCAGTTAGGGCAATTAAATATACTGTGTATGTGTGAAAGGTTCATTGCTCGCGTCGTCATATGATTAGGAGGCAATTCTGAAACTTACGAAAGTACTTGCAATTTTTTAATCTTGATGTAATACAATGACCGCGCCAGATGAGTCAGGACTGGTATATACCAGCATGCCGCAGTTGATACCTGAAGGATTGTGTGCTGTCCAGTTATCCAATCCTAGCTTTAAATAATAATAATAATAATATGGCAATGGAATACACAATATATGAGATTGGTTATGCTCTGAATTGTGTTCCTCATTCGGCTTTTTTCCTCAAAACTACGTCTTTATGACATATTTTAATGATGTAAATATTGAAATTTTGTACGACGCACCACAAGGTTAAAAACCTATGAAGACAAGGCAGCATGAAATTACAGCTCTGTTAAAACAAATTCGTTCAGTTGTAAGTTAAATGACAAAGAAGATTTAATCTGAAAATAAATGTCACATTCAATACCTTTAAACAATAATTCGCTAATAGTATCCTTCTATCAATCGGTAGTAATACTGGAGTTAATTATGAGTTGAATGAAAGGTTTAACTCGGCAAAATAATAAAGCGCCAACCTATAGTAGTCCTTCCTCTCTATCTGCGTTTATGTATCACTCACTTCTCCTCTTCCCTCTCTCCAGCTCTCTCTCTCTCTCTCTTTCTCTGTCTCTGTTCCTATATGTATACCTCTCTGTCTGTCTCTATGTTTTTATATATTTGTATTTTATGTATGCGCGTGTTTCCGCATATATATATATATATATATATATATATATATATATATATATATATATATATATATATATCTATATCAGATTGGAATAAAAGTAACGTACGATTTTCTAGAATAAAGTTTTTGCTAGTTTTCTTTTAAATAATACCTCTTGTTATCGTATAGGAATAATACAAATTACAATGAGTAATGTATACCATTATTCTTTAAAATTATGGAAATATTGATCATAATCTTCCTCGGTATTTCCTTCTTTATTCGTCCCATTTAAAGACCACATTAGAAGTGTTTTATTCTATTAGTTTCATAAATGTGTGAATGGAAGTGCAGCAGTAAAATCTACTCAGAGCACTTAGTGAGATGATGCAATAAATGAGGGAAGTTGCAGGAGGTGGTTTTCCTTTCTCCTCAGTGGGCATTTCAGTCTAAAAGAAGGTGGTCCAAATGAACTTGATTCTAAAGAGTTGGAAGTTGTTGTGACAGTAAATCCTGCTACAACTTCTAGGGAACGCACATAACACTTTAACCTAACTCATGCGACTCTCTTACGCCAACTCAAAAGGATTGGAAAGGTTCCATTCATTGGAAAATGGGTCCCCTTTAGGGTAGGCTTTTTACTGGTGATGAAAAGTGGGTCCTTTGTCATAAGGTTAAACGCCACCATTTCTGAATCAGTCATGGATGCAGAATTTCTCAACAACCTGAGATATATAGACTGTCACGTGCATCTCTCTCTCGGTATCATTTTTTCTGCATGTCTCTGCCTCTTTCTTTCTCTGAGTTTGTATGTTCTCCTTTCTCTCTTTTTTTGTCTCTCTGTATTTATGTATGTGTCTCTATGTGTGACTTTGTCTGTTTGTCTGTCAGTTTCTTTCTGGATGTATTTATCACTGTCTATATTTATGTTTCTCTCGTTGTATTTGTTTGTATTTCTCTTTCTCTCCGTCTGTTAATCTCTATCTGTCTTTCTGTCTGCTTCTCTCTCTATGTGTTGTGTTTGTCTCTGCAAGACTCAACCAACAAACTATTATAATAAAGCAATCTATTTCTTATGTTGGTATTCCGATTAAATGACCTTTATGGCAATACCACTAAAAATAAGCGCTGCAAAAATAGATCCTAAGGAAAATATAATGATATCTAAATTACTGAATCAGATCAGGGCATTAAATTAAACTAAAATCTGCTGAAATTTGGTCGCAAAGACGTGCCCAGACTTCAAAAGAAACTAGAAAAGTGGCTGCATCATTTAACAAAAAATCTACTTATAAATCAAAGATATAATTTGGCCTCTTTTTTAGCTCTGTTTCTTGCTCACGTTGTTTGTTTTGTACGATCGTTAAGAATTTATGAATTACATCATTTATCTACGTAATGAATCAACATTTAAGTACAAGGAGTTGCGGTACCATAGGAATAACCTTTATGCAAACTGTTCTAGACTTACCAATAAGTACAGTACATAAACATGTTAAATAATACATCATAAGAGGCTATTGATTCATGAGAGTTGCGCGCATTTCCTGAAGTCGAGTTCCAAGTACTTTCTTTGTTACTTAGGTGTTTATAACTTCCAGCATTTTCTCCTCTCCTAACATCTCCATTTTTACGAAACTCCTCTTCAAAAACTTCTCGGCAGAGATCATGTGGTTTTTACCATTTTTAAAGATGAAACATAATTTTAAAATTCGATTCCAATATTTACCCAAGGATATAAATAATGCCTGAAATAGATCAGCGTCTTGCTCTCAAAGTGATAACTTGAGGTACATAATCGTATAAAGGGAGCGAAGGAATTGAAATTTGCTTCATTGAGAATAAAACCTTTTGGAAGGGAATTAAGCTTTCGACATCAAAAATGGTTTCGGGATTAATAGGAAATATATTTCAATCAGTCATCGCCAACAAAAGAAATGAATGGAAGTTGAAGACGCCAAGATTTGATCAAAGGTATTGAAAATGACAATCGAGTGGTGATGTCATTTTTAATACCTTTGATCGGGTCGTCCCTTGAAGAAAATTCAACTCTTTTAACGCAGCTTTAATTTTCCATTATTTTCAGCGACGTTCCACGGTTAAACGAAGCTTAAACTGGCCTAATTCAATATGCCCTTTCAATCAGATTCATGGTAAGGGAACTCGAGTCTACCACTTTAATTTAACTCAAAAACCAAATGAAACCGTGAATAGGCCCCCACTACGTTCATTAATTTGATTTAATAAGACGACCTGAGAGTGACTCGTTTTCGTTCGTTTGCCCTTCGTCTCCTTCGGGAGGCTTTGCTGCTAACATGCCGTGCATTCTCCGCATCGCCTCTCCTCTCGCTGCTGCACCCACTGTCATGGAAACCTACATAACCCCGACGACGAAGAGCCTACCGTAGCTCCGTGGCCACAGTTACTCGGTGACCGCCGGCGTGAGGGGATGTACCTATTCTCCCCCTCCACACTTAATCTGTTTCCTCACGGAAAAATTGTTGCGCCATTTTGCTTTTTGAACGACATTTGCCCTTCAGGCGTCGTGTTTGGTGAATTTGTACTCGATCGAGGCTCGTCTACAAAGTTTGACGTCACTCAGTAACGCGTAAGTTACGGTTTTCCTCTTTTTCCTGCAAGTCTGTGCCGTATAGCTCGCCAATAACGCTCTTTTCTGCACGTTAAAGGGATGGGAAAAATTTAACTCCGATTGCGATTACCACTTGATATACTATATATAGTTGCCACAGGCACTTACGCACATACGCATTAATACAATATTAAGTACAATCCATCAGTACATTATGCGATTGAAATTATCCATGCTAAATATGAGGAAACCATATATTTTTTTCTAGGAGAATATTGCAATTTGGAATTTCTTAGTGAATATTTATGCATAATTGCATTGAAACGATCGGAAAGTTCAAGGGCGAAGAATGAGTCACCCATATTATGATTTCACGGCAAGAATAAACAAGCAATTCGATTTTTGAGAGAATTATAGCAATCACAATGACCAGAACCACACACACACGCATATAAATAAATATATATATATATATATATATATATATATATATATATATATATATATATATATATATATACATGAAACGAACTCTTTTAAATACGTAAGTGCGTAAATGCAAACATCAATCTACGGTAAATTAAAGAAAACGAGCGAGATCTCGATCACTTTTCTCTATTATAATATCTTCAATCTTTATGGGACCAACACCAGAGTAATCAATGATATTGAAAGAAAAATAGAGTTCTCACAAAACACAAAAGATAATCGCTAACGTGTTTTTTTAAACAAATGCCTATCACTGACGTGTTATAAAACAAATGAGGGTAGGAAGATTAATATATATATATATTTCAGTTGTCTCCAATTACGTAAATTTTGTTAATACAGACCTTACTTTAAATTTAGGATCATTAATTTCCTAAGAAATCTTCTTAAGTCGGAAGATTCTTCATTAACACTCGCCTGATGATTTCTTGATGAATATGACCTTCGATTTTGCGATGGCGAAGAGATGGTTTTTAGAATATATATATATATATATATATATATATATATATATATATATATATATATATATATATATATATATATATATATATATATATATATATGAGAAACTATCAAAGTAGCGCGTGAGTAGAGCAATAACTCCCCACAGGGAAGACGAAAAGTGGAATCCAAGCAAGTACTTTCGAACTTTATTCAATTCAAACTCTTGGAACGTTTCGTACAAAATCTGTGTATATCTTCGGCATTCTGAAAAAATTCCAAATACATAAAATACATCTATAACTCCAAAGTATTATGATCAATTACAAAGAATAGACTTTAAATAAAACTTTAAGAATATATATCTATTAAATAGAGAAAAAAAGAAACAAAATCATAACGAGTAAAGGCAAATCGATGAAAAAACATCTCTGAAGAAGTCTGTTGTCACTGTTAAAGATGTGACTATGGCAGAATTAAAAAGTGGAGCTTAAATAACTGTGTTTGAGAAGTTGGTTGATTGTATAACTTAACTAAAGTGAGTTGGTCAGAAGTTATGTAATTAATAAGGGTATTGAGGACTCTCTGTAATTGAGTTTCGAGAGAGTTTCTGGATATGTAAAGACTCCCAAATATCTAAAATCATGATTTTTTGCAGCAAGAATCTCAAACGAAGATCTTTGTCTCAAATAGACCAGTTACAAGATACTGTGGCATTTCGTATCGATGAATATTCTGGGTTTGGTAGAGGCCTATTTTTGTAGTGAGAGAAGCAGCGATGGTTACTCATCCTCACTTGAAGTTGAAGAGTGGTTTTACCAACGAAGCTGGCTTGGCAGTCTGGTCACAAAAGTTGGTACACGAAAGAGGATCTAGGTTTTTCAGGGAGCTTTTATAAATTGAGAAATAATATAATAGTTAAATTGCTAATAAGACTAAAATGAAAATTGCACTGAGGGCATCGCTTAAATAGTACTAAATATAAGTCTCTTATCAATTTGCTCGTTATTAGCCAATATAAGGTATCTTTAAACGGATGGATATTTTAGGGGGCAAGTTTTTTTTTATTTTTGCAGCTGTATACTTTCTATAAAAATCGTTTTGTGATTTTGTTAAGTACTTGTGATGGAAAAAGATTAAATATACAAACTCTTTCAGATACATAAGCTGCAGTTAGAATAAAAACGAGTTTGAGCAAATCTTATAAGCCCAAAAAAGTCTACGTGACAGAGATGAAACCTTAAAATTTAACTAAAGAAATTTGCTCGAAGCATTGTTGTCGTAGGTTTGCGATATACTGATATCGAAAATTGATTGTGGTAATCTTTACATCGAAAAATGATAATTTTCCATTGTACGCACATTCAACCGTTATTTTTAAATTTGTATGTTGACTGTTTAAATAATTTGAAAAGTGTGTTACATGTTATTTTTCCTTGAATAAAAGGAAATAATCATCAACACATGTTTATATAAAAAAATGGGTTAAATGAATTTGGGCGTTCTTCCATCCAGCTTTATTAGTGATAACACAACAAAGCGTTGACAAATGATTGACCTAAGGCTGAACTCATGGCTATTAATTTTATTTGCCGAAATAAAGTATTGTTAAAGAATAAAATATTGTCTCCATCTGCTAATTTCAACGAATCCTAAAATTGTCTTGTATTATATCCTTCTATGGAGTCGTTTATGGTAAACTATTAGGGATCGCGTTTCCATGACTGGGATATTAGTAAATAATGATTCAACATCAATACTAGTCATATAGTACTAAACTAAGTAAAAAGGACGTTAATTCATAAAATCGGCGAATTCAAAGTAATCACGCAATATATAATCTTTTTAGAATTATTTATTCGGTGTTCGCCCATACGTATCACCCCTATCCGTCGCTTTAAATGCCACATGTTCGAGCACGTTAAATCTACGTGACGAGAGACAGTGTCTGTGTTTGCATGGAGCTTCGCTCCATCCTTGTCCCTGTCGAGTAGATCCCCCTGCTTGAATCGCTCTAGGGAACATTTAGCCTCTACGCGCGCCGGCCCGGAATATAAAATTGAGTCGGAGCTGAACTCCTTTCGCTACTCTGCCTCCCCGAGTCTTCAAGAGGCGGAGGACAGGAGGTTCATCCTCACCACGGCCCCCTTTTCACTCTTATGCCAGCGTCCTTTTCTGACTTGCCCCCATTAACCCATCTCACCCCATTCTGATCCTCACTAGTTCTTTTTCGGTACTGAAAGATAGGGGTACCGAAACCCTCATCACCTCGGTATACTATGGTTTACTCTAACTAGCCTCATCCTGCGTCGTAAACACCATCGCCGGCAGAAGCACTGCGCTTCCATTTCAGATATGGAGGTCATTGATGTGGCCTCTCGAATTGCTTCTCTTGCTGAGCGTCAAGCCTAAAATGAATCTCCCATGTCGTCCTTCTCGAAGGTTTTCCTACCTTTTCAAACACTCCCTATGCCCATAGACGATGTAACTGTGGGTGGAGATGCATGCACCACACTGTTCGCCTACCCAGATCTGATTCCTTTCAGGTAAAGAAAAAACGAAGAACCTCTTTGGGTGCTCACTGTTCCCTTAACCCTTTACTCCCTCCCCTTCCGGAACCCTCCCCACAAAACTATACTTACATGGCTCACTCTCAAAACCCTATTCACCAGTTTCCTACCCAAAATCGCATCCATCATTCCTGTCCCCAAAACCCCACTCCACAGACCCCTTCAAAAAAAATCTCTACTCATCCCATTTACGGAAATCCATCTATCCCAAACCTATCCCTCTTCCTTCCTCGCCTCCAGACTCTCCCCCACAGCCTGCAACAAATTTAGTCCATCTCCCCTAGCCCTTCCCACCTCCTCGCGCATCTCTTGACATCTCCTCAGACGTTGCCTCACACTGCCCGAAAGCCCTTCTATCTGTCACCTTACGAAAACTAGCTACGGGCTACGGATCACTTGGTTCTCTTCCCGGGTAGCCTATTCCTTCCCTTGTGTCCAAACTTTAACCATCATTTTCAATTTTACTTTCCAATTGACCTCTCCTATGTTAATACAATGGGATTGTCGTGCTTTACTGGCCTCTTTCCAGTAACTACTCCTGGGTGGCCTCCTAATCCCTAGGATCTAAGGTTAACTTCCTTTTTTCTCTTCCGCTTGTGGCAGGTCTGGCCGTGATGGACCAGCTTCGTTCGGCTATTTTTCCCATAACACCCTCAGTTCCACTGAACTGGCCTCCATGCGCTGGCTGTCAGCTTTTCTTTGAAAAAACACTACACTGTATGCTCAGTCTACACCCTCTTACAACCTTCCTTCTTATGATATTATCCACAACTTAATCTTCAGGTTTCACCGACCCTTTCTTTTTAAAAGATTTTAACAGCAGGAACCCCACAATGAGCAAATAATGTTCTACTTATCTTTAATATCTTGAACCCACTTTCCTATATCTCATAGATAAGGTCTATTTCTCTTGTTTGAATTCTGGCTCACCCACTTATCTACACACGTCCACTGAAACACTCTCCTCTCTAGATCTCTTGCTTATTTCTGATGAAACACTGCTAGAAATTTCCTTGGTTGTAACACTGGAAGATTTTGTTTGGGTCACTTTCCAGCTTCATTATCACTTCTACACCAGCTCACCTGTCGTGCGACAAAAGTGGACACCTACTCTGTGTAGACTGCCGGTTATTCTACCTACATGACCTGCATGACTTTCCCACGGTTGATGAGGCCCTAACTTCATCAACTTTTCAATACAGCTATATGCTTACTCCTTAATCTACCAGTATTCCAGTACAGTCTTCCATCGGCGGTCCTCTGTTGGTCTCTTGAGTGTAGAGAGGCATTTTGCACAAAGAAACGTGCAACTTGCCGATACTACCGCACGCGTCCTCCTAATCATAAGGTCTAAATGAATCGTGCCCTAAATATGTTCCGTCGCTGTCTGAGAGAGGCCGGTCATTTCTCTTGGAAAGCCTATATGTCTAAAATCTAAACCTTCTCTTCCCCTAACGACTCCTAGCGCTGACTTCGCCCCGTGGCAGCTAATTCTCCTTAATTGTTCCCACCTGCCCTCAGGGATGAGACTCGAATTTGTTCAGAGGAGTGATAACTGGGAGGATAGACCTTCACTTTGCTTCAATCTCGAAATCATAAGAAATCTCATTCTCGTCCCCCTTTCCATCCACAAGAAACAAGAATTATATCCCTCTTTTCTACATAGACTAACTTTCCTTAAGTCTAGCCAATTCTCCTGGTCCCGGTGAAATCCCGTACTGCCCCCTCCATCACTTTCGCATATCAGCGCTTCACTTCTTCCCAGATCTTTATAATCAGATCTAGATTGATGAAAATTTACCCTATGCATGTCGCAAGACTAGCGTGGTGCGTTTACTAAAGCTGGACTCTGATCCAGCTGACGTCTCATTTTACCGTCCCGTAACCATGACTTGACGTTGATGCAAGATCATGTAGAGAATGGTGGCATCGAGCATCTCATTTCGTGCCGCACCCCGTTCCATTTTCCATGACTGCCAAGCAGGCATCCATCAATTTTGATGTTATAGACCCCCTTCTTCGCTTCAGTCACGACGTTCGGAAGACATTAGCGTTGCATTGGTTGTATTTATTTACATTCGGAAGTCTATGACACAATCCGCCACTCGATTTCGAAGATTTTACCTCACTTTCATATTCCATTTCCGCGAAGTCTTTCCTTCCAGGTCCGAGTAGGCTTCTCTTACTCAATGTTCTTTCCACTAGTGGTGGGCGTTCCCCAGGTCTCAGTATATGATCCGTACGGTCATCTTCACCCTTCCACGTTCCATCAGCAGCTCACTCTATGCTGACGATCCGGTGATCTACTACTGGGGTAGATCTCTCCACACGGTTGCCTGGCAAATCCAAGTTGCCACCACTGAGGTCATTAAGTGGGCTGCCTCGAAGGCAGTGCCCTATTCCGCCCTCGCTGCTACGGAAATATCGAAGTTTCACCCTTGTATATGTTTAGGGTTCACATGCCGGCGAAACAGTCGGTGTGGTTCCTTGCCTCATCTTCAACTAGAAGCTTTCGTTGAAGCCTCACATCTTCTACCTCGTTACCGCCACCCGATCAAATCTCAACTTCTTGAGCAATCTCTCCCACACTACATGGGCACCGATCGCTGAAAGTTACTCTACCTCTACACTGCGCTGTTCCAGTAAAAATTAAACTTTGGCTGCGCAGTGTATGCCTCTGCGTCTTCCTCTACCCCCGGTCGCCTTGCCCCAAATTTAAACCGGGATCTTCCTATGGATTCAGGTGCTTTCTGTTCTTCTCCAATGGCTAGAAACTGCACTGAGTGTGCTGTCAGTTTCTTACAGAAAAGAAGTTACTTCGTGTTCGCCAAGTCATTCCTCTGCTTCAGTCGGATGCCCACGTTCTAATTATCCGGCTGGTGTCCGCTATCACTTCTACTAAAGATCACTGGCACTTCTCAGGCACGATGCCACTGCTCTTCTCCACACGTCTATTTCTTCTGCTCATTGTGTGTCAGGTCTCTTTCGAGCGTATTACTCAGTAGTTGTTAACACTCCCGCAAGAGTCTCCAACCACCTCTTACCAACTTGCAAGTCCCTAAAGCCGGCTAGGTTCCTCAGGTCAGAACTCCTTAGTGATGCTGTTCTCATTCTCACACTCCCCCCACAGCTCTTTCGATGTCACCGGGATGGAAACGGTGCATGGGTCTTTTCTTTCTTTTCCTCCTTCCCCCCTGGTGTTTTTCATACCCCGCCGAGTTGTATGCCATCCGGGAGGCCCTTGGTATCGACTTGCCTATTCTCTTCCACCGAATTCATTTCATTCCACTACTATCTCCCCTACCTCCTGATCCACGATATCCGACAGCTCTTACATTGGGATTCCATTGTCTTGCGCTAAGGTTGTTACCTCCTGCAGGAAGCCCTCCTACGTCGCGGTACCTGACAACGAAGCAGCTGACTGAGCTGCCCTGTCAGCTTCTACTCGAGCATACACATTCCCACTTACATTCAACGATCTTATTCCACATGTGAAGAAGGGCCTTAATTCACAATGACTAGCTGCCTGGTAAAAAAGGGCCTCCCGCCAAATTCAACTGCATTAAGCACCCCCCCGACAACTGAGCCTCATCCTGCTCTCCGCTCCAGTCATAAAGAGGTGGTGCTGGCTCGCCTCCCTCTAGGTTATACCAGGTTCATCCACAGTTACCTCTGTGTTGTGATCTCACATCAACTTCCAATCCCTGTCGTACTGGACTCACCGTGCCTCGCGTACTCGCCCAGTTCCCCCGATCCTCTATCCTCCGTTGCCGTTTCTTTTCTTTCCCAACACTTTACCATCGCTCTGAACATTGTATCCTCACTGTCACACATCATCCTCTGATATACTCTCTCTTGTGTTCCCCTCCCACTCTCCCCCAGCGAAAACCAACGATAAAATCTCCCGACGAAAGCTTGTAAGGAGAGATCTGTACAGGAATTGGTGAAAATAAGAGATGTGTAAATATGTGGAAGATATACAGCTACAGATCCTCTTCGGACCGAGAGGCCACGCAAACTTGGATAAGACAGCCAGATCAAAGATAAAGGTGGATAAATATAAAGAACAAGCGAAAATAATGAAAAAATTAAGGACTTAAGAGAAAGAAAGAAGAAATATTTGCTAACCAGTTTCGCCACCAATGGGGAAAACGTCCACTCCAAAATAATATCAAACGAAGTCTTTTAAGTTCGTCAACGCCGCGTCGCTCCTTTTTAAAGAGTAAAATAAGATGAAAGAGAGACAGAGATTGCAGGAGACAAGGAAAAAGGGGAAAGCATCCCAGAAACGAGAAAATAAAACATTATGATTTGTGTCTAGAGAGGCCTCGTTTTTAAAACTCATGGGAGGTTGTGTATGCAAAGAGGCTTCATATTTCTGATGGTTTCATTTGTTTTGGTTTTTATTACGAGTTATTTTGAGTTTTATTTATTTATATGACCATCTTAGACTTGTATTTCCACTGCGCACCCTTATGTCCCAATGGGCAAATCTGACTGTTTCCCTGTCGGAATTAGGCAAAATTCAAGAGAATTATGCGTCCTGCTAGCTCCCAGCTCCGTAAATAAATAGGCTTTATACGCAATATCTGTATTAATTGTTACATATTTAAACTTACTATAACTACACCACTTTATGTAGAATGTCATCTCTCGGTTAGATTCCCTTTATAATAAATGAATTAATTCCTCGATAATGCGCGAGATGGGGAAAAGATGGAAACCTATTTCTGAACAATCTTTCAGCCTCGATCTCTCCACATGGACTTGTCAATGGGCGCCAAACTAGTAGTACTTTTGAGTACTCCTGCTCAACGCTAATTTATTTTACTTTAAAATTACCCTTTCAACCCCAACATTTAGGAGTAAAAAGGTGCCAAAATAGCGGCTGTTAAAGACGCCAAAGCAGCGGCTGTAAAAGGCGTCAAAACAGTAGCCGTTAAAATCGTCAAAACAGCTGCCGTTCAATACGCCAAGAAGGCGGCCGCCAAAAGCGCCCAAATAACAGCCATTAAAGGCGTCAAAACAGCCGCCTTTAAATACGCCAAAACAATGACTGTCAAAAACACCCAAATAGCAGCCGTTAAAGGCACAAAAACAGCGGCCATTAAAGGCGCCAAAACCGCTGCCGTTAAATATGCCAAAACAGCGGCCGTTAAAGGCGCCAAAACAGCTGCCGTTAAATGTGCCAAGACAGCGTCTGGAATCACTCTTCATCAAAACGCAGTCACCCACGTTAAATTCAGACTCGACACGCCACCCATTGTCGATAATAACCACAACCAACCACAACAAACTACCCATAATCGTGTCCGGTTTTGTTAAATTCCCTTACCTCGCTGACTGCAGGTATGAATTTATTCCTCTCCTTTGCTTTAAGCTTATCTTTGTAATTATTAAATACTTTTAATTTTATAAAGTTGGTAAAGTTCACTATCTTAATTATCTGCTTTTGATTTGTACTTATGTCTAATTTTTAAATTCAATTTCTCCTTGGCCTTTCTATTACAATTACATATATATATATATATATATATATATATATATATATATATATATATATATATATATATATATATATATATATATATAGATGATCTTCCAACATCTAATGTTTATAATTCTGTTTGGTTTTCTTGAAAATTGGCTTTTATCGGACAAAACTTCGTATACATTCATGTATATGACTTTTCCAAGTAGGGAAATTTATATTGGTCACCCTGTCTATTAAAAATAGATTGGTGTTCAAATTGAATTTGGAAAATGACTTTCAGCAAATGACGTTGGAAATGGCCTTTTCGTTTTCTTCCGCCTCATGACTCGATTGAAACTCTTTCTAGGTTTTGAATTAAACATTTTTAAAAATATTATTTATATCCAGTAAAACTAGTAAAGAAAACTGCACTGTTGGTATACAGTGGGTATAGCAATGGGTAGCTACCTTTACTGTTATTTATTGCTGTACGAACCGCATACAGTGTCACGCAAAAGTATGGAACACATCCAAAATTCTGCTCATCTACTGCATTGAGTAGGATGAAATTTGAATATAACTTGGTAAATACCTGTAAAATATAACAAGTTAAATGTAATGTAAAACTTTTAGATATTAAAAAAGATATTAACAAAAACAAAAAACCGAAACAAAAGTATTGGACACACAATATGGTGGCACCCTCCACGTCAGCTTGAATCATCATCCGATCAATCAGAATGCTCCCTGTCACTTACAGTGGTTTAGTATGGTCATTATAGTGGTACCATAGACATTTACTGCACTTATGACAATAATGAGGTAGCATTTGCTAAACGCCATCGAATTTAAAAGTTTACAGAATGGTTACGACGAAATAGCTCTCAGAACATCTGCGTAAGGTGATTATTGACAATCCAAAGGATGGCCTGGGTAGCACAGACAGAACAGTCATAAAAAATGGAAAGAATTGGACGTCCCCGGGAAATATCAGGGTGTGATGCAAAGTACGGAAAGTGAGGGGAAACTCATTTACCACCTCAGCTTATGTATGGAAAGATCTACAAGAAGCAGGAACGGTTTACAGCAAATATAACATTAGCAAGATGCTACACCCGTATTTCTTCATTCTAGAACCCAAAGAATGACTCAATTACTAAAGAACGTGTCGAGACCCTCCTAACCTTTGCTAACTGCTTCCTACAAGTATCCGAACGATTCTGGAATAAAATTCTTTGGTCTGATGAAACTAAAGAACAACTTTTAGATAGAACACATCTAGCCATGTTTGTAGGGAGAATGGCAAGGCATTCAATCGTTGCAACATCATCCAAAGAGTATAATTGGCTGGCAGAAATATAATGATCTGGGCATGTTTTTCATCGGCAGGTGCCGGCGAAATTTATGTCGTTGATGGAACTATGAAAGGCCAACTGTATCTGAAATCCTAGAGTAACATTTAATATCCTCGGCAGGATTGCTAAAGCTAACATTCGGTTGGACGTTCCAGCGGGAAAATGACACAATGCAGATCCTGGAATCAACTAAAGAATGGTTTTATATAAGGAAAATTAAAGTTTTATAATGGGGGAACCAATCTTCTGATCTGAATCCCATTTTAGAATCTGTGGAATAAACTGAAAATACTAATCCACTCAATAAAACCACTGAATTAGGAAGACGTGAAGGATTTCTATAATAACGTACAAGAGGCAAAGTGTAATTGCCACAAATGACTTTGTAACTAAATTTTAAGCGACATGTGTCCAATGCTTCTGCGTCGGGTGTTTCATTGTTTTTGTTAATATATTTGTTAATATCAAATATTTTACAATTACCTTTTACTTGTTATATTATACAAGCTTTTGCAATGTTATATTCGAATTCTATCACATTGAGTGCAATAGAAAGGAAAAATTCGCGATATCGTCATTGTGTCCAATATATTTGCATGTCAGTGTAGACAAATAGGCGAAAATTAATATGGACACTTCAGTGTAGACAAATAGGCGAAAATTAATATGGACACTTCTGCCAGAAAGTTTAAAAGGTTCGTAAAGAATTGGTAATGTTGAAGAAGTGTAAATCTGTGGCAATTTTATGCCTGAGCATCACGAAGTAGGACCATTAGAATAAATTTAAAGGAATAGCTAGACAGATGCAGAAATACTACGAATAAATGAAACAGGTTAACGATAATAATATAACAAAAACAAACCTCTCAAACCTTAAAAAATATATGATTAGACGGGTATATTAAAACTCCTCAGAAAAACTAAAAGAACAAACGCTCGACTTCTTTTGTCAGTTCCCGATATACTCGCTAAAAACCTAACAAACAAACAATTGAATCCAAAAAACATTTAAAAGTTCCTACATACAATAATTGCATCAACAAATCGCATTGAAAACTCATACAAAATCTTTCCTATCTTTCCTAAATTGCATTTTTAATGTTCATACTTTAACAAATAGATTTTTAAAAAGTTAAAAGAAAAATAATTCAAGCGAGAAAAATAGTGAAAAAAATTTGCAATCTCGCTGTTTATAATGGCCTAGGTCTAAACTGAAACGAGCTTTTTTTTAAGTAAATAAAGAAAGGTTTTTGGAAACAAAAGGAATAAATATTTAATTAATTTGGAAACAAAAGATGGAGTTGTTTGAATGAGTTCAATGCTTTATTTACTCTACAGTTAGTCTATTTCTCTGGAGAAGAGACAAACTAGACCTTCATCAGTTGCAGTGTGCTTTTAAAGGGGTGGACGTTACACTTCACCCATAGATCGCCCAGGAATTGGGTTTGAATCCGTGTATTTTGATGGCCAGGGATCGCTTCGTTCTTGTTTCTCACCATTTCATTATCTCGGGTCAGATTAGATCCGACTGAAAAGTGAAAGATGGTGTTCATTACCCTTAACGAAAAGTTGAAGTGCTTATCTAAGGCTAGAAAATGAGACTGAGGACCAACAAAATGAAAAAAGACGAATAAGAAGGAAAATAGTGAAAATATCATGCATGAGATGAAAAGAAGCTATAGTAAATATGATGGGCAGTGAAAGTGCAAAGTAAGCTTGTTTTGGAAGGGAGGGAAAAATGGGGACAATCGAAACCAAGCTGTTCGGAATTGCGAAATTGAGGCCTTTCTGGGACTGTGAAACCCTGATAGAAACCTTTTTATTGCCAAGTAGGAGGAAAGAGGGAGGGCTTAATGGAAGCCTTGCTAGATTCAGGAGGGCGCAGTAAAAGTTTTGAGTCTTGTTTGGGTCAATTAGGTGAAATGGAAACTTTACTGTAGTTAGGAAGGTACAATAAAGCCTTGTTGGGGACAATAAAGCACAATGGAAGCCATCCTGCGGATTGTAGGGCAATATGGAAGCCTTAGGTGCTGGAGGATACAGTGTTTTATTATTTTTTAGGGGCACTGAGTGAAAGTAAATTACGACTCATTTAGCGTAAACAAATTATTGAAAGGCTACCCGCCTCTGGGGATGAAGTCCAGTCAGCTGGCGGAGCGGTATTGCAGCTAGAGAATGCGGAAAAATAGGTCATGGAGGACTCCGCCACAAAAGCGGGTCCAAGATCGCTTTCCCGCTCGCCTGGAGGACGGTCCTGAGAGAAATTGCCTTGAATCCTCTTAACACGCTTCCAAAGCACTGCAAGAGGGTTCTTCAATTGAGTGATGACACAAGCCCGCCAAGACTAGAGGCATGCATGCCTCGAAACGCACCAAAACATTGCCCTTGCTAGACGAAATTTACTAAAGATGAAATTGTTCGAGCAGCTCTTTTAACCCTTATATGCATATCGCTTCTCTTTGAGAGCAGTCCCATAATTGGTAGACCCCCAAGGAAGCGTACAGCAATCAAAGTGGCTATACGTTCGAGGAACGGTAATCAGGCTTGCGGCGATGCGGGGGCAGGAATAGAACTCGACTGCCTCAGCAACCGACCTAAATTAATCAAATCATACATAGAAGTCAGTCATTTCATCTAAAGCGAACCACAGTGTCCACTATAAGCATCACTTAATGGTTTGTCAGGCGGAACAGCCCGAAAAAAATATTTGAACGCGAAAGTAATCGCTGCCATGAAGGTTATTGGACAGTGATAACTGAATTCATTCAACTTTAGGAGCCCCAATCTACAGTTTTTCGATCAGGATGACTAGGACCTAGCTCCTGAGATTGGTCGCGTAGTTCCTCTAGAGGGTTGCGTACAATTTAGATCACCGAGAACAAGAAAGTGGCTCAGCAACTGTGCTACGATGCGAAAGAAATCCACCACATCGAGATCACCCACCCGTGAACAAGGGTCATATCCGTTAACTATCTAATTGTATCTGCTATCTTCTCTTCTACATTCTCTATCATGTAGCATTTTAGGATGTTCTTCCATGATTGCCATCGCGGACAAATTCATTTTTAATTCAGTACCAAGTTGGGCAATTCTGACTCATTAAAGAAGTCGGAAAATTCGAACTCATCAAGGGTGCTAATAAAAGTCATCATGGTGACACTTTTATACTGCCCTTCATCCTCGCTTTCTTCCTGCTCAGAATTTACAAGATCGATTTCCCTATTACTTCTCGACAATATTATAAAATCCCTTGTACTGATGATCCTGATAGAGGGATCCGGCTTCGTTAGTGAATGCAGGTATATTGAAATTTGCCTGGTATCCCAGTTTCCATCGTCTACTACATTGGCAGTGGCAATTCCATCCAAATCACTGTTATCAATTAGCCTGAAAACGTTATGTCGTATTAACATTATCAGTTGAAATTTTTAATTAAATAAAGTGAGTGGAGAACGGGAGATAGCTCGTATTATCATTTCGAAACTAATTTTAATTAAAGTAAATGGTAGCAGGCGCTAATGGTTATTGTATCGAAATAACGCTTTAATAATACGATGGGCCCACTCTCAACCCCATTGGCTCCTGGGTGATACGGAGATTTTGCCCTATTTTAGTGTTCCTACAAGGGAGTACAATTTTTACTTCTCAGACTTTCTGCTCTTTGTACAAATTTATTACCATAGATTCCTGATCACCCCCTCCCCCCCATCCAATTTCCAGGTTTTAGAGTTAGTTAATAGTGCCTCCCTCCATTTTCAATTGGAATCGAGATTCCCTTACCGTGCAATGAAATTCACATAAAGATTAGCATGACAGTTTTTAACAAGACCCTGGGTATTAGGGAAAAATCCAGTGTGCCCTCAGCGACCAGGTAATCCTTTGTGGCTCATAGAAGGTTCAACCGTTCTGCAACAGGTGAGTGTGGAAATGCAAATCCTTCGGCAGGTTACTGGAATGAGTGATGTGTGGTGTGTGTTGGCTTCCGCCAACGAGGTGGTGGAATTCGAAAAAAGAAAAATGACTAATAATGAAACAAAATAATAATGCAAAACGACAACAATAACAAGTTTCCCAGGGAGAGCCCTCCTCCTCGAGGGTTCCTAAGCGCACGATGACGAGAGAAGAAACTACAGATGTGTCGTGATTTGGTATGTGTATTTTTGGCGTACGGGGATGGCGTGGTCCTGCGCGCATTCGACGCACCGACCCAGTGGAGGAAGCTCCCTGGAAACGCGAAATTTTGTGTCTTCTCTCCCCGACACTCGAACCCGGTCGCCAGGCATGGAAATCTAACCTTTTTACACTTATCATTTATCTGACCCTGTTATCTTTTATCTACATCTTTATCCACTTATTTTTATCTAGCCCTTTATCCTGTTTCTTTTATATACATCGTTATCTACTTATCTTTTATCTAGCCCTTTATCCTGTTATCTTTCATCTACATCGTTATCCACTTATCTTTCATCTAAACCATTATCATGTTATTTTTTATCTACATCGTTACCCACTTATCTTTTATCTAGCCTTTTATCCTGTTATAGTTTATCTACATCGTTATCCACTTATCTTTCATTTAAACCTTTTCCTGTTATCTTTTATCTACATCGTTGCCCACTTATCTTTTATCTAGCTCTTTATCCTGTTATAGTTTATCTACATCGTTATTTACTTATATTTCATCTTAACCTTTATCATGTTATCTTTTATCTACATCGTTATCCACTTATCTTTTATCTAGCCCTTTAACCTTTTATTTTTTATCTACATCGTTATCCACTCATCTTTTATCTAGCCTTCTTTTGTTATTTTTTATCTATATCGTTATACACTTATCTTTTATCTAGCATTTTATCCTGTTATAGTTTATTTACATCGTTATCCACTTATCTTTTATCTAAACCTTTATCCTGTTATAGTTTATCTACATCGTTATCCACTTATCTTTCATTTAAACCTTTATCCTGTTATCTTTTATCTACACCGTTATCCACTTATCTTTCACCTAACCTTCATCCTGTTATCTTTTATCTACACCGTTATCTACTTATCCTTCACCTAAACCTTTATCCTGTTATCTTTTATCTACACCGTTATCCACTTATCTTTCACCTAAACATTTATCCTGTTATTTTTTATCTACACCGTTATCCACTTATCTTTCCACCTTAACCTTTATCCTGTTATCTTTTATCTACACCGTTATCCACTTATCTTTCACCTAAACCTTTATCCTGTTATCTTTTATCTACACCATTATCCACTTATCTTCCATCTAAACCCTTATCCTGTTATCTTTTATCGAATCGTCTATCCCCAACATTTATATAGGCAATGAGGAGTTATATTTGCTATAGTATGCCCTTGTATCCTTAAATCCTTGTGGGGCGCCAAAGCCCTCGCTGGTTGGCGCATTATAAGATCATAAATTTAAAAGATAATATTTTAAATATTATTTGAGTTGGCTCCCTTACTCTCTATTTCCTTGACTATCTCTTCTCCCCTTTTTCTTATTCGCGCTTGCCTAGACCTGGGTAAGAGTCGTAGAGGGTGTTAAAAACCTTTGTAAAAATACGCTGGCTTTTACAGGGTTAAACAGATTATGATGTCCAAAATCTTTTACCGTACCTTGAGTCTACTCATCTCTCTCACTTTTTATATTATTCTTCTCATTCTCTTAATCCTTTGCTTTTTTCAAAACCTTCTTTTTTATTGTTTCTCCCTTATTGCGTATTTGCTCTTTTCTCATTATCTCCTCATTCTCTTCTCTCACTCTTCGACCATATCATTCACACCATCTTGATAATGGGACTGTCTTCCTCCAAACCTTCACCTAGTATTTCCTAGGTAACTCTCTTCCTTCAAGGCCATTGTACCACCGGTGGAGCTCGGTGGCGTCCCAATTCAAACATTGCCTTTTTATTGAATTAAATTTTGACTACATTCTGTCGCCACCAGTGTTTATCTGAATACTTTCCCCTCTCTCTGTAGCCTCTTCACTGTCTGTATTAAATGTGGGTGGTACATTTGGTTCCTTACCACACCAAGCCAAGAACTGCGGACCAGGGAGGATCCTAAGTTCCACTCAAGCCCTTCCTAGAAAAGAAAAGGAAGAAGAAGAAAGTGAACAGAAGAAAATTAAAAAAAGATATAAATTGAGTATGATTTACGCGCGTTATTGTTATTTAATAGTAAGTTTATATATAAAACTATCATATATTAATTATATTCTTATAATTAATTCTAAAACGAAAATTATGAATTTTTTAAGTACACCTAGAATAAGCGATATAATTCTAGTCACCTTCTACACATGTAAACATAAAAAAATGGTAAGAATTCAACGAGGGCAACTAAACTAATTCCCTCGATTAGAAATAAGTCGTATATCGATAGATTAAATATACTAAAACTACCGATTCTCGAAATCAGGCGATTGCGAGGTGATCTTATCGAAGTATTCCAAATTTTAAATAAATTTGAAAACGTAAATTATGAAAAGTGTTTTAAGTACGACCATGATATCACACGTAACGGTTTAAAACTGAAAGGACGACGGAGGTTTCAAACGAACATAGGTAAAAAATTTCACCTTTAAAATCATCGATAATTGGAACGCACTCTCCGCGGAGGTAGTAAATGGTAGTAGTGTGAAAAACAGAATTGACAGCTATTTTACGGATAATGATAGTGTTTAAATACGGAGCCCTGTTGTGGATTGTATGTCGCGTGAGTGAGCATCGTGGCGACAATGACCAAAGGAGAACTACTAGCATATTAGTATAGAATGGGACTGGCCTTTGAATGGAATAAGTAGTCCTTGCTGGTTCCCTGTAACTATATAGCTAATTATAATTATCCAAGTCCTTTCGAAGACTTGAGATGGTAAAGTTTTCCAAAAGTGAGTTCTCTTAAACGAGAAAAAATCCGGTGCCATCGAAGTGTTAACTCCTGTATTAACGAGCTTGAACGCCTTATTTCTAATAACTGCTCGGTTATTTAAATGAAATAACATAACTTATATTGTTGAAGTTATTATTATATTAATGAAACCATTTGCTATTGAGATTTCGATACCACGCATGTACGTGTCTGGTGTAACATAAACAACTATTCTGGAGCTCTCATCTAGAGGATTGCGTCTTCTTACGGACACAACGCTCGCGGGTGCCTTAGTCGCTATTTATCTTTTCCACTTTTTCACTTTCTCATCACTACTTTCTTTATAGATCTATTTTCTCTTCTTTTCGGTTTTCGCTTCTTAGCTTTAGGCCCTGATGCTCAGGCACTTAGTTAACAGAGGAAAAAAACAAATCTTCACGGAGAAAAATATTATTAAAATACCATTAAAATACCACTAAAATACAATTGAAATACCAGTAAATACCACTAAAATACAATTGAAATACCATTAAATACCACTAAAATACAATTGAAATACCATTAAATACAATTGAAATACCTTTTAATACCACTAAAATACAATTGAAATACCATTAAATACCGCTAAATACAATTGAAATACCACTAAAATACAATTGAAATACCATTAATTACCACTAAAATACAATTAAAATACTATTAATACCACTAAATTACAATTAAAATACCATCAAAGCCAATTAAAATGCCATAAATAACATTAAAGTACTTCTACACACCATTAAAATACTATTAAAACAGGATTAAAATACCATTCTTCTTTCTCTTCACCTTTGCAACTCTTACGTGAGGTCAGCGTTGTTGACAAGCCTTCGCCACTCGCTCCGGTTCCGCGCGTCTTCTCTTGTGAGTCTTTTTCCTTCCAGGACTTCCTTAATATTTTCCATCCAACGTTTTTCGGCCTTCCACGGTTACAATTTCCCTCCGCATCCATCTGCATCACCCTCTTTCTTACATGCTCATTGTCTCATCTCTTCACGTGCCTATACCACTGTAGTCTTTTTCCCTGTACTTTCTTGGAAATTTTGGTCACATTTATTGTTCCTCTTATTCGTTCATTCCGGATCTTATCCATCCTCCCCACTCCACAAATCCACCTCAGCATCTTCATCTCGGCGACTTCCAGCTTCCTCTCTTGGGTCTTCTTTATTGTCCACGTTTCCGCTCCGTACAACAGTGCTGCTTTAACCACTGTCTTATACAATTTTCCCTTTGTCCTTATGTTAATCTTTTTGTCACATAGTATTCCAGATATCTTCTTGCAATTATTCCATTCCACTTTGATTCTATGGGCAATCTAAGCGTCCAAATCTCCATCACTTGTCAGGTGGACCCCAAATATCTATACTTCCTCTCTTTTCAAGATTTCCTTCTGTATTCTAAGCTCTTCCTGGGTGTTATCCAAGAGGCTCAGATACTCTTTGATTTTTAATCCCCTCCCTTCTAATGCTTCTCTCCAAATCTCCAGCTTCCATCAATCTATTATTTACTAGTATCGCATAAAACAATGTCATCAGCAAAAAGCATGCACCAGGAGGAAGGGTCCCTTATCCCTTCAGAAAGGACACCCATTTTAAGTACTTATGTGGTACTTAGTTCCTTAAATTGTTTCAATAATTGCCATTGGAAAGTATAATGGTAAAGAGTCATGGGATTAATGTGACGAGAGTCTCTGAGACACCCGGCTTCTAAGACACCTCGATATGTTTAGTTCGTTCTGGTTTCTGAAGGTTTATATCACGCCCCCGTTTATGGGGCGAGGGTTTCTGCTATAACCATATTTTCCCTTTATCACTAACTTTTTCCAACTACAAGAGAACCGTCCCTCCTTCCCTCCAGCCCAACTGCCCCAAGTATAATTTTCTGTGTCCCTCATGCCAGGCACCTACCATTCTATCTCTAACTTCACTCTCTTTCCAAAAATCTCCCAAATCCTTCCACCAGAGATGCCTCACTTAATTTTTTCCCTTTAATTAAAATTTAAATAATTAATAATTACATCGCTAACTACTAATCCCACTTATTTCTTTCCATCTTCCTTTCACTTCACGCCATCTCCCAGCTGGATAATGGGGTCCTTTCATTTAATATATTAAACCTTAATTTCAGCATTAGTGCTGGTGAATTGCAGAGCGAAATTGGAATATTCTATTTTCCCATTTGACTCCGTTCAAGAGTAGTATTCAATTACATGGAATATCTAGTTACAGTGAATACATTGGAAGCGTATGTTTATATGTTCCTGTATTTACAAATAAGTTTAACTTCTAGCGGTCTATAATTAATAGTATGAAGCTAATCTCGATCTTGTTCACTTTTGCATAATATGTCTATCTCTTATCCTCCCTCTTGTTCACTTTCATTTAATATGTTCAGTCCTTATCTCCCTATTGCTCACTTTTGCATAATATTTTGAACACTTATCTCCTTCTTGTTTAGTTTGATTAAGATATTAATTATCTATCTCCCTCTTGATACCTTTTGTTTAATATGTTAATTCCGTATCACCTTCTTTTCACCTTTGCATAATATGATCATTGATAATCTCCCTTTTGTTTACTTTCGTTTAATATGTTCAATCCTTATTTCCCTTTTGTTAACTTTTGCTTAATATCGTCATCCTTATTTCTCTCGTGTTCAATTTTGCTTAATATGTTCATTCCTAATATTCGTTTTGTTCACTTTTAATTCATTTTGTATCTCCCTCTTGTTCAATTTGGCTCACTATTTTCATGCTTTATCTCCATCTTGTTTTCTTTTGCTCAATATTCTAATTCCTTATCTCCTTCTTGTTAACTTTTTTATATCTTCATTCCCTATCTCGCATTGGTTCAATTGTGCTTGGCATGTTCATTCCTTATCTCCCTCTTAATCAGTTTTGCTTAATATGGTGATTCCTTATCTGTCTTTTATTCATTTTAGATTATATATTCATCCATATTATCCTATTGTTCACTTTTCTCAATATGTTTATTATATATCTCACTCTTGTGTAGTTTTACTTAATATGTTCATTTCTCATCTCTCTTTTGTTCACTTTTGCTTAATATCTTCATTCGTTATCTCCATCGTGTTCACTTTTGCTTAATATGTTCATTCCTTATCTCCATGTTGCTTACTTTTCCTTAATATGTTCATTCCTTATATCTCTATTGTTTACTTATACTTAATATGTTCATTCCTTATTCCCTTCTTGTTTACTTTTGCTTAATATTTTCATTCTTTATCTCCATGTTGCTTACTTTTCCTTAATATTTTCATTCGTTATCTCCATGTTGCTTACTTTTCCTTAATATGTTCATTCCTTATCTCCCTATTGTTTACTTATGCTTAATATGTTCATTCCTTATCTCCTTCTTGTTTACTTTTGCTTAATATGTTCATTCCTTATCTCCTTCTTGTTTACTTTTGCTTAATATGTTCATCCCTTATCTCCTTCTTGTTTACTTATGCTTAATATGTTCATTCCTTATCTCCTTCTTGTTTACTTTTGCTTAATATGTTCATCCCTTATCTCCTTCTTGTTTACTTTTGCTTAATATGTTAATTCCTTATCTCCATATTGTTTATTTTTACTTAATATTGTATTTGAGGCGTCCCCAAATTTTATTCCATTATTCCACTCAGCCCAGGAGCTATCAGTTGACAAGTGAAACATTGTGTTCCCTACATACCCCAACGCTTGCAGTTTGCTCTCTTGGCCCAAATGTGCAGGAAAATCTGCGCCTACATATCTTCCCCTCATTTACCCTTTCCCCAATCTTTGCCACTTTCTTTACATCTCTCCCAATACAAACCTTTTACTCCATACGACCTCGTTCTATTACGCTTAAAATTTCAGCCCCCCCTCCCCGCTAAATCCCTCCTCAACAAATTCAAATCTTCACTCAATTCTGAGTAGTACTCCCTCCCTCTCCATCTCCTTCCCTGTTCCAATTGGCTGTTTGCCAATAATTTTGGTAAATAGATTCACCTATTCCTACTTCTTATGTTAAGGATGGCGTTTAGGCTTCATTTTGAGTTTGCGGACTTTCAGACTGAAGGAAATCTCGGGTATTTGTATTTTCTTTTTTTCGAAGGAAAACAAAGATATTTTAATAGCACTTTCATGAACTGTCGATAAAATCTTTATGATTTACAGTTTATTAATGTGGAATAAATTAAAATATAATTTTGGTAAAAGAATTTGGAAAATATGTAGGTGTCAGATTTCGAAAACCTGTCTTTAAGATGATAAACGAGGCGAAATTAATTCCCTAAAAACACCAGGCAATGGCTTTGCCACTTCCTCCTACTGGGGGAGCTTGCACTACGCTACTAAGATTAAAATTTAAAATCTTTAAAAAAGCAGCAATAGTTAAATATTTAGAAATTTTCTGAACTTCGTCAATTATAATAATTTTAAAAAGGAACTCTAAACTAAATTTCCGCCTTTTTAAAATATCACGTTGCTAAGATATAGATATAGAAGAAAACATATAAAAATAAATTTTCTGAACTTCACCATTTGTAATTCTTTGGGTTTTAAAAAATTTACAAAATTTCGATACTTATATTTATTTCTGAATTTCACCATTTTGTATTTTGATATTATAAAAGAATTATTAGAAATAACTTTGATAAAAAACATGTCATAACCAAACTAAGATGAAATTATTATTCAAATACTTAAAAATAATCCCCTTCTTAAATTATAGAGTTAGTGACGATGCTAATTATTTTTTCAGCTTAAATATTATTGCGGATATGTAATTTGTTTCTTAGCTTAAGGTTATTGTTTGTATTTGTTTCATGTGTTGATGATTTCATTGTTTCCTTGTTACACACGGTTGTGTCCTCGAAAAACGTTCAAGTTTGTGCACTTATACGAACTTGTTCGATGAGTTATGCAGTAATCTCTTTTAGCTCTACTATCTATGGAACCTTTTTCTTCCTACCTGTTAAATCTACATCCTATTTATCTTTTCTTTTTCTTCGTCCATTCATTTATTACGTTGTTAAATCAGATTCATTTTCTGAATATGTGAAACAGTGAGTTAGATGCAGGCGTATATTTCATGTCCCTGTATTAAGAAATATGTTTGTCTTAGAGTGCAGTATATAAGATGTATGATGCCAGATCATGAGCTGAACATGTTCATTCATTAGTTCGAATTTGTTCACTTTTGCGCAATATGTAATATGTTCATCCTTATCGCCTTCTATTCACTTTTGCGTTATATGTTCGTTCCTCATCTCCATCTTGTTAACTTTTGTCTAATAAGTTCATTCTTAATGTCCCTCTTGTGTACTTTTGTTTAATACGTTCATTCATAATCTCCCTCTTGTGTACTTTTGTTTAATAGATTCATTCATAATCTCCCTTTTGTGTAATTTTGTTTAATAGGTTCATTCATAATCTCCCTCTTGTGTACTTTTGTTTAATACGTTCATTCATAATCTCCCTTTTGTGTAATTTTGTTTAATAGGTTCATTCATAATCTCTCTCTTGTGTACTTTTGTTTAATAGATTCATTCATAATCTCCCTCTTGTGTACCTTTGTTTAATAGGTTCATTTATAATCTCCCTCTTGTGTACTTTTGTTTAATAGGTTCATTCATAATCTCCCTCTTGTGTACTTTTGTTTAATAGGTCCATTTATAATCTTCCTTTTGTGTACTTTTGTTTAATAGGTTCATTCATAATCTCCTTCTTGCTCACTTTGACTTAATATGTTGAATTTTTATCTCCCGTTTGTTCACATTTGCTTAATAGTTTCATTCCTTATCTCTCTCTTGTTCATTGTCGCTTAATATGTTAATTCCTCATGTCTTTCGTGTTCACTTTTGCTAAATATATTCAATGGAATTCATCCTTGGAATTCTTTTTAGAATTATCATATGAATTCATCATTGTAATTCATTATTGGAATTTATTATTGGAAATCATCCTCGAGGTTTCATACTTCGAATTTATCATTATAACTCTTTATTGGAGTTCATATTTGGAATTTTTCATTGCAATTCATTGTAATTTCTCATTGGAATTCACCGTTGGAATTCACTTTTGGAATTCAACATTTGAATTCATCATTGGAATTAATCATTGGAATTTATCTTTGGAATTTAATATTGGAATTCATCATTCTTATCTTCGATTCGAGAAATTTTCCGCCCGTCTTTTGAGATCTCTGATTTTAAGAAAACTTTCACAGATTTTTACGAATCTTTTAATTTCGAAGTTTAATCCGAAAAAGTTTATCTTTTTTCCTCCTTTTCCTCATTTTATCACTTTGATTTGTTTTGTTTTTAAACAATTTTTAGTTCAGGTTATAGACTTTATTCATTTTCATTAATGAATGGTGTATTTATTAATGAATAAATAGAATACGAGCAAAGTTTTCCAACCAACCGCGACATGGAATGTGCCGAAAAATGACTAGACACATATTTGTGAATTGGCTCCAGTTACAATGTTGCTATAAACGGTATTCCTTTTTTGCTTTACTGGATTCTATAAATAGTTTTATCTGGTAAATAAACACATATTCTCTTTTAATCATGAGGCCTATGGTTGCAGAAATTAGCTTGATTTATTTAATAGATAACGCTATGTTTAAGCTTGGTGGTCTCTATGGCAATGGTAAAGCGATAGGTTTATTTAAAGCTATCCTAATGCTACGTGGTCTCTATAGCAACGGAAATTTGGTTGATACATTTAACACTATACTCAAATTTGCTGGTCTCTATGTCAACGGAAATTCGGAAGGGTTTATCTAAAGCTATGCAAGGACACTATAGACAGGGCACGACGTTAAGTGAGTAGCATTAATAGTATCTAAAGGAAATCTGCCCCTTAAAGAGTTACCAAATGGAGAGCAGTGTGGTGGATTGAATCTATTACCCACAACAAATGTTTAGCTGCCGAGGAGTAAATCAGCATCTCACATGCTGAATGCCACAGAAGGAGGAAAATCCCTCTCAAAGGTACAAAAGACCTGCCGTATTCTTTCAAAAACCATAAACAAGCGACACCTTATTCAAGCTACTTGTTAATCTCTCAAACCCGTCTCCTCCCCCTATCTCCCTTCTTGAATTTTTCGCTTTATTTTCTTACAAAAATAGTCCATACCTGATGTGGAATACCCTTCTATATCTACTCCTCTTCACCGAGCAACTACTTCTCCTTTACCTCTCCAACAAGAAATTCCTTCTCTTGCCACATTGTTCCCTAAGAATTTGACCTCTACCCATCTCATCATAAAAATCCTGTTCTCTTGTAGACTAATTTACTACTAATATTTTTACATTTCACTCTCTTCTAAAATAACACCGATTTCAAACACTATGCTTTTCACCCTAACCTAAGAAAACCGAATCTAAACCAGAACGACCAAGCAAGCTACCACCTAATCTCTCAATTTCATTTCCTCTCAAAAGCCCTTGAAAGGCTGATATCCGCCGGGATTCAAGATCTTTTGTCCTCCTCCAACGCTGGTGAGATCCTTTAGTCTGGTTTTAAGGCAGGACACAACAGTAAATCAATTATCCTACATGTGACGGATCATCTTCTGTGTGTTGCCGATCCTGGCATTTTCGGTATCATGTGACATTATTGACCATACTGTTCTTCACTCCTTCCTGAATTCTTGGGTGTTTCTGTGAAGGCTCTTAACTCGTTCCACTCGTAGTCATTCTATCCATTTTGGTAAAGTTGTATCTCGTTCGGCGGAGGGTTAGTTCTTGGTCCATTTCTTCGCATCTTTCTTTCTTTCCCTTTGCTTTCTTACGCGTCTTCTTGGTCTGTCAATTCATTTATATAGTGATTACACACAAAATCTATCTCTACTTTTTTCCAGCATCGTTTTTTGAGACTCTTTGAAACCTTTTAACCTCATGACTGAATGACTCCCATACAACTGTCTGGAACTTAACCATGACAAAACATAGGTAATACCTTATCTGAAACTTGGCGCATTCATTGGTATTTATCTCTCAAACTTGTTGCCAAGGCTTGTAAATTCTCTCTCTGCCTTGTCACTCACATCATTGACTACTACAACTCCCTACTCGCTGGGTCACAGGCTTACACTCCCCGTTATCTTCAATTGGTTCAAAACTTTGGAGCCACTTTCTCATCTCCGTCGGGGCGTTCCTCTTGTGCTACTCTAATTCTTCCTGATCTCCTCTAGCTCCTTATTAGATACAGAATCACATTTGTGGTTCTTTTTCTTCTTATGTATAGGACTTTACTGCCAAAGCTCCCTCCTACATGCCCTGCCCACTGACCCTAATCCGGCCATCCACAACACTGCACTCGGGCACTACCTCCCAACGGGTGATAATGCTGTCCCTATATTCCCCCTGAGAATCAGAATAACCTGCCTCTTGCGATACATTCATCTTCTCACCTTGGTGCCTTCAAGCGTGCCCCAAAGACCTATCTATTTCCTCTCCAGTTTCTCCTTAGTTGATAGATAGGCTTTAAAGAGCACACTATGTAAATCATTGTATTTATAAGCCCAAGAATGTGTACCTCCTACATGAGGCATCGGTAAAATAAACAAAAGAGGTCAGGTTCGGTCGGGGTGATACTTTATGACGGCGGTAGAAGTGAGGACCTTGTTCTTGCCCAAAGAAAACTAAACTAAGTGCGTTTAGGCAGAATGAGAGACGTGGTTCTGAACATGATGGCGGAGTCGGCAAGAACATCTTCCAGCCTCACCGAGGTGATGTCGTCGATGCTCACAGAAAAAAGTGTAGCTGAAGACATTGCTCTGTGGGATTCCCTTATTTTGCCATACTATCCCTTAAAGACAACCCACCACTCGTATGTGGAGGATAGCTTCATGAAGTAGATCATTGGAAGCCGCACTCTACTGAAGACAGCTGGCCTCTGTTTTCCACGAAATAAGGAACATAATATTTAATAATTTATCTATCAACTTTTACCATCAACATTTTACAATTTATCTATCAACTTGCATACGCAAGAAGATAGAGAAATTGGGCAGAAAATATCCTAGGTTGAGAAATTATTTTTTTATAGGTTGTAAAAGTAAGCACGGTTACAATTCACTAAGAAGCTGTGAAGAAATCAGCCGACAAGATCTCCTTGAATAAAGCCAAAGAAAATACCAAACTTCGTTTACCAAGGAGATGAACTATAGCGTGATAGATATATACGGACCATGTCTGGTATCCGTGCAAGAAGCGAGAGCAAAACGCAACTTAGCGAAAATAGGTGATTGACCGTTTTCTGCCTCAGAAGGTAAAGAAGTCCATTTTGGCAATCTTCAGCCACCATATTCCGGATAGTCTAAAGAAAACGTTCGAATAAACTCACCCATAGACACAGGATGCGAGATGGCAGTCTCTTCATCCTAGAGAGTGAGTACGGATTATGGGTGAACTTAACCCAAATACTTTGATACTCCTTCAAACCTTTGCAAGAGGGATTCTGACATTCAGTGAAAGCATGTATGCCTCGCAAGAAGAGCTGCGAGCTTGCTACTTCCAAACGAAGGTGAATCTGGCCTTCACTCAGCTTAATTCAAAACGGTTTGAAGTCGCACGGAGGCCTCTTATAGTTCTTACAGGTATACATATGATGGCTCTCTGAGTCCATCGGATATTCGGCATACCATTCAAAAAGCGATGTACGTACAAAACTGCAAAACATTCGAGGAATAGAAGCCAGGGATGCGGTGTTCAGAGTACCTGAGAAAACCCAATGGCTTCATCCACCAACCTAAATTCCTCTACTGAGATTAATCGACCAATCAGTTTCTTACTCACCAACGACGTGGCCTCTAGAATGGCGGTGATCGGGGAAAAGAAATTTGAATGGAAACATTATCGTTCCCATTTCAAGTCAGCTTGTCCACAAAGAGAGCGCAGGAACACGCCAGAACCAGAAAAATGAAGCGGTTTTCGGACAGAGGTGCGGAAAATCTCCAACATGAAGACAACGAACTTCGTCTCTTGGAGCAGTTCTTATAGGGCCTAACTCTAGAACTGACCCAATAGTCCTCGCAAAGAGGGTATTTAAATTTATGGTAATCGAAATTGGCTGACGGTAGAAAGTTCAGCAAAACGACTAAATACTTATTCAGGTTTGGGCACACTGCAGCCCCCTGGAGAGAGGTTAAGAGTGTCAGAGTAAGAATGAAGACCGCGTTGGATGTAAATCGCGCACCCACGAGCCCATCTCCCAATAACATAGTGGGTGGAACGTGAACCCCTTGTACGCCGAGATGGTAGCTAGCTAAATTCAAACGAGGGGAAACGAGCTCCAGTACCTCCCCTTTAGTTAGCTCTGAGTCCGCGGCATTTCTATTGTAGAAAAATGGCTTCCGTATCTATTTGGAACGATCTGTCAGGGCTCATTAGGTAGAAGGTCTACTATAAACCCTAACACATATTGGCGTAGACCAATTTGTCTCCGATTGCTGCCAGCCGCCTAACCTACCATCGTTGCTGTTGCCTTTGAGTACTTACTTGAGAAGGTTACTTGAGATGCTTTCTTAGCAGAGATACAGGATGTGCCTTTTCGCACACACCGAAGCAGGCTTATATTCTCAGCACACTCGATACAAAAATCTGTCCATTACCTGGACGGTTAGGACCTATGTTTCTAAAGATCTGAGTCGCAATAATTGGACTAAACACGAGGGTAGTCATGTTTAAGGCCTAAAAACCAGTGAGTGTAAATTTGGGGTTGATCCTTCTTTGCACGTCGTTATACTTTATTTGTATGTCTAAAGTTGGGAAAGTGATCACTTTCGCGATATCGGTACGAATTTCTTCGTATCAAAGTGATACCATCCAGAACAACGCAACTTACAGGGTTTGTCTAGTTTAAATGTGACGAAAAGTGTAAAGGTGGGTCTCGAGACCACTCCACTTCTCGCTTTATCCTAATCGTCCTTTGGTTAGCCAGCTCTCCAGTAATATCCCTTCACAATGTCTAGAGCCAAAATGAGAGGTCGTTCGCACGGGTATGCCATCGACTTTTCGAAGATCAATTATTGGCACTCTAGGAAGGGTTTGCCACATGGCCAGTAGGCGATCCTTAGAAAACCGAGTCTAACGAATAACAAGGAATCATTGAAAACAGCGAATGACTTCTCAATGAAGTGTCCTACGTTCTCAAAGCCGAAGTATCAGGTTGGTCTTTGTGGAGGGTGAGGAGTGTGGGCTGTTAAATTTTACCTCTTCTTTCCTGAAGCAAAAAAATTCATCTCAACCGAAATGACAAAAGCTTCTCCCGACTTCGGAGCCGTTCTTTTCAACCTTTTGTATTGTGCTTTACTTTTTCTCTCTGGGACCCTAGTCTTTTTGGGAGGTTCCTCTCCAGGAGTGGGATCAGGCTTGGGGCCTGGTCCCACCGTTCCATGATCCCATCCTAAAGATGACTGCTTTCTAGTACGAGGCTTCCTTAGTCATAGTATTAGTGGTTACCGATCACCTTGGAGAATTTGGTGGATCCATCAAGACATCCTCCCTCGAGACGTTGAGGATCTCGTCTGGGACCGCCGGGAAGAGGACCACATGAGCCAGCTCACTAGCACCGAGTGGAGTTGGAGTACTCTGGGTACCAGCATCTCGGCTCGCGGGAAATGAACCAATTCAGGGTACAAAGTTTGTTGGGCTTTTTAAGAATATAATGATAGGGTATTGGTACCCCCTGGATTTCCCTGGAATCAAACGCTAAACGCCTACACCGGAATCCAGATCCGGATTTGGTTTATGGGGAACCTTTAGGATAATCCGGCACAACTCGTAGCTACCTGGTTTTCCAGGTGACCTAATATTTCTGGCATGGCGCGTCACTACACAAGCTTGGGGAATAGAATAAGATAGGGGTGGGGGGGCAGGAGGGATGTTGGCATGTCAAAATAAAAACACCGTCAATGGGAGACAAGTGGTATGTGGTGAGGTGAAGCCTCAGAAGCGCGGCGACAAGCCTGAATAATTAGCCACCGGCAAGATGAAAAGACGGTGAAAGTGAGTGAAAAGGAGATGTGTGAAGGGAATAGATCCCAGGTAGTTTAGTCTACGGTGGCATTGGGGTCGGGAGGTGATGCTACTTCTCCAGGTTTCACCACCTAACCACTGGTGGGGTTCACTTGGTCAAAATTAAGGGTGCTTATTTTAGGTTGTTTAATTTTGACGAGTGTTGATCTCTACCTAGTCAAGTTTAGGGGCCGCTTATCTTTGCGTGGTCAATATAAGGAGGGACTAAAACCTAGCCGAGTGGAAACACGGCTTCCGTTTATAGCTAAGTTAAGCTACATCGGGTGTGGTTAGTTGCCAGTCGTAGTCCAAATTCGCGCGAATTTCACGGCGACTGCGATACGCTATAGATATCCGTGGTTTGGAATCCACGTTAATCAGTAGATCCCCACGAAGAAATAAAATGCATCTTGAATGGGTGCAGAGGAGTAGTAAAGCCCCTACTCTTTATATTTATTTTCTGGTAGGGCTTATTTAGAGTCGAATTTAGTAGGGGTTTATTTTCACTTGGCCAAATTTAAGGGTTGGCCATCTTTATTGGGTAAATTTGGGGACGCCACATCTTTATTGGTCTGAACTACATTCCCTTGCTTGAGGTGGCATTAATCTTATTACCACTCGTACTTGCCTTGAGTGAACCCAATGGTCTTTGCTGTCCTAGTTTTGCAGCTTAAATTTGTAATTACTGTCTATAAAGCATAAGTAAAGCTAGGAAGAGGCAAGAACTTATGGATTTCATAGTGAACCGCGTTACACATCCATGGAGAGCAACCTAAAAGTCACGGTTGTCTATGATAGATGTAGTGCACGAAACACTACCAGGAGAGAAGAATCCTAGTGTTTAAGGCGTTGGGAAGATATTGGCGAAGAAATCATTGAAGCTAATTTGAGGCGAGGTGGTGTAATGCCCTATATAGATTCAGCAGAATTTTAAAGCTTACCATAAATTTGCATTGAATTCCCTGTAACTCGTGTAATAATGGCATCGTATGAGAGAATGACATCGCATAAGTGAATCTACTCCTTTAGAGAGTGCGGATGACGATGGTCGGATTAATTCAAATAGCGAGATTACATTATTCGATACCAGAGTAAAAAAAAAAGTATGTGTGACTATCTGAAATCACCCTATGGCAAAATGGGGCAGAATGACCCATAGAATTCGTAGAAAAATAGAAGATAGTAAAGAGTCGACACTTGGACTGTGGGGTCATTAAAGAATACTCTATCTTTATAACGAGTGGCATTTTAGAAGTGCCTCAAGGACAATCTGACTTAGGATGGTCTGAGATCCTCCTCCGAGGTACTTCTAGAAATGCCGCGCGCTTTAGATTGATGCGAGGGAATTTAATGTGACTTATGTCCGCTCTAGGCCTCAACAATCGCAATTTTTCCCTCAGCTCCAATGCGTGGAAGAGGATCTGAGTCTATCTTCACATGTTCACTTTTCTCTAGCCTCAACACTTTCGTTATATATCTCTTCTTACAAACTTTCCTCGTGATACAACCTCTTTTTTATTGGGTTTTAAAATCGAAAAGAACAGTTGTCGATGCTGAGAGAGTGCTGAAAGCCATCCAGTGATGGCAGAGTGGACAGACCGGAAATCAAAGAATGAATATATAATAGACTCGAAGAGAGCGCTCAGAAAAACAAGATCAAAAGACTAAAGTCGCGTGCTCTCAATTATTCTGACTTATGACCTCACGACTTTCAAAAACTAATTGAAAAGTAAAATTATTACCATCCGACCGACTGACTTACGGACCGTAACCTATAGTAGCTTAGAGAATCGCGTGCACCCGACTAAAAAGATCTGCATGTAATCGAGAATGGAAAAGAAAGAAAGAAAAGCAAAGTTGTCCTACAGAGGCAGCTAGTTCGGGCCCAAGGGTCAGAGTGGGTGCACAAGTTACCTAGCTCCGAGCCCTTATGGGTCTCCATGCTGAAGTAATGAGATGATGTGGCTGATGCAAAGCACCGGTTAATAATCTGCGGAGAACGAAATTCGGGTAAAAAAGATTCCCGTTTTAAATCAAACATTTCTTGGCTCCAACTCAAAACTGGGCCATCTTATCAAGGAACTTCGCCAAGAATTCCAAAGGAATTTTAATTTCTGCGTAGCAAAATTATCTGGAGCGGAAAAATGAAAATATTCTATTCGTAAATTATTTAAATACCAGCCAAGGCTTCGCCACTCCCCTCTACGGGGAGAGCTTACGCTTCGCTACTAAGATTAAAATTTAAAATCTAAAAAAAATCAGCCATGGTTAAATTTTTATAAATTTTCTGAACTTCGCCAATTATAATAATTTTAAAAAGGAACTCTAAACTCAATTTTTTCCCTTTCAAAATATCACGTTGCTAAAATATAGTTATAGAAGATATATAAAAATAAATTTTCTGAATTTCACCATTTGTAATTCTTTGGGTTTTAAAAAATTTCACAAAATTTCGATACTTATATTTATTACTGAAGTTCACCATTTTTTTTATATTATAAAATAATTATTAGAAATAACTTGGATAAAAATTATAAAAATATACCTACGGAGTTTTTGGTCTAAAAAAAAGAAGAGCTTTTTTCACCCGAAATTGCTTTTATAAACTTACTAAAAAATAAAAAAAACATCCATCTCTTAATTTTAATACATTTTCTCGATTTATAATTATTTAAAAAAAATGCAAAAACATAAGTCATTTGTCCACTAAGGAAAAAAAACCCATTTATTAATTTTTCAATCATCTTCAAAAATCCCGTTATACAATTAGAGAGTTAGTGATGATGATGATGATGATGAGAGCAGCGATAGAAAGAGCTTGCGCTTCGCAGGCAGACCTTTTGTCTGTGGCCTATGGCCTATCAGGCTCTAGCAACGGGGTTTTATTCTGAAAATCGAGAAAATGTATTAAAATTAAGAGATGGATGTTTTTTTTGTTTTTTTAGTAGGTTTATAAAAGCAATTTCAGGTGAAAAAAGCTCTTCTTTTTTTTTTAGACCAAAACCCCGTAGGTATATATATATTTTTAAGATCTATGCTTATTTTCTAAGCTTAAACGAAAGAAACAAACTTTCATCGAAATTCTTTTGATTACGGAAAGAACAATCGTCATGAGCTCTTTTTTTTTCATCTAAATTTGTTTTTATATACGGATTAAAAACATGCCTTAATTTCTTAACTTTATGATTTTAATTAATTTTTTTTTTAATTCCAAAACATTCCATTAATCATATTTTTGATCTAAACTTTTAGAAAGAACTTTGATGAAAGTTTCAAATATACGAAAAAGCATCTTTAATTTTAATAATTTTGGAAAATCCCGGAATCGTTCTTCTTTTTTAAAAAAATAAAACTAAAAAAAATTACCTTTAATTTCAAAAAGTTAATTATGTTAATTTTTTAATAAAATACAAAGTCACACTGAGAGAAAAAAAAGAAAAAAAAATTCAAACTCTTCATAAAATTGCCTCACTAAAATATAGGGATATTTTTCCCTAATATTTATGCTTAGAAATATTAACCCTTAAATTTCATGGTTCAACGAAGAATTCACATTTTATTATAATCAAGTCTCGGGGTCATTATTGTTTCTCCATAGAAACCAGCCATGGGTACATACAATGTATGGGGAATTTGAAGACTTATCACCAATTGGTTCCTTTATCTAGAATATATTTAGTGCCAGAAACATAAGATCGTGAGGCCCCCAAACTGGGCATTTGTCATGTCGTCCGCCAATGTCATAGGATAGGGAAGAAGAGAAGATAGACTTAAAACCAATTTGAACCCAGTAAATCTCATGATTTTCATCCTTTGCCGGGTTCTATACAGAATACCAACTGCCCTTTTTGTTTCTTTCTCCAACGAAACTATTGTTACAAAGTGGGGGAGGGGTTCTTTTAAATTGGTTACCCTTCAAGTGCCCTAGTACGACGTAATCTCCTCGGTAAACGTTGCTGCGGGATCTGGGTTAAGCCATTGGTCAGCCATCTCTAAATTTCATCTGGAATGACTCGGGGACATTTCTCAGCCTAGGCAAGATTCAATTGTATTGAATAGGGAAATGAACAGTTTGATATGGCATCGTTATGGCATCTATAGCTATGTATATGGTAGTTAACTTAAACTTTTACCAGATAGCCGCCTCACACCAGTGGGTTTCTCTCCCTTCGACTGTCTTGAAAGGGTAAAGGTAATGCTAGAAATAGCCAATTGAGAATTCTTTGTAGGGTTGTTAGGTTGGTCTAATAAATACAGTAAATTAATTGAAGAGGATGAGGAGCATATCCGACGGCATTCCCAATGCAGTGTGTTGGTAATTAAGCATTGCTATAATAACCGCATAGTCTCTTATGTAGCATCCCACATATTGGTATTCCCACCATTTCACAAACCTTTCTTCCAAAACTCTGAGACAGGATTTTTTTCCCTCCGAGAGTCAGAAATACTTCATCTTGTGAGAAATAACGCCGCGTGTAATTAAGTTTGTCTCATTAAACCGCACACTTCATTTGTCTTTGTTACTTCCTTTTTCCTGATTACTTCCATTCTTCTCCGTCAATGAAAATCGACAACAAAATTCTTCCTACTGCGAGGTTGAGGGCGTCTGGATGCGAATGAATGGCTTTATTTTTAGTCACTGCTAAAGGGCACAATTTCGAAACTACGCCAGAGGTTGATTGCTGTTGGCTATGTCATTCTCTGCGAAATTTTATTTTACACTCTTAATAGCGAAACCTATCAAAGAAATTAGTTATTGGTTGAAAGAATCCTGTAATTGCCAACATTGAGTTTAATGTCAGTGATGGTTTTAGATAACGAGAGTAAGGCAAAACTATAGCAGGGTCTTCGAAAAATGCGTAATTTTAAAAGAGGAGATAAAAAGAATGCTAGTGGTTTAATTAACCTCCTTGTCAATAATGGAATTACCAACACTATCAAAGAGCAGCCCAAAGTGAAGGAAAATTTCGATTCCTCGGTTAAATAGATTTTTCACGTATTTGTTGTTCTGCTGCTTGTGAAATGTTCTAGTGTTCGAAATAAATGGATAATCAATAGGTGATAAATGCAATAAGTATGAGGGATGTGAAAGAACATCTATTGATAGCAATATTGCCTTTTCCTGGTGTTGTTGTGCATAATGAGTCCTTCATTGTCATCCTGGAGAATAACACGTTATCTGTTTACCAAAGCTGGCCAGTGTTGTAATTCTTAGTTTACAGGATCAAGTCTTTCCATTAAAGGTCTAAAGTAATGGTCTTTCTTAGTTCCAGTATCTCATAATGGACAATGCCCTTCGCACCTTACCTAATGCGCAAGTACTTCTGTGGACCAAGTCTTGCTTTGGTGTTTGCATTGGTTTCACATTTACCATAACAATTGTTAATTTCGTTTCTTTTCACCTGATGTAGCCTTTTTTCCTTACCTATAACATTGCGGGTTAGAAAGGAGAGATTGTTTCCTTGTGAGGAGAAGGTTGCAGATGGTGTAATTTTGAGTTAGTTTCTCAAGTGTGAGCTCACATGGACGCCAAATTTCCTTTTGAATATTTTAAACATCACACATTCAGTTTTGACGCGAAATCTCTGGTGCTTTGGTAATGATCTGACTCGAAAATCTTTTTCAATTATCATACAATGCGGTTTGTTTTCCAGAACGAGGCTTATCGGAGAGATCGCAATCACCGTTTTTCATCTTTTTAAACTACAGCTGACATTTAGGCGCCTTGATTGCATCAGAATACAATCCATAAATATTGCCTGCCTAGTAATCTTATCCTTTCGAAAGACGGATTCTTCGTTTGCGGATTCTCGGTGACCGGTTGAAACCTTTAAGAGGAAGGAAAACTTAGTATGAGGATTATATCCTATTTGTCATAGTCTCGGTTAATTGTTTGTTATCCACTCCAATTTAAAAGAGAGTACTCTTTATTTGAAGAATAGGCTCAAGTTGGGCCTTGTGGTAGCTTATGGGCCTAATGCAATGCTTATCATGAGTACTAGAGCACTAGATAGCCCTAAAATTAAAACTGCATACTGTTCTGATCTAAAAACATATAAAGAGTTCGACTCTTATTCAAGAAACAGATAAAGCTGTCTACAATTGTGATAGGCCCACCAGAAAGGAAGGGGAAACTCTAAAAGTAGACCTGGGCCCATATCTGAATCTTTTGCATTGGGCCTAGATGACAATCCCCTGGAAGTAGAGATAGAACATGATTATAAATTGTATAATGGTAGCAAATATTAAATATGGATAAGAATAAACATACAAATATTATTCAAGTTATTTTCAATGTTAAAATAACCAGTATTTCTATATCAAGGATAGCAGCAGCAAGTCAGGCACTAATATAAAAAAGTTAGACAAACTTATTGTGATAGAACGAGTTCAGAGCTGCATTCATTTCAACTTCTATCACATTTTATTTAAAACCATGAGGCTACCCACGTGCATCTTCGATTCGAGGCTTGGAGTCTTATCAACAGCTACCGGACGCCAATGTTTAAACAAGGAGGTTATCGTCCCCCCGTTCGCCCCCATACGCCGACCTCGCCAGATCGAGTTAGGCTTATGAACAGATAAGGCATTGTTCCCCGGCTCGGCTGTGCGTTCCCTCGAAGCTTCCACCCCATTCTCCCCCACGCCAAGGAGATGTCCTGGCTATTTATATGGAAAATTTACCACTAAGATCAGATTGGAGATCCAGATTTTCGTCGCGAAACATCACCACGACCCTCTCTCCCTTTGTGCGCCAAGGGACCTCGACCTCGAGATTCACCATCACTTGTCCAGAAGGAGGACAATATTCCTTGAGTGCCAAAGGTTCGAGCCTTTAGTGACGCCAAGTCCCCAAGGCATCTCCCCCCTGTTGTTCAAGGAGAACAGCATTAGAACAGCCATTGTTCGTTTTGAGCCCTTCGCCAAGAAACGGTTCTTATCCCCCCCCTGTTGTTCAAGGAGAACAGCATTAGAACAGCCATTGTTCGTTTGAGCCCTTCGCCAAGAAACGGTTCTCATCCCCCCCCTGTTGTTCAAGGAGAACAGCATTAGAACAGCCATTGTTCGTTTTGAGCCCTTCGCCAAGAAACGGTTCTCATCCCCCCCTGTTGTTCAAGGAGAACAACATTAGAACAGCCATTGTTCGTTTTTAGCCCTTCGCCAAGAAACGGTTCTCACCCCCCCTGTTGTTCAAAGGAGAACAACATTAGAACAGCCATTGTTCTTGAGCCCGTAGACAAGAGACGGTTCTCATCCCCCCCTTTGTTCAGAAGAGAACAACCTAGAACAGCCATTGTTCGTCAAGCCGTTCGTCGAGTAACGGTTCTCCTTTCCAAGACGCCACGTCAGGATCCTTTTATCCCCCCCCTTCGGCTGGAACTCGCCAGCGGACCGAATATTCCTTCAAGTACCTTCCACTGCACCCTAATGAAGTTACGTAAGCCAAGCGTCACCTTTTGAGTATTGATCCCTTATTTGTCAATTCTATCCTGTGCTTTAAATGGTTTATCGAACCATCCCATCTCTTTAACTCAATATTTGTTTTACCTTTTTTGATCCCTTAAATCCTTGGATTAGCCCGAGTCTCCACGACCCTTTCCATTCTGTTTGTCAATATTTTCCGTTTTTGTGTTTTGTTTATAGTTATTATTAATAAAACTCTATTTTATTAATGATAGCAATATTATTATCCTTGAGCTCAGTTCCACTTCTTAAGCATTTTGAAGATACATAATATCGGCCGCCAGACAGTAAAAACGCACTCTAGAGATAATTAAGGAAGTTCCCTCAACGAATAGTGATATATGGTATATCGTCGGGAGTCATTCTACGACATATATATATATATATACTATTTAAATTTGGTGTCAGGTGTGGGGTTTAACGCTATATCTTTGCAAACACTGGTCTCAGTCGAGTAAAGCATAGTGTTATTCGTTATAATAATAGAATATAGTAGTTCCCTTTTGTTTTAACGATTGCTATCCCCTTTTTTTTGAAACTTAAGAAGCTGGAGTAGCTCAAGGAACGGTTATAATAATTTGTTTGTGTTTTTTTGTTATTTTAGTCAGTGGTTATTTAGATTGAGAAACCAAGTACGAATAGGTCAGTGCCCATATTTAGGTAGGCTAATTCTATAGAGGCATAATTCTTGTTGCAAGGAATTTTAGTTGGTTGACTAGTGCGCCCCCAAGTGCAAAGATGACTCCGTTCGAAATCTTTAAAGCGCAAGGAGAGTCCTGTGGACTTTCCGGAAAAGAACTAATTAAGTACATTCAAGAGGAGCAAAGAAGAGAAATAGAACGAGAAAAAGAAATACAACGAGAAGAAAGAGAAAGAGAGGAACGGATAAGACAAGCTGAGCTTCAGATTGAATTAGCTCAGATTAAAGCAGAAGTTCAAAGAAAAAAGGTAGAAAGAGAAAGGGAAAGAGTAATCCGACAAGAGGAACGGGAAAGAGTAATCCAACGAGAAGAACGAGAAGGAAAAATACAACGAGAAGAACGAGAAAAAGAAATCCAACGAGAAGAAAGAAGGACGGATTCGCGCTCCTTCCTAGGAAAGCTGACAAAGTTTCCGAGCCCCGTAAAACCCCCAAACTTCTTTCCCCAAAACCAACAACGGGACTCCAAACCTCCCGTTAAGACTTCTCCTCCATCTCTCTTCCCGAAGCGACCAACCATATGCTTCACCTGTGGTGTAGAAAACCACATGAGCTGGAATTGCCCCCAAAATTCTAGGCTTAAAAGCGGACCAGCCCACCAAGTTCACCAGATTAATGCAACCCCGGCTCCCCCGGTGGTGCAGACCCAAGCAGAAACTTCTCCCCCTCCGTGAGGCCACCAGGTAAATTTTGTTTTTGGTAAAAGTTCATCGGGAACTTTGAAATATGAGGAGGGCAGCGTGGACAGCTGTCGAGTATCGACTCTCGTCAGGGACACAGGATGTACGTTATTCATCGTGTCCGACGAACTCCTCCCAGTGGCCTCTAACCACGAAAAATTTGCGGTGGTACATGACCAACTTGGGCGGGCGAACAGATTCCCCGTCGCTAGATGTTACCTGCAGTGTCAATATTATAATGGCTGGGCTGAAGTCATTGTAGCACCCATAAAATTCTGTTCCGTACTTATAGGACAGAGCCCCCTAGTAAGTTTCGACCCTGTGTTTCAGGCCGCCCTTCCTCAAGGCCGAGATAAGAAAGAAGCCCAGGAGCCCGTCCCCATCAGAACCCCGATACCGTCCGATTTCTCGGAAACCTTTAACCAGGACTTTAGGACGGCACAAAAGGAGTGTAAATCACTAACACCCTTAGGTGATAAGGCCCCAGACAAGGACACGGAGACTGTCCGTGGACCCCAAGAAAAAAAGAACCCCCAACGCGCCCATGGAGATACCTTCGTAGAACTGGACGAAGCATCGGCGCTTGAAGAAGATTACCCCGCGGAGTCCCTTAATGTAATCCAGGCAGTGTGAATCCAACCTGATGCCGATTACCCTCCTCCTTCCCTACCAGGCGAGTCTTTAGAACCCTCTGACCTGGATAGTGACGCGCAGCTGACACCACGTCAGAAGAGTCAGATACAAGAACTAATTAAATGGAATCACCATTTATCCACCCTATTAGCTCTTTTCGAGCAACTGCGTGAAAATGGCCTCACCATTGGCCCCAGCAAATGCCAGTTTGCCCACGAAACCATCAAATATTTGGGTTTCAAAATAGGACAAAGCAAGTCAGGTCCCCACGAGAACAAGATTAAGGCAATTGCCCACATGCCCCTCCCGATTACAAAGAAGCCATTAAGATCGTTCCTAGGATCAGCTTCTCCCTATCAGCGATTTGTTCCGAATTTCGCCTCAATTTCGGCCCCCCTATGCCCCCTTCAGGAAAAGAATTTCCCCGATCGTTTACGTTGGAATGATGTCGCTGTTTCCCATTTTAATCAGCTCAAAAGTAAGTTCATTTCTGCCCCCATTTTAAAGTTGCCCAACCCGGAAAAATCCTTTGGGATTAAGACCGACGTGATCAACGAGGGCATTGGAGGTGTACTCCTTCAATACGAGGATGACAGAACGAGTCATCCAGTTGCATATGCTAGTCGTCAACTATTACCACGCGGAAAGAGATATGCCACTAGAGAAAAGATAGCTCTATCAATTATCTGGGTCATAGACAAATTCAAGCTGTACTTGATATGTAAAGAATTTCAAATAGGAACCGACCACCGTCCGTTAGCCTATATTAGGAATTTGAGACACTCAAACGGCCGCATCATGCGCTGGAGTTTACTCTTGCAAGAGTATCAATTTAAAATAAATTATATCAAAGGTTCCGATAACCAGGTCGCTGACGCACTCAGTAGGAATGCGTTACCGAATAGCGTAGAACAATTGTATTCATAGGATTAGTATCTCCATGTAGGTATATACCGTCTTGTACGACTTAATTTAAGATTCTTTTGTAATATAATTAATTAATGTATATGTCTAAATTTTGTAACGCTCAATGTCTAATTTTTTTGATGTATATATATTTGTTCTTATTAATTTACGTATAAATTATTTTGTCCCGTATGTACTAAGTTTATATCATTTCATTGTTCCATGCCTTTTTTTTTTATTAAGTTGTATTAAAGGTTATTTTCCCCTGTAATCTAAAGATCAAAATAATCATGTATTGAGGTAATAATAGTTAGGTGCAGGAAGATACGGTTGGTACAAGAAAACGAGTTCCCTACAACGGAGCTCTATCGTTGTCCCTTCTCTCTTTTTTTTTGGAAGTGACAACTTCCCCTGGAATGGAGGGGTGTGATAGAACGAGTTCAGAGCTTCATTCATTTCAACTTCTATCACATTTTATTTAAAACCATGAGGCTACCCACGTGCATCTTCGATTCGAGGCTCGGAGTCTTATCAACAGCTACCGGACGCCAATGTTTAAACAAGGAGGTTATCGTCCCCCCGTTCGCCCCCATACGCCGACCTCGCCAGATCGAGTTAGGCTTATGAACAGATAAGGCATTGTTCCCCGGCTCGGCTGTGCGTTCCCTCGAAGCTTCCACCCCATTCTCCCCCACGCCAAGGAGATGTCCTGGCTATTTATATGGAAACTTTACCACTAAGATCAGATTGGAGATCCAGATTTTCGTCGCGAAACATCACCACGACCCTCTCTCCCTTTGTGCGCCAAGGGACCTCGACCTCGAGATTCACCATCACTTGTCCAGAAGGAGGACAATATTCCTTGAGTGCCAAAGGTTCGAGCCTTTAGTGACGCCAAGTCCCCAAGGCATCTCCCCCCTGTTGTTCAAGGAGAACAGCATTAGAACAGCCATTGTTCGTTTTGAGCCCTTCGCCAAGAAACGGTTCTCATCCCCCCCTGTTGTTCAAGGAGAACAGCATTAGAACAGCCATTGTTCGTTTTGAGCCCTTCGCCAAGAAACGGTTCTCATCCCCCCCCCCCTGTTGTTCAAGGAGAAGAACAGCATTAGAACAGCCATTGTTCATTTTGAGCCCTTCGCCAAGAAACGGTTCTCATCCCCCCCTGTTGTTCAAGGAGAACAACATTAGAACAGCCATTGTTCGTTTTGAGCCCTTCGCCAAGAAACGGTTCTCACCCCCCCTGTTGTTCAAAGGAGAACAACATTAGAACAGCCATTGTTCTTGAGCCCGTAGACAAGAGACGGTTCTCATCCCCCCCTTTGTTCAGAAGAGAACAACCTAGAACAGCCATTGTTCGTCAAGCCGTTCGTCGAGTAACGGTTCTCCTTTCCAAGACGCCACGTCAGGATCCTTTTATCCGCCCCCTTCGGCTGGAACTCGCCAGCGGACCGAATATTCCTTCAAGTACCTTCCACTGCACCCTAATGAAGTTACGTAAGCCAAGCGTCACCTTTTGAGTATTGATCCCTTATTTGTCAATTCTATCCTGTGCTTTAAATGGTTTATCGAACCATCCCATCTCTTTAACTCAATATTTGTTTTACCTTTTTTGATCCCTTAAATCCTTGGATTAGCCCGTCTCCACGACCCTTTCCATTCTGTTTGTCAATATTTTCCGTTTTTGTGTTTTGTTTATAGTTATTATTAATAAAACTCTATTTTATTAATGATAGCAATATTATTATCCTTGAGCTCAGTTCCACTTCTTAAGCATTTTGAAGATACATAATATTGGCCGCCAGACAGTAAAAACGCACTCTAGAGATAATTAAGGAAGTTCCCTCAACGAATAGTGATATATGGTATATCGTCGGGAGTCATTCTACGACACTTATATATAGAAATGTAGGCCTTGGTCTGGAAGTTGCAACTGATGAGTCAGCTCTAGATATGGATCCAAATTTTGTCACTTATTTATATTTAAAGGTTACTGAAGATGGCCAAAATATAACTAAATTCAATCTTTTTTTAGTTCTAATACATTGAAATCGATCTGTAGTGATAAGGTTGATATACTAATTGAAATTTCAGCTCTCCTAATTAAGATGAAATCTGCAGAACAGACTAAAAATTACTTAGGATACAAATGTAAATGGACAGATAGTTCATTTCAAATATCTATAAATACCAGGCAATGGCTTCGCCACTACTCCCTACAGGGAGGCTTAGGCTTCGTTACTACGATTAAAATTTAAAATCGAAAAAAAGCAGCCATGGTTAAATTTTTATAAATTTTCTGAACTTCGCCAATCACAATAATTTTAAAAAGGAACTCTGAACTAAATTTCCTCCCTTTCAAAATATTACACTGCTAAAATATAGAGTTATAGAAGATATATAAAAATAGATTTTCGGAACTTCACCATTTGTAATTCTTTGGGTTTTAAAAAATTCACCAAATTTCGATACTTATATGCATTTCTGAACTTCACCATTTTGTTTTTTAATATTATAAAAGAATTATTAGAAAAACATTGATAAAAAAATATAAGTCATAACCAAACTAAGATGAAATTATTATTCAAATACTCAAAAAAAAATCCCCTTCTTAAATTATAGAGTTAGTGATGATGATGATGATGATGATGATGATGAATGTGGTGCAAGGTATTATATTTGCTTTTGAACTATTAAATTTGACTGAATTAGAAAAGGTAATGCATTCAAAGATAAGTATCCAAACGTATTACGGGTTAGAAGATCGCTGAAGAGAAAATACAAAATATTTACCCCACGATTAGAATTAATATTTGGTGGATCCCACCTCACCGAAAAAAATATATGCTGTTTTTTAAGTTATAATTTGAGAAAATATTACCTTAACCCATTGGAATGCTTTCGGTGCTTGGAATTTAGATATGTAATTAGGACTTGCACCACTCAGGGAATATGTATCATAGTGAATGTGGTGAAACACATCTTCTTCAAATTGAATTGGAGTAATCCTTATCTTAAAATGTTATAATTGTAGATGTGAACGTTTTTGAAATTAACAAAGATGTCCTATTTGGTTGACTGGGAAAGAAATAGAAATTTAAAAAACTGATAATAGCATCTCATATTTTCCATCAAAGAAATTACACCTCAATAATGTGTCTCCTTTGCAATCTCAGTATGGCCTCCATTAGATGCTAAGACTTACTCTCAAACAACTAGAATATTTACTAATAGAGCTAGAGCGCAGACAGATAAAGTCAGGCCCAGCCAAAGGTCACAGCAAAGTCACATTGATCCCTCAAATAGTATGGCGCAATCGACTCCTGCTATGCAAACCTCAATGTCCTCAACGCAGGCAAACCCGCAATTAAAATATACTTTAGATAATCCCTTGCTTTACACTAGTATCCCAGCAAATGCAATCCGGAATATTTGAAATGAGTAAAGAACTTTGTCTACAAATTTATCACCCGACTTGCTAAGTAAACAATTATCTCAAATATGCTTTATAAAGCTGGATCTCCAACAAAACAGTTCGATATAAAGTATAGGTATAGAAATTTATTTGGAAGCACCTAATCTATATATATATATATATATATATATATATATATATATATATATATATATATATATATATATATATATATATATATATATATATATATGAATGCAATGTCCCGCAGGCAAAAATGAAATGGTGTTTCCGAGTACTTTCGAACTTTATTAAGTTCCTTATCAAGGATAACTACAAGAAATAGTATTATATTAGAGGTATATATACGAAAACAAAGTATGAAAAACCGCCTCAAAAACAAGAAATCACCAATGTTTTTGAGGCGGTCTTTCATACTTTTCTTTCGTATATATATCTCTAATATAATATTATTTCTTGTAGTTATCCTTGATAAGGAACTTAATAAAGTTCGAAAGTACCCTGAAACACCTTTTCATTTTTTCCTGCGGGACATTGAATTGAATTCATTTGCTACCCTCACGTGATACTTTGTGAGTTTTTCATATATATATATATATATATATATATATATATATATATATATATATATATATATATATATATATATATATATATATATATATATATATAGAGAGAGAGAGAGAGAGAGAGAGAGAGAGAGAGAGACCTGAAATCATGAACAATTTCGAAATTTGCCAATTAAATATAAGGAGTTTTGTTAAATGTCTGCCATATTTGCAGATTTTACTGAATGGTCAATTTCCAACTATTCTCGGCTCGCAGGAAACACTCATATTTAACAAAATTAGTAGTTTTTTTATTAGGTTTTACAATATATAGATCTGTAGACTAGCTTTCCTTGCAGACTAAATCTTTATAAATAATTTAAAATTTAATTTATCTTCCATATATTTGCTTCAAAGGGCTGGCTTCAAATGTATATATTATCTTTATAGAGTTAAATAATTTAATTTCATCACTACCAAAAATTGTACTCTTAGTAGTAGACTTTAATAGTCATCATATTTCCTGTGGTTCATCGCATTCTTGCTCTAGGGGTTGACTATTAATGAACATATTCACAGAACTAAGCCTACATGTATTAAACTCACCCTTGACTACCCATACATCTGATAAACCGATGGCCTGTTTAACCCGACCCTTATGATAGTGACTATTTCCAACGGTCTATCTTTTTCTCTGTCATCTAATATTTACACCAGACCTAAATGGAAGGCGAAATGTGATTTAACGAAATATCAAATAAAAATTGGTTCCACCAGATGTGGGTCCAACTTTAGATACAGATTAGAATTATAATAAATTTACCAGCACTTTCATAAACTCTGACATGTACCATGTTCTACAAAAATTAATACTAAATATAATAAGCCTTAGTTGAAAAGTACATTTAACTACGCCATTAATGTAAAACATAAAGCATATCGAATATAAAAGAATAGTCTATCAATATATTTCAACTCTATAAGAAAGCTAGGGCTTTAACTAGAAGGTTAGTTAGAATCTGTAAGGGTATTTTGGGGGCACATTAGTTCTCTACCATCCTTCCATTGTCAAGTATTTGGACAAAGGTTAAAGGATTAAAAGAATAGAACTTCCTAAGTCTACTGTCGTAAAAATTGAAGATAATATCATCTCAGATAAAAAAGAAGGTAGTTCAGACATTATCTTAATTTTTTGCCAAAATTCTTTCTTTATTCTTTTATACTTAACCCTTTCTTCATCACATGATGGAATCTGAGTTGAAACCCCTAAATATTTTGACATGAAAATCACACATAACCAACCTTTCAATTTAGAAGAATTTAACCAGGCCTTGCAGACATGTAAGTTCACCACTCCTGGTCCTGCTAACACTGTTTATCCATTTCTACAAAATATGTTACCTACAAATATAGCATTCTTATTATCTTTCTATAATCATGTAGGATTAAATAATCGAGACCCAGCTTCCTGAAGGGAAGCGTTGTTTGATACCATTCGATAAATCAGGTCGCCAAAACATTTGATCCTTGTTCTTATAGATTCATAGCATTGACTAATAGTTTGGAAAAGTCATGGAACAAATGGTATTTAATATAATAAATGAATATTTGACTAGAGATAATGTAATCACAGAGAATCAAAGCGGAATTACGAACAAGTTCTATACTGTCGATTATCTAATTTGACATGAATCAGATATCACAGAGGCTTAGTTAAGAAATAAATCTGCCATAGCTTTTATCTTAGATAGTGAACGCTGACTTAACAGGAATATTTTTCTCTAACCTAACCACGTAGCCGCGACTCTATAAGTTATTATGTCTGTCTGTAGGTAGATCGGTCGGAAGGTAACCATTTTACTTTTTAATGAATGAGTTTTTTGGCAATAACATCGTAACTATTCGGCCGATTCTAACGTAATCTGAAAGCTTTATGTTGTTTTACATTCTTTTTCGAATGATATAATTAGCAGGGTGCTTCCAAGGTTAGTCTGGGAATTATTTGGCAATAACATGGTAACTATTTAGTCGATTATAACGTAATTTGAAACCCTTATGTTGTTTTTCATTCTCTTTCGAAACATAAAATTCCAAGTTTTTCCGGGAATAATTGATTGCTTTGAAGGACATGAGGTCATAAGTCAGAATAACTGACAACACGTGACTTAGGTCTGTTGAATCTGTTTTTTTTTTTAAATTTCTTTTGTACTGCATAATTGCATCTGGGTGATAATAGGAATACATCGCTTTATAAGGTCGTGTCTAATTCTATGATTTATTATATTAAAAGTCTCTTTTTTTATATATTTCAGGTGACTGAGACGACGTATGTGAAAGAGGGTTAAAGGGGCGCCGAAGTTGACCCCTATATCGCCCTTCCCCAAACCCTAAGACGCCTTAGAACAATTATGCAACTACCGCAATTGCGACTTGGTGCGTTCTAGTATATATACCGCAATCGTCCTCCTCCGCGTGGAATTTGAAACATTTAACCGTGACTTGAATGACCGAGTGAAGTGGAAGACATGGCATTTTCTTAAACATAGCAACAGTTGAAGTTCTTATTTGGTAAGTGGATAACTTGAGGCATTTCATATTATAGTTCCAGGAAGCCAGCAAGGACTACTTATTCCATTCAAAGGCCAGTCCCATTCTATACTAATATGTTAGTAGTCCTCCTTTGGTCATTGTCGCCACGATGCTCACTCACGCGACATTCAACCCATAACAGGGCTCCATATTTAAACACTATCATTATTCGTAAAATAACTGTCAATTTTGTTTTTTACACTTATCGATGATTTTCAGGGTGAATTTTTTTTAGCTATGTTTGTTTGAAACCTCGGTCGTACTTTCAGTTTTAAACCGTTACATGTGATACCATGGTCGTACTTAAAACACTTTTCATAATTTACGTTTTCAAATTTATTTAAAATTTGGAATACTTTGATAAGCTCACCTTGCAATCGTCTGGTTTCGAGAGACGGTAGTCCTTAACTCTATAACTTAACTTGGTGAATTTTTGAAATTTTTGAAAATGTTTTTTTTTGCTTAGTGGACAAGTAACCTTTCATGTTTTTGAGTTTAGGTTTATTTGAAACTTTCATTCGTAGAGTTGTTTTTAGTATGTTTTGAGCTTTTATCAAAGTTCTTTCTGACGAAGGTTTTTATATATATCAAACCGGGTGAAATAACTTTAAAAAAATGTTTCAGGGTGTCTATGTTGAAAAAAGTGTTTGGAAAATTCTCAAGCATAAATAAATCTTCAAGGGATAAAGACATTATAATAAAAAGTGAAATAACTTTTAAAAAATGTTTCAGGGTATCTATGTTGAGAAAGGTGTTCAGGGTGTTAAAATAAAGAGTCTATAAAGGGGATTAAAAAAAGCGGTTTTGAATAGCAAATAGGCCGTAGGCCACACGCCGAAGGAGTGCCTGCGGAAGCAAGTTCTTTCTGTAAAAAGAATACGAAGTATGGCTTGTTTTAGTATATTTAATCTTTCGATATATGACTTATTTATAATCGAGGGAATTAGTTTAGTTGCCGTCGTTGAATTCTTACCATTTTATTGATGTTTACATGTGTAGAAGGTGACCAGAATTGTATCGCGTATTCTAGGTGTGGCCTTACTAAACTTTTATGTAGAGGTATGATTATATCTTGGTGTTTGTAGTGAAAACTTCTCGCAATAAATCTAAAGCATTCGGTGCCTTCTTTCACGTTTAGTTACACTGTTTGTTAAACTTAAGTTTCTTTAAAACCCGCACCCTAAATCTTTTTTTTCGTCCATGGAGATAAAATTTTTACCACTAGAGATTATTTAAATTATATGTATTCTGCTCCTATAAACATATTCACACAACATTGTCATTTAGCACTTACTCCATCATTTAAAAATTTCAGCCCAAAATGGTAGAAATTAGCGGCACATATCTCTAAAATAGTAGGTAAGTAGACTCGTCCCTCACATGGTGGGTGAGCTTCCCCGATTGGATAATGAAATGCAAATATATGTAGATCAGTCTTTACCACTTAGCATTGAGGGAGCAAGCGTTCAGACTAAGTGTGTCAGAAGCCTGTGCATATAACTCTCAATCCAGTTATGCGCTGAAAAAACAAGATGTAAAAACAAAAATTGAAGAAAACGTAGAATTAATGGGGAAATTAAAGAAATATACTTATATTTCACTGAATTTAATTTTTTCTTATCTAGTTCGTGATGCGAAATTATTGTGAGAAAACTTGGAAATACAAATCAATTGAACTAAATTGCTTTGCAAGGTGTAATTCCTTTGGACTTATTTGATTTTTGAAAACAAAGTCTGCTGACCAAATGTTGCGTGCTCTCACTTTTTCTGATTTATGACCTTACGACCTTCAAAACCTTCAATAATTCTAAGACTAACCTTGGGAGGACTCGGACAATCATATCATTCCAAAGAGAATGTAAAACAACATAAGGGTTTTAAATTTCGTTAGAATCGGCCAAATAGTTACAATGTTATTCCCCCAAAAAAGCAAAACGGGGACCGACCAACCGACGACTTACCGATATAGTGAAATATAGACTCGCACGTGACTAAACAAATAAAAGGTATCAAAACGAGTACAGATAGTAAAACAGTATCGAAACTATTTATTTATTTGCATATACCGTCTAAAATATATAAAAGTCACTGCATTGTGATAATTAGGGAGAAAATTAAAGGTTAATTCTACCTATTAAATGTACTTGCTAATTTTATTATGTAATTTCTGCGTCCATTTTCGAGTTATGGCATCATATTTCTTTCTTTCGTGAGATTTGAATGAGTCGTAAATAGTCGGAATCATTTTGATAAAACTGCTTAAAAAAAGCCAAGTTTTTTTCAAAGAATTCTATTTATAGGGGGCGAGCGGAGTCTCTTTGTCCCTTGTACACGGGACGAGTTCGTCCACACAGAATTGTGACTTCTTGAAGGAGGTTGGCCTCCTCAATTTTATTTGATTCTCTATGGTGTTTGTCACCTGCTTCGTTCCGGGTGAGGCCCACCTCCCCCGAACCCCGTAGCGTTCTTTCTTTTTATTTTTTTTCTTTGTTGGCAGTCGCCAGATAGAGGCTAAATAAATAAGATGCATTTATAGACGCTCCACGACAATCTTTTCGAATAAACGGTCCCAGAATTTAAGTTGATCGTAAATACCACATTTGACCACATAAACCACAAATCTCTCAATTCGTCACACACACAGTATCCATCCTTTCTTCTTCTGAAGGTGCCTAGGTGAAGAAGAGATTTTTCTTACAGCGCAAAAGACGAAAATGAGCATGAAGTAGATCGTTTTATTCGTGGTATTCATTGGTTTGTCATAAATTATGTGCTCGGTATGTGATGACTAAGCGCGAATCTATGCGCGGGGCTAGGGGGATGAAGTCCCCCCCAACTTCCAGACACATTTATGTTTATATTTCGTTTTTAGCCATAATTCTATCTACTTTTCAGAAAGAGTTATCTAATAATATAGAATATATATATATATATATATATATATATATATATATTAGGTGATTGGGCGATTTGCTGGCGAGGCGCAACTTAATTTTCAATATAAAGCCAATGACGAAAAATAATCCAATCATTTTTCTAAATCCATTTATTCAAAACAACGTTTCGAGCTTGTGCGCTCATCCTCTGGTTCCTAAGAATATATGACAATTCATTATGAACCAGAGGATGAGCGCACAAGCTCGAAACGTTGTTTTGAATAAATGGATTTAGAAAAATGATTGGATTATTTTTCGTCATTGGCTTTATATTGAAAATTAAGTTGCGCCTCGCCAGCAAATCGCCTTATCACCTAATATATATATATATATATATATATATATATATATATATATATATATATATATATATATGACAAGAAATCGCAAAAATAATTACTAAATTCAGTATTATATTTTAGCTGACTTCCATAAACGCGAATTCATTATTTTCTGATGGATTGAAGAAATTCGGATATGTGTGAAATATTGTTACTTATCATCAATGTTGTGTAAGATAAGCATTATAAATCCTCATTGCCCTTTCCTCAGACGCCTCAGAGGGAGGAAATTAGGTTAGCCTCCCCGCCAAATATTTTTTAGCCTGGATCCACTACTGGTGATGACAAAATACACTCGATCACCATAATATTTTAACTTTGGGAAATAAAAGAATTGCTCTTAAACTGATGCATTTTCCTCCAATTTATTTTTAAATGTCAATTATACTTTTAGGCGTCGTCTGCGATTTCGTAATAGAAGTTATTTTAATTTTCTTAGTAATTTTCTTGGTATTAATTATCCGTAAACGCGTCGAGTTTTAAATTCTGGGTATTAAGATATAAGAGTGAAATTAAAAGCGAAATGAGGAGAGAAGTGAAGGGAGATAAATAAATACGGAGACAAATGTATATGAAGAATCATCAGCCTCCATGAGGATTCGATCCAATGACCTACTGCCATTGCAAGAGAAGCGAGGGTGTTTCACAGCTACAATACTAAAATAATCTTGCAAAAATGAAGCTCCTAGCAGATATTTTGGCTCCAAGATGGTGCTAAATAATAAAAAAATATACAAAACTTTTGTATTCGACGGTATTTTTTCATCTGTAAATATCATCATTCATTCCGGGTAAGCTGAAATGCAGTCGTTTGTGGTCTCAAATTCATCTCGCGTCGCATGAAATATAGTATTTGATGTCCCCGCATTCATTACGCCTCGCCTGAAATACAGTACTTAATGGTGCCGAATATATTCCGCATGGCCTGAAATACAGTACTTATTATCCTGCATTCATCTCGCTCGCCTGAGATACGGTACTTAATGGTTCTGTGTTCATCCCGCCTCGACTAAAATACAGTACTTGATGATCCGCATTCTTCCCGCTGCACCTGAATTACAGTACCAGATGGTCTCACATTCATCCTTGGTCACCTGAAATACAGTACTTGATGATCCCGCATTCATCTCCCGTCGCCTGAAATACAGTATTTGATGGTCCCGCATTCATTCCGCTTCGCCCAAAATAAAGTAATTGATGGTACCGCATTTATTCCGCATCGCTTGAGATACAGTGCCTGATGATCTGCATTCTTCCGGGATCGCCTGAAATACAGTACTTGATGGTTGAGCATTCAGCTGTTTTCGCCTAAAATAGATTACTTGGTGGTTCCCCATTCATCTCGCCTTGCTTTAAATACAGTATTTGATCGTCCCGCATTCATTCTAGGTCACCTGAAAAAGAGTATTAATGGTCACAAATTCATCCCACGTAGACTGACATACAGTAGTTGGTTGCCCGCATTCATCACGCGTCGCCTGAAATACAATAATCGATGGTGCAGCATTCATCCCGCGTCGCCTAAAATACAGTATTTTATGGTCCCTCATTCATCTCGTGTCACCTGAAATAGAGTATTTAATGGTTCCGCATTCATCCAGCATCACCTGAAATACAGTACTTGATTGCCCGCATTCATTGCGCGTCGCCTGAAATACAATAATTGATGGTCCATTATTCATCCCGTGGCACCTGAAATACAGTACTTGATGGTCCCGTAATCACTCGTCCCGCCTCTATTGCAATATTTCATGGTCCATTATTCATCCAGCGGCGCCTGAAATATAGTACTTAATGGTCCCGAATTCGTTGAATGTCGCCTGATTTACAGTACTTGATGGTCCAGCATTCATCCCGCGTCGCCTGAAATACAGTACTTCATGGTCAAGCATTCATCCTGCGTCGCCTGAAATACAGTACTTGATGGTCAAACATTTATCCCGCGTCGCCTGAAATACAGTACTTGATTGTCCCGCATTTATCTCGCATCGCCTGAGATACAGTACTTGATGGTTCAGCCTAAGATACAGTACTAGTCTGGTCGGTTATTCTCGAACACTCTCGACAGTCTCTTCCGATACTTGGTGGTAGTCTAGATCCTGTTGCACTACACAGACTGCCTTCCTTTTAAAACTTTTTGTTCCATGTCCAAATCTGCATTGCTCTTGGTGCATTTTTAGAGAATTGTCTCATGAATGCGTCCTCCACATTCTTGTTCGAGCATACTCTAACAAACATGTTGCATTTTCTGTTCCAATAGTTGGCAGTCATATATCTAAAAAGATAAAAAAATACCCAAAACATATGCTGTTAAAACCTGAAGTCATTTGAACGTGAATTTGCAAAATTATTAGAGTACAAAATGGTATCAGTTTTTTTAGAAACACCATGTACAATAATAATTAATGGGTAGGAACTCCATCTTGTGAAAAGCAAAAGTCCTCTTCAAACCAATCCCGAACTGCAGATATAATTTCTCTCCATAGCATGTCGAAGTAGGCAAACCGGTAACTGTTCGATCACAGAAAATTTGTCTAATCAAACCCTGGCTGTTATACCACTTCATATTATTTATTCTGATCAATTAACATCCTTATCGATATAAACATGTGAGCCTTCAGATGATCAATGTCGATTTAATGTGCCTACTTAAAGTTGGTTTCATCAGACCACCTAAAATTTGTTGCCAAATTCCAAGCATTCGGCTCCCATTGATTGAACTCATTCACAACATTTGAGTGTGATTCGGGTCAACGTCAGTCAGACTGCATTCTCAACATGGGACGTAGCTTTTCTGGTTCACCAAATTTAAGATCAGGTAAACATTTGATTTGTTGATGCTGGTTTCACGGCCAAACATTCCCCAACGGAACTCAGTGATGATCGATTAATTGTTCGCAATACTAAACCGGAATATTCATCACAAGAACTTGATTTGTCTCGTCCAGATTTCTATATATCTTGAACAGATTATTCTACCTCATCTCTACCTTGTAAAATCAAAGATGATTTCAAGGCAGGGGAGGAATGGCACCCACCGCCTTAGCATTAGCTAGCATATTGCAGCTGACACCTGAATGATTGCGTGTTTTATCGGCCCGAATGTCCAGAAGAGGATCTGAGGTTATATTTTCACTATCTCTAATTTCACTACTTTCTTTACAAACAGCCAGTTTCATTGCTGCTGGACTTCGGAAAGTCTAAACTTTATAATACCATTTCCAATATATTGGTTCTTTGAAGAAACTGATTAAAGGAATTAAGGCGAACATTGTAGAATTTGTCCCGAGAAATGAGCGCCTAGGCTAACTTTTAAGCAAGCTAATAAGTGGCTAGACTACGTTCGGCCAAAAGCTACGATTTCATCAGGCCTTTGATAAAACAAGGCCAGGCTTAGTCGACGCATTCAGGAGCATAGTCACGCCGCCACGAGAGAACATTTTGAGTACCCGATTTAATCATATATTTTATGGAAACAGTTTACTACAACCTTAGATTCCTAATTTAAGTTCCATTGACAATAATTATAACAGCATATTGCTTTCAGTTATTTTAAAATTTTAAAATATATGAGGTTGTAACGACTATATTATAGACTTTGGAGGCTACCCTGCATATGTGGAATGCAAGTGCAACGGCTCATGTAGAGCCTATTAGTCCAAACGAGATTAAAGGCACGATTAATTATATTCGAAAATTCATTTTCTGAAAATTGGAAGAACCCTATTTGAAATTTCGTATTCTTCTCGAATTTCTGATTTCCCCTAAGACAAAAAAAAAAATCGTCGACCTTCTCTTATATGGAAGATAAAAAAATAGATTTTATATTGATTAAAAGGAGAGAGAAAAATGGGACTTTCCAAGCGAGAAATAAAATGAGAGATTGACTAGAGAGGATAAAAGGACCACGCAATAAAAGGAAACTAATGGAAAAAAAGGCTTAGATAAGCTACCATCCAAAACTAGAGAACAAAATACCCCAAATCTACACTTTCTTGGAAACATTCGTTTAGGATGTATGATAAATACACATAATATTCTTTGACATCAGATAAAAAAAGTTATGACGAAAATTATGTGTATTTGAATAAAAAGAAATGAAAAGCGGGCGTCCAAAACTAGAGAATGATAACTTATAACTTTCGGTTCACACTTGAAAATTTGTAATGCACGTATGACATCAAGTCACACTTGTATTGCATATAGAATGTTAATGGGGGTATTACCCATTTATCAGGATGGCAAGACGAGTCAAGGTCGACAAATCCCTCAGAAAGCTGGTTGTCTAATTGAAGGGTGAAGGAATAACACTACCTAACATTTTCATGCTTTGTAATCAGTCTAAAAGTGTGATTTCGTATAAAATAAAGCTCCATGAGGAGGCAGGATCGACCAAGAAAACAGGTTGTCCTCGAAATACCTCTTCTAAGGAAGATCGTGCGAAACAACGGATGTAGATAATTGTCTTATGAAAAGTTTGGGCAAAGAAAAGGTAACTCCATTTGATGAGTCACATACAAATATAAGTGGATATCTTTAAAAGCGTATAGAACTTATCAAAGATTTAGTGTGATGTTAGAATGCAAATTGTTTTTTTTAATATACCAAATGCAAATAATGTATTGAGAAACAAAAAAAGAATAAAGTTTATTTTGGCATACTTGGGGAGAAAGTGCAACATAAATGGTCATAGTTACATGTCCTTAACCCCCAAACATCTGAACAGTAGACGTTTATAACATAAACATAGACCTTTTAATATTTAAAATCTAGTAATTGTAGATTATGGTGCAAAAACATCACCATTTCGACAGTTGATGCACTTAGTCTGTTTCTTCTTGGAGAATAGACCTGACGACCGCAGCTAAATAATCGCTCTCTCAACAGATGATGGAGGAGATGATAAATATTTCAGCGCTAACCGAAGCAAAATTTTAAAATGTAACTTATGTTCCTTCTACCAATTTAAGGGACAATGGTCCAATGATACTTTGTTTTAAATATATGTCTACATCTTGTTTTACTTGAGTGATGGTTTTGTTTATTGTGCTTTCATTAGATTTAGAGCCAACCTTTCTCTTTGTCTTAGGTGTCCTTGCCTTAGGTTCATCCTGAATATATTCTTTATAGTATGATAAAATATCAAACATGAAAGTTTCATTTTCATTTATTTCCATCTCAGACTCTTCAGAATTTGTAGAAGTGCCAGTAGAAGAATCGACTGCAGTGTTTGATTCTGATTCATCGGTTACTTCTTCTACCATCCATTTAATCAGTATATCATTGATGTCTCCTTCAAAATCTTCCTCATTAAAGAATTTGGTCATATATCTAGGATAAAAAAAAGTGGCAAAAAGAGCATTCTTATCTTTTAAGTATTTATGAAATCTTTCCTCTGATGAAGTTTGCCAAGCAGAAATAGTTAAACCTAATCCTGTAAATTGATGTGACTGTTCAGCATTATTGAAAAGGCTATTCATTACCTTGATGGTAGGAATGATCGATGAGGTTAATGAATCTCGGGTACTTGAACGTTTTGTCAAATCATAAAAATTCTTTAGATTGATGACCAATTTATCCAGAAGATGCCATAGATTATTTTCCAAAGATCTTGGTTCTGGATGATCACAAAGATATGGAATTAAGGGGAAACCATATTCATCTTTTCAACTTTTTACTACGTTAGATTATCATATATAAAATTAAAGCTCATTTAAAGCCCTTTTATTCCTGCCAAAATGATAATAACTTACCTCGTTCTTTTTCAGATAGAGTGGGTTCTTTCAGACCCCCCTCCTTGAAAACTGATATCATATAAATGGCTATAGAATTACTAGAAATTAAGCATTCGAACTCAATTTACGACTAAAAGATGCAAATATGATTTAGTTATCATTTGAAATCAGTTTCTTTTAGTTCCATTAAATTTTGTGTTAATGATGGATTAAAACATATATTTTTCGGACAAGGTCAACTATAGGTTTTGTTTTCAGTTGGAAAAGGGGGTGTTAAGTAAATAGTAGTGGTGTTCTGAATGCTCTGGAATTTAGTTAAATCTATATTCAAATGATGCTAAAAGTATAATCCAGTCTTAGGTGCCATTCTTTTTTAGCAAATATTTAAAATCACATGGTATAGTTTTGCGATTTGTTCACAAATCAACTTTAAAAATCTACGGAGAATTTCCACGAATGTATAAAACTTTGCATTATCATAATTTTTAATATGTTCCATTCATGTTGCTAGAACAAAATATATACTATAAAAGAGTGCATAAAATATGCAATAAAATGATATAAAAATCAAGGGTGTAGTTTTTTTGTTTTTTTTCACAAATTAACTTTAAATATCTAAGAAATACAGGGGTTGGACAAAATAATGGAAACATTAATTAAATTACTGACTTTGAGTCCCATCCGCCTCAGCAGTATAAATAGATTCAATACGCCAACCAATCGATTAATACAGTTTTGGGCTGTATCTATACGAATTTAACTGTTTTCGAGTGAAACCTGCTCTAGCTCCTTGGTAAACGCTTTTTAGATGGAATATATCCCCTAGTTTTTGCTCCAATTTACGCAAAAAACTTGATTATGGCAAGATCTGTGAATTATGGAGACCAATATGTGTTCAACGTCATTATCAGGCATTTAAAAAAGTTTTAAAACCTTTTTTGGTGTTAATGAGTGCATTAGTTAATGTTTCCATTATTTTGTCCAACCCCTGTATTTTCCACAAATGTATACAATTTTGCATTATCCTAATTTTCACTATGTTCTAGTCATGTTGCTAAAAGAATAATTATACCATAAAAAGTGCATAAAACTTGCAATAAAATGATATACAAAACCCTCAAAATGCGAATTTTGAACGAAAGAATTTGAAAAGTGACTCACTTTTGTTACAAAATTTGTTCTAACATGCATAATGGACTGTTTCATCTTGTGGATATGTCCTGGATAAATTTATGAGAGGGCACATTATATTGTTCTTGATACTTTTTGTATGTGTCAAATGCAGATGGAGAATGGTTGAAATGTGCCGCAATAGCACCGCACAGTGAAGATATGTTCAAAACATATTTTTGAACAAATATATCATCATTTAAGACAAGTTGTAAAGTGTGCAAAAAGCAGGGTAATCTATGATATCCAGTTTGATTTTTACATGCCACTAATTTGCAGCATTGTCCCGAACAATTACATGAACTTCTGAATTTAGAATTTTAAAGTCATCTCTACCATTTTGAAGGCATTCCCTTATATTTGCAGCCGTATGAGACTAATAAAATGCAGTTACTCTTAAAATGGCTGTTCTATGTTCAAAATGCTTCGTCAGCCAATGGCTGTTAAACTTTTGAAGGTGTCCACTCATCTGCTGAGTGAAATGAAGGATGCCTCATCTATTGCATCTTGTATCTTTTTCCGAGTTTGATTATATATATATATCAACAAACACAATCTCTGTTATGTACTTTCTACTTGGAAGAGTGTAGTTAGGGCAGGTATGATTTAAAAGTTTCTGAAACCCTAAATCTTCAACTATAGAAAAAGGATGAATATCGGTTGCGATCATTTCCCCAACCAAAGAATGAATTGCTGTTGCTTTATTGTTGTGTAGTACTTGTATTTGCAACTGCAATTTTCCTTTTCAAATTTTCTGCAGATTATGTGCTATTTTTCCTTTTCTTTTCATCTTTCTTTTTCATGTGCAATATCCTTATGTTTTGTTTTTAGGTGTTGTAGCATATTTGTGGTAGTAACATTCTTTGATGCATTTTCCTTTGATCCACTGGATAGTTTTTTGGCTACATTTACTCCCGATAGCAGATGAGTTATCTTCGATGCTGACAGTAAAGTGATTCCACACCCAATTTGTAGACTCTGTTGGAATGAAACTAGTCATCATAATGTATCAGTTAATTATCAATATATGATAGATTGGCTCATTTTATTACTGTATATAAAACTTTCTAGCTCACAACTTTCTAAGTTTATAAGTAACTTCTGAAAATATTTAATAAAAGTAATTTATAAATAATAATAGTTTTAGGGCGATACGTGGATTTGTTGCCAGTGTATAATTATACATTTATTATTACATTTTATCAATTTATTTATATATATCATTTTATTAACATACATTGTTAATTTCTCAAGAATAATCATTTCAGTTGATGGTTGAAGATAGGGCTTTTTAACAGCACCTTCTTTGAAACAACCACTCAAACCAAATCACATTAAATTACCAAAACAATGTTTCATCACCTTTTGTCACAAACAAGGACAATGTTACTTATTGGCCAACGAACCAGATTTATGTATTTTACAAATTTACCATCACCTTTAAAAAAATTAGCAGGGGAAGTGTAAAATACTGCCCAGTCAACCTTAGATATATATGATTAAACTTAGAATAAGATACAATAGATGAGGCATCATTCATTTCATTTACAACAGATGGGTGGACATTTATCACAGCTAATTCATTATTCATAACTTTGGACAAAGAACAGGTAACTCCATTTGATGAGTCACATACAACTACAAATATAAGTGGATGTCTTTAAAAGCCTATAGAACTTATCAAAGATATGGTGTGATGTAAAAATTCAGAATGTTTTTTTTTAATATACCAAAAGCGCCTTCTCTTGCACTAAGTAAAGTAGCACACTGGCTATAGAGTAACTATTTCGTGAATTGAATATGGGAAGGAAATTCCTAGCCCCCTTGCCTGAGACTGATTGCACTCAGATCGTCACATTCATAGAATATAGCAAAAGAAAGGTGAAAAAAGAAACCGAGTTAGGAATCCGAGCCGGGCGCCGAACTCCCACCAGAAGCAAGCGAGCTCTGTCACCGGAAATCTCGCTTACTCTTGCGGGGGGTACAGAATAATATATTCAATTATTACTTCTTCGCAATACAGTCATGTTTCTGGTTAGTATTATTCACCTGAAGTACGGAATATAGTAAGTGCCAAATCATCAGCCAAATTTAGCCGAAACCGATGCCGATGGCAAAAAATTGGCCGATATAGCAGATACCGATGCCGATTAATCGATATATCACTACCAGAGAACATCAATCAAACTGTGTCACATCAGAGTGTTTCGTGTCTCTTGAGATAGGTGGGACTCATAGCACAATCCCCTACTAAGAAACCACTCATAAGTAAAAAGAATAACACCGCTAAGTTGATATTCGCAACTGAGCATTTCTTGTGAAGTGCTGAAAAGTAAGGAAGTGTTTTTCAGAAACGAAAGCAAATTTGATTTGTTCGGATTGGATATGAAATAGTTTGTGAGGCGTCATACATATGATACTCGTAGATTGAATCTCACATGCACGGAAAAGACGGTTTTAATTTTGTTTGTGACATGTTTTCAAGACCTGAAGTCTATTCGTGTGTCAGTTTAAGTGGCAAAGTAAACTTTGCTGTGTAAAAGAATCTTCTGCCGCAACATAAGATCTCCTTTCTTCGAACTACAGGAATACGTGAGCCTGTTATAATGCGAGACAATGCTTTGCGACACACAGCAATGACGGTGTAGCAGTTCTTGGATGATAAAAATATCAACGTGATGAACTAGGATTTGTAGAACCATGATTTAGAACCGAAAGAAAAACCGAATGTTAAAGATCTCTGGCAAAGAATAAAAAAAAAAGTTGATAAAATTCTGCCCCGAACAGTGCGATCAAATCAGTACATGAAATAATTATGTTGTTTTCCATTCCTCACAAGATGCTCTACTCCGTCCGTAGAGTCGTATCTACAAGGCTTTCCTTTCATATATCAAATTTCCACGTATTTTTTTATTTATAGAAGGCCTATTGTACCGCGTGACGATACAGTATCATGAATACCTTCCATACTATGATATATGACCAAAGAGAGAACCACTGGGATTGCCAATACATTTGTTTGAGGTTTAGCGAGATCGTCGAACAAGGATATCTCCAAATCCGAATAAAGTGTTTGGCTTCTATGATATCTTCCTTATGTTTGAAGTCAGCGGGGCTCTTCCGGGCGCTGCCTCTATTTTAACGCTCTAGCTGATTGTTATGCAAATCCTGTACGGGGTACTGAGTGTTGTACTCGGTTTGGAGACATATTTGTATTCATAGCGACTCACAGAGAGCGTTAAGTGACTTTGAGGGATTGGATTAGGAACCTCTGCATCCCCAAGTTTACAATATCCTTGACACTACGGCTGCTAAGGATTGGGAGGATTCCGAGGCTGAATCTTACTGCGTTCTGGGACAAAATAGGGGTTGCGGAAAATGAGCTCGCTGACGATTTCATTAGCCTGTTTGCATAATCTGGACAACCGGACAGCGGTTTGCTCTTCCCCATTCTAATTACATGGCAGGAATCAGTATAGCGCTTCAATTTCTTTTTATATATTTTAACTAAGTTTAAACAAATTTGATTTAATAAAATCACATGGCTTAAAACTTTAGAAATTAATTAATTCTAAGAATCTGGTAATTTTCATAGTTCATGCACACTATATTCAATATTATATATATATATATATATATATATATATATATATATATATATATATATATATATATATATATATATACAGAGTGCCCTCCTCCCCGTAAAAAAAAAAAATTGGACCGTTTTTGAAAAGCAATATCTCAATAAGATTGCAGTTAATGAAGTCATTTAATGAGTCAATTAGCCTTTTAAAAATAATGTAAAAAGCGTTTGTTATTTTGGGAGATTGATTTGTTAAGAAACAGAAAGAAAGAACAAAATTGCAAAGACCATTTCGAAATGGAAGTCAAGATTACAGGCTGTTGTTGACCATAAAGAAGGGTATATTGAACCATTCATCAAAATTGTAATTTAGTTTAAAATTTTGAATTTTTTAAAGGTTGCAATTTAGGAAATAAAAAACAAGTTTTTTACATTATTTTTTAAAAGTCTAATTGACTCATTTTTATGTATATGATTTGTACAAATAATAAGTATTTATAAATAAAGGATTCATCTTTCATTTGTTTTTATTTCATGTCTAAAACTGCAATGTTATTGAGAGATCTGCACTTATTTAAATTGTCTTTATTACTCTGTGTGGACCTGCTGATTAATGTGGGATCCGAACTAAGGGTATATCTAAAGTGTATGGCAGCCAATTTCAAGGTGACCCAAAGTGGTACTTCATCCAGCGACTAAACACACCCGATGTGACTTAACTTCGCTAAAATAGGAAGCAGCGTTTCCACTTGACTAAGCCGCAGCCCACATATCTCAAATATGGAATACAACGATCGGAGTTGGCAAGTAGCATGAGAGTGGGCACTAGGCGGATGGGAGGGGGAAGGGGTCCATCTCTGAAGCAGTGCGGACTTTTAACATCTCTTGATCTAGGATGTCACTGGTATCTAATTATCGTTAAAATCAACATCTGGTTAAAATTGTCCATGGTAACAGACAAGAGACGCCCGAGTACCCCTGTTAAAACCAAGGCACTGGACACAGTACTGTGCCTGTTCTCTTGACGTCGATAATTGGTGGTTACCTTTGTTTTGGGCTGATGGTAGGGTTCGGGTGTGGCTCAGACCCCATGTGGCCATGGAGCTCAAGTGTCAACAAGACAAAGTGCAGGATAATTCAGCACTTATCTTTTTATTTCATAAAATTTAAAAAGAATACAGATTATTTCTTATTAGGAATGAAAAGGCCGGTAGTATCTAAGATCGTACGTCAATAACTTAGACATTCATATCATCTTTTCTTTTGAACCTCTACGAAAATGAGACTCCGACAAACCAATCCGGTAAAGGAACTTGCAAGATCGATGGTTGAACAAATGCAACAATAAAAATTTCTAACTGCAATAAATTTTTCAAGACACATAGAAAGACATTATCCCCATTTATTCATACCAATGAAGAATAAAAATAAGCGAAAAGATCTTTTCCACACGACGACAAAGTGGAAAAAAATGTTACTTCAGCAAACTATGCGAAACCCTTGCAAGAATTCTTTTGGGGCTACCATTAAAATGAATTCTAAAACCTTCAGTAATAGATTGATTGAAGTCGTTATTGTAAACGCGAGACCTTTATCATAGAAGGCACCGGACTTTACAAATTGACATCCAATAAAGAAAGTTCTTAATATAACGATAGACAGAAAGATTTAGTTAGGCTGTAGATATTGTAAAGGGCATCAGTGAGGAAATGTAATATCGGTTATTTTATTGAAAATAGACATTGCTTAAATTGTAGATAGGTCAGTAATTGTCATAAACGCCCAATTTATAGAGAAAAGCTTCATTTCAATTCAGGACATTAACGGTTGCAGAATTTTATTTTGGGCGGACAGCTGATAACATATAGCCCATAAATAATGCGGCATTTTTTCGTTTATCTCACTATTTTAGGGATATGATAGTCCGTACCAGGGGCGGTATCAGCGCACGAAGAGAGAGAGCGGAACGCAACTAATTTAATGTAAACGTGTCGTTGGAGGGTTCTACGCATTTGGAGGTATAAATAATCAAAAGAAAGGTTTTTATCTTGCCTAGTCTACGAATCCCAAATAAGACCATCATCTACTTGGTTTACGGTTCTCAGTTGTACCATTTATATGCAGTACTTGAAGAAAAAGGCCAGCATTAATCAATAGAAGGATAGTGCTCTATTATCAAGGCAACATGGTACCATATCTCGCAAGATACACCATACAGAGTTTAAGAATTTCAATTGGGAATTAATGAGTCATCGTCCATACTCTTCTTGACTTAGCCCCATCAGATTCATATCTTTTTAGCAGTTTAGCGAATCACCTGAAGAGAATAAAGATGTCAACAATAGAAGAAGTCGAAACAACTTTAAAGACTTTTATATATCAAATTCAAGCGATTTTTATAAATATGAAATTGAAAAGATAGTAAAAAGATGGAGAGTAATTGGAGAAACTTGTGAAAATTATATTACCTATTGAATTAATAAATCAAACTCATTTAAATATAAATAGCTTCCAAGTTCTTTGATTTTGTTCATAAAATAATTATAAGCATGAATATAAAGTTGCATTACCTATGAGATGACATACGTACAAGAGAAAAACATTGAAGTGTTAATTAAATTTAAATTAAATGCAAATCAGTGTATTTATTCCATTACTACAGATAAAGCTAAAAATATGATTAAAGCATCGAAGGATTCTTTTCAAATGAAACCATTGCTATGTGAATCATGTTAAAAAAAATTAAATTGTATATTGAAATTAAGTATAGTTTTTTAATTAAGTGCTTTACAAATACATTATGAAGTCCAGTCAAAAATCCTCTAAGCATTGGTTTGTTCTTTAAAGTATTTACAAATCCCGATATTTAGCTAAAAGGTTGCCTACGCCTCGTATAATATCCCTTGTAAAGACAAGAATATTATTATATGCAGTTTGCAGAAGTTGTCACCAGATGGGGTTGGACTTATCGATGGCGTGATATCTCGTTTTTTAGTTTAGTTTTCATTGATTGATTTATTAATAGTAAAGGGAAAGATGTCTAACTTATTCCGAATAAATGGAATAAACTGAAAGAAATAAAATTAGCCTTAGAAACTCCTAAAAAGGTTACTGTGTTAATACCCACTTAAAACTTGACTCAAGGTCACCTTTGCAAAAGGGGCTAAATTGCAAAACAGAATTGTGAAAAAAATGAATGCTTTGTCTTCTGGATTCTCGAATTAATGTTTTACTTTAGGATTAGCGACGAGTGCAAACAATCGATCTCATAGTGCAGCTGTATGAGAAAATAAAGTAACTTAAAAACACGTCCAAACAAGACCAGACTCACTTTGTTAATTCAGTTGAGGGGGTAAACATCTTTAAATTCATTGGAAGAAGATAATTTAAAAAGCTTCCTAAAGGCTGTGGAAAAATAAAAAAATAAATTACCAACAGTGAAAACAATACGTGGTATTAAATTAATCCTAAAACATTCCATGTTAATATAAACCACTTTATAGAAATATAATATTTATTTGCAAGACTAATTTCGGTATGAAGTTTACCATACCATCTTCGACCGTATACTGAGAGAAGAGGGACATCCATAAATATCTCAAACGGAACACTGTCACAACCTGTCGGTGGGGAAGAGCAAGTATAAAGAGGGTTCCATCGGAAACGAAATTGAATGAGTGAGGAACGCTATGTGATTTAAACACGATGTCCTGTTTAAGCTCACTTAAATTGTTCATGGAGTTCCAATAACGGAGAGAAGTGACGAGATAATATTTTCAAAGTTTCAAGGAAATTTAAGCTTTCGCAGGAACAACTTATTGCCCGAAAGCCTAGAAAATATTTTTGTTGTTCGCTGCAACCTCAAAATGTAAATCTAAGCACAATATATTTTGATTTAGCATTCCAATATTAATTTCTAGAAAAAAGGAAATTAATTTTCTACACAAAAATTTTGAGCTATTTTGTTATTATTAAATATATTTTGACCTGACTTTATTGGTTTTCACATCGCCTTTGGCTACTACATATAGCCCTCAGATACTGACTGATATGACTATTTTGGATAAATATATGTATGTATACTAAAATAAGCTATATTTGATATTAGTAGATTGATATAAATTTACTATATATTTATATAAATAGACTTAAAAAAGCGTAGGGAAAAAGAAAGGTGTAAATTAATTAGCAATTGTAATGTTTTTGTTAAATTAATATTGAAATCTATCTAATAAAACTGGAATCGAAATTGAAAAACACAGAAAACTTAAGTCGAAATAGAAATTCCTTAAAGTCTTAAATGAAATAAAAAATAAACAAAAGTCAAACAGAAAGGCGATGCATTAAGCTTATTTAGGTGAAATATTGTTTTATTTACTTTCACAAAAGTAAATTAACATATATGAGGGGCGGTCAATAAGTTTTGCAATTCAGATATAAGGAAACGAGATATGAGGAAAAGTGTTTTATTAATTTTCAATATAACTACCCTCGACTTCAATGAACTTGCGCCACTTGTCCCTGAGGCTTCGAATTTCCGACAACCAGAAATCTCCCGACTGCTGTTGAATCCTCTCCTGGACGGCCAGCTGGACATCTTCATCGTCCCCAAACCAGCGTCCACGCAGTGCAGCCTTGAGCTGGCGGAATAAAAAGTAGTCGCTAGGGGCCAGATCTGGACTGTAGGGGAGATGGTTGAGCTCCTTGAATCTGCACTCGCGCCGGGCAGCTTGTGCAACTCTGGCCTTGTGGACAAGGGCATTGTCTTGGAGAAGCAGGACCCCACGTGTCAACTTGCCGCGCCGCTTCTGACGGATGCACGGCTTCAACCCAGCCAGTTCCTCGGCGTAATATTAGCCTGTGATGGTCCTTCCACGAGGCGAATAATCCACCATCAACACTCCCTCAGAATCCCAGAAGATGGTGACCATGATCTTTCCGGCTGAGGGTTGAGTCCGGAACTTGATGGGGGTCGGAGAGCCCCTGTGCTTCTAGGCCATGCTTTTGAGCTTGGTCTCGGGATCCCAATGATGGACCCACGTTTCATCACTTGTTACTATGCGTGACTCGAATCCCGCCGGGTCTTGGTTGTACAGGAGCAGCAGCTTCTCCGAACTTTGACGACGTTGGAGTCGATCATGTGGCGTGTGGTTTCTAGGAACCCAAAGGGCAGAGTCCTTGGTAATTGCCAAATTGTCGTGGATGATGTTGATAACACTTCCATGTAATATTCCAAGTTCTCGCTCGATTTCTTCGACCTTCACCCGTCGATTTTCGAGGATCATCCTCTCCACACGGGCCATATTGTCCTCGTTGGTAACGTCTAACGGGCGTCCTGGACAGGGGTCATCTTCAACGGACTCACAACAATGGCGGAACTCCCTATTCCAGCGAGCAATGGTTGCATAGGAAGGGACGGTGTCGGTGTACACTGCAACCATGCGTTCATGGATCTCTTTTGCATTCTTGCCTTTCTTGGTCAAAAATTTGATCACTGCGCGGTGCTCGACCTTCTCCTTTGTTGAAAAATTTGTGACTGACGATCTGCTATCAGCTACTGCTTCTTAAATAAACAAGGCAGGAGCGTGCGGCTGCAGGTCCTGACTTGTCATAACTTGTCCTAACACCCCCACAAACAGCCATCCCCCTTCGTCTGTTTTGCCCTACCGATTCGCAAAACTTATTGACCACCCCTTATATATATATATATATATATATATATATATATATCTTAATTATATATATATATATATATATATATAATTAAGATATATAAATAATTATCCGCCCTAAACCTAATCACCTAACCAACAAAACTGAAGAAACAATGGAAAATACGTATTAAAATACTGAATAGTGACCACCATTGACCAGTTTACGGTACCTGTTTTTCAACCCATTAAGGGAAGAACAGTTTCATACAACACTTTTTTCAATCATACATAAAACATATAATTATACGTTTTGTTGCAGGTGGAAAAAGAAGAAAAACCAAGAAGAAAATGAAGGACCCATAAGGAGCTCCGAAAGCCTCAGTAAGAGGATTCCCCTTGAAAACCATCCCTAGTCAGCCTCCGCCTCAAAAGAACAAATTATGCGAAGTAATTAACGCCAAAATAAAGGTCGCCCTCGTAAAACTAATCGAGGTTTTAAATGGATTCATCGCTATCTTCGCAGAAACCAGAGATGTTGATAAACTCCTATCAGAAGAGGGAGCGAGCATTCTGAGGGCACTCAATCGGCCTTAAGGCAAAAACAAAACAAAGCCGCAAGTGGCAGCAAACCGCAAAGTTATGAGAAGCTGAAAAATGAAATCGAACGTCAACATGTATGGGCAAAAGTCATGAAAATAGTTAAATCCCGTGACCACACCCAAGTCTTCAAGATTACATTTACATCCACCGAGATGGCCAGTAAAGCAATGATGGAAAGTCTCCCAGTGAGACAATATAGAACAGACAAGAGACTCCCGCAAGGGGGAACAGACACTCCTCTTGCGGTTATGTCTGTTTACCCTCTTTACTCTATATTCACCACAGATGTCCTAGCCCCTGTGAACCCCATTTGCATCTACATTCAATTCACGGATGAATTCAACCAAATAATGCAGTGTCCTTGGCATAACGCGCCTATGCAAACTCGTATGGCGGCGGAAGAAATCGAAAGATTAAACATTTACGAGGTTAAATGAAAAATAAGAACTAACAAGAGAAATTCAAGGTAGTTCCCATTGGAAGGAGACTATTCTAAGATGTCAGTGTGAGGGATAGGCGTTATCCCTACACCACGGAGTGCAATATGCTTGCAATGAAGATTACTTTATCCGGGTACAGGAAGCACGTCTTTAATTGAATTTCGAAATCTTCGGCCGCAGTCAAACTCTATACATGTTCAGAAATCTCCGAGAGAGCAATAAGAAGAAGATCTACAATACACTTGCAAAGTCTACGCTGCTTTACCCCGCTTCCACCTCTCTTGTGCCTTGAGGACACAAAACAAACAGAGAAAGAAGACACCAATTAGAGCTGCACAGGAAGACGGGGTTAACTCCCATTAACGCAGTCATCGAAGGTAACACTAGGAATAGGCAAAAACTGGTTAATCACGAAATAAATGAGAATATCACTCAAATAATTAACCAAAACAGAAGAGCCAGAAGCCATGCAAGATTTCCAAGCTACGCTAGACTCTTGGCTAAAGGCGACCAAGTGCCGTTCTACAGGTGAGAAAAGTGTTTAACACCCGAGAAGAAAACTCATACCAAATAACGAAACTCACGAACTAAGAAAATTTAACCAGATACGAATAAATACCTACCTATTATGACTTAAGATAACCCACTCTGACAAGAAGGAAGAAGAAAGAAAACCACAAAAAATAAGCATACACCACAAAAAAATAAATACAAAACAATAAGTTTTAAAAAGTATTATTTTAATAAATCATAAAAAAACATATAAAAAACATTAAAGTTTCTTAGACAAAAGGCTTGAACGCCGTTTAAATATAACTAAAACAAGAACACAACAAAAGATACACAAACCCAAAAATATAATGCAAGCGATAAGCCTGATCATTAGTCGCCTTGCATACCTTTGAAAATTTCATACCTTACCTTCTCTTTATACCACGTTCATTTCGTTCTTTCTATCTACACATACTTTATCGCCCTCCACACACACACACACACACACACACACTTACATTAATTGGAAATTGTAATTTTGTCGCACCGAAACACAAAATTTTCTTTCATCGTAAGATCACTGTCACACACTAAACTCTTACACTATGATTTCACAAGATTATGTTAAACTAGAAAAGCTATAACTTAAGCCAAGGCCTAAATTGCAAAGCTCCATTGAACAGAATCAAACAAAGGAATGTCACAATAAAAAAAGGTAAATCACGAAGTTTTATTCAATGTGCCATTAATATTGGGCTTTATTATTGCTCTCTATTGGTTTTTGGCATTTTTCCAGTGAGAAATGCGTAGATTTCTCACACGAAGCTATTTTGGAAGATTTCCAAAAATCTATTAATAGCTACCTTATTCCCTGTACTTAGATCAGTATTTCTTTTAGAAAACACTGATGAGCCAGCGTAAAAGAGCCAATGAGCTATGCTTTAGGCGACTAATTTTTGGTTACAATATTCAGTCTGAACACGAGGATATTTGAGTAAATTTATCATACATTTTTTCTATTTTTATATCTTTAAAATATTTCCAATAATTTAGTCGAGAGCGTGAAACTTTACATTATCAAGTCTTTTTACTCAAAAATTTGAAGCTACTTGCCTTATATTATGAGAATGTGAAGCTAATGGTTTACATTATCAAACCTTTTCACTCGAGAATGTTAAGCTAATGTTTTACATTATCAAGTCTTTTTAGTTGAGAATATGAAGCTACTTGCTTTAGATTATCAAACCTTTTTAGTCGATATTTCAAAGGGAGCTGCCGAGACACCGGTCTGTTGGTGCTCGCCTATTGGCACTTACGATCCTGGTTTGTGATCGAGTTATCCTTCCTCTAGCCTTTGCCTAAAAAGGCAGAACCCACAAGGCAGTGAAAGAGGGGAGTGCAGTGGTTGTTGGTAGGCGCCAGGCCGTGTCCACACATCGGTGGGTCTGTATGCCATACCTCTGGGGATATGCTCTAAATCCGCAAGATTGTAGGGCTGCCTTTCCCCAACATTAATTTTCAACTCTTTCCAAAGATCTTCCATGGGATTCAGGTCTGAGGACTAGCTAAGCCATTGTTTACGTCTATCAAACCTGGTCAAGTTAGCAAGCGACATTTTCCAATTCATTCTTAATAAATGCATCCTTTGAAAGAATTCAGTCTGCCGTAACAGACTCCGGGCTCATACAATTCTCTTTCACGGTTACATAAACTTGTGGCCAAGCAAATCGATTTAAATGCTTCTTAGGTTTCCAAGACGAAAAGAAGGGAAAATAAGACACTGTAAATGGTAAATACTTTCAATTGCTTTATAAATACTGCTAGCTATTCACTTTGATCAATTTGAAATTCTGATGCATCCTTTCAATGGAGGGGTTTTATTGCGCTAGCCTCGCGCATAACTCATCATCCTTTTAGAGGCTAGATTTGATGAGGGCGGCTTGAAAAAGGAGAGAGAGGCTTTAATTATTGTGTGAAGCTTATTTATTTTTTTTTCGTCCTAACTTTTAGTAGTAGAATGGAAAGTTAATAGAAGTTATAGTTGGTTGGTTAATTGAAATAACCGAATTACTCACAAGGGTCTCAGCATTTGTTGCCGAACGTCGGCAGTTTTAGGAGGGTTATGCGGCCTCCTAGTCGATATCGACTTACTAGTCACATAATTTAGCTACTTAGTCTATGTATACATGCCAAAATTAGTCACATCACACTTTACGCTAAATTTCGTTCGGAGTGACAACGTAATATATATATTTTTATGAGAGACTAAGTATCTGAGGTATATTTAGTTATAAATATACCAGGAAATAGATTCGCCACTTCCTCCTACGGGGGGAGCTTGCGCTTCGCTAGTAAGATTGAAATTTAAAATCTAAAAAAAAAACAGCCATGGTTAAATTTATATAAATTTTCTGAACTTCGCCAATTATAATAATTTTAAAAAGGAACTCTAAACTAAATTTTCCTCCTTTCAAAATATCACTGCTAAAATATAGTTATAGAAGAAGATATATAAAAATAAATTTTCTGAACTTCACCATTTGTAATTCTTTGGGTTTTAAAAAAATTCACCAAATTTCGATACTTATATTTATTTCTGAACTTCACCATTTTGTATTTTGATATTATAAAATAATTATTATAAATAATTTTGATAAAAAAACATAAGTCATAACCAAACTAAGAGGAAATTATTATTCAAATACTAAACAAAAATCCCCTTCTTAAATTATAGAGTTAGTGATGATGATGATGATGATGATGATGATGATGATGACTAGATAAGACTAGTAAAGTCGATATCGACCCTACTAGTCCCATCATTTAGCTACTTAGTCAATGTACACATGCCAAAATTAGTCAAGTCACAGTTTACGCTCAATTTCGTATAGAGTGATAACGGAATATATATATATATATATATATATATATATATATATATATATATATATATATATATATATATATATATATATATATATATATATATATATATATATATGGAAAACTCACAAAGTATTGCTTGTGGCCGAATTCTGAAAATATTTTTCTTTTTTTGAATAAACTTAATTTCCTTGTACCTTCCATCAAATTTACCCTTGAAATTGAACAGATGGAAGCATTCCTTTCTTTGATTTATTAATACTCCGCGCGCCTTCTCGTTTCAAATTCTCTGTCTATCGGAAACCAACTAATTCTTCTTTTTATATTCACTTTTACTCCTCTCACCATATTAAAGTCAAAAGATCAATTTTTATTTCAATGTTTCTGCGTGCACTTCGTGTAGTTAGTCCTTAAGTTTTTTACTCTGAAGTTTCCAAAATTTTTGACATCGGCCATAAACTTTGCTATCGTTTTCATTTCCTTGATAAATGCCTTCAGTTAGCTAAAAAGTCTTTTTATCGTTTTGAACCTCGCGTGCCTTTTAATAACAAGAATAGTCTTGTACTTCCTTTTAATCCATCCCCTGCTTCTCTCCCTCATATTTTAAAATCTCTAGGCATTTGTGTAGTATTTAATTATGATAATACTATCTCTAAACTATTAGTCAAGAACGCCCCTTCCCCTATTGGTAATGTATATTGCGTAAAATGTATCGATTGCTCTAAATATTACTTTGGCCAATCAGGTAAATGTTTAAAAAAATTAATTTCTCAGCATAAATATAATGTCCGTCGTGGCAAAGAAAGCCGCTCATTTTATGTATGTTCATATGTCACATCTTAATCACAATATTGATTGAAATTCTGCTAAAATCATGTCATAATAACGATACAATTTCCCGAAATATCATTGAACCAACCTTTATTAGTAAATTCCCAAATTTTAATCTAAGTCCTGGCTTAAATAAACTTGATGGTTATTTTTTTAAATTATATTCACAATGTACTGTCGAAACTTTTAATTTGAGACTAAATATTTATATTGAACTTAATAAACTATTTAATTTTATTTTTTTTGCATCTATGTAGCCTTATGTTTATGTCTGTGTATTTATTTTCATTTGAGTCAAGTCTTTAGAACATTTGTACTTATTCTACCTTGGCTTTTAGATCCTGACCTCTGAGGTTAATCTCTCGTTAAGATTTCCTCCCTCTCTAATTGCTTAGGCGGTTATTTAAACCTCTTGTCGACCTTTAATCACTTGAATTTACCTGATATAATGATATTATTTTGCATTTATCTTCGCTCCTCCTAAGGTTTTTATTTCATATTATTTCATTTTGTGATTGGTTTTTGCTTTTGTGTGGGCGTTCCCTCTCCTCTGTATCATCCTTATAAATATTACAATTTTCAATACTTCTGTTATTCCTTGATAAAGAACTCGAAATAAAGTCCGAAAGTACTTGGAATCCTCGTATTAATTTTCCCTGTGGGCTTTGTTGCATGTATATATATATATATATATATATATATATATATATTAATAGAGATTGAGTATTTGAGGTATACCTAGTTAGAAATATACTAGAAAGGACATTTAGCGATAAAATCAATTAAATTTAGTGATCTTTATATGTTATTGCAATATTTAAATCACTACTAGCGAAACATTTTGGTACGGATTTGTATCAAAACATTTTAGGGAAATCTCCCCCAATATTTCCTCTTTCCAGCTTAATTAACTTTATATTTTTATTTATTTTTTAACAATCGATATCACAAAAAATATTTATATTAACATTTAGTTATTTTATTCCTATAATTAATTTTCCAACCTGTCTTATGAAAAATATTATTGCTTGGCTCCACAGCGCAGAAAAGCCTAAGGACAGTCATCCAAAACTATTCAGTGGTTTATTGAACATATAAATAATTATATCATAGTTAATTTAATTTTGTCCGAAACGTTTTGAAGAAGGTGAGATGATATATCTGGGTAACGGACCCTTCCACACATCTGAACTTCCTCTAAATAATGATAATAATAATAATGATAATGAAAATAATAATAATAATGAGAATAATAATAATAATGAAAATAATAATAATAATAATAATAATGAGAATAATAATAATAATAATAATAATAATAATAATAATAATAATAATAATAATAATAATAATAATAATAATAATAATAATAATAATAATAATAATAATAACTGCTACTCTCTCCACGTCGTGAGCCTTTGCAGAACGCCAATCCAGCACATCGAAGACTTTGAGGTGAAATTCCATCGTTAAATTTGGCTCTATTTTTTTTTAATTAAAATAAAGCTTCAAATTTAAAGGGGGTATCAAAGGCTTACAATATCAGTGACCTTTATTTACTATCTCAAAGTTTAAAACGAAACCAACGAGGGCGTCTCTCGCCTAAAGTTTGTAAGGATCTGTACAGAAAGTGGTGAAAAGGAAAAAAAAAAGGAAAATGTGTGGAAGACAACCACGAATCCTCTTGGAGGTAGTGGAAGCGGCTGAGAATTCATCTGTGGCCATTGGAGTGGCGCATGGGAGGGGTAGGTAATCTAGATGTTAGCTACTTCGTGTTACTAAGCTTTCTGAACACTGTTAATCAATCTACGAGCCTTTTATTTTGAGTGGTTTATTCCACTCGAGCATTTAAAGGCAAGATCTATCCCCCCCCACACTCCCCCCCTCTCTTCGATCGTTTTTACCACTATTACTCTTTTTCCCTTATTGTGCTTCTCTTCCGTATTTATTATCCTATTGAATGCACCTTCGTTATATTACACGGGTTTCATTTTCCTCATTTATAGTTATAGGAAAAGCCTCTTATTATCGACTAGTGTGACTTTTCTAAAGGTTTTCCGCAGCTTCGCACCGTAGGATCGCGCTCTCTCTGTGGACCTACTTTTTAACGTGGAATCCGAACCATGAATCGCTATAACATATGGCGTCAACCGATTCGAATCGGGTTCCTAACCGATGGCAAACTATTCGTAATGCTGTTTAACTTCGATCGGATAGGTTTTATTCCGGTAGTAGTAGTAGTAATTGCAAGTAATGCATGAAAATTATGTATAAACGTGCATAGGACTCCGAACTATGGAATCGGGACGCCATTCCAAGGATGAGAAAGTTGAAAGACCTTCAACGCCATTATTGCTATGAAAGAGAAATTCGGAAGGGGGAAAACCTTAATTAAAGATAAAGGATCATCTTTAAAATAATATTAATAATTTTATTCTACACGCAACAGATATTCTTAGAATTCCATTGTTATTAAAGTAGATCTTCAACTCGTTATATCACTTACATATTTAAAAATCAAAGTCTTTTATATTTACCCCCGATAACAGAGAGAGGCGGAGGTTGTTATCATCATGTATGTTTGGTTGTGTACAAGATATCTCCAAAGGGTATTGACGGATTTGGATGAAACCTTTTTAAAACCTGGGTATTAAGTCAAAGAAAAGTTGATTAAATTTTGAAGAAATACAGATTCTGATCCTAAATTGCATCTCCTTTTTACCTGCGGTGAAGCGCCAGGTCAAGGCGTCGATTTTCTTTCAAAAGGAGTAAAATTCAATTGTATCCATTTAGAGACATGAAATGACCCATATGACCATGGGACATATGGTTATTCACCCTGGAGATTTAAAATCTGCCATCAGATTTGGCGCTGGGTGGCGGGATCTATTGGCAGAAGCCCTATTTAGCCATTCAAAGGCACTTGTAAGTGATTTGAACCATGGGGAACCATCGATGCAATAACCATTTATCATCTTATCACAAAACGCCGCAGGTAATTGGAGTGTCTTTCCCTCCTGTTCATTTCAATTACCTTGACGGAAGGAGACACTTTATGTCAATAAGGTATGGCGTTTTCCGTGATTTCTAGCTTCCTTTTGTCTATACAACGTTTTTTATCGCACCTATCTGGCGATTGCCACCAAGAAAATAAGTCGCTGTAATTTTAATTTTCAGTCTAATATCATCAGCCTATTTTAAAATAAAAAGAGAAAAAAAGAAAAAAAAACTCGACAAAACCGAAGCAAACAAAAAGAAAAAGCAAGAAGAACATGGAAGCACGCTCCGGCGTCGGAGAGGGAGCCCGCAACCCCCCGGCAGGATCATGCACCCAACACGAAAGAGAGTCAAATAAAATAGAAAAGCCCAGCCTCCTCCAGCAACTCAAATAGTCCACAAGTCTATGTGCACGAACTCGTTACGAGCAAAACAGACAAACGGTAGTGGCCCAACTCGTCCCGGTGCCGGGGCAGGTAACGTGCGCGAAAATCACTCGGACTGGGACATTCAACAAGGAAGTGCCAAACTATCTGGCGGGGAGTGGGTGTGTTGGCAGTAATGATTACTCAAGTTGTGTACATGAAAACCTCTTTGCGAGATATCTTGAACAAGCAGCTTGAATTGAGTAATTCTTTGCTTTCTTAACAAACTTTAAGAGAATCGTTGATATTGTTTTTTAACCAGTTGACAGAAAATATAGGTTAAACTAATGAACTTGAAGTGATGAAAATGAAAGAAAAATGTTAATATTATGAACTTGAATTTCTAGAAGAGAAAGAAAAGTGAACTTGAACTTGAAATTATGGAAGAGAAAGAAAAATGTTAATTTATGAAAGTGAAGTTATGAAAAGTAAAAAAAATGTTAACTTTATGAACTTGAAGTTCTAGATGAAAAAGAAAAATTCTAAGCTTATGAACTTGAAGTTATGTAAAAGAAAAAAATATTAAACATACGAACTTTAAGTTATGAAAGAGAAAGAAAAGATTTAACCAAATGAACTTGAAGGTATGAAAGAGAAAGAAAAGGTCAATCTTATGAAATAGAATTCATGATATGATGAAAAAGAAAGTAAAAGTTTAATCACATGAATTTGAAGTGATGGAAAAGAAAGAAAAACGCTATAATTATGAACTTGGACTTCTAGAAGAGAAAGAAATTATTAACCATATGAACTCGAGTTTATGAAATAGAAAGAATAAAGGTTAACTATATAAACTTGAAGTTATGAAAGAAAAGAAAAATGTCAACCTTATAAACTTAAAGTTATGGAAGAGAAAAATATTCTTTGCTAATGAACTTAATGTATTGAAAGAGAAAAAAATATGTTAACTCTATGAAAGTGAAGTTATGAAAAGGAAAGAAAAATGCTCACCATATGAACTTGAGTTTATAAAAGAGAAAAAAAGGGTTAGGCATATGAACTTGAAGTTTTGAAAGAAAAAGAAAAGGGTTAATCATATAAATTTGAAGTCATGAAAGAGAAAGAAAAAATGCTACCTTTATTAACTTGAAGTTATGGGAGAGAAAGCAATTGAAGTTATGAAAAATAAAAAATGTTAACATTATGAACTTGACTTGCCTAAAATATTTTAAGAGTTCTGTAGAGGAAAAAGTTTGGAAACTGGTCTCGAGGGTATTTATTTTTTAAAAGAATACTTGTGCGAAAAAAATTTTACTGGGTGTAAGAAGACACCAAGCCCGTAGTAAATATAACAATTCGGACTTCATGAATAGATGAGTGGAGGCTGATTCTAATCTCCCCTTGAAGGACTTGTCTTAAATACAACTGAAAGAGGCTAATTAAGGCCAATCTCCCTTGAAGGACTTGTCTTTAAATACAACTGAAAGAGGTCAATTGAAGCCAATCTCCCTTGAAGGATTGTCTTGAAATACAGCTGAAAAAGGTCAATTGAGGCCAATCTCCCTTGAAGGACTTGTCTTTAAATACAGCTGAAAGAGGTCAATTGAAGCTAATCTCCCTTGAAGGACTTGTCTTTAAATACAGCTGAAAGAGGTCAATTGAAGCCAATCTCCCTTGAAGGACTTGTCTTAAATACAACTGAAAGAGGCCAATTGAGGCCAATCTCCCTTGAAGGACTTGTCTTTAAATACAACTGAAAGAGGTCAATTGAGGCCAATCTCCCTTGAAGGACTTGTCTTTAAATACAACTGAAAGAGGTCAATTGAGGCTAATCTCCCTTGAAGGACTTGTTTTTAAATACAACTGAAAGAGGTCAATTGAGGCCAATCTCCCTTGAAGGACTTGTCTTGAAATACAGCTGAAAGAGGTCAATTGAGGCCAATCTCCCTTGAAGGACTTGTCTTTAAATACAGCTGAAAGAGGTCAATTGAGGCCAATCTCCCTTGAAGGACTTGTCTTTTAATACAACTGAAAGAGGTCAATTGAGGCCAATCTTCCTTGAAGGACTTGTCTTGAAATACAGCTGAAAAAGGTCAATTGAGGCCAATCTCCCTTGAAGGACTTGTTTTTAAATACAAATGAAAGAAGTCAATTGAGGCCAATCTCCCTTGAAGGACTTGTCTTGAAATACAGCTGAAAGAGGTCAATTGAGGCCATCTCCCTTGAAGGACTTGTCTTGAAATACATCTGAAAAAGGTCAATTGAGGCCAATCTCCCTTGAAGGACTTGTTTTTAAATACAACTGAAAGAGGTCAATTGAGACCAATCTCCCTTGAAGGACTTGTCTTGAAATACAGCTGAAAGAGGTCAATTGAGGCCAATCTCCCTTGAAGGACTTGTCTTTAAATACAACTGAAAGAGGTCAATTGAGGCCAATCTCCCTTGAAGGAGTTGCCTTTAAATAAAACGGAAATAGGTCAATTAACAGTCTTTTCCCAAATTTCACCGAGGAAAGGCTGATTTGCTGAATATGTTAAACACTTATTGATTATGTTAAAAGTAAATTCCAGGATTTTCATTCGTTTGTAGTATTGTGTTCTATCTCATAACGTTTTCAGAGTAACTTAAATCCTAATTTTAACGAAGCAATTTGATACCTTGGTATCAAAAAGATATTGCAACCTGTTAGTTAACTAACAAAAATGTTCAAAGATTAAAGAAAGCAAATGAAACAGCCTCGTCTGTGCCAGGTTGTAGTACTGGAAATTGAGCGCAATAACGCGTTAACGTTTGGATGGCGTATAATGCAAAGAAAGAGCCAGAGACTCGTGATGTGTCTGCCTGAATCTCATCACCCGAGTATCGGTCGCAATCGATATTCTCAACTGTCAGCTCTTCTCCGCCGAAATAACATAGAGAATGTAACATTTTATCTCCTTTGAAAACCTTTTCCGTAGAAAGGTCGTGACTCTTTAGCATTCTTCCTTTTGTCGACTACCGTCGTCAACACTTGGGGAAGTTTGTTCCCGCACATACATCCAACGACCTTCCTAAGCCTCTCCGTCGTCCGTCTTAGGCTTTCGAATGTTTTTTCATTCCATAATTTGTTCCTCTTGGACAGTGAACCATTAAAGATCCGGATAAGGCAATAACTTTCTACAACATTAGTCGCAACTCGCTTCATTGCTGTTCTCATCCAAGTCGTTGCCAATTCGCAATGGATGGAAACGCGATGGATTTCTTTTTGAGTGCTGAAGATGAGTAATAAGCAAATTAGACAGATTTACGGATGAAAGCTAGAAATTTCAAAGCTTAGATATGGAAATAACAAATGTCCCGAAAAAATATATAAAATTATCAAAGTTCCCTTTATGGGTTATAAAAGTCCATTTGGTAATTCAATGCCTTACATTTGAAATTACAGAATCTTAAATAAAATTTAATATGAATGTCGGGAGTAGTTTTATAGTATATTAATAAGGCTGCGGGGGATTTGGGGGAAAGGTCTTGCATTTTAGACAATTTCTGAAATATTACAATGAGAAGAATTTAAGAAATTCTCAGGAATCCAAATCTGTAAAAGATAATTTAAGAAATGCGCAGGAAACAAAGTTTGTTAAAGAGAATTTAAGAAATGCTCAAGACTCAAGTTTGTTAAAGACAATTTAAGAAATGCGCAAGAACCTAGGTTTGTTAAAGAGAATGTAAGAAATTCTCAAGAGTCAAGTTTGTAAATAAAAATTTAAGAAATGCTCAAGCACCCAAGTTTGTCAAATAGAATTTAAGAAAAGCTAAAAAAACCCACGTTTATTAAAGAGAATTTAAGAAATTCTCAACAACTCAAGTTTGTTAGAGTGAATTTAAGAAATGTTCAGCAATCCATTTTATGCAAAGAAAAGTTAAGAAATAATCAGCACAAAATGTTTCACAAGCTTGATATCAAATGTGGATCAGCACAAAATGTGTTGCATGTTAGATTAGAAACAACATTAACAGTCGAATATCTTACGAATGATGCTTTACATTATGCGAAAATGTGTGTCACTTGTAATAATTAAAGGTATTATCTATGATATAATTATTTAGCCCATTTATCAGTTTATGATATTATTTCTTTAACCAGGTAATGGCTTCACCACTCCTCCCTACGGGGGGAGCTAGCGCTTCGCTACTAAGATTAAAATCTAAAATCTTTAAAAAAGCAGCTATGGTTAAATTTTTATTAATTTTCTGAACTTCGACAATTATAATAATTTTAAAAAGGAACTCTAAACTAAATTTTCAACCTTTCAAAAAATCACGTTGTTAAAATATAGTTATAGAAGAATATATCTAAATATAGATTTTCTGAACTTCACCATTTTTAATTCTCTGGGTTTTTAAAAAATCAAAAAATTTCGATACTTATATTTATTTCTGAACTTTGATAAAAAAACATAAGTCATAATCAAACTAAGATGAAATTATTATTCAAATCCTCGAAAAATCGCCTTCCTAAATTATAGAGTTAGTGATGCTGATAACTTAGTCTAACCTCTTCAAAATTTCCCTGAAAATTCGGTTATGAAATATCATTAAATAAAATTAATTATCTGTGCTCGTTTTAGGAATGTTTCTCTTTGGAGATGAGATAACTCGATGGGGCCTACTAAACGTGGCCGAGTCGATGGTTAGACATCTCCATGTGATCATATGGACGCGGCCCAGTTGATGTGTAAACACCTCGATGTGGTCTATTGGACGTGACCGAGTCAATGCCTAGCCAACTCGATGCGGCTTACTACACTTGGCCGAATCCACCTCCAGACAACTGGATTTGGCATATTTGACGTGTGCGAGTCGATGCCTAGACATCTAAATCTTTTACCCTCAAATTTTAAAAAAAATCAACTTCAAATTAAAAAAGTTGACTTTCATATTTAAACAATTAAACTTCAAATTTAAAAAAATGACTAATGTGGAGGAGGGCTACCTCATCCAAAACTCGATTATGCCACAGTCGGGAAAGCACGAACTCATTCTGTACACATAGGCCAAGCGGTAGCGAGTCAGGTCGGGCATCTCTTGGACAAACAGAACATTTGATCGAATAGACTCCCCCAATATTATTACAATTATTGTGAACGGGGAAGTTCGATGAAACCATCAGAGAAGGGTAAAACCAAAATGTTTTTACCATTAAAGGGATAGCAGGAGCTGTATTATAGGTAAATGAGTGGCGGGAAATAAGTGCAAGGATGAGGGTACCAAACAGTAGGTAAGTACTGAGTGACTGGAACGAGTTTTGATTATTCCTTCTCTGACTACATAATAGGAATCAGATAAGTCATTCAACCTGCATAGCAAAGAAGTTCGGAGATGTCCGACCTGACTCGCTACCGCTTGTCCTATGTGCACAGAATGAGTTCGTGCTCTCCCGATTGTGGCATAATCAAGTTTTGGATGAGGTAGCCCTCCTCCACATTAGTTACAGTACCGTCCACAAAAGTCAGAACGCCTGTATTTCTATCACAGCATCTTCAATAGCCTATGCCAGACAAAATCTAAAGTTTCTAAAATTGGCGTACACCGACTTATAGTTATAAACTACGTGCTGGTAAAGGTTATGTAAATTTAGATTAATAAAACGAAAGGTATCAATATATAAGCAATTTACTAGAAAAAATTAAGTTCCTGAAATGATTCAAACGGTTAGGTTTCTTGTAGAGAGAATCGGCATTCTCTCTCTAGCAACTAACTTTAGTTCCATCTCCTGTAAGTAAGGTATTTTCTTACTAGTTGTCGCCAAGGTAACATGCCTAAGAAGTCTGTCACACCTCTCACTGTCACGAGCTAATTGTAAGGAAGCGCCATATAGATGAACTTTAAATTGGAGTCATTTCAGAGACTGATAAGCACTCCAAATGTTTAGCCCAAAATTTTTTGGCAACACATAACAAAACAGGTTTATGTAAGACTGATAAATTAATCGGTTTACAAGAGAATCTTAAAAATAAAAGACCGAGGCATTGTCCAAATTGTTTCAAGATTGCTGCAGTATGTTTCGAGAGATTAGTAAGATTTTGGCCATCAATGTCTCCAGGCAGACTGTGTCGCATCGGCTTAAGGAAGACGTTCTTCATACTCGCGGTCAAGTCACTCATCAGTCCGAGTACGTTACATGGACAGATGGTCAATGGATCTAAGTCCACTTCAGTGGGAAATCTAATTTCAAATTGTTCGTATCCAATTGCATGATGTTCGTTCGTCGGAAAGTAGACGAAAGATTGTATATCATTTGAATCAAAGATTGTGTGAAATTTGTTAGAGGAAGTGCCATGGTCTGCAGCATGATTTCCGTAATAGGCACTAAACAGCTTGTGCGCATATGGAGTACAGTGAATGTACAAGTGTACAATGAAATGCTGCGACAGCATACTTTGCCCCACCTACAATCTTCCGAAGCTCAAACTACATTTTTCATACAGGATAACCCCCTCTGCCAAAAGACCAATTGGGGGGAAGACCTTCCTGAACAACGAACACCTCATTGCTATAAACTCGCATGCACCGATTATTCCGTACCTAAATCCCAATGAAAATGTTTGGTAGACAGTCGAAGAGAGGTATAATGTGAGGAATCCGAAAACAGTTCAAAAAGTCTAGGAAATACTTCAAGAAGGTTCGTTCTTGTGGTAGGAGATGCCAAAGCATCGTCGAGAATAAAACGTCCATAGTAATTATATGGTTGGCCAGAAAATCCTGAATCACTTAGGAAGCGGAATGAAAACAACCTGCTATTTGGGATAGATTCGGATGCTGTCTGATGTCTGAAAGAAGATCGTAGAGAATGATGGACTTAAATTTGAAGGATAAATGTTGGTGTTGCTCCATAAAATGTTGTTGTTTTCTTCCCTCTGCTTAAGTGAGTCAGGGCTTTCTGGCCAACCTAATACTTATTAATTGTAGAGATGTTTTCAACTCCTAATTTAATGGTTTATTCGAATATAAATTTGTTTTCGTTGTCATTCTGATTAGTTTGGACATATTTATTTCAGTGATTTGCTTATATACTGATAACTTTTGTTCTACTCAAACAAATTTGTAGTTTGTACATATTAAGTATCGCAAACCAATTTTAGAAACCTTGGATTTTCTCTGGCTAAACTTATGGAATAGATAATGCAAATACAGTCGTTCTTATCTTTTCGGACGGTACTGTAGTCTTTGAGTGTTGGGTGCACGCTCTGACCCCTCAGGCACCATAGCTTACCTTTTATTGTATTTTAGTCATAGTCGATTTTTGCTTGTTTTTTTATGTTGGCTTTACTTAGATATGGGTTTTGGTTACTTTAAAATTTACTTATCCTCTCTAGACTAAACTATAATGAAAAAAATAGAAAGCGTAATTTCGATGACTATTCCTCTGCTGATAGTCGCAAGGTGAGATCCCTAAGATGAATAATAATTTATCTCTCGTCTGTTGATTAAACCTAAATAGTTACCTTCAAACCATTCTGCTAAGGATGTGTTCATTTGACTAATCTTATAAAGGTGTGTACAGTTATTCTTCAATATGATCAACTGGCACAAATGGGAGAGAAAGAGAGAGAGAGAGAGAGGGAGAGAGAGAGAGAGAGAGAGAGAGAGAGAGAGAGAGAGAGAGAGAGAGAGAGAGAGAGAGAGAGAGAGAGAGAACTACAGATCTACAGAAACAAGGACCAGCAAAGACCCTAGGATCCGGTCACGGCCAGCCCGTTTACCACAGACGATGTTAACCTACCACTTACAGGACCGGACAAGATGACTTATCTATTGTTAGTATAACGCATTTTTTAGCATTTCTTTTTCTTTTCCTACTATTATGTAACTACGGTACACACTTATCCGAAACGGAAGGGGGCAAGGGAGGGGGGGGGGAAGTACTCTCCTCTCCATCAGACCTCGCCTGCTAGCGATGAAAATAATATAGGTAAAGGACAGACAGAAAAGAAAAAGGGAAAGCTCATTCGTTCACATGCCATGCGGGAGACGTCGCTGGTATCTTTTTTATCGTTCCCTTTATATTCCTCAACTCATTTTGATATATATATATATATATATATATATATATATATATATATATATTTCATATATGCTCCTACTGTGATATTTACACTAGTAAAATATTCATTAATTCTGTTTTTTAACATATTGACTCACGTAATTTCCACTACACGGTGAGGGAGTCCATTTCACGTTTGTGTCATTTTAAAACTGAAGTAACTTTGGGCTACAACAGAACTGAAGCGCTTATTTACCAATTAAACCGTTATGGCGTGTGTTGGCACTTTCATCCATCTCGAACAGTAATCTTTAATTAATATTTGTAAATCCTTTGAATATTGGATTTTATGGTAATTATATTGTAGTAATGTATATATCTCAGACTGATTCACTAGTATCTCGAATTACTTTTTTGATGTTCTCCAAATCTACTGAGAATGATACGTGCTCACTTACAAGTATGTACAGTTCCTAAGTCTAAATAGTCATATCACATTTTTCAAAATGTTTCGGACTGAAGTAAGTTTGCGTTAGAATTATTTTTATATGTTTTCTAAATACTCGAATAGACCTTAATACCTACCGTTAGATTTTACTGTGCTGCGTTGCCAACTAATAATATCAATTTTAACACGTTACATTGCAAAATTGATCTTGCGATAGAAATAAAAAAAAATAACCAAAGGTTAATGCAACTATCTTTGTGATATTTAGGATTAGAAATTAAATTTATAAATATATAAAGCTTAATAAGCCTAGAAAAGGACACATTTAAGAAAATTGGCATCCCTGTTAGGAAACAGATGCATGTCAAAATGCTTCGACAGTAATCCTTGTAATACGGTAATACCTTAAACAATTTTACTAAATTTAATTAATTGTCTCGGTATTTATCCTATCTAATATATTTATAACAAAATATTTATATTTATAACCTTAATATACTCCATTTAGTCCAATCATATTTTTCAACATGTTTGGGACAAAAGTAAATAAACTATGACATAATTATTTATGTTCTATAAATCCTCGAATAGTTTTGGATGACGGCCGCTAGGCTTTGCTGGGCTGTGTTGCCAGGTAATAATATTTTTCAAAACATGTTAGGTTGGAAAATTAATTATATGAATAAAATAAAAAGAGCCAAATATTGATGCGAATATTTTTGTTATATCGATGATTAAAAATTAGATAAATATATAAAGATAATTAAGCTGGAAAAAAGAAAAATGGGGGGGCTGAAGTTGCCACTTTAGTGATTTCTCGCTAATTTTACGACTTTTAAAACTTCTTGGTGGCATTTTAAAGCATTTCGTTACATATCACCTTTTAGTGATTAAAGAAAAATCTAGGGACAAATTTAAATAAAAATGCATCCACAAATGATCTGCAAATTCTAGTACTGATTACTAAGCCACACAGACACATCGGGGTTTTGAGATCTATATTTATGTATTTTATAAATTGGGTCACATTTAAGTTGGCTTCATTTTATGCTTTTGCGATTTTTTCATAATTTATATCTGGTAATCGGTGAAATATGATGTAAAGGGCTTCCACTGACGATCGTGAATAGATGTTTCAAGCATGTATTCTTAATATCTTGTTTGGGTGGAACTATGGAGTGCTCACATTGCAAGATTGAATGAAACAACCAAAGAGACGTCAAAAATGAGCACTACGGTAAACTAAAATAATATTCCATGTAACGGGAATACAAATGATAATTGTTGTAAAACGAGCACTGTTCACAAATTGTAAATACTTCTCTTTCGCATTATAATCACAATAAAACAGCCTAGTTATATTTCTCCAAATTATTGTCATTCTCTCAATCACTTGCTTATTTTTACCTCTAACAAATAATTTTTATTTCCAATACTGGTATATGAAAAAACCTTAAACGAATTTATAAAAAGAAACGAAAGACTGAAATATTTTAAAGTTTGATTAATAAATATAAAGTTCATGTAAAAGTCTATAGATAGTACTTTCCCCTTCATCTTTTCAATATAATTCATATAAATCGGGTTTAATTGATGAAAACGATGGGCATTTATAGTTTAGATCGCCTAAATAAGAGAAATGGTGACAGTTGGCAACCATGAGAGATAGACTTAAGAAAAGACATGTAATGGTTTGGTTTTGTTTCTGCAATATGTAGATATTAGTGATTAAAAAAAATTAGTTTAAAATAATGTTAATGTAAGTGGAAAGAATAAATTTAATATTATGGGAACTAGTTAAATGTATAAAAATTAATTCGAGTGAAAAGCCAAAATACCGCATTTCCGCGGGTGGTATATTTAAAACGAGAGCTGAACTACGTTTAAAGATGAATTCTTTATCAAGAAACGACCATCTGAAGACGATTCCAAACTCTCGCCGAATAAATAAATTTGAATCCAGCTCCAAGATTCCTTTTGCCTTTTGAGGCAATCTCCAATCACCAATTTAGCCAACCCACCATTCAAGAAGAGAGCTTCCCACTTTTGGAGTCATAGCCTTGAGAATACAAGTAATTTACCTAGGAAGCGACCAGGCAGCCGTTCAGCTGGATTAAGAAACCCATTTGGCTGCCCCAAGAGTGGTACCAAAATTCAGTGACAATTACCCCTTGTAATTACAATACTCTCGAAGAGGCTTCCCTTAAATAACCTTAAAAACATCACCTATAGAACATATAAAACCCAACATTTAGTTGCTAAAAAATAGTTATAGAAGAAGATATATAAAAATAAATTTTCTGAACTTCACCATTTGTAATTCTTTGGGTTTTAAAAAATTCACAAAATTTCGATACTTATATTTATTTCTAAACTTCATCATTTTGTTTTTGATATTATAAAATAATTATTAAAAATAACTTTGATAAAAAAACATAAGTCATAACCAAACTAAGATCAAATTATTATTCAAATACTGAAAAAAATCCCCTTCTTAAATTATAGAGTTAGTGATGATGATGATGATGATGATGATGATGATGATGATGATGATGATAGCAATAAGACAATGGGATAAAACCTAGATGAATAGTTGGATACAAAGTTCGTCTCTTATTCAGACACAGAGAATGAGAAAAAGAAAATAATTTCCTAAGTTTCGTTTGAAACAACTTCAGACGGTGTTTTGTGAAAGCCAGTATTATACGTATGAGCCGTTGCATTTATTTGTAAAATCAAAGTCTTCTGAAATTCCATTAACTACAATTATTATTCCTCGGTAAGTTTGCTTGTAACGAAATCACCGAACAAAAGGACTATTCCATGCACTGAATATAATGAGGCGTATAAAGTTTTAATGATATAGGATTGTATAGAAAGGATAAATAACATTTATCGCCGCCCTGTTAATTAAAGGAATATCTGCGTTTTTGAGAGTACAAAACTTTGTATACAATGCTGCATTATTCTAGAAACCAAATTAAGTAACAAAGAAAATTGAAATAGGAAGAAAAGTTCTTTCTATGAAAATGAGTTCCTTAAGTAACACGAAAAGTTAAATAATGCATGAATTCCATGCATATATTTATGAATTAGTGTTAGGAAGCCGCTGTGTACTTTGCATCTCCAAACCATGAGCCTTTAGTTCTTGTAGACAAACAATAAAGGATATAGGAGTAAGTTTTGCAAACTTACCTCTTAATTTTAAATATAATTTGAATACTCAGCTAATCTTTTATCCCCTTTTATTTATTTTTAACTCATGCCCTGTATCTTTACAACCTTCATCTATCTAGGATTTTCATATTCTTCGAACGCTCACTTTCATAATTTATCGTTAAACTTCCTAATTTTAATGGAGGTTTTCGAGAAATTAACACCATCATGGCAAAGCGAAAGTTTTTGACGTCACTGCAATGTTGATGTTTTCAAGTGGCATTAATATGCAGATCTTAAGTTCACTCTATTCACAACGTACCTATTACCCTATGCAGTCTTCAAGAGCGTTTAGCTTAATTTAGAGAACACATGAAATGAATAACTCCCAATATAGCACGCGAGGTTCGCAATGATTGCAATATCTCGCAGGAAAAATGAAAAAGGTGCTTCGAAGTACTTTCGAACTTTATTCAGTTCATTCTCAAGGATAACTACAAGAGAAAGTAAATATAATAAGGGTATATATAAGCTAGTAAAAGATAAAGGACCGCCTCTAAGATAAGAAATCACCAATAAGGAAGTAGGAGAGGGACGGGTAAATTCACATTAAGATTTAGCTATAACAGGTAGCAAGGTCAAACCGAGAGGCAGAAAGAGTCAAGAACAGAGCCAAAAGGGTTAAAACGATTAACAGATAAAGCGATAGTCTAAAGAGGAAGATTAGGAGAGACACGAGAAGTAAGCAGATACGTAGGGGAGAGGAAAAGAAATAAAATAATGTTAATACAAAATCAATGCAATAATTAAATTCACAAATCGGGTGCCCATAAAAATGAAAATTGCCCCATCCCTTCAAAAAATAGGAACATAAGTCAAAACTAATTTCTTTAAGAATGAGCTTTTTCATAATAGCATCAATTTTAAAAAGGCCAGTGTAAATGTTAAAGTGATTAAATTGGCTTATACATGAACATTCAACAAGGTTTCTTTTAATTGGGTCATTTGAGCGAAAAATAAATTTTGTTGAATTCAAATTAATTAAGTGGTTATTTTTGGACATATACACAAAAAACGCACTATTATTTACAGTTCTCCTAACATTGTATTTATGCTGATTAATATGGACAGATAATTGCTTTCCTGTCTGTCCAAATATTTACTTGGACAAACAGAACATTCGACCGAATAGACGCCCCCAATATTATTACAATTATTGTGAACTAGAATGTTTTTTTATAGTTGACTCGTTTTGAAAGCAACTGAAATGTAAAAGTTTTTTAAAAGACGGGGAAGGTCAATGAAACAATCAGAGAAGGTTAAAACCAAAAATTTTTAACATTAAAAAGAATAGCAGGAGCTGTATTATAGAACGTATTTTTTTTGCAGAGGAAAGACAGTTTAGAAGAAAAGGATAAGGGTAAAATAATTTATGGCCAATTTGGGAGATATTGAAGAATTCAGAATCCACATATTCAGGACTAACAACTCGTAAAGCGCGTAAAAAACATTGAGGAAAAAAAAAGGAACGTTTGACTTTGGGACTATGCGCAGTGGGGGAGAATTGAAAAAAATGCGGTCTTTAACAATCGTATACAAATATATTTTCTCTCGGATAAACCGTTGCCTGAAAGAAAATAGTAATCATCAAAATTATATATAGACACTCGTATTAGTTTTTTTTCGATTTGAAGTAAATTAAAATTACGATACATCATTATATAGGCAATATTTAAAAACCTTTGTTTGAATTGACTAACTTCAGAAAATTACTTTCCTCTCACAATATTAACTAAACACTATGGTAATGGAGGCATGGTCTATACCTTGAGGTGGCACCCGAACCAAGGGTAGTTACAGCATACAGTGCCGGCAGGAATGTTAACTTGTATTAGCTCCCTCGGCGAGTAAACACTACCGATGTGGCTTACTCTTCGATTTGTACTTTGTAGCACATTTGAACATCTAAACATCACCCTGATCAAATAGTAAAGAAACACTGCGATATGAACATTTCCTATATATTTTTTTTTACATACTCGTATGATTATATGTTCCTGCTCTCGAGCTGCGCAGACGAAAAAGAGACTCGAGATTTTGAGTCAACGCGCGCGAACAAGGCGAGATGGCCTCAAAGTGACAGCTGAGATGAAAATGTGGAAACGGCGAGAGAGCGAGCGCTTTGAAGGCTGGTAGCTAAGTGGGGTTGATGCTTCTAAGGAGTAACTGGCGAGTGGGCACTGCTAAATCATAGTCGGCATTCGACTTATATGACTCGCATCATAAACACAAGGGTTAATAGTTCCTCATAGTGGAGTGAGCAGTCAACGGTACTAGGTATATGTATAATATAGGAAATATCACAAGTCAAGTATTAAACTCTAGAGCCAAGGTCAACATTATGAACTGAACGAAATGAAGTTTTTATGGGAGAAGTCGAAACTAAAAGAGATAGCTCTAATTTTTATGAAGGCTTAGTGACCACGACAGTTAGGAATTAGACGGATCATACTGGCTTAAGCATACTAGGGCTTTGCAGAGCAAAATGTGTCACAAAAACACACACATTCACACACAAACACACACACATAGACTCTCTATCTCAAATGGTTCACTACAAAATGTGCAACGATCACGAAAAAAATAATCTATTAATATATCTACAGGCGTTGGGCAAAATAATGGAAACACCTAATTTCATTTGCTGCTTTTCTGAACGACATTAATATTACATCAAATTTTGAATGTCTGAGAAAACTTTTTCAATCTGTTACAGATTATTATATATTATGTTATAAGCTCCATGTCGTGTTTTCTTAAAAAAATAATAATTTAGAATAATATGTAGGACCATTCATATTTTTATGAGTGCAGATTGTAGGATCTAGAGCATCAATAAAAACCGCTCAAATGTTTGTTTACAAACGAATTCTTTATAAGACAACTGCTTATGAGAATCATGAGAAATAGAAGCTGCGACACAATTAAGAGCGAACGAAAGAAGAAGCTCAGTGAGAGGAGAATCTTAAAGTGCATAGTGTCAAGTAATCAGTGGAACGCAGCTTCTAAAGTGAGTACAGAGCTTAACTACTACCTATAAGTCATGTTCCGACAAAGATTGTTCGTTGAGAGCGTCGTAAAGCTGGGTAGTACGGAAAGGCTGCAACTGTCAAACCTTTAATCAGGCTAATCAACACGGAACATCTTAAAAAAGTCTTGTATATAAGCCATAAGAATTATACAATAGTCCAATGAAAGAATGTGCTATATTCGGACGAATCTTTCCCAACAATATTTACATGTTTTGTCTAAGTGTACATCTGGAGGACGCCTAAAAAACGTATGGTCCACATTGTCTCATTCCGATAGTTAAAAAACATGGAGATAAGTGATGATTATGGTGGGCATATCATGGAATTCCCTTGGACAAGTAACATTAATGTATGATTAAATGACTCTTAAGAGTGTCAATTTTAGCGGACCAGCTGCATAGTGCAAATGCCCTTTTCCACTGACAGCGCCATCTTTCGAGATGGCATGTACTCATTCACAACGATAATGTCTTTCAAAATGGCTTGAACTGCACAAAAGTGGAGTTGATCACTTGGATTGGCTCCCATAATCGCCAACATTCGTGGTACAGCAACTTAGGAACCGATTTGCCTTTTTGAGTCTCTGAAAGAGCTGGAACAACTTTTGCTTGAAGAATGGGTTATAATTCCTCTAGATAATGTCCAAAATGTGTCTGAATTCCTAGGCTTAATGGATCTGTTGCTTATGTTAGAGAAGGGCCGACTCCATATTTTAAAATTAAAAAAATAGTAATTAAAATACACTGAAGTTACCAAAATCATGGAATAATAGTATGTATAAGTAGTGCCACTGTACCGTAACTTCGTGAAAATTCCTAAACCTGTATCAGTTGTGATCTGACATCTCGCGGGCCAATGGCAACACCGGCTAAGCTCCTGATGGCAAAGCGACGTGAATTATCGGAATTCGAGGTGGACACAAGGGTGGGCGTAAGACGGATGGGCCATTCCATTTTTTAAATGTCCCTCATTCTTGGAAGGCATGATAGCCCATTTTGGATAGTGCAGTGGACGATAACGGATGCTTAATGATCGTAACCAGTGACATCTGGGTAGAATTATATCCATGATAAGAGACAAGCATCACTGACTCAAATTGTACCTAGATTTAATGTATGAGATGCCAGTCGCCTATCCTTCAGGGTTCAGCGTTCTTTACCTTTCATAGGATATGGGAGCAAAGTGGGGAAATTATGCTAATAATTCACAAACTCAATAAGGAAAAAGTTGAAAATGAAAATCAATAGAACCCTAAAATCATATATATATATATATATATATATATATATATATATATATATATATATATATATATATATATTTACGAACCTCAATTAAATTTGTGTACACCTTATAAATAGGGCGTAGGACTAGATATTTAGCCAAGCGCTTAGGTATATTTATAACATGGAATCAACTTTGAACTAAAACATTTAGATTGGGAAAGGTGATCTAAGAAGATGCCCCAAACTGAACAAATAGAAGTAAAAAAATAAACTAAACGACCGAGCTTAGGGAAATATAATCACTAATGCGTGGATACCTAACTAGAGCGAATATAAATAATTGAAAGAGAGGCCTCCCAAATGGTTCTTTTCTCGTCCCCTCGTGAGAAGGAAATGTGACGGCTGATTCGTCCTAAGGAAACCCAGGATAGTTAAATTGACGCATAAATTTGTGTTACCAAGGAAACGGGGAGAAGGGACGAGATAGGGATTACAAACCAGTATATATAGATACAAATTAAATGATAAAGTCAAATTCAAATGAATTAGAATTGCGGGTCTCCATCTTGATTCCGAATAATTGCTCTGATTAGCTTCCGCACCTCCAAAGCCGAACCACGAGTGGGGGGACGTTGAAACCCCACATTAGGTTTAAGGAAGATCCTGTAGCTTGATTAGCAGTAGAGACATCTACTATTGTATTTGGAGACCTTATAGATTTTGCGGTTATGGTCTCAGAAAGTGGATTTGTAGACGGCCCTGCAGCAGGAATATCTGCAGGTGGATGAGAAGACGAGCCTGAGGTTAAGGTTTACGCAGGTGAAAGGGGAGACGAGCCTGCGGTTGAAGTATTTGCCGGTGGAAGTGAAACCTAGAATGCGGGTGAAGTATCCGCAGGTGCAATTGGAGACCAGCCTGCAGTTGAGGTATCCGCAGAAATGGAAACGAGACTGCGGTTGAGGTATCCGCAAAAGTGGAGACGAGACTGCGGTTGAGGTATCCACAGAAGTGAATACGAGACTGCGGTTGAGGTATCTGCAGAAGTGGAGACGAGACTGCGGTTGAGGTATCCACAGAAGTATGGACGAGACTGCGGTTGAGGTATCTGCAGAAGTGGAGACGAGAATGCGGTTGAGGTATCTGCAGAAGTGGAGACGAGACTGCAGTTGAGGTATCCACAGAAGTATGGACGAGACTGCGGTTGAAGTATCTGCAGAAGTTGAGACGAGACTGCGGTTGAGGTATCTGCAGAAGTGGAGACGAGACTGCGGTTGAGGTATCCACAGAAGTATGGACGAGACTGCGGTTGAGGTATCCACAGAAGTGGATACGAGACTGCGGTTGAGGTATCTGCAGAAGTGGAGACGAGACTGCGGTTGAGGTATCCACAGAAGTATGGACGAGACTGCGGTTGAGGTATCCACAGAAGTGGATACGAGACTGCGGTTGAGGTATCTGCAGAAGTGGATACGAGACTGCGGTTGAGGTATCTGCAGAAGTGGAGACGAGACTGCGGTTGAGGTATCCGCAGGTAGATGCGTAATATTTCCAAGAGAAGATCTCGTCCCTGATGGAGCTCTTCTATAAGCCACATTGCAGACATGAGGAGACAAGCCCTGGGCCGATGGGTCAGTGTGATTCTCCCTCATCGCCACTGGTACTCATTCTGCCAATTTGCCCAGGCCTGATGACATACCCGTTCCATCTGCATTTCCTTTCAATTCAGGGCATACTGTGAGCCAAACTCAGGTTCATCATCTTCGATTGTCTCCTGAAGAGGGAATTTTCGATAACTTAGAATTAAATTATAAGGAGTTTGTAGGTTTAGAGCGGGAAGCTCCTTTGATACATAAGACAGGGGGCGATGATTCATTAATTTCTCTACCTCCCTCACACGGGTCGATTGTTCATCTTGCGAAACTATTTTATTCCCTACTATTGATTTTAAAGTCAAAATGTAAGGGGTATGAAGCGCTCCACGAACCTTACGTACCAAGATGTCCTGGATCGATTGAAGATAAATCTGATTCCTGTAAGTTTACAGGTCATATACAAAGCATTTGAATATATTTACGCTGCTCGAAATGTAATTATCAGAGTATAGGATGTGAAGAGCTGATAACCTCGCCGTAAATATCCAAAATGAGGGTAGGAAGGATTGTAACTCTCCACCTGCAACTAATTCCAGGTGAATAACTGGTAGTAACGCAGATGAACAGTATAATGTAATCTTTTTAATTCTTTAGACCGTTCTGAACTGTGATGGGCCGGTATAATCAATCCCGGTTGTATAGAATGGTGGAACAACCGAAACCCGCCCTCTGGGTAAAGGAGACGGATCTGGGTTGGTATAGTTCAGATTTGACACTTGCTTGATCACTTGCTTGGTCTTCATGAAAGATTGTACCTCGATCTTTTATCACCAGAGAACGGGCGAGAGCCAGATGTCTATGCGTATATTGGAGGTGTAAGAACAGCATCTTAGTGAAGCTAAGAACGACCTACAAGAGATCAGAATAGGAAAGCCGCTTATCGCATTTTATCACACTTTCCTTCCTAAACATGGGCAGCTTTTTAATTCGGTTGAAACTCGATTAACGATGAGCATTAGCCAACTGTTCCCAGTCTTCATAATATTCCTCCTTCTGTGTCATTTTAATCCAGAAATTGATGCCCGCTCCATGCTATTTTGGATTGATATTATGGCTAACACGTTATATTTAGGAAGATTTAGGGGTCACCTTAACTTTGTTTCGAATTAAAAATTTGAAAGTCAAAATAGTAATTTTCAGCAGTTTAGATAGTGGGCGATACTTATTGTCGTAGAATGACTCCCGACGATACCATATAACACTATTCGTTGAGGGAACTTCCTTAATTATCTTTAGAGTGCGTTACTGTCTGGCGGCCGATATTATGTATCTTCGATATGCTTAAGAAGTGGAACTGAGCTCAAGGATAATAATATTGCTATCATTAATAAAATAGAGTTTTATTAATAATAACTATAAACAATACACAAAAACGGAAAATATTGACATAAACAGAATGGAAAGGGTCGTGGAGACTCGGGCTAATCCAAGGATTTAAGGGATTAAAAAAAGGTAAAACAAATATGGAGTTAAAGAGATGGGATGGTTCGATAAACAATTTAAAGCACAGGATAGAATTGACAAAAGGGATCAATACTCAAAGGTGAATTTTGGCTTACGTAACTTTGGCACTAGTGGTGCAGTGGAAGGTGGCGCAAAGGAGTTTCGGTCCGCTGGCGAGCTCCAGCCGAAGGGGGGGGGGATAAAAGGATCCTGACGAGGCGTCTTGGGAAGGAGAACCGTTTCTCGACGAACGGCTTGAAGAACAATGGCTGTTCTAGGTTGTTCTCTTCTGAACAAAGGGGGGATGAGAACCGTCTCTTGTCTACGGGCTCAAGAACAATGGCTGTTCTAATGTTGTTCTCCTTTGAACAACAGGGGGGGTGAGAACCGTTTCTTGGCGAAGGGCTCAAAACAAACAATGGCTGTTCTAATGCTGTTCTCCTTGAACAACAGGGGGAGATGAGAACCGTTTCTTGGCGAAGGGCTCAAAACGAACAATGGCTGTTCTAATGCTATTCTCCTTGAACAACAGGGGGGGATGAGAACCGTTTCTTGGCGAAGGGCTCAAAACGAACAATGGCTGTTCTATTGCTGTTCTCCTTGAACAACAGGGGGGGGAAGCCTTGGGGACTTGGCGTCGGAAGGCTCGAACCTTTGGCATTCAAGGAATATTGTCCTCCTCCTGGACAAGTGATGGTGAATCTCGAGGTCGAGGTCCCTTGGCGCACAAAGGGAGAGAGGGTCGTGGTGATGTTTCGCGACGAAAATCTGGATCTCCAATCTGATCTTAGTGGTAAAGTTTCCATATAAATAGCCAGGACATCTCCTTGGCGTGGGGGAAAATGGAGTGAAAGCTTGGAGGGAACGCATAGCCGGGCCGGGGAACAATGCCTTATCTGTTTATAAGCCTAACTCGATCTGGCGAGGTCGGCGTATGGGGGCGAACGGGAGGACGATAACCTCCTTGTTTAAACATTGGCATCCGGTAGCTGAGATAAGACTCCAAGCCTCGAATCGAAGATGCACGTGGGCAGCATCGTGGTTTTAAATAATATGGGATAGGAGTTGAAATTAAACGCAGCTTCAACACGTTCTATCACACCCCTCCATTCCAGGGGAAGTTGTCACTTCTAAAAAAAAAGAGAGAAGGGACAACGATAGAGCTTCGTTGTGGGGAACTCGTTTTCTTGTACCAACCGTACCTTCCTGCACCTAACTAGTATTACCTCAATACATATGATTATTTTGATCTTTAGATTACAGGGGAAAATAACCTTTAATACAACTTAATCAAAGAAAAAAAAAGGGCATGGAACAATGAAATGATATAAACTTAGTACATACGGGACAAAATATTTTATACGTAAATTAATAAGAACAAATATATAGACATACAAAAAATTAGACATTGAGCGTTACAAAATTCAGACATATACATTAATTAATTATATTACAAAAGAATCTTAAATTAAGTCGTACAAGACGGTATATACCTACATAGAGATACTAATCCTATGAATACAGTTATTCTACGCTATTCGGTAACGCATTCCTACTGAGTGCGTCAGCGACCTGGTTATCGGAACCTTTTATCTAATTTATTTTAAACTGATACTCTTGCAAGAGTAAACTCCAGCGCATGATGCGGCCGTTTGAGTGTCTCACATTCCTAATATAGGCTAACGGGCGGTGGTCGGTTCTTATTTGAAATTCTTTACATATCAAGTACAGCTTGAATTTGTCTATGACCCAGATAATTGATAGAGCTATCTTTTCTCTAGTGGCATATCTCTTTCCGCGTGGTAATAATTGACGACTAGCATATGCAACTGGATGACTCGTTCTGTCATCCACGTATTGAAGGAGTACACCTCCAATGCCCTCGTTGATCACGTCGGTCTTAATCCCAAAGGATTTTTCCGGGTTGGGCAACTTTAAAATGGGGGCAGAAATGAACTTACTTTTGAGCTGATTAAAATGGGAAACAGCGACATCATTCCAACGTAAACGATCGGGGAAATTCTTTTCCTGAAGGGGGCATAGGGGGGCCAAAATTGCAGCGAAATTCGGAACAAATCGCTGATAGGGAGAAGCTGATCCTAGGAACGATCTTAATGGCTTCTTTGTAATCGGGAGGGGCATGTGGGCGATTGCCTTAATCTTGTTCTCGTGGGGACCTAACTTGCTTTGTCCTATTTTGAAACCCAAATATTTGATGGTTTCGTGGGCAAAATGGCATTTGCTGGGGCCAATGCTGAGGCCATTTTTACGCAGTCTCGAAAAGAGCTAATAGGGCGGGTAATTGGTGATTCCATTTAATTAGTTCTTTTAGCTGGCTCTTCGGACGTGGTGTCAGCTGCGCGTCACTATCCAGGTCAGAGGGTTCTAAAGACTCGCCTGGTAGGGTAGGAGGAGGGTAATCGGTATCAGGTTGGATGCACACTGTCTGGATTACATTAAGGGACTCCGCGGGGCAATCCTCTTCAAGCGCCGATGCTTCGTCCAGTTCTACGAAGGTATCTCCATGGGCGCGTTGGGGGTTCTTTTTTTCTTGGGGTCCAGGGACAGTCTCCGTGTCCTTGTCTGGGGCCTTATCACCTAAGGGTTTTAGTGATTCACACTCCTCTTTTTCCGTCCTAAAGTCCTGGTTAGGGGTCTCCGAGAAATCGGACGGTATCGGGGTTCTGATGGGGACGGGCTCCTGGGCTTCTTTCTTATCTCGGCCTTGAGGAAGGGCGGCCTGAAACACAGGGTCGAAACTTACTAGGGGGCTCTGCCCTATAAGTACGGAACAGAATTGTATGGGTGCTACAATGACTTCAGCCCAGCCATTATAATATTGACACTGCAGGTAACATCTAGCGACGGGGAATCGGTTCGCCCGCCCAAGTTGGTCATGTACCACCGCAAATTTTTCGTGGTTAGAGGCCACTGGGAGGAGTTCGTCGGACACGATGAAACACGTACATCCTGTGTCTCTGACGAGAGTCAATACTCGGCAGCTGTCCACGCTGCCCTCCTCATATTTCAAAGTTCCCGATGAACTTTTACCAAAAACAAAATTTACCTGGTGGCCTGACGGAGGGGGAGAAGTTTCTGCTTGGGTCTGCACCACCGGGGGATCCGGGGTTGTATTAATCTGGTGAACTTGGTGGGCTGGTCCGCTTTTAAGCCTAGAATTTTGGGGGCAATTCCAGCTCATGTGGTTTTCTACACCACAGGTGAAGCATATGGTTGGTCGCTTCGGGAAGAGAGATGGAGGAGAAGTCTTAACGGGAGGTTTGGAGTCCCGTTGTTGGTTTTGGGGAAAGAAGTTTTGGGGTTTTACGGGGCTCGGAAACTTTGTCAGCTTTCCTGGGAAGGAGCGCGAGTCCGTCCTTCTTTCTTCTCGTTGGATTTCTTTTTCTCGTTCTTCTTGTCGGATTACTCTTTCCCTTTCTCTTTCTACCTTTTTTCTTTGAAATTCTGCTTTAATCCGAGCTAATTCAATCTGAAGCTCAGCTTGTCTTATCCGTTCCTCTCTTTCTCTTTCTTCTCGTTGTATTTCTCTTTCTTCCTTTTTTCTTTGCTCCTCTAGAATGTACTCAATTAGTTCTTTTCCGGAAAGTCCACAGGACTCTCCTTGCGCTTTAAAGATTTCAAACTGAGTCATCTTTGCACTAGGGGGCGCACCAGTCAACCAACTAAAATTCCTTGCAACAAGAATTATGCCTCTATAGAATTAGCCTACCTAAATATGGGCACTGACCTATTCGTACTTGGTTTCTCAATCTAAATAACCACTGACTAAAATCACAAAAAAACACAAACAAATTATTATAACCGTTCCTTGAGCTACTCCAGCTTCTTAAGTTTAAAAAAAAGGGGGTTAGCAATCGTTAAAACAAAAGGGAACTACTATATTCTATTATTATAACGAATAACACTATGCTTTACTCGACTGAGACAAGTGTTTGCAAAGATATAGCGTTAAACCTTACACACCTGATACCAAATTAAATAGTATATATATATGTCGTAGAATGACTCCCGACGATACCATATAACACTATTCGTTGAGGGAACTTCCTTAATTATCTTTAGAGTGCGTTACTGTCTGGCGGCCGATATTATGTATCTTCGATATGCTTAAGAAGTGGAACTGAGCTCAAGGATAATAATATTGCTATCATTAATAAAATAGAGTTTTATTAATAATAACTATAAACAATACACAAAAACGGAAAATATTGACATAAACAGAATGGAAAGGGTCATGGAGACTCGGGCTAATCCAAGGATTTAAGGGATTAAAAAAAGGTAAAACAAATATGGAGTTAAAGAGATGGGATGGTTCGATAAACAATTTAAAGCACAGGATAGAATTGACAAAAGGGATCAATACTCAAAGGTGAATTTTGGCTTACGTAACTTTGGCACTAGTGGTGCAGTGGAAGGTGGCGCAAAGGAGTTTCGGTCCGCTGGCGAGCTCCAGCCGAAGGGGGGGGGATAAAAGGATCCTGACGAGGCGTCTTGGGAAGGAGAACCGTTTCTCGACGAACGGCTTGAAGAACAATGGCTGTTCTAGGTTGTTCTCTTCTGAACAAAGGGGGGATGAGAACCGTCTCTTGTCTACGGGCTCAAGAACAATGGCTGTTCTAATGTTGTTCTCCTTTGAACAACAGGGGGGGGTGAGAACCGTTTCTTGGCGAAGGGCTCAAAACGAACAATGGCTGTTCTAATGCTGTTCTCCTTGAACAACAGGGGGAGATGAGAACCGTTTCTTGGCGAAGGGCTCAAAACGAACAATGGCTGTTCTAATGCTATTCTCCTTGAACAACAGGGGGGGATGAGAACCGTTTCTTGGCGAAGGGCTCAAAACGAACAATGGCTGTTCTATTGCTGTTCTCCTTGAACAACAGGGGGGGGGAAGCCTTGGGGACTTGGCGTCGGAAGGCTCGAACCTTTGGCACTCAAGGAATATTGTCCTCCTCCTGGACAAGTGATGGTGAATCTCGAGGTCGAGGTCCCTTGGCGCACAAAGGGAGAGAGGGTCGTGGTGATGTTTCGCGACGAAAATCTGGATCTCCAATCTGATCTTAGTGGTAAAGTTTCCATATAAATAGCCAGGACATCTCCTTGGCGTGGGGGAAAATGGAGTGAAAGCTTGGAGGGAACGCATAGCCGGGCCGGGGAACAATGCCTTATCTGTTTATAAGCCTAACTCGATCTGGCGAGGTCGGCGTATGGGGGCGAACGGGAGGACGATAACCTCCTTGTTTAAACATTGGCATCCGGTAGCTGAGATAAGACTCCAAGCCTCGAATCGAAGATGCACGTGGGCAGCATCGTGGTTTTAAATAATATGGGATAGGAGTTGAAATTAAACGCAGCTTCAACACGTTCTATCACACCTATCTATTTAACTGGCTGACTCGTTGTCCATTGAGATTGGAAAAGCGTGGGTAGCAAGAGGTAATATGGTAAATTTAGGCCATATTTCACCATTAAAAACCCATTCAGAACCTTTAACCAATAATAAATTTATGATTTGTTCAATCAATTGGCCTTACGTTAATGGATCACATGGGTATAAATTAGATTCATCATGACTTCATGCTTTCACCTCCGATAAATTTCTCCTTTCTTCCACCTTGTCCTGAATGTAAGGTTCATATGTGCTGACGGATAATAGCCATTCGAGAACGATTTTGCTATCGGTCCACATATTAACCAGTTAATTTAATAGTCTCATTATGGAGGGATAGTCTTTCATTAATAAATCTAGATGAAAATAAATTAGAGGTTAGTTCCAATCTAGGGATGGTTATAGATTTTCCGCCTATTTTGGCCTTAGCCATGACATGAAAAACATTTTTCCAGTATTGAATAGACAACTGTCCATAAACCTTCGTGCTACTAGTACAAAAGCAGTGTAGTTCATTATTTTCAGGTGGTAAAGTTTTCCGGGGAAAGATAAGCTCCAAGCAATGTTTCAAGTGTAGGACCAATTGATACCATATTATTTAGGAGTCAGAGTCTTAGGTTCATCTCAGTCGAGTTTTTCTCCCGTAAAACTTTCATAAACAACCTTGTATTAATGGTAATTAGGAGAATATAGCATATGAATTCGTAAATATATGTCATGGCTCTTAAGACCTCGCTTCAATGTTGGTTGCCAAGGGTATTTGCGTCTTGGGGGGAATAAACAATTAATCGTTTCCAGTGCCCCAACCTAAACCCATATATCTAATGTTTCTTTGGCTAAATTATCTTTCTCTCTGAAGAAAGAGTTACACAGGTGGACATTCGAATTCCATTTCCTCAAGTAAAAACTAGCTTTTTAAATATAACTCTTGCCTCTCTGGAGAAATGGCTTATTTCTTCCTCGGAATAAAATGCACAAAGAGGTTATCTACATAATGAACCTTAGAAAAGTTATCGAAGCATTTACCCACTTTCTCTGCATTGACTCAATCAGTGAAGCATTCAACAGAAATTGGCCGATAGAGGAGCCAAAGAAAACAACTCTATATCTGAAGGTTAAAATTGGACTATCTGGTTGTGACGGATTTTTTAGCCATAGAAATCGAGTAGTCTTTACATTCCTTCTTTAACATAATTTAAAGGTATTCATTTTCAACATCGGCAATACGCGCGAAAAGGTATTGTATAAATATAATAAGGATATCGTACAATTTGTTAATTTATGATGGGCAATGGTTTAAACAGTCGTTTAAACATACACTACCACCAGAACAATTAAATACTACGCGTAGGCTAGTTGTTGAAGTCTTTCTGTACGCCGTGAGGTGGTAAATATTAAATTTTAGCGCCCTCCATATGAGGAGTACTTGGCCTTACTTATTCGATGTATCCCTTTTCAAGTTACTCCTGAAAATTTTTATTATAAACTTATAAAAGAAGGGTTATCTCGCATCAATTTGGCTACCATATTTAGAAGACGAGATTTAGTTATGCCAAAATTATTTGGGAGATTGGAATGAATTATTTTCCATGGCAAACCTACAACGAATCTACCATGCCTGATCTCCGCAGAGGATAAATCCTTTCCTCTGCAATAGACAAGTTTTTATGAATGAGTCCTAATAAATCCGTATCCCAGGTGGCCTGGATAGCATACTTGGCTGATATAAGTTTTAGGTCGTGGAAATTCTCAAGATCTTTAACGGTGGCCTTTAGTACGGCCACTCCCACTGCAACGAAGTTAGAGGTTCCATTAAGCGGAGGTAAAAAACCGACTGGTATAGCCTTTAGTTTTAGAATTTAGGTATATTAAGTCTTCCTTATGAAGAATTTCATTTATAGATTCATGGTAAAAGTCTCCTCTAATCAAAAGGGATACGTTTGAAACCAAATCACCCGAATTTAGGTAGGCTAGTTTTACTTTTCCCTCCCTAAGTTTTGATTTTGCTTTGTTTAACCAAGGCATATAAAGGTCATTATGGACCTAGTCGATTACCCTTTCCTTAATTCTTACAGACGCATCATTGGTCATTACATAACACATTGCCTTCGTATACTCTAGGTAGGTACTTTGGCCTTTTGATTGAACCTATTTATGGATATCTTTACCTTACGAAATGCGGGTGATCTCAAATTATTTGCTAGATTTCTGCTAATAAAGGTTTATTGAGAGCAGTGATCAAATATAACCCTCACAGTGGTTCTTCGAATGGAATTTTGCCACCCTAACTTTGGTTATTAGTAGGCCAGTAGCAGAGAAACAATTGGAAAACAATGTAGCGACGTTGGATTCTTTTTTTTCTGCTTGGGAGATGAAACAGATTTATTTTCATCGTCGGATGAGGAAAGACAAATCTTACATGATGCCTTTTCTGGCATCTCATACAGTTAAGCTTAGATTTATGTTATTTTTTTATAATAATCCGATCGTAAACAATTGGTATACAGTTACAAACGTTTAGCTTGATTTAGTGTATCGTAAAGGAAAAAAATATTTTGGGTAGGCATAAACCTTATCGTGATCACTACAAGGGGCTCATTGTTTTAAGGGAAATGGAGTTAGGCTATTCCATAGTGCCCTTATTCTATTTTTTATACTTGCCCAGATAGACTTTCCTCCGTTAGGTTAAATGTAAAGATATGTTTACTAGCTAGGAATTAAATGTTTGTTTCACCTCTTGACTGTTCATGTCTTTGCTGTAGCAATTGAATCTGTTCTTCCAAGGCATTCGGAAGAGATTTAACTGCTAATATTCAGATTCAATTTCAAGCGATCTATTGATTTGATCTCATAGGGAGCGGGAAATTTACGAATCGATATTTTTATTACGAAAAAACATGCACCATTAATATTTAAAGCAATAGCTTCGAGGCGCCTCAAATAACTCGTATGAGGCCATAAAATCCGAGAGGGATTTAAAATTACATTTTGATTCTTCTAAGTCAGTCATAAAATATATATGGGTTTGAATGATTCGCTCTTCAGCATTGATCATACTTTTTAGCAATTCGAACGCCTCGTCATAATCATCAGCAGAAAATGGTAAACCCATCAAATAGGCGCAATGCGTCTCCGCTTAATTGTCCCATAAGATAAGCAAACTTTTTGCGAATTGGAAATATTCAAAACATGAATGGTATTGTAATAGAGGTCATGAAAGATTGTCCAATGAAGAATATCTTCAGGAAATATTGGTAGATAAGAGGAGCGACTTCGCCACTCCTTACAGGAGGAGCTTGCCTTCGCAGGCAGACCTTCGGTCTGTGGCCTACGGCGTATCCGGCTTTTACAACCGGCTTATGGTGTAATTTTTTTATAAAATGTTTCCAGTACATATCTTTTAATAATTTACTCTTGGTCTCTATTTTAGGAGATGAATGGGGGTTTTATAGGCCAAAAGGCAAAAAAAAAATCTCGGATTTCTTTTAAAAAATATATAAAAAAATAATCCTCAAAGCTCATTTTTAATCAAAATTTGCTTTCATAATTTCGCTTTGCTTTACTGTTTTTTAACAACCATTAACTATTTCCTCTGGCTAAAGATTAAAATTGAAAATTTATTTTAGAAAGACGTTTGATAAAACCTTCGAATATACAGAAAGAAACAATAGAAAACAGCCATGCCTTAATTTTAATAATTATATTTATTTTTTTCTGAACTTTGCCATTTTGTTTTTAAAAAAATCCAAAGTTAAAATATACTCTTACGATAAACTAATAACAAACCTTTTGACCATGATTTTATTCATATCCCATCCCGAAATTTGCTCTTGGTCAACTTGTACAAACTTTTTTTTTAAACGAAAAAAATCCATAAAATTCCCGAGTTGAAATATAGTATAAAGGATTTAATTTGGTAGCTTAATTTCGTTAGGTTGGTTTGAAACCTTTAATTGTCTTGCCCCTTTTATTTTTGAAACATTTTTCGCCTTGCAATTTCCATGTTACGCCTGGAGGCCTCCATGATTTTTTTCCTATTCATTTTCGTCAATTTCCTTTACAATTAGTTTTTCTAAAAAAATAATTTAAACAAAATGAAACATTAATTTCTGTATTTAGTGTTGTAATGTATCCATGACCAATCAAAGAGTTAATAGATTTAATAAAGTGGGTCACCACAGCCCAATGCTCCCTCGGATTTTAACCAAACTCATCTTGATTTAGAATTCCCGAGTCTGGGCACCAATTATGGAGAAATTATGGTAATATCCAACAAACACAAATAATGAAAAAGGTGCAAAGAGAGATAATTAGAATTTTAGAATCATGTATATATTTACCAATTACCAATTAATGTACAAGGGGCGGTCAATAAGTTTTGCGAATCGGTAGGGCAAAACAGAGGAAGGGGGATGGCTGTTTGTGGGGGTGTTACAACAAGTTAGGAAAAGTCATGAACTGCAGCCGCACGCTCCTGCCTCTTCTATTTAAGAAGCAGTAGCTGATCGCAGATCGTCAGTCACAAATTTTTCAACAATGGAGAAGGTTGAGCACCGCGCAGTGATCAAATATTTGACCAAGGAAGGCAAGAATGCAAAAGAGATCCATGAACGCATGGTTGCAGTGTACACCGACACCGCCCCTTCCTATGCAACCATTGCTCGCTGGAATAAGGAGTTCTGCCATGGTCGTGAGTCCCTTGAAGATAACCCCCGTCCAGGACGCCCGTCAGACGTGACCAACGAGGGCAATATGGCCCGTGTGGAGAGGATGATCCTCGAAAATCGACGGGTGAAGGTCGAAGAAATCGAGCGAGAACTTGGAATATCACATGGAAGTGTTATCAACATCATCCACGACAATTTGGCCATGACCAAGGTCTCTGCTCGTTGGGTCCCTAGAAACCTCAGGAAACCTCACGTCCCATGATCGACTTCAACGTCTTCAAATTCGGAGGAGCTGCTGCTCCTGTACAACCAAGACCCGGTGGGATTCGAGTCACGCATAGTGATAGGTGATGAAACGTGGGTCCATCACTGGGATCTCGAGACCAAGCTCGAAAGCATGGCCTGGAAGCACAGGGGCTCTCCTACCCCCATCAAGTTCCGGACCCAACCTTCAGCAGGAAAGATCATGGCCACCATCTTCTGGGATTCTGAGAAAGTGTTGATGCTGGACTATGCGCCTCGTGGAAGGACCATCACAGGCCAATATTACCCCGAGGAACTGGCTGGGTTGAAGCCGTGCATCCGTCAGAAGCGGCGCGGCAAGTTGACACGCGGGGTCCTGCTCCTCCACGATAATGCCCTTGTCCACAAGGCCAGAGTTGCACAAGCTGCCCTGCGCGAGTGCGGATTCGAGGAGCCCAACCATCCCCCCTACAGTCCAGATCTGGCTCCTAGCGACTACTTTTTATTCCGCCAGCTCAAGGCTGCACTGCGTGGACGCTGGTTTGAGGACGATAAAGATGTCCAGCTCGCCGTCCAGGAGTGGATTGAACAGCAGTCGGGAGATTTCTGGTTGTCGGGAATTCGAAGCCTCAGGGACAAGTGGCGTAAGTGCATTGAAGTCGAGGGTAGTTATATTGAAAAATAATAAAACACTTTTCCTAATATCTCGTTTCCTTATATCCGAATTGCAAAACTTATTGACCGCTCCTCGTAAGTGTGTGTGGAGGGGAACCAGGCATTTGTGGATAGACAGAACGAAATAAAATGGTCTTTTGTGGTTTTCTCTCTCTTCTTCCTTTTTATCATAATCGGTTTTCTTGAGTCATAATAGGTAGGTATTTAGTCTTATTTGATTAAAATTTTATTAGTTTGTGAGTTTCGTTATTTGGTATGAGTTTTCTTTTCCGGCACTTGGTCACCGTTAGCCAGGAGTCCAGCGGAGACTCTCCTGGTTATTAATCCAAAAGAGCTAAGGCCTTTGTTGTCCTAATTCCGGTAGGGCCATTTTAATTTTTTTCCCTGCTTAGAAACAGCAGAGGTAGGTAGCTGTATCTTATTTTTTTTGTGATCAAGGCCTTCACGAATATTCAAGTATTCGTTTCGTGTGGGTAGTTTCCTAGCTCGTTCGCGTATCAGTGTTCCCTCAGTTAACTGCGTAAAAATGTCATCCTTCGAAAAATTCAAGAGTCAGTGTGAAATGTTAGGTCTTTCGGGCAAAGACCTGCTAAATTACGTAAAGGAAGAAGAGAGGAAAGAATGGGCAGAGCGAAGGGAATTGGAGATGGAGAAGAACAAACTGAAGATAGAGATGGAGGAGAACAAACTGAAGATGGAGATGGAGGAGAACAAACTGAAAATGGAGATGGAAGAACGTGAACAAATTATGCAGCATGAGCTGGAAATGAGCCGAAATCAAATGGATTCTCAGTCCATCGGTTCCCTGGCTGAAATTCACCAAACTCCTTTAGTCCACTTTCCCGCTTTCAATGATGGAGTGGACTTTGGGTCATTTTTTACCCATTTTGAGAGAATATTTCAGATAAATAGATGGGATCTCGAAAATGATGGCGTTGCTCGCTTACTTCCCCTTCTAAATGCCAAGTTAAGGGATATCTTCGTATCCCTTCCTCCGGAAGCAACTTTGGACTATTCCCCATTAAAGTCCGAATTGTTAGCCGCTGTTCATATGAATAGCGAATTCTACCGCTCCCGATTCCGCCACGAAAGGATCCGCCCTGGCCAAACATTTCGACAACACGGGTACATCCTCCAAAGAAACCTTCAGTGTTGACTGGATGCGTGCAAAATTCCCCAGGTCTAAGAGACCCTTCTGGACTTCTTCTTTAGGGATCAGCTATAAGCTGCCGTGGCTCCCGAAAGTTGCGCCTTCATTAAGGATAAACGTTGCGCCACTTCAAGAAGTACTTGGAAGAGGCCGATTTCTACGCGGGTAGTCACGATTTATACCCTAAGGATGTTAAAAAGGCTCCCCAATCACTCCCTAAAACTAAATTTTATGGCCCTAAGACCCCCCTAATTTGGTTCCAAGATTTACCAAAGTTCCTAGTCCATCGAAGCCAAGAAACTTCCATCCATCGAAACACCAAGACGTTAAGCCCCTAGTTTCTTCTTCCCCGGTTGTGCCGTACCAAAAGAACCCGATCGTCTGCTACACCTTCGGAGTTCCCGGCCATTACCGCACGAACTGTCCTCAAAACTCCCGATTCGCAAACTCTCAGTCCCACCAAGTACACCAAATCTGGGCCGCCCCTGATCCTCCTCCGTCACCTCAGAAGACTCCCGAACCTCCCTCGCCAGCCAAAGACCCGCTCCATCAGGTAAATTTTCTCTTTAATGAGAACAACCCTGGTGGATTGAAGTTCGAGAACAGAACTGTGAACGGTCGCCGAGTATCCACCCTCGTCCGTGATACTGGGTGCACCTGTATTATAGTGTCTGAGGACCTACTTCCCCCTGTTGGGCCAGGCCACAAGAAATTTGCGGTGGTACACGACTACCTTGGCCGGGCGAGTCGTTTCCCAGTAATTCGTTGTCACATTGAGTGTAACTATATGTCCGGTTAGGCCAAAGTGGTAGCAGCCCCAATCCAGTTCTGCTCCGTTTTATTCGGTCAGAACCCCGTAATTCACGACCATCCCATGGCGTAGCCCCTGATTACCCGTACACAGGCAGCCCTGGAATCCCGTGCACCTGTTCCCCTGAAAACCCCTATCGATCCGGAGCGATAAGTTTTCCCGTGCCCAGAAAGAGTGCGCAACTCTCCCCCCCTTTGGGAGAAAACTAAAGCCCTCGAGCGTGAGTCCACCCGAGGTAACAAACGAGTCTAGTATCCCGTGAAGAAGGACTGCATTTGTTCTAATCTTCTATTTCCGCTCAAATTCGTTAATGTTCGCTATTTAAGCCGCTGTTATCCTTGCCATGATCCGGGGGTGCTTGTATGGGCTACTCGCTATAATCGTGATATCATCAGCGAACTGTACATATATACGAGTATCTGGTGTATTCGTTAACTGGGTTGGGAAGATCCATTGTGTATACACTCTAGAGTGTCGGGCTTATACATCTCACTTGAGGGACCTTCTGTAAGACTTCGAAGTACGGTCCATCAAAGCCTTCTATTGATATGCAGGCTGATCTATCTGTGATGTAGTCGCACAAGCACCTTATTTGTGGCGAGGGGAGTCCTAGTCTTTTTAGCTTGAATTTTAAGCCCACTCTTCATACTTCGTCAAAAGCTTTTGACACATCTCTAAGGACTAGGTCCGTATAATGTTTGTCAAACTTTGCTCTGGCCACGGTTTCCACTAACATTGCTAACGCTGTCTCAGTGCTTCTAGTTTTTTGGAACCCATGTTAGTGGGTTGGGATTAAGGATCTTTCCTCCAGATGTTTCATCAGCCTGTCGTTTATTAATCTTTCTAATATTTTTGCCAGTGTTTCCAATAAGGTTATGGGCCTAAAATTCCCTGGGCTATTGGGAGTTTTGCCGGGTTTAGGTAGAAATATTATTTTCCCTCTTCTTCATTTCATCCGGAAAATGACCGGTAAATATTGTGGCATTAAATAGAGATACTATTTTCTCCAAGAATGTATCTGGTGCTCTGATTAAGTTTTCCCTGGTTAGCCCCGATTTTCCGGGCGCTCTCTGTTTGGTATTCTTTATTGTCTTGTTTAAGTCCTCTAGGGTGATGGCTCAACTCCCTCTTCTGATAGGATTGTCAATGATGCATTGTTATTCGGGACTATCTCTTGTCGGTTTGCTTCCAAGTCTTCTACTACCCGTATTTTGGGATCTCGGTCGAAATCTTCATTTTCTTCCGGCGAGATATCAAATAGGCTTCTCCAATAAGTGCGAAAGTCAGTCTCTATTTCATGAGGTTCTTTTGCTTCTCCTCCGTCATGGGCTAATACGGTCTTAGGCCTTGACTCTTTTTTTCCCCTAGCTATATTTATTTTGTTCAAAAATTTCTTTGGGTTAGTTTCGCTATCAATGGCTTCTATAAATCTATCCCAGCTTATGCTTCTTTCGGCTGTTATTGCATTTTTTAATTCTTCTCTAACTTGCCGTAGACGATCTCTCTCTCTCCTCTCTGGGGGCCGTTGAACTCTATATCTTCCCTAAGTTTCGTATATTGATTTTCTAGGGTCTCGATTTGCTGAGTTATCAAGGGGTGGGGCATTGTTCTGTACAGAGTTGGCAGATAAAAAAACCCAGCCCTAAAATCCCTGGTTTTATTACCAGTTTTTTTTTTTTTTTGCATTTACAAATGAAATTTGAAAAAACCCGGGTTTGTTGGTTTTTTTTTTAAATTACACGTTTTTTCAAGAAATGAATGCTACTTATTATTTTATTCAAAATTCATATTTATGCTTATAATTTCAACAAATATGTATCAAATTAAGATTATTTCTCTGATACCGACTCATAATAATTCATCTCTCCTTCTGCAGGTTATGGCTATCATGGGTACCCACAATTCTCGATCAGTGATCTGTTCTTACTATAATATAATTATTAAACTAAGTAATTATTAATATTATATAAAAATAGAGATAGCTATTCTTTTTCTATGTTATTCTAATGCTTGTAGCATTTGATTTTTGAAAAAACCCGAGATTTGAAAAAAAACTGAATAAAACCCAGGTTTTATTGGGCTTTTTAAAAAAATTGGGTTTTTTGCCAACCCTGGTTCTGTACTCTGTAGTTGGAACGTGTCCTCTGTCAGCTTCTATTAATGCCTCCATCAGTCTTTCAAGCTCCTGGTCAATATCCTCCAATATTGCTTCGGCGAGGTTGATCTGTTGGTGTTTTGTTAGGTCTTTATAGTATCCTGTCCAGTTAGCTAATCTGTACTGCTTTCTACGTGGGCATTTAATTTGAACGGGGTCTAATGATAGGGTCATCACTATAATCTCATGATCGCTAACTGAAGGAGGGCCTCTTTTGATTAGATAGTGTAGTACGAGTCCTGGTGTGGCAAACACAGTGTCTGGTTTTGCAAGGCACTCTTCGCCCCAAAGTAGGTCGGGAATTCGGGTCTTATTCTCTCAACTATCCCCCTCTCCAGCATAATATCGAGATTTTTCTCTTCCTTGTTGAGGCATCTTGTGTATCTCGACGCTCGACTACGGGCGTTCAAATCGCCCGTAAATATTGCTTGATCTTTTTTGATAAATATCTCTAGAAAGTTGTGAAAAGGCAAAAAGTACCTTCTAGGGGGCTGGTACACGTGGATATTATTAAGTAACTTGTAGTTGTTCTTAGACTGACTTCCAAGTATGCCTCATCCAGGTCTTTAAGTTTGTGGAAGCTTATGTCTTTCCTTATGGCTATAGTTACTCCCTCCTAGTTTATTTCATCGGTGGTTTTCATAATGATGTTATAGTTAAAGATTTATTAATTTTGTTTATTGTTGGGTTTATATTTATCTCATTTAGTAAAATTATTTAAAGATCGATTTTAAGATAGGTATTGCTAAGTGTGAATCTCTTCTCTTTCCAACCGGCTACTTGTGACTGACGATTTTAATTTTCCTAAGCTGCGCCATTATTTTGATGTATTCCCGGATTAGCTTGACCTTCTCTCAGCTTTGTGCGTCTCTACCAATTGCTAATATTGTCCTCCCATTTCTCTTCTTCTTAAATTCATCCTTTTTAATATTGTACAGTAAGTACTGGAGTATTTTGAGACTTCCGCTTGTTAGTAATTTGTAGACCTCTCGTTCCAGGTATAAGCCTTCGTATTCATTCTTATAGTACCCTTTTTTGACTCCCTGAATAAGTTCTTCATTGGTCGATGTGAAAAGTCCCTCTTCTGAAGCAAAGAGTTTAGGTGGAACTCCTGTTTGTCTTCGTCGCTTCCACTATTTTCTTTGACACTGGGTACAACTCCCTCTTTGCATTGACTAGCTGATGGGAGTGGTCTCTCCTGCAAATCCATATTCTTATCAAGGGAAGCAATTTCAACTTCCATCGATTCTTCCTGTTTCTGTTGTATCTATTTTCTCAGCCTCTTCGGCCGATTTGCGTTTGGGAGTTTGTTCTGCAGTAGTGCTTTTCTGTAGCGCTTGTTATTTCTTGGATGACGAGGGATTATATTGAATGATAAGGACTTCCGCTGATGGGGGGTTGTCGGGAAACCACATCTCATTGAGGCCATTATTTTTCAGCATTAAATTGAATTCTTTTGCATAAGTTCCCGGTTTAGCCACATTCATAACGTGGACGTGCAAAATACATGCCAAAATGTTTAGTGATTCGAAGTGTTTTATTTCTACTATATTTCTGGTCGTCTGCATTTTTCCGCCGATGCCTCTGCCACTTTGGCAAAGCTTATGTTTGTCTCCCCTCTTCCTTTTGGTTTTATCCCTCTTTTCTTATCTATAATTTCGCGTTTTAGCAGGCAGGCCATTGCCATGGTTCTATGATTTCCATTACAATTCATGCAATTTTTAACTTGTGACGTACATTCTCTCCACGCGTGATTTTTTGGCGCTGCATTCAGAACACCACTTTCCATCTTTATAAGGGCAGTTTTTAGTGGGATGCTTTTCTAAGGCGGAACAATTGAAGCAGGTTTGTATGCTAATAAATTCCTCGCTTTTAATTTGCTCAGGCAGGCGTTATTTTTAGATTGAAAGCTAGGAGTCCAATTTCTTTGGCTTTCCTCGCCATATTCGTTTCTCGAAAGATTATTTTGAATACGTATGAGTATTCCTGGTTTGTGATTTTGTTAGTGGACTTAACTATTTCTTTGATTTTGGCCCATTATTGAGTCCTCTCTATTTTCTCTTTAATTTCTTCAGCATTGTGCTCTCCTATCTAAGAGTCAATTTGCCGGCAATATACAGCCTTTTGGGCTTCAATTTGAGGCAGTACCTTGGTCTCTAAACCAATCTTCTCCGATTCATCAGAAGTCTTTTCGGATATTAGCTTGTCTACATCTTTCTCGTTTTGGCAGAGTGCAATGTAGGAGTTTCTGTAATCCAGAAGTCTTACTAAGATGATTCCTAGTTCTCCATATATTACTCGAAAAACGTTGATTCTATCGAGTTTTTGCGCACCCTTACGGACGCGCAAAGGGACCAGTTTGGTCAAGTCCATCTTCTGATCAAACGAACTTCTTCTTAGTTTTTCGCATTATTGTAAGGGGCGAAAAAAAGGGAAAAAGGTGAGTGTGAGAGAGAGCTAATTGGAAGCAAAGATGCTGTTATATCCGATTATTTCTCGGCATATTCAGCTGGCAGGTCGTTTTCCCTACCTACCTACCTACTCGTAGCCCTAACAGTTTTTGCTCCACCTTGCTTACTCCACCGCTCACATGGGTTCTAACCCGTCCCGGGCTAAGCTTCAGCCTATGCGCCGAGTTAGCCGCTCGATTCAGATATGGCTCCTGCTTAGCAAGGTATCTAAGAAGACTCGGCTTCCCTACCCGACTTGCCCTAAAAGGGTGCATAGGGAAGTAAAGGATTCGTCCTTGTAGAGAGTCCAGTCAAAGTCTTGTCTGATAGTGTTAGTCTCTTCCAAATTCTTCTTCTTCAATGAACGATGAATATCGCTTTGCTTGCTTCGGTGGATTGCTTTTCGAAATCTTCGTAAGAAAGAATTTTCAACATCTGCTATCCGTCCATAAAGGAAAGTTGACCAGGCATAGGCTTTTAAAAGGCGAATCTTGACTCTAATTGACAGCTACAAAAATTGTTCTTAGCAGTGCAAATGCATCTTTGGTGGGCGATCCAATTCTTCTTCTGATCTCTTTCTTGCATCCGCGTCAGATGTTACCAAGGCTCCGAGGTAATTAAAGGAGTTGATCTGTTTGATTAGTGTGTTTCCATACCGCAGTTGACAAGCCGGAGGGACCTCTGACTTTGAGAGAGAGATTAGGTGTATCACTGTAAGTTAGCAAACCAAGTCAGAGCGACTATTTTAAGTGGCTCGTCTCGACGACGTCCATGATTAGATGAAAAGTAAACAACAGGTTCTTTATGCTAATTAATACATGTAGATGTATGAAGCAAAAATACATTTTAATACTCATTTCATTATTTGACTTCTCTCTTACATGAAAAACTCATTTACCTATTGAGAACTTTCTTCGTAGTTTATTTTCTTTGGTAATTAATTATGTTCCCTTAATATTATCATTAAAACTTTTACCCCTCTTTTTTTTAGATCTTGAGATATTTAATTTTTTAAGTGATTCCATTACAAGCAAACTTCCCGATGGAGTATAATTGTAGTGAATGTAATTTGCCTTGTACGTAAAATACTGTAATTTTAAAAGAGTTTTATTTTGCATATTTTGTAAATGCCACGACTTCACTATGTAACACTGACTTTCCAAAACCGGCGCTCTGAAATTTCATTCTTTTTTTATTCTCTGTTGACTAAATAATAAAAGAACGTGGTGTCCAAATATATATTTATCTTTCATCTTATGTTTAACTTTAAATCTTTATTAATTAATTTATATGGAAATGCTCATAATTTATCGACCTTATTCAAAACTTGTGAAGAGAGGAAGAGAATTATAAATTTAACTGGCAAAAATTAGGCGATTCAAGAAAAGTTTAATGACGTATAATGGTCCAATATGATTATCGAATATGATTATCAGTGACAAAGAACCCACTAACTCCTCTCGAGGACAACAAACTGAAGAGAAAAACAAAGATTTGGTTTGATGTTTGCCTCGTGTGATATTGCATAGGGTTGATGGCAACATTTTTTGTTTAAAAAAAAGAAATAATTCAACTTAATTGATGGGAGGGAACAATTTTTTTTTTATAGAGCCCATCTGGCAATTGCCCACTTGGGCATCAGTCGCCGGAAACACGACAGCCTAGAACTAGGCTACTTTAAAATAAAAATATGAAAACATAAAAATGATAAAAATGTGAAAAACTTAACAATTAGGAAGCAATCTCCGGCAGCGGGGGCGAGGTCTCCCTCACCCCGGTGCAGGAGCGTGCAACCTACAAAGAAAACAATAACAAACAAAGAAAAAAAATAGAACCTTTTTAAATAAAGGGGAGAAGCTCCCCCCCCCAAGTCAACAAGTCCACCAGTCAATGTGCACGCACTCGTCCCGAGTACGAAGGACCGGTGGTAGCGACTCCGCCCATCCCGGTACCGGGACAGGTAACGTGCGCGAAGATCACCCAGACTGGGACATTCGACAAGAATGTGCCGAACAGTCTGGGGAACGACTAGTCGTCGGAAATAGGGCGCAGGCGAGCGCTCCATCAAATAGCGATGCGTCACACGAGTGTGTCCGATTCGGAGACGACAGAAAGTGACCTAAAGCCGTCGCGGCATTGGAGGATAGGTCCATGGGAACAGTGGTGGCGCAATGGCACGGAACTTTAAGTTCCCTTCGACCGTCTCCCATCCTCTTTGCCAAGCAGTCCGAAGAGCTGCCCGTATTCCTGTCATGTAGTCGTTGTGAGGAAGAGCGAAACGCTGGTCCGGTCGCAGAGTACTCGCAGACTCTTTGGCGCCCTCATCTCATCGGCGCGCTTATTCCCCGCAATTCCTACATGTCCAGGAACCCAGCAGGAGATAATCTCGACATCTGCCCGGCTCGCCAAGACCGTGGCGTCACCAATATCGCGAACCACAGGATGCGGAGATTCGAATGCCCCGAGAGCACTCAGGGCGCTTTGTGAGTCGCTATAGATCACAATCCGGTCTCCGAACCGGGCACGTCGTGTAATCTCCCGTACCGAGTGGTTTATTGCCACCAGCTCGGCCGTGAAGACAGATGCAGCGCACGGCAGAGCCCCGCTGACTTCAAACAGAGGGGATACGGCGTGGAAGCCGACCCACTCTTGGGACTTGGAGTCATTCGTATACACTGGCACGGTTCCAGCGTGACACGAAGTGTGCTCCAAAAAGGTCGAACGCAATACTCCCGGCCCCGTACAAGCTTTGGGAGCAGAGGCGTGGCGACAAATAGCCAAATGTGGTACCCTCCAGGGTGGCGTCCTGGGCAGAACCAGAGGCGCCCTTGACCCGAGAGCTATATCTAGCTCTTGAGGGAGTTTCCTGGCCCTAAACCCAAAGGGCTTAGGGTATGACTGGCGTCTCTCGGCGGCAATGGCACCATCGAGATCAGCTGCGGATGCAGTAAAAGCTGTTGGCGACTGTGGGGGGCGCCGGGCTCACGCGTACAGGCGAGTGATGCACTGCACGCGGCGCAGAGCGAGTGGCATCTCCCCAGCATCGACCAACAGGCTCTCAATGGGGGGAGTGCGGAAGGCACCGGTCGCAAGGCAAAGGCCGGTGTGGTGGATCGAATCCACCTTCCGCAATAAACGCTCGGCTGCGGATGCATAAAACTCGCATCCGTAGTCAAGCTGCGAACGAACAAAGGATCGATAAAAAAGTAGGGCAGTAGCCCTATCAGCACTCCAAGCGCTGAACGTCACAGAACGGAGAATGTCCATGGCGCGGGTACAAGAGACCTCAAGGCTGCGAATATGAGCCTCCCAGGTGAGGCGTCGGTCGAATACAATACCAAGGAAACGGTGCGATTCCACCACATCCAGGCGCACCCCATTAAGAAACAAATCTGGTTCGGAGTGAAGCCGTAGATGGCGGCAGAAGTTCACCACCTTAGTCTTGGCCAAGTAAAACCGAAACCTGTGCGCTTCGGCATAGCGAGAGATGCGGTTCAATGCCTCTTGGAGTCGACGCTCCAGAGTTAGCATCTGGGCCGCGCCAAAAGAGATCGAAAGGTCATCCACGTAAAGCGTAGCGAGAACATCCGTCAGCTCCGAGGTAATGCCGTTGATGCTCAGGGCAAACAGTGTGACACTGAGGACACTTCCCTGCGGGACACCCTCTTCCGCATCCTTTGGGCCGGAGAGGGCTCCCCCCACCCGTACGCGGAATCGACGATCTCGCAATAATTCAAATATAAACATTGGAAGGCGTCCCCTCGCCCCCATCGTGTGGAGAATCTCCACGATAGCGTATCGCTATGCGGTATCATAGACTTTCTCCAGATCGAAAAACACCGTGGCGTAGTGCTGTCTACGAAGGAAAGCCCCGCAGACGGCATTTTCCAGTCGGAGCAGAGCATCCGACTTGGAGTGGAATTTGCGGAAGCCGCACTTTGCAGAAAACAGATGGCCTCCGCAGTCCAGGAAAAAGACTAATCTAATATTTACCCATTTCTCCATCAACTTGCACACGCAAGAGGTTAGAGAGATTGGGCGGAAACCAGTCGGAGTAGAGTGATCTATCTCCGATTTGCTAAAGGCGAACACAGCAGCGAATCGCCAGGATCCTAGGATAAGACGCTTTACCCAGATTCTGTTGAAAAAATCTAACAGAAAGGCCATGCCTCGCTCACCCAGGTGTCGAAGCATGGTGTACGGGACATTGACCGGACCATGGTCGGTGTCCGCGCACGAAGCGAGAGCGGAGCGCAACTCACTCACAGTAAACTTGACGTTGAAGAAATCTCCGCCTCTGGAGGTAAATTCCAGCCGGCGGCCTTCCGCGACATCACGACGTGCATTGAATGCTGGCGGAGCAGCATCCCGGCTAAACAATGCAGAAAAGCGGTCACTAAGGATTCCGCCACGGACGCGGGGTCCGAGATTGCGGTCCCATTCTCCTGGAGAACGGGAGGGGGGTCCTGCGAGAACTTGCCCCGAATCCTTTTGACTCACTTCTACACCTCTGCTAAAGGGGTCTTCCCGTTAAGTGAAGACACGTATGCCCGCCAAGAAGAGCAGCAGGCGTGCTTCGAAACATACCGGAATCTAGCCCTAGCCCGACGAAATTCAGCGACAGTGAAATCGTTCGGGCGGCGCCTATAGCGCATGTAGTCATAACGCTTCTGTTTGAGGGCCATCTCACACTCGGCCAAACACCACGGGAGTGGTTGGCGTGCAAAACGACCAGACGTCCTAGGAATAGTAGTCAGGCCCACTGCGATGAGGTTGCCGGAGAAGAACTCAACGGCCTCATCTACCGACCTAAACTCCTCGACTGAGATAGAGAATTCAGTCATTTCCTGAAATGCAGGCCACCGCGCCCGCCCAACGCACTACCGAGGTGGGCTCTCAAGCGGCAGTTGCCCTGAAAATGATATTTGAATGGGAAAAGGATCACTACCATGGAAGTCATTGACCATCCCTCATCAAAAATCAGGCTGTGCATTTGAAGAGCACAAAGACAGATCAAGGCAAGAAAATGGAGCGGTTCTCGGACAGTGATGCGTAAACTCATCCACGTTTAGACACCTATCTCAAGCTCTTCGATCAGATCGGCAAAGACTTGTCCCCTGGGATTTATTGAGTAATCTCCCCAGAGAGGATGCCTGCCGTTCAGATCTCCAAGCAAGAGAAAGGGCCTCGGCAACCGTGCCACGACGCGACGGAAGTCCCCCGCGTCGAAGTGAGCTGACGGTGGAATGTACGTAGAAATGATAATATACCTCCTATCTAGGTGCAGCTGCACAGCCACTGCCTGAAAGGAGGTATTTAAAGAGAAAGGAAGAACGGAGACATCATGTCGAGTGTAAACCGCGCATCCCCCAGCCCGGCCATCCCGTGGTGGTGGGGTCACAAGACCCTTATACCCCGGGCAGGAGGGCAGGGGGCACGCGCCTAGCATGGTCTCCTGCAAAAAAGATAGCTAACGGGAAACGGGACGAGACGAGCCTTTGCAGCTCCTCCCAGTTGGCCCGGAGTCCACGGCAATTCCATTGAAGGAATATGCCCTCCAGGCTTAGCTTGGAGGAGACGCAGGGGCCCTCCTCAAACTGAAGACCCTCACGGGAATGGCCGTACGCTTCCTGGATGCAGAACCCTGGGCCCTGTTGGCCGGACAAAGCGCTGAAGGCGCTGTCGTCTTCGAGGACTTATTGGGGAAGGTTGGACTCGCCATGCTAGTCTTTTCCTCCCTCCGCCTCAAAACCTCAGGCGGGCGTTGCCGCTTCTGGGCGGGGGTCCCTCTTTTCGATGAACCACCGTTTCCAAGCCACTCGCTGAACCTCTAGGCGTGGGCGAAGGAGCCGAAGCTCCTTTGTTGCTGTCCTCCTTTCGGGGGACAGCTTTAGGAACTCCGGAAGATGGCCTGGCGACCAACTTCAGGGGTGTTGCCCCCTGTGAGTCTAACGACTCGGTGGAGGCACGTGGCCGTTTCGGCTTACAGAAAATGGTCACGCTGGGGGGAAAGGGGGGAGCCCTGGTTTTATGAACCCTTTTTGCCGCCAGCTTTACCAGGGGAGCGCCCGGGTTGAGTAGAGCCCGCAGAAGGGCTCCGAATGGGCGCAGAAACAACCGTGCTCGTTGGCCTGGATGGGCCAGGAGCAGAGGGTGGCTTTCTAACTATTGAGGCATATGACGTCCCAGGCATAGCCGGGCGCACCAGGACCAAGTCCTTAGCTTCACGGAATGAGAGTCGATCCTGGGCCTGAACGGCCAGGATTTCTTTCTCAAGGAGATATGCATCACATTGCTTCGAAGAAGTAGGGTGCGGCTCTCCGCAATTGACACACTTGGCCATACACGATTTAGATTTATCGTGTGCGGCCTTGGAGCAATTTATACAGACTTTGGGTGACCCCGACTTTGCACGTCTACAAGATCGATTTGTATGACCGAAGCGGTAACAGTAATAGCACCACCGCGGCAGTGGCACAAATGCCTTCACGCGGTAGCGGTCTTAACCAGCACGCACCGACTCAGGGAGCTTGTCACAGTCGAACGTGACGAAGAGTGTAGAGGGGGTCTCGAGGCCCCTCCCTGTTTTTTTCATCACACGTTTGACCTTAACCGCCCCTTAGTCGGCCAGCTCTAATGTAATGTCCTCAATGGAGTAGTCAACGAGTTCCCTCGCATAAACTACTCCTTTCACAAAGTTCATGGTAGAGTGCGGCGTCACACTCACCGGGAAGCCATGAAGTGTCCCAAAAGCACTTATCTTGGCCACCTCAGCGGGATTCTCCGCATTTGCCAGAAGGCTCTCGCCTGAGAAACGGTTCACCTTAGGCTATCTACCAATTGCACTAGCTAATCCTCTCCTCTAATGGATTATGTTGCCCTTGGCCAACATGGTGCCATCAGTGGCTCGAAAAACGAGGAAGCGTTTGAAGCCAGCGTAACCTCTGAATGAGGGGCCCCGATGTCGTCGCGGCTCCGCCCTGTGCACTTCTGGTCTTAGTCAGGGGCTCAGCAACCGGAGGGGCAGAGGGGCTGGATGTGCCGATCTTGGCTTGGTCGCTTGCCAAAGTGGCAGCAGACCCATCCGTCCCCACAGCCCCTGCAGATGGAGAGGAGCCCCGAGTCTTCTTAGTCTTTTTGGTCTTAGTCTTTTTCTTTTTTGGAGAGGAGGGCGGGGAATGAACCCGCTTCTCACCTCCGCTGGCAGAAGCCCCTAGGCCAGATGGACCGCCTCAGCCAGGTCCTTCTCCGAAATGGAGAAGGTCCTGGTGGTCGCAGGGGCACCGTCCGGAGGAGATCCCTCCCCTCCTTTTATTGCCTCAGAAACCGGATTTCCGACCATGGAAGGCCCTACCGTCTAAGGCTGGGTTTCCTCAAGGACCATGTCTTTCAAAGGAGGGGCCTCCAGTTGGCCATCCCCTCCCAGGACATCGCAAGTCCCCTTGGCAGTGTCGCCAGTCTTGTGTGGAGAGGCACAGGCCTTGACCCCCGGCAAGGTTTAAAATTCTTGCCAGCAGGTCTTTTCAGGGAAGCGACCGAAGTGACCTGGCTTCCCTCTCCCCCCTAAGGGCGTTTGCCCTAACGAGCCGCTTACACGAGGATCGGTCGGCAATGGGCTGCCTGCTGGCTTTCTTGGCAGTCCCCTTAGAAAGAAAAGGAGCGACTGCCGCTGGAAATAGGGAGGTGCCCGAAAGCACCTCCAGAGAAGGGGGGAGGGAGAGTCCCCTTCACCCATAGGCGTAGGAGAGGAGTAAGTCTTCTCTCCGGTTAAAGAAATATGGAGGGTCCCCTGCGCAAGCATAGGAGGGGGGGCCTCCATTTTTTCGATGGAGATGCATGAGGGTGGCTCCTTCGATGTACAAGGGGGAATGGGGAGAGATATTTTTTTTCATACATGGGCATGGTGACCCTCTTTTTTATACGGGACGCAATAGCTCATCACCTCTCGCAGTTGCCCGCACTGCAAGAGGTGCTTACAGGCCTGGCAGAGCCAGTCGCCGCCATTTGGATCCACCCCTCCTGCCTGGTGGCCTGGCAGTCCATCGGCATGGCGGCTCCACCTTGAACACGGCGTAAAACTGAGTGTGAAGAGGAAAGGAAAAGGGATGTGAGAAAGGTATGGGTGGGGATGAAGCAGGTTGTTAAAAACCAACCACCTCAGACCGGAGCTCAGGGGTTAGGGAACATTTTCCCCTTCCCCTCAGCCCCGATCCGGGACGGTTGGCTGAGAAGAAGGTCAGCATCTACCCTGTGAAATTAGAGGCTGACCATAGAAAGTTGTGGGAGAGGTTGTATGAAAAGCGAGGCAACAAGTGTTTTGTAGGAAGGAGAAGAGGCTAAGCTGGGGTCGGACATCGTGTTGAGTCCCGTCATCACGGCGGCTAGGATTGCAAATCGCCGCGCCCCTTACGGGGTGGAAGAGAAAAAAAGAAGCGGCTTCGCCACTCCTTACAAGAGGAGCTTGCCCTTCGCAGGCAGACCTTCAGTTTGTGACCTAGAGCTTATCTGGTCTAGCAACAGAGTTTTGGTCTTAAAAATTTAAAAGGTTGCCAGTACATATTTGTAACACTTTTTTTTCAAACAGGATTTTGGGGAGCTGTTGAATATTAATAGATTTTTTTTCTCTTAGTTTTGTGTTGCCTCAGGTATATTTTAAGTTTTCATCTAAGTTATATGAGTTCCTTTAAAGTTTGAAAAGTAAAATGATGAAGTTCTGAAAAAATAAATATGAGTATCAAATGGTTTGGAATTTTTTAAAAACAAAAAGAATTACAAATGGTGAAATTCAGAAAATTTATTAAAATTTAGACATGGCTGATTTTTATTTTCTTTTTCGTATATTCGAAATTTTCATCAAAGTTATTTCTAAAATAGATTTTAAATTCTAATCTTTTGCAGAATGAAATAGCTAATGGCCCCTAAAAACGAGTAAAGCAAATTGGAATTATAATTAGAACAAATTTAGATGGAGAAATAAAAGAATCGTAAAGATTATTTTTTTCGTATTAAAAAAAAAAATTCCGATGAAAATTTATTCTGGTTTTTAGGCGTAGAAAATAATCATCGATATGAAAAAAACAGGCCAAGAGTACATTATTAGGAGACTAGACAATGGCTTCGCCACTCCTCCCTACGGGGGGAGCTTGCGCTTCGCTACTAAAATGTAAAATTTAAAATCTAAAAAAAAGCAGCCATGGTTAAATTTTTATAAATTTTATGAACTTCGCCAATTATACTAATTTTAAAAAGGAACTCTAAACTAAATTTTCCCCCTTTTAAAATATCACGTTGCTAAAATAAAGTTATAAAAGAAAATATATAAAAATAAATTTCTCAACTTCACCATTTGTAATTTTGGGTGTTTTAAAAAATTCAAAAAATTTCGATACTTATATTTTTTTTATGAAATTTTATAAAAATACATAAGTCATAACCAAACTAATATGAAATTATTATTCAAATACTCAAAAAAATCCCCTTTTTAAATTATAGAGTTAGTGATAAGTACTCGAAACTTTATAAAAATATTTAGACCAAAAGGACAGACCGAAGGTCTTCCTGCGAAGCCCAAGCTCCCCTTGTCTCCTAATAATTTACTCTTGGTCTAGTTTTTTCATATCCATGCCTATTTTCTAGGCAAGGAAAAACCTTTATGGGATATTTTTGATATTCGGAAAAACATCAATCCTCAAAGTTCTATTTTTTTCATCTATATTTGCTGTTATATACGAACAAATACGAAAAAAAACGCTCTAATTAATGTTAATGCATTATATAACCTTTACTATATACTATATGTAATTTAAAAAAATAAATATTCCTAATGAATTAATAATCATATTATTTTTCCTGAACTCTTAGAATCAACTTTGATAAAAGCTTAAAATATACGAAAATGCAGCCTTAATTTTATCATTTTGGGAAGTCTTTGAATCTCTCTCTTTGTCCATCTCTTGTCTTTTAAAAAACTCGAAAACGTTGAATAATAACCTTTAATTTAAAAAGTTTCATTATGTTAAAAAAATTTAATAACATTACAATGACATATAAAGTCACACTTGAACTACAGTTTTTTTTTTTTTAAATCGGAACTTTAAAAAATTGCCTTCCAAAAATATAGTCTTAGGGAAAAATACTGTCATTCAATGAAAGACGACAGGAGAGAAAAAAACCCTCAGACCTAGTAGCAATAAATAAATGAGATCTACCAGCGATACCAAACTCACCGTCCAAAATAGAAAGGGTGGAATTAAGAATTCCAAATGTCGCAAAAGTAAAAATTACGTGCAAATGACCAAATATCTAATTTATTGGTTTGAAAAATATTTCTATAAAGTCTTTTTGAAAATAGTGATTGTATTTGCCTTTTTCCTAACCTCGGTATCCTGCTACAGCTAACATACTTGTTTAAAGTTGTTTTTCTAGTGCCTTTGACGAACTGTGTAAACATTTCCCAGAGGGTTCTAGCATGTATGTTATCGGGACTTGCCTTCTCGTTAGCTTTCATTTGCTCCATTGTTCGTCTAATATCGCTTTTAAATGACTCACATCAAAAGAAAACTTCAGTTAAATGCTAACATTTGTGTCCCTGTATTTAAGGTATACAGTATGTCACTGTTTATTACGAGGGTATATCCTAAATCAAACGACAATAGTTCAAATGACATAATAACATGACGGATGAAATTAGGGATTTTCTTGAATATTTCTTAACAATCTAATCGGGAAAAACATGACTACCATTATAATTTGAACTGGAATAGATGTAAACGAGTATAATGCGGAAAGAAAGGAAATTTAAATGGGTATGAAGGGAAAATTTATAGTTGGAATAAAGGAAAATTTAAATGCGTATTTAAAGGAAATTTTAATGGGCAAGAAAGAAAATTATAAATAGGTAAGAAAGGAAAGTTTAAATGGGTATAAAAGGAAAATTTATAGTTGGAAAAAGGAAAATTTAAATGCGTATTTAAAAGAAATTTTAATGGGCAAGAAAGAAAATTATAAATAGGTAAGAAAGGAAAGTTTAAATGGGTATAAAAGGAAAATTTATAGTTGGAATAAAGGAAAATTTAAATGCGTATTTAAAGGAAATTTTAATGGGCAAGAAAGAAAATTATAAATAGGTAAGAAAGGAAAGTTTAAATAGGTATAAAAGGAAAATTTATAGTTGGAAAAAGGAAAATTTAAATGCGTATTTAAAGGAAATTTTAATGGGCAAGAAAGAAAATTATAAATAGGTAAGAAAGGAAAGTTTAAATGGGTATAAAAGGAAAATTTATAGTTGGAAAAAAGGAAAATTTAAATGCGTATTTAAGGGAAATTTTAATGGGCAAGAAAGAAAATTATAAATAGGTAAGAAAGGAAAGTTTAAATAGGTATAAAAGGAAAATTTATAGTTGGAAAAAGGAAAATTTAAATGCGTATGCAAGGGAAATTTTAATGGGCAAGAAAGACAATTATAAATAGGTAAGAAAGGAAAGTTTAAATGGGTATAAAAATAAAGTTTAAATGGTTTCGAAAACAAAAGTTAAATGGGTAAGAAAGGAAAATTTAAATGGGTATAAAAGGGAAATTTATAGTTGGAAAAAAGGAAAATTTAAATGCGTATGTAAAGGAAATTTTAATGAGCAAGAAAGAAAATTATAAATAGTTAAGAAAGAAAAGTTTAAATGGGTATAAAAATAAAGTTCAAATGGTTTACAAAACAAAAGTTAAATGGGTAAGAAAGGAATACTTAAATGTGTGAGAAAAGAAAATTTAAATGGTTATGAAAAGTAAATTTAAAATGGTAAGGAAAGAAAAGTTAATTGGATAAGAAAGGACAATTTAAATGGGATACAAAATGAAATTTTAATGGTTAAACAATGAAAATTTAAACGGGTAAGATAGAAAAATTTAAATAAGTAAGGGTAAGAAAAAAAAATTTAAATAGGTAAGAAAGGAAATTTTAAATGGGTAAGAACGGCAAATTTAAATGGTTTAGAAAGGAAAACTTAAATGGTTAAGAAAGAAAATTTTAAATGGGTAAGAAAGGCAAGTTTTAATGGGTAAGAAAGAAAAATTTACACATCAAAAGTAACAAAAATAGGACATTTAAGATCGTTGACATTCTGACTCAACTCAAGCTTGAATGGAGCTCTCGTTAGCCTAGTTGTTAAGGCGTTGGATATCCAACGTCGAGGCATGGGGTTTAACCCCAGTGAGAGCGGATACAAAACATTTACCGGCGTCATGAGTCTCCCGCCCATTAGTCGGATACGCTGATACTCCCGTGGGGGTAAGTAGCTTTACATGTATAATGGCGTACATAACAAGCCTCTACACTGCTATCTTTCCAACATACCCACTCTCTTCTTTCTTCCGGATCACTACCGATGTAGTATTAGTAACCCATATGTTGGGAATCATAACCACGTAACCCCGCCCTGGGGTCACGAAGGGTTCTGCCATTGCTCTGGTTGTAGCAACAACACACTAAACCTCCCAGACATCTTTTTGCTCTACGAGGACCTAGCCATGGTGCCTTCGGTCTCACCTGTCTTTGTCATTATTATCTTTATGTACATTTCATTATATAGGGACAAATCGTGCTCCATACCTACCTACTCTAGTTAGTAAATTATGGTTTAGTCCAACGGTCTATTTATGGTCGAAGCAACGTTACACGTGAAAGTGAGATTTGGCTTTCCTGAATTTCTAAAGTCAGGTAATTGACCACCGATCGGATCAGGTAATAACCACCGATAGAATAAGGTAATTGACCACTGATCGGATCAGGTAATAACCACCGATAGAATAAGGTAATTGACCACTGATCGGTAAATGAAAACCGATAGAATAAAGGACCACTGATAGGATTGGGTAATTGACTACCGATCGGATCAAGTAATTGACCACCGATTGAATTTAATTTCAGTTAAATTGCGGAGAAACCAAAATGATATGTTGATAAATAACTACTCTCGCTTTGCTCTGACATTACTAAAACCAGGTTTTAATAGGAAGATTGGCCCGAACAAAAATCCAGACTGAGCTTAGTAGGATTCATTTAAATGCAATCAAAACTTGTGAAGCGAATCAGTTTTATTTAAGGTTTTGATTGCGCGACCATGGAATATATGCAGTCTTATTCTTTCCCTTCAGTCAAATAGTTTAATTATTTCGACCTGAGAGAAATATTTTCTCCCTATTCCAGATTTTAGCCAATTTCCTATTTTTCACACTTTATCCTGTTTTTGATGTTCCAGATTTTTCCGTTTTCGATGATTGCTCGGATGAAGATGATATCGATGTGAAAGTGAAGAGACCAACTTTTGCTGCTGCTTTAAATATGGCTGAAAGAGAAGAGAAGGGAATACTTTTGCAGTTGAATTTATTACGAAATGAATTTTTATGAATCTTTGCCCCAAAGTTTTTATCTGGAATTTGCTTTGTTTTGTTTTTTTTTGCATTCGCGAAAATGAATTCCTAATTTCGAAATTAAAACCAAAAATGTTCTTGGATTGATAATGATGAACCAGGAATTAACGAATCTTGCGATCCCTTCTTTTGATCCCAAAGTGGGAGTTGGGGGCATAATGCCCCATAAAACACTCCCCATCCCACTCCTTTGTGTCTTTTTAATCACAAAACTATCTATCTTTATTCCTACACTATTGGTCTGCCATACCGACGGAGTACAATCCACTGCAGGATCTCGTCCTATCGGGATTCATTATTGGGCAGGGGACCAAGCACACCCTCTTACAATCCCCAACCCCGTGTACCCCTGCTACACTGGGTATTGTACCCTCGTCCTTCTCTTAATCTAATTTCTCTTAAACACTCGCACATCATCATTTACCATTTACACGCCCTTCTCTCCTTTTTTCTTTAAGTCTATTTTCATTATTTTTACTTGCGGCGAAGCGCCAGGTCTAGGTGTAGCATTTTTTTTAAGAGGAGTAAAGTTCAATTGTACCTATTTAGAGCCATGAAATGACCCATATGACCATGGGATATATGGTTATTCACCCTAGAGATTTCAAATCTGCCATTGGATTTGGCGCTAGGTGGTGCCATCTAGTGGAAGAAGCCTCATTTAGCCATTCAAAGGCACTTGTAAGTAATTTGAACCATGGGAAACCATCGATGCAATAACCAATTACCATCTTATTACAAAACGCCGCAGGTCATTGAAGGGACTTTCCCTCTTGTTTCTTTCATGCCTCTGTTACTACATCACAAGATTATTAAAATTCATTCACATTTTCTTTTACCATATACACTCCTTATCCATTATTTTCTAATCCCATCTACTCTCTCACATTCAATATCATTCTCGAATTATCTATTTTAATTACTCCCACTTTCATTTTTTCTCCTTCCACACTAACATTTCACACCCATACATTTAGGTCTGGAGCAGCTGACAACCACGCCAGTTTTTTTGACATATCACACTCAACCACTTAACATTCATTACCAGTGCCTTTTGGGGGGATGGGGGATCCACAACTAAAGACCATTTACTTTTTGCTCCCTCCTCGTCCATATGCTCTCTAACATTCTACTCAAAATTTTAAAATAATAATAATCACTTTTGTTTAGCCCTCTTATTGGCCACATGCTTTCACTCTCATCCACAAAAGAGCAGGTCATCAGCAAACACTAAGGTCATACTTAGCCTTTCACTTTTGATTCTTCTTTGCGTAACGCTTTCCTAACAACCCACCCATCCACACTCTAACCAATTTAACCTCTCAGAGCATAATCCTGTAGTCAAATAGGTTAATATTTCGCACGAAAGCAAATGGAAACATCTTCACCAGAATGCTTTTAAAGAGATAATAAATAAAGCCCTAGTCACTTTTTCATCCAGTTTCGTCTCTCTCTGCCTCATGCATCCATTCTTAACTTACTATAACCCTGTCCTCTCATCGCTGGCTTTCCACCATCGAGCATGAACACATTACCCCGGTTCTTTCCCGCCCTCTTTCCTCCAATGGCAACTCCCTCTCTTACAATTGATCTTAATGAATCTCTTAGATCTCTTTCACGGATCCTTTCTTTCTGACTTATGTTCATGCGCTTTTTCTTTTCGTTCCTTCCACCTTTAGTCTGTCCTTGGTACTCCAATGCTATTCAGAACGCTAAGCAACATAGGGTGGTCAGTGAGAGGCATCTTAGGATTGCTCGTGTTCCGGATCGGGGCGGCTGCTGCCTCCCTCGCCTTTACACTTCCCACCGACGCATATTGCGTCCTGAAATTTGTCCGTGTAACCAGCACTCTCTGTATCCTCTCTGATAGAAAAAAAAAACAACCTACACCCCCTGTTTAAGCTGCTTCTGCGTTTCTCTTCATTTGTGACGCCTGAGTCTATATATATGCCATTATCTTGTCCATTTCTCTACCTTCTTCTCTTTAAAGTCGTTCATATTTAATCTCTCTGGCACTAAACCTTGCCAAGCGGTACTTTCCCCTACCCCTTCCAGACAACTTATTTTTCACATCCGGGTCTTTTAATGAAATTTCATCCCCACTTCTCTCCTCAAGTATCCATGTTCAGTTCCTCCCTGTTTTCCACCCTCATTCCCTAGGTCTCTGTTCCGCCTCTCTTTCTCATATAGTGTGGCACCAACGATTTCATACACCCTGCTTTTTGCACAATTATGAAGAAATCCAGTCTGGACACAAAGTCCCGCTAAACTATAGCCCACCACATGGATTCCAGGCTGGCCCTAACATTTAATTTACTCTTCCAAATAGACCTGACTACCTGAATGTATGGATGTGAAAATTTCTTGAACTCATAGCAGCCCTGTTCTTCTTCGTCGTTTTCATGAATTTGTGAAGGGTTTGGGAGCCACCCTTGACTAGTTCCACGTAAGACATTGTTACTAAACGGTTTCGGAAACTCAACCACGGCAAAACTAAGGTGATGATGGTAGTCACTCCATCGATCATAATGTTCTTCTTCATCTTAATGGAATTCATTGAGGTTCCTGGACCTTGACTGACTCCGCTCATGCCTATCACTCAAACTGTTCCTATCGGGAATGATTTATCAATGTCGGCGGAAGTGGGTTTTAGTGTCCCGCACTGCTCGGCTTTGGTCTGCTCCTCCTTCGTAACCATCCACTGCCCCTCCTTATGTGTCGCTTCGGGCTAGTATATCATTTATATGCCACTGAAACCAAAGAACACCCATCTTTCTGCCCAAGTACGTTTGTTGAGACTATTTGAAATATTTTAACAGCGAACCGCATTAGTACTGAATGACTCTTGGAGAACTGCCGGAAACTCAATGGTGACAAAACTGAGGTTGATGATGGTAGGCACACCTTCGGATGCCCCCCTCTCTAAAAATATAGCTCCCTTTCTTAAACTTTTAGGGTCCCCTTGTCCCCCTTTCCTACTCTGCTAAGAGTGTGGGGTGACATTCGACGGTCAACTCTCTCTTAAAGCTTAATTCGGTAATGTCTGTGACTCTTCCTCTCTGCTTCTGCCGTAATCTTAGTCATATCCGTTCCTATCTTGACCTTAATAGCTTCTAAATCTCTTCGCATGCTCTCGTTACCTTCCGCCTTAACTACACTAATTCCCTACTTTCTGGACCCCTTCCTTTCACGCTTCCACCCCTTCAACTTGTGAAAAACTTTACAACTCGTGTTCTTCACCGAGTGGGTCTCTTCAAGACTATCTCCCATGCTTGCTGAACTGTACTTGCTACCCATTCCTTCCCTCATCCTCTTCACTGTCCCTCTTTTACTTACATTTTAAATGTAACTACCCCCTCATAATTATCTTTGCTCTATATCTCTCCCACCCTTTTCGTCTTTACGAGCTCTGCTCTTTCCATTGCTTGTACCTCGTAGTCGTCCTGGTTCTGCTTTCCAGATTTTTGCTCCCCTATGAGAGGGAAGGATCTGTCTGGTGCTTCATTCTCCTCCGCTTCTCTTGGTGTCTTCGAGCGTGCCTGGTGAACGCAACTCTCCTCTCATGCATTTGCTTGATGGGTAGTCACTCTGTGGAAACCCGTTGACTTGTAGAAAATGCTCATCATTAGTTGCAGACATCTTGAAACAAGCGCGCAAAGAGCGAAGAAAACCAGAGAATACAAAATAAATTTTACTTCTCTGGAACGTATTAACTCGAGCAATCTAACGCGATCTTTGGTGATGCGAGATTGTTGCACAGTGAAATTGCTTTCTCGAAATAAATGTGAGATAGTAAAGGCAAACAGAGTTCACCCAAGCAGAAAGTTAATAAGATTCAGAGGAGTGGCGCTCAGAAAATAAAACGACTGCTTAATACGAAGCGGGGAATTAAAAGAAAGCTGTGATGTAAAAAAATACGTAATGAAGGTAAAGCTGGAACTCCAAGAAATTTATAACACTTTTAAAAAGCTAAAAAGAGTGTTTTATGGTATAAGAGGGGTAGAAATTAGAGTTTTTCTCTTTTGATAAAAGATTGAGTTAATCTTCTGATATTATTTCTTAGAGGAAAGATGATGACCGAATCGAGAAAAAAGAAGAAAACAAGCGAAAAAAGAGAACCGTTTAAAATTGGAACCAATTTCTTTTCACTTATAATCTAAGGACTGGTTTTCAATTGAAGGCTTCCATACAAATTAATTTACAAGTCTGGAAATATTGTCAAATGGTAATGTTGTAATTGTTCAGAAGAATTTTTCAAGGGAAATTAAAAACGAATTGCGTGACATCTGATCACTCTAATTTTTAGTAAGAAATAGATAAATGGGATTTTAAATCGAAAATTGTTCCCTGTAAGGAGAGGAATGTAATGGCAGACAATGACAATTTTACGCCGTCTAATTTACGTAATACAATGAAATAAAGTATAAAATGAAGTGAATTGAGTGAAATTGCTCTAGTTTTTAGCTCAGAGGTCACATTCAAGAATATGAAATTATTGAAGTGAGTCGGAGTTTACGGGATGTACGGATGTAATGCGGTGATGTACATAGTTAATGTGGGGTTAATTAACATACTTTTTATGGATGAAGTGTTAAAAATAAAGTACAAACTCCTCCCAACTCTAAGTAAAATACTAATGAATTAGAGCAGGGGAGGGAAACCTTTTCAGAGTTAGGGCCAGATGAGACTTTTGGAAACAGGCCGCGCGCCGGAGTGACAAATGAAATCCCCCAAATGACCATATATATATATATATATATATATATATATATATATATATATATATATATATATATATATATATATATATATATATATATATATATATATACTAGAATACATTATACAAGATTGTATTGAAAAATATACAAATCAGTGAGACGGTTGGTGCTGCTTGCCATGAAGAAGTGTTTAAAAGTCCGGCTCGATGGATGAAATAGACTACAGAAGAATGTCATTGAAGTGGCGATCCGAGAGTTTTTAGCGAAGGTGCGACTTCGTGTTTTGGAGAAGAGCTGTTCGCAACAGTAGGTACTGCCAAACATGGCCACGATGCGTTGAACATGGGCATTGTATTTTGGAAAATTACTAGAAGGGAGGACGAGGTCGCGGATGAAGGATTCATTGCAGAGGAAAAGGTCTTGAGCATTTTGTGTTTATAATTGCCCCCTCTACAACTTTGATCCTTATGAAACCTTTCGTATAAGTAAGGGAAATGCAGTTTTGTCTCATTTTTCACTCATTTTCACTGCCAGACGCAAGACTCATTCGTCTCTCCCTCCATGAGTCTACTGAGACAGATGCTGTTTGGCAGAATTTATTTATTTATTTGGGGGGGCTGGGGTTTCGCGGGCCAGATTGCAATCTTAATGCCGAGCAAGGTCAGACGCTAAGCCTTTGTGGGCCGGAGGTTGCCCGCCCCTGAATTAAAGGATGCGGATCAGAATTAATGACTAATTCTCAATTCCACTTTGGCTTTTTAGTGTATTTAATAGCACCCTTCTGGCGGCTACCACAAAGGGCATAAGTCATCGTAAATATTTTCCATCCTAATACTAGGTTAAATTATAAAACAAAACAAAACAAAAAACAACAAAAACCCCAGACAAACAAAATCAAAACCATAGTAAAAAAAAATCTAAAAAACAAACGAGAATCAAAACAAAAGAGTCCCTCGGGAAGAATATGTTATAATGATTTCTAATGAGAACAAATATGTTAAATTGCTAATAGGTGGTGGGGAGGGGAGTCTCACCTCAATACCCAAAACCAAAAGACCCCGTTTTTTAGAGTATTTTGGTACGATTTTCGGGTTTCCCGATCGATGAGAAGTCCACGAAAAATCGGGTCAAAGTCGCGTCAAAAAATGCATATTTTAACTAATATTGAAAAATAATACCGGGACCAAATGCGACCGGTGGGGGCCAAATGGGGGCCCAAGACACCCCCAAAGACATTTGGAGACTGAAGCCGCGGGATGAATCTACTGGCGAGGGTATGGTTGAGAGTGTATAAATGACCTAACTTAGGTTTGTTGTAAGTTACGTTAGTGGGAAGTGGATGTTGGAAAGGTGCCTTTGGAAGGAGGCTTGGAACGTGATTCGAGGTTCTTAACCGAGTCGTCGGAGGACGTAGTGAGGAGGACGATGAGGGGCCACACCTTAACATTGTATTGGGTCAGCCTGGAGGACGCTCTTCATGTGACTGTATCCAACAGACAACTCTAATACCCCTAAAAACAACTGTATCAATTCGGTATTTGAACCTTGTCTTTTACCTTCGCAGTACAAGGGATCATTTTCACCCATCCGTGGCACGTGATCGTTTTCACCACCCGTGGGAGCACGTTATATCTTGCAATGGTAAGGGAAACTGCACTGTACCCAGTGATGGTATGCGGGTAGGTGAGTAATGAGTAGCCGGACACCTTCAAGCTATATCGGTCAAGTCTGGGAGACGCTTGTTTTGCTCGGATGAAGAGCGTCCCCCAGGCGTGCCCGATTTAGCGCGAAGGTGGTTATTCGTTGCTATGGTAACCGTAGATTCCCCGCGTAAATTGAAGTTTACTTTATTACTCGAGTCGAGCGAAGGTAACTTGTCACTTTTATTACGTTTTTCAGTCAGTCTTGGGGGGGAGGGGGCTAGAGTCACTTTTATTTCCCTTTTCAAAAGATTTGTCAGTAAACGTTGTTTTATTGACTGAAATTGAGGCAAAATGTGATACAAGGCAAATAGAATAACGTCTCATATTCAGTTATTGCCTGTTTTAAGCATTAGATGTTGCGATGAATTGTTTATTATGCTGTTTGAATCGTCTTATTTTATTTATATATCTTACTTTTACTGTGTATTTTATTCATGATTAATTAGTCCGTTGTTGTTTGTCTCCGGTAGTTATTTCATGTTGACATAGGTTGAAAAACGAATTAAATTGTTGGATGGAGAAATATAAAGATTTCACTGCTTGGTTTGTAAAAGAGGATGGATGTGCGCATGAAGTGAATGAAGGGAAAACAGTGAAATCTAAATTGTGGTGCCTCACCCTTTCTTCGTACGATCTATTTCTAAGTACAGGAATTAATTACCCTGTGAGAGGAAGCTTTTTCGACCAAATAATGTCAGGTTTGATGGTTTTGAGAAGTGAAGGGGCAGAGTAGATGAACCATTTCTCTCCCTCGGTGCCTTTATCTCCTTTTTAGACTAAAATACACTACCGACTACCCAAGGTGTGGTTAAAGCAATTGTTAATATAATATGTTAGCCTAATTAACTCAATCCTTAACCTGCTTTGAATTTAAATATGATTAAATGCGAGATGTGAAGGTGTTACGTCCACCCCAAACGAGCTTCGTGAAAAAGGGGAACGATAAAAACGGAAAACGAACGACGTCCGCAATAAAAGCTCAATGCGAGGCACCGGGTAAATATTGCTAGGAATTATATAAATTGGGAAAATATATACATAAACTGTATTATTGATATTTATAAGTATTAATTTATATAAATATATTATGTGGGCCGCGATTCCTTGGGCACAAAGGATAAATATAGACATGTTTAAGAGCAAGGGAGAAGATTGGAAGCAGACAGTTGAGTAGCAATTTAATTGGATAAGTAAAGTGAAATCTTGATAATTTATGTGTATTAATTTAGATTGAATGTGATGTTAAGTTGGTATTTGGACGATATAAATACACGGGGTATGGGCACACGGGGGCCTTTCTGACGAGTGGAGAAAACACGAGTGGTTTGAGTGTGGGTTTTACAAAGACAAACGGAGCTCGATTCTGATTGGCTAATTTAAATTGCATCACGCAGGGGTTATGATTGGATGGGGAAAGCCGTAGAAATAAGTAGTGAGTAGACACTATTGGAATATCGTACATGGAGGGTCGTATATAAAATAATGTGAGATGAGTAAGTTCTTAAATGGGGGAAATGGCAAGGGCATTTTATGAACTTTTGTAGGAGCTGACTAAAATGACGGCTGCTACACAAGCTTAGTCATAGCAAAGCAAGGCTGTGGTTTCCGTGCGGAACCAAACCGAAATTGGCCACCGAACCAGACCCTTACCGAAAAGCCCTACTAAATACAAACCTTAGGTGTTGGTTGAAATAGACCCTGAGAAAACAGTTTATTGCCAAATTTTATCTTTCAAATCGAAATGATGGGAGAATTCTCTATCTGCGAGGAGGGGGGAACATAGGCCCCCCTCAGAGCACATTTTGCACCTGCATTTGATTCGACTAAAAATTTAGCCGCTATTTTTCCAGGCTCGGAGAAGAGGATCCCCCTCCCCCAAACCCTTTCCCCGACGTCTTTGTTTTGAGAGGCGATGAAAGTTTTGCTTGTGTGAGTGTGTGAGTATAGATTTTCCCTGATGGTAACCAACGAAGTACTCTTCTTTCGACAGGCATCCAAACAGGGGTCCAAACTCACTCACTAACCTAAGGTTCTGTATAAAAATAGGAAACGGTGACTTTAGATTGATTTCACCCGGGACTTTAGGACCCTGAATGGATTTAGCCACCTATCCCAACGACAGCACTTTGCCCTTATTTGAACCCGAGATTTGACGTTTGATTTTCAAAGGACAGTGAGTCAAAATATGTGTCTTGAGTTCGAAAAAGATGCACTGGCAAGATAAGAGAGACCTACATGTGCGGTACAAAGGTCCACCAAGAAACAGCGTCCTGCAAAGAATTTGCCGCCCAGTGTGGGGATTTAGAACATTCGTTAGAAGGAGAATTGGGATATGAATTTTGAACTTTAGAGCTCTTTCTTGTAGATTTAAAATGGCTGTATTAACAACTCGAAAGAAAAGCGACTCTTATGAAGAGGTTTGTGTAGAAGGAGGCAGTCAAACGGAAGAGAATACATGAGAATATGAACAGTGTTTGGGAGTAGATATGATAGGGAGTTTCGGACCAAGATTAAGCAAAGCTTCCTTGAGATTCGATTTTAGGCGCCATCGGAATTGCTAGAGTAAAGTGAAGTGAATTTAGAATTCCTCGAAAGGTCGTTTAATTTAAATTTTACTTCGGAGTCGAATTCAATTTGAGACGGCAATTCTTCTTCGAAGAAAGGGTCATTCACTTCGTCCACGTTGAATGAAAGGTAAATCTGATTTATTTGTTCATTTAAATCTTCTACATCAATAAATGTAGTTTTCACTCAATCAACTTAATTACGCAAATCAAGTTCGGAATTGTAATCTAAGTTAATTTCTGCATTGGTTTTATTTAGAATTAGGGTAATCCTTCTTTAAATTAAATGACGACTTTTAAATAAATGCGAAACAGAATGTTCGAATTCGGATCTAAGAGAGACTAAATTCTCAGACGCTATTTTGTATAAAAATGAAATTAGGGAAAGGAAATGAAAAGCGAAGTGGAGCAAGTACTTTAAGAAACCTCAATAGTTGAAGAGAAAGGAATAGAAAACCACTAAAGGAATTTACAGGACAAGTACGTATGAATTGCAAACATTGGAAAGCAAGAACAATTTTTAGGATGATTGCGTCGTGTGGGCTAAAGAGAAGTAACCATCGAGTGAATCACCGGAGAGACACATTCCCCCAAATCAATCAGAGCGAGCTTAACTTTTCCAATTTGTTAGTATCGGCCCCGTTCTCCCCCGAACTAAAGGGGATTGTCTTTACTTGTTAAGGAAGAGCTTTATGGTAGTCAACGAACTCTGATTGATTGTTTTGGAATAGTTGATTGCCCTCATAGAACTGTTTTGAGAAAAGTTGAGTCCCACATTATCTGGTAAATAATTGTTGAAATGGAATAAAGACGAATTTAAACATAAGGAAATTAGGTATTGTTAAAGTTTGATAAGAAGAATTAATTCAAAACGAGGCTGCACGCTGCAGTCTGAAAAGGCTTTAATTGAAATGACAACCAAAGTTTTCTGCAACGTAAATCATTTGTAAGTACAAGGTTAGACCAGTACAAATTAATGAAGAGATAAGCTCTTAACTTATTCCCGTAAATAGCCTAAATTGACTTTCCATTAATTCACAAACACTTTACAAATATTATAAAGAGTTTTTCTGATTTAACTCTCTATTTCAATGAAATTGGGCATATGTTTAGGAAACTGACATATTTTTTTGTTTATTTCTTAATTATGATACACAAATAAATTCTAGTTTCACGAAATTGTTGGAGGCCGGCCTGCCCCCTCCGTCATTTTCAGAGAGATATTGGCATGCCGGCTTCAATGGCGTTTACCATAGGTCATAGACCCATTGATTCCCCTATCAAGATCCTCCACACCTGGAGATAATGGTCATTTGGAGGCCTCTGCAGATGTAAGAAATGGTCCCGTAAGTGCCCCACCCCAGATAACTGTCTTCTCTGGGGGCAAACAATAACTGGGTGGGACACTTACACAACCTCATGAGGTGACAAGGGCCTGTGAGTACTCACGATGGGGATGGACCTCCTACCTCGGGTGGGGTCCCATTTTCATCCAAATCCTTTCCCATTTCGGAGAATTATAGGGCTTAGGCTGGTTTGTTCGGTCTTGGAATCCCTTCTAGGTTGGCTGAGAAATGGACTCATTCCACAACTTCTTCTCTTAAAAGTAAAAAATGAATGTACAAAGACTTGCAAATCCAGCCCTGGGGGTGCATTTAGGCGGGAAGGGTAAAACCGAAAACACTAAACTCTCAGCTATGTTGAGTGGAGCATAAACGACATCTCGGATCATCATCGAGACACTGCCCGGCGTTTTGGAGCCCGCTGGCTTCAAACAATTCATTCTTTTCAAATCCACTGATTGCATTATTTTGACCTAGGGTCACAAGTTCCACCAGAGTGGCTCTAGCAGGGTAATTGTTAGGAACCAAAGGTCATCCGTTTCTCGGGCGGGACTCTTCTGGTGAATGCAGCGAACCCTGCCTTGTTTATTCATTATTAATAAGGTTCTGAAGGAGAATGAATATGAAATTAGAAAAAAAATTATAACATGTATAAAATTCTAAAAAAATATTCTATATTTTTAACTCATATTAAACATGATAAACATAAATAGAAGTGTTTTTGAACAAAATGTTGTATTTGACTAAAATAGTGAACTCATGGACAACCTGTGCTTAACAGGAGAGAAGTTAATTGGAAAGGTGAGATGAGATTGCTAAAGTTATTTTTTTTAATTTTAGGAACCCGTCTGGCGACTGCCTACTTGGGCATAAGTCGCCGTAATCACCACAGCCTAGGAGTAGGCTATTTTAAAACAACAATAGACAAAGCAAAAAAAAACACCAAAAAACAGGATCAATAATATAAAAGGAAAAACGAAAAGGGCAACAAGCAGGAAGCAAGCTCAGGCATCGGGGTGAGGCCTGCTTGACCCGGCGCAGGAACGTGCGACCTACGAAGAAAACTATAAAAAAACTAGTTAAATAAAGGGGAGAAGGCCGGCCTTCTCCAAAAAGTTTTTAAGTCTACAAATCAATGTGTACGAACTCGTCCCTAGTACAAAGGATAAGCGGTAGCGACCCCGTTGATGCTAAGAGCAAAGAGTGTGACACTGAGGACACTTCCCTGCGGGACACCCTCTTCCTGCTCCTTTGGGCCGGAGAGGGCTTCCACCACCCGTACGCGGAATCGATGATCTCGCAAAAATTCAGATATTAAGATTGGGAAGCATCCCCTCGCGCCCATCGTGCGGAATCTGTGTGATACCGTATAGCCATGCGGTATCATAGGTCTTTTCCAGATCGAAAAACACCGTGGTGTAGTGCTATCTACGAAGAAAGGTCTCGCAAACGGCATTTTCCAGTCGGAGCAGAGCATCTGACGTGGAGTGGAACTTGTGGAAGCCACACTGTGCAAAAGAAAGATGGCCTCCGCTGTCCGGAAAAAAGGTTAATCTAACATTTACCAATTCCTCCATCAACTTGCACACGAAAGAGGTTAGATAGATTGAGCGGAAACTGGCCGTGGTAGAGGGATCTCTCCCCGGTTTGAGAAAAGCAAGCACAGTAGGGATACACCAGGAATCTGAAAGGATACCCTATACCCACATCCTGTTGAACAAATCTAACAGAAAGGCCATGCCTTGCTCACCCAGGTGTCGAAGAATGGCGTACGGGACATCGTCCGGACCATGAGCGGTGTCCGCGCACGAAGCAAGAGCGGAACGCAACTCACTCACAGTAAACCTGTCGTTGAAGGGTTCTCCGCCTCTGGAGGTAAAGTCCAGTCGGCGGCCTTCCGCAACATCACAACGTGCATTGAATGCTGGCGGAGCAGCATCCCAGCTAGAGAATGCGGAGAAAGCGGTCGCGAAGGATTCCGCCACAGACTTGGGGTCAGAGATTGTGGTCCCATTCTGCTGGAGAACGGGAGGAGGATCCTGCGAGAACTTGCTCCGAATTCTTTTGACTCGCTTCCACACCTCTGCTAGAGGGGTCTTCCCCGTTAAGTTAAGATACGTATGCCCGCCAAGAAGAGCGGCGGGCGTGCTTCAAAATATACCAGAACCTAGCCCTAGCCCGACAAAATTCACCGACAATGAAATTGTTCGAGGGGCGCTTATAGCGCATGTAGGCATAGCGCTTCTGCTTGAGGGCCGCCTCGCACTCAGCTGACAACCACGGGATTGGTCAGCGTGAAAAAACTGCCATACCTTCTAGGAATAGTAGCCAGGCCCGCGGCGATGAGGTTGCCGGAGAAGAACTCAACGGCCTCATCTACTGACCTAAACTCCCCGACTGAGATAGAGAATTCAGTCATTTCCTGAAATGCAGACCACCGCGCCCACGCGAACACCACCGGGGTGGGTTCTCGGGTGGCAGCAGCCCAGAAAATGATATTTGAATGGGAAATTGATCACTACCATAGAGGTCATCGACCACTCCCCAATCAAAATCGGGGTGTGCATCCAGAGACAACACAAATCGATCGATGCAGGAAAATGAATCAGTTCTCAGGCAGTGATACGTAAATTCATTCACATTTATGACACCGATCTCAAGTTTGTCGGTCAGGTCGGCAAGGACTTGATGAAGGGGATTGATAGAGTAGTCTTCCCAGAGGGGGTTTCTACCGTTTAGATCTCCGATCAAGAGATAGGGCCTCGGTAACCGTGCCACGACTCAGGGGAAGTCCCCTGCGTCGAAATCGGCTGGCGGTGGAATGCGGAAATAACAGTATTCCTCCTATTAAGGTGCAGCTGCACAGCTAGTGCCTGAAAGGAGGTATCCAAAGCAAAGAGAAGAACGGAGACATCATGCCGGGTGTAAATCGCACATCCTCCCGCCCAGCCACCCTTATACCACAGGTGGGTGGGCAGGGGGAATGCGCCCAGCATGGTCTCCTGCAAAAAGATAGCTAACGGGGAACGGGACGAGACGAGCCTCCGCAGCTCCTCCCAGTTGGCCCCGAGTCCACAGAAATTCCATTGATGGAATATGCCCTCTAGGCCTAGCTCGGAGGAGACGCGGGGGGCCTCTTCGAAGAGAAGACTCTTACGGGAATGGCCGTACGCTTCCCGGAGGCAGATCTTAAGGTGCTGTTGGCCAGATAATGCGCTGAAGGTGCTGTCGCCTTCGAGGACTTATTGGGGGAGGTTGGGCTCGCCACGCGAGTCTTCCTCCATCCGCCTCGAAATCTTAGGCGGGCGTTGCGACTTCGGAGGCTGAGGGGGGACAGGCTCTTTTCGAGGACCCACCCGGCCCACCACTAGGCAGCCAGGAAAGCAAATCGCCGTGCCCCTTACGAGGTTACATGAGGGAAGGATAATATCCTTTGATTTAAACCAAAAATGTCTAGCCATGTATCATAGATCCCTATTCACCTTTATTAACGCCTTTATTAACAGCTTTATTAATATCTTTATTAAGGCATTTACTAAAGTCTTTATTATTGCATTTTGAGACTTATAAAACTGTTATTAACGCTTTTATTAACGCTTTTATTACGACCTTTATTAACACCTTCACTAAAACCCATATTAACGCTTTTAGTAATGCCTTTATTAATGCCTTGAGTAAGACCTTGATTAGGACCTTTATTAAGTCTTTTAACACTATTAATAACATTTTTATTAACATCTCTATCAACACCTTTAATAACGCCTTTATTAGCGCCATTATTAACACCTTTATTAACGCCATTACTAACACTTTTATTAACACCTTCATTAGTTCCTATATTAGCGTTTTTATTAACACCTTTTGAACGCTTCTATTAAAGCATTTATTAACAGCTTTATTACCGCATTTATTAACACCTTTATTGATGCCCTCATTAACCCCTGTATTATGCGATTATTAAAATCTTTCTACACATATTAACCACTTTATCATACCTCTATTAATGCCTTCATTAACATCTCATTTAACACATTTATTAATGCCTTTATTACCGCCTTTAATAACGCCCGTATTAACGTCTTTATTAAAGTCTTTATTAGCGCATTCATTAATACCCTTAGGAACATCTATATTAATAACTTTCTTAACACCTTAACTAACCCCTTTAGTCCACTTTTATTAGCATTATTAACGTCTTTATTGACACCTTTATAAGCCTTTATTAATGTTTTTTAACGCCTTTAATAACACATTTACTAACAATTTTAACTCCTTTATTAATTAACGGCTTTATTACCGACTTTATTTATACCTTTCTAAAACATTTATTAACGTTTTTTAACGCAGGTAATAAATCTTTATTAAGGCATTTATTAACACCTTAATTATCATGTTATTAACAGCCATATTATGAGTTTTATTAAGACCTTTATTAATGACTTTTTAACACCTTTATTAAGGCCTTTATTAACCCCATTATTAACACCTTGCAACGCCTTTCTTAATGCATTTATTAAAGCCTTTCTTAAATCTTCTATTAATACATTTATTGACCTATTTATTAACATCTTTATACACACCATGATTAAAGCCCTTTAAACATCTTTATTAACACCTTTAATAATGCCTTTATTAACTCCACTATTAAAGCCTATATAAAGAACTTTATTAACGCCATTATTAACACCTTTATTACCGCCTTTATTAACACATTTATTAATGCCTTCATTATTAACACCTTTAATAATGCCTTTATTAACTCCACTATTAAAGCCTATATAAAGACCTTCATTAACGCCATTATTAACACCTTTATTACCGCCTTTATTAACACATTTATTAATGCTTTCATTAACGCCTTTATTAAGATATATACTAACAATTCGATTAGCACCTTTATCAGCGCCTTTTTAACACCTTTATAATACTTTTATTAACACCTTTAATAATGAATTTATTAACACATTTTTACAACTTTTATTTACGCATTTAATAATAACTTGACTATCACCTTTATGATCGCTTTATTTACACCTTATTATTGCCTTTATGAACGACTTCATTAATACCTTTATTGAAGCCTTCAAGAACACCTGGGGTAGATGGGGCAGTCTAAGGAAAACTACTGTATCTAACCAGAAGGTTTTCCTTGGACTACGCCATCTCGAGCATTTAACATCCAAGTTTAACAAAATTCTTCACTCTACCCTCAACAACCATTTCCCTCAATGCCAATTCATTTGTATAAATTTCAACCCTGTATCGTTGAATTAATTTTTTCTCCATAAGGAGCCAATTCCTGTGGGCTTGCAATCCTGTATAGTTTACAATTATACATGTACGACCTGCCACAGTCGTTATGTAGGCCAAACTGGCTTACAACTCAAATGCAGAATCGCAAAGCACTTAGGTTTGTATCATAGGACTGGTATCCCCATTTCTAAACCTGAAGCCTCTTCCATCAGGCAACACTTGGATGATCCTCAACATCCTCTTAATCTTCATCCTTAACTTGTCCCGATTTTAAAATCTTAGAGTCACTGTACATCAATAAAATAAATCTTATCATTAATAATTACACCTCTTCAATTAAAATATTCACTACATTAACTAGCCAACCGACCAACCAAACAAATCCCGTTAGTAGTTTTCTATTGTTAGTTAGTCGATTGCACAACTCCAATGATAAAGGTTAGTCCTTCTGTTTAATTCTTTCACATTTGTTTTCGGGGTTTTTTTTATAATTTAATATAATAGGTTATTTTATTGTTTATTTCAGTTACCTTCAATTTTTAATACTCAAGTCAGTTTATGTTAAAACTTAACTTCTTCCTCTTATTTTTTCAAGATTACACTGAATAGTATTAAGTAATTCTATATATTGTAAATTTGGTTTTTACTTTCCTTTCAATATTTGTCAATTTTATTGATTTACTTTGCCTTCTCCCGCTTTTTTGGCCATTATATAATGCATTTTTCTAACTCTTTAACTGTTATTGTTAATATTTCTTCCCCTTCTCATTAATCTATACAGTCGCTGATGATGGTTCTAGCGAAGGTCCGAAACGTCCGGCCAATAAATGATTAGTGTAATCTCCTGGGTCTTCATATTCCTACTCCATACCAGATTTCCAAGGACCAAATCAATTATGAGTATATATATATATATATATATATATATATATATATATATATATATATATATATATATATATATATCGATGCGTGTAGGGAGCTCCCGCAAATCACTCACGCAGGGTATCATCCATCCGTGCAGGTAGTTTTATCATCATACATCACCGCAAACATAACCAATTTACAGCAATACTCTTTTTTATTATATCTTTCCTTCGCGCACACACAATACATATCTCATCCGTCTCCAGGAATCCGCCAAAAAGGTGTTTTTTTTTAGTCCAAATTAATTAGTAATATCAAATAAATCATCTCAGGTGTTTGTTACATTTATCTTTTGGGCTGACAATGCACAACACACCGCTCACATGATCCTCTTTAATCATGTTTCCTCCATTTTGAAATGTCACACAACCTACTTGTTTAATATTTCCCTCCCAAACCCACCATCACGATCCCACGTCATTCTTATACACAGAAATCATGTAATCTTTGTTCAGTATTTTACCAGCAAATTCGCTCCTCACCGCGCCATCCATCTCATACTCCTTCTGCGGAAGAACAGCTTCATTTATAATGGCGGCAGCTAATTTCTTTTGACGATAATAAATCCAAAGGAAGTCACGACGCTGAGGCGGAGTTCTGATTAAGGATGGAGTCTTATGGAATTCCAGCCCGTGCTAAAAGCCTGCGTGTTGTAATGCCTTGTTGCGATGATGGACGGGAAAGGAGGGGTAACTTAAAGTGGCTAATGACACGGCACCTCTTTGCAACCGTTCCTTTTCCCTTAATTAGAACCACTGAATATCCTTTAAAGGGGAGGAGGAATCACAAAACTAAACGAATTTCAGTACCACTTTTCAAAGGGTTTTATTTTTTTGGTAAAATTTAAGGTTTTGAAGTTTAATTCATATTGTTGGAGTTATCCGCGTCAGGAGTTTCTTACGTAATGTCTGGAACATGATTTTAGGATTAAAATTCAATGTAAATGGAAGTTATCGTAGAATATGTTTGAAGACAATACATCATCATATTACTAAGACTCGTACATAATTATGGATTATAAGTACGATTTTCATGTATTGAACGCCATATGATTGGTGAGGTACAGGTCGCAGTGGGTTATTTTTAGCCCTTGGAAACTCTGAATTCCGCTCATGCATGTTGTCTGGCGTTGGTTCTCCCTTTTTTCTCTCATAGTAGAGTCAGTTATGCATCGTTTGTGAAGGAAGAAATAACATAGCTTAAGTCAATCGTCCAAGAATTTGGAAAAATCAAGTTGTGCAGCTTGGTACTTACGTCTCGAGTTCCAATGAGAAGATCTCCGAGTGCTTCGGTGTCAATCTGAGGACGTTGCAGAGAATCAGGAAAGAGTTGGATGGGTTAGGCTGTGATCCCGAGGATACAGCGGCTCAAAAACGTCCTCATTCTAAATGTTCTGAATCACCGAATTGGTTGCACAGATCCAGGCCATCATTAACAACGATCCCAGCAAACAATGCGCTCCATAGCCAGGGATAAAGGAGGGTCAACTTGTGAACAAACTTAACCTCCCCCTCAAGCCTGGCATGCTTTGGTTCTCGCCAGACGAAAAGGATTTATGCCACGCCCATAGGTGGTGGAGTCGCAAGACAACCCCTGGCTTGTTGTGGCCCCCGAGGATGTACCGAATGGCATGAAGACCAAGCTCCAGGGGTCCATATCATGGTGGTCAGTAGCGAGGGACACGTTATGGCCTCGTTTATCCTCCAAGAGGACTACATAAAGTTCCCGGGGTAGTTGGTGAAGCCCTGGATCAAGAAGGGGGCCGTTGGAAGGCTGTGTGTGTGGTGGAAGGACTCTGCACGCTACCACACAGGCAGGAAAAGACTTTCTTGGCTGTCAGACAATTTCTTCGACCACATCACTCACAACATCTGGCCCCCTAACTCCCCAGACTGCAACCCCCTGGGCTATTAAATGTGGGGCGTGATTGAGAAGACCAACAAGTCTCTGTGCACTACCAAGGTTCAGTTTAGAGGTCCAGGATCGCCACAGGGTTCACCCACATAATCCTGAGAGTGATCGAGAAGGCCTGCAGCAGGTTGAGAGGCCGCCTGAAGGCCGTGATTGAGGCCGACGGCGATTTATTTGAATAAAATGAAGAGTCCAGCAATCCCTCAATTCTTCTTTTTTTTTTAACTGGTAAATATAGAAGAACTCTGTGTCATTTTCTTTTATATTGAAGTTAGGCGACAAATCCACCCCGCACCCTGTACAACATCTTGAGAACGAGAATAATTATCATCACGTTCTTTCTTAACAAATTTATCCTTCGATCCTTCTATGCATGGTAATTACCACAAGGAAAGAACTAATAATAATTAGTATGAATAATTTCAAATGGTTTTAATAAGTAGAGACAAAGAAAGAACTAAATTAGGGGAATTTTGAAAGATCGAAAAACACTAAATTACTCGAACAAAAGAACTAATTCGGAGGAACTTGAATGGATGGGTGGGGCGTTGGATATCTGACGTCAAGGTGCGGGATCGATCCCAACGGGCGCGGACACAAAACTTTTAGCGGCGTCATGAGCTGGCCACCCATCGGGCAGATACGCTGATATTAGCCCCGCGGAGGTATTCAATTCCACACGGATCATGCATATAGACAATCTTAACACCGCTATCATTCCCCGGTCTTCATACCACGACATTCTCTTTCCTTTGTTTCGGAACCCCGTTGATGGAGTAGGAAGGATGCCCACTGTGAGGTCAATACGAGCTCAAGGATCGATGGTGGTGGTAAAACACACAATTCCCACCCCCAGCAATGACCGGCCACTCATGCCTTCGGGTTCACCAGGGAATGTCATTCTGATCTTTGTGTGTATTGCATTATCCGGTTCGGGGTATCTCGGCTACGATGCGAGGGACAGATGGCGCTACCCAATTAATAATTCTGGAAAATTACCACTAATTTCAGCAATTCAGGCAAACTATTAAAGAGCTAAAAGGGAAATTCAGATGTCAATACACATCGTTTGCTCCTTTCATTCTCCACCGAGATATTCGGCAACCATCTGGGGCTTAAGCGGCTACCATTGATATAAATGAACGGTCCACTCATAGCTAGGAAATAAAACCACGTAAGAGCCAATTGAAAGGATGGATTACGACATTACCAAGTAACCTGAAGTAGGTCCTCCTCTTTCGAGGTGCAGCATCAGAGACAATGACTACCCTGTACCCGGTAGCGCGAGAGGTACAGGGTTCGGGGCTTCCCCAGACTAGGACGTTCAACAAAAATGTAGCGCAGTGTCTGGGGTACCAAAGAATCCTCGTGGAAGAGTTCAGAAGAGCGTTCCATCATATAGCGTTGCGTTCCGGGAGTGTATCTGATTAAGAGACGACAAAGCAAGTCTTGAACTCGGCGAGGTGTTGGGGATAGGCCCATGGGAACAGTCTGGGCGTGATGGAACAAAACTTTAAATTCGCAGGCGGCGTCTCAAGACTGACCTGATCCTTGCCATGTAGTCAGTGTGGGGATGAGCGAAATGTAGGTCCGGTTCTTCATTCTGTACAGGTAGTCTGGCCCACTCATCAGAACACTCGGCCCCAGTAACCCCTTACATGTCCATAAACCGAGCAGAAGACAATCCCATCAGCCTGACGTAGCGTCACGAGTACTATGACCGAGATTATGTAGCGATTCTAATACCTCAAGAGCACCTAGCGAGTTCTGTGGGTCGCTTTGGCTAATAAAATCTTTCCAGAGTCGGGCGAAAGAATTTTTAACGCGTGTCTAAACACGGGATACTTGCCAGATGCATCACGGGAAGGACCAGACGTTGAGAGAGAGAGAGAGAGCTACCGACCAACTTCACTGCTAGAATTTGGTGGGAAGCTCTTTGAGAAGATCCTCGACAGAAAACTGGTGTCTCACCTGTAGGAGAACTCCCTCTACAGTCCATATCAATTCGGGTTTAAAAGGAGGCGAAGTACGGAGATAGCGATAAATGTCATCACAGAAAAGCTAGCACAAGTAAAACGGAAAAGGAGTTACGTGGACATTGTTTGTCGGGATGTGTCAAAGGCGTTTGATAAGGTGTGGAAACGGGGAATGCAGCTCAAGATCTTACAGCTTGGCCTAACTGCAAACTTTGAGAGAACTCTCTGTGACTATGTCATGGAGAGGGTGGCGTATCTCAGTATGGGGTGCACGGACGGACTGAAGTTTCCGCTCACTGCGGGCCTCCGGCAGGAGGGTGTCTGTCCCACATTCTCTACTCGATATACACTGCGGACATCCCAGCACCTGTGAACCCCACTTGCCTCAACATTCAATTCGCCAATGACTTCAGCCAGATAATAACATGTCTTTGGAGGAATGCGCCTCTACGAGGCCCAATGGAAAATTAGAACCAACCAGGAGAAATTCAAGGTAGTCCCACCGGCAGCAGGCTACTTTCTGATGTCAGAGCGGGGGGAGGGGAGACGGGATAGGTGCTATCCTTACACCACGGAGTGCAATGTACTCGGAATAAAAATAACTTCAACCTAATACAGGAAGCACATCATAGAACGAATTTCTAAAGCCTCAGCTGCAGTTCGAACTCTATTCATGTTCAGAAACCTCCGAGAAAGCAAGAAGAAAAAGATCTACTCTCTCTTGTGTCTCGAAGACATAAAAGAAGAGACTACAAACTGTGCAGGATAAATGCGTGTAACTAATTACGGGGACACGTAGGCTGGAAAGAAGACTCCAAGAAGGGCTGCACAGGGAAGCGGGAATAACTCCCAATAACCAAGTCATAGAAGAACGGACACGGAATATGCAGGAACTAGTTAATCGAGAACTGAATGAGGAAATCACTTAGATGATTAACCAGAACAGAAGAGCTGTATGTCGAGCCAGATTTCCAAGCTCCGCTAACCTGATGGCTGGCGGAGCCGAAGTGCCGTTCTACGCATGAAGGAAGCGACCAAACCAACCAAGACTAAATATAACTCCGAATTGCGAACACTCATCGAACTTTGACAAAAAACAATCTATCAAGACTCATCAACCAAACGAGACGAGAAGGAAAAAGAAAGGAAGAAACAAATGACACTAATTTTACACACGAAAAAAAAAAAACAGCAAAAACCTAAGCACAAAACTAAAGTAATTTATTACATAAACAACACCAACAGCAACAAAAACTACACAAGAAAATAATGCAAGCGATAGGCCTGACGACTAGGTGCCTAGCATCCCTTTGCACCCTTCTACACTTCTTTCTCTGTCCATCACTTGTCTATTTTCAGCTATCTATCTATACACCCTTTTTTTGTCCCCTACACACAACTACTCACCTAGATCAATTCGAATTCGGGCGTGGCGCGAAATTTCCGGTACCGAGTATTGTTCAAAATTAATTTAAATTTCAAAATTATAAAGGATGGTTGGTAATTTACTTTATATTTACGAACTCATGCAATCTAGGTTTCCTGTGATAAAACGTATCTCAGATAAGAACGAAAATGTGTTCGGGAATAATCCGCCTTCGTTTTTAGCCATTTGAACAGCGTCTCATAAGAAGTTTCTTGGCGTACATCTTTTCAACTTTTTCTTTATTCTCTATTATGTGTCGAGAGATGAAAGAGATTGTGTGTTTGTGTGTGTGTGTGTGAGAGAGAGAGAGAGTGTGTGTGTGTATGTGTGTTTGTGAGAGAAAGAGAGTAAATTGACGCGAATTTACGGAACCAAATTTCATCGGCCCTGTACCTTTCGCCCTTCTTTTCTTAACCTTGGCCTTTAATAAAATGAAAGATAGGCGCCAGAAATGACGATACTTGAAACCTTTATTTCCACATCGAATCTCGCCAGCGAAAATTAAAAAGTAGGTGAAAAGAATTGAGAAATTATTTAGTAAAAAATAAAAATTTCGCTGTGCAAAAGGTGTAGTTGCAAAGAAGGTAATACGGCCATGTGCACAAAGTTTCAAAGAAATTTTTTATTAATCTGGTACTAGCAGATAAAGTACTATGGATATAATATATCTAATGAAATACAAAACTACGAAGGAAAAAACATTATCCATAACACTATATTTTAAGAGGGGGAATTTTTTTGAGGATTTGAATTATAATAGATTTCTTTTTATCTTAGTTTGGTTATGACCTAAGTAAATTTTAAGTTTTTATTCAGTTATTTCAGAGTTCCTTTAGAGTTTGAAAAAAAAAATAGTGAAGTTCCACAAAAATAAAATGGGATTATCGAATGTTTTGAAATGTTTTAAACCAAAATGAATTCCAATTGGTGAAGTTCAGAAAATTTATTAAAATTTAGTTATAAATGCTTTTTACTTTAATTTTTAGTATATTCGAAAGTTTTATCGAAGTTATTTCTAAAATAGATTTTCAATTTTAATCTTTATCAGCAGGAAATAGCTACTGACCCTAAAAATATGAGTAAAACAAAATGAAATTATTACAGCAAATGATTTTCCGTATTTAAAAAGAATTCCGATTACACTTTTTTCTTCTGGCCTTTACGTCTCGAAAAAAAAGCATGTGGATATAGATTTTGTCTAAAAGTTTATTTAGAGATAGAAAAATGAGAGCGCAGGATTGTTTTTCCTCTAGAGTTGAATAAAACAGGCATTAGGTACCTTTTTTCGTATATTTTAAGCTTTTATCCAAATAATTTATGTTACCATTTTTTCTCACCTTATTTTTTTAAATTCCTGAATATAAAAATAATGATGATAAAGTTTTGAATAAAATAAATTTAAAACTAATTGTATACGAATAAGTATTTAAAGACGAGATTATTAATAAAATTTTAGAAGAAAATAAAGATAACGATTAAAAAGTGAAGATTAAAAAGAAGTTATTCAAAAAGATATGGAAAGTTTTCTACTTGGAGAAAATATAGAAAAGGAAGAATTTGACACTAAATAAAAGGTAACTGCTTAATTCAATCCTCCTGTAAGAAGGAATGGCGAAGTTGCTCCTCTTATTACACTGGTCTGCGTCAAAAATGTACCTTAGGTTTTCTGTAGTGTTTCTTAATAAAATTGACCTCCTAAATCCGAATCTGGCATTCGTTTTCCTCTATCAGGTCCAGTTTTGCGATACAGGGGGTGATAATAATTTTATAGTTTATACATGGCCTATATTACATCAAAATTTCAATAGTTTTTGCACTACTGTATTCACAGTAAATTTTGTGTACATTTTAAGTAATTATGTTAATAAGTTTATATTTTTGTAGGTTAGGAATTGCTCAGCATTATAATAATAAGAATAATAATAATAATAATAGTGGTTGAGTTAAAAATTAACAGAAAATGTAAGAATAGCTCCGACAGATTTTGCTATGTTTGTGGCAAAGTGACTTTTTCCGAGCAGCAATGTACAATATCTCCTGTAATTAAATCTTTGTATCAAGCATAATTTGGAGTAAGGCTAGGAGATTAAGATAAAAGATTTGCACCACATATCTGCTGCAAGGGATGCTACATAAGTTTAAGACGCTGGAGTCAGGGCGAACAGAAGTCTCTCTCTTTTCGTGTTTCCATGGTGCGGAGAGAGGGCAACGACTACACTACAGATTGCTATTTTTACATGAAAAATCTTAAAAGTGAGCATTGTATCAAGTATTTAAACTTTCTGTATTATACTGCCTCCTGACAATGTCAGTATTATGCATAGACTTAGCATAAAATTAAAAAAACTAACATAGTTCCCTTCAGCATGAACATATCTTTTACTAAACATTTATGTACTATCTGCAACTCTAAATCAATTCCTTTATGTAATATGCAATTATATTTTCCACAGGTATAAATAAGAAGAATAAACATAGTGTGGCATATCCGGATGTTCCTTTTGCCATCAAACCCCTGCCCCATGGTCCAGGAATTCCTATACCTTCTACCCCTGAACATATAGAGCTCCATGATGAGATTAATATGGAAGTTGATCAAGATTATGAAACATCTGAGTCTTATCAGGTTTCCACACATGATATGGTCGCAAGACCATTTACTCAAGTTCAGTTAAACGACTTGACCAGGAATCTGGGGCTTTCAAGGGAGAATGCACAAATTCTTGGCTCACTTCTTCGTAAAAGTAATCTTCTCGCTAAAGAAACAACATTTCTTAGTACAGAAATAGAGAACAAGAGTTTCGAAGCTATTTTTTACTGCATTCTTCCAGGTCTTTAGTATACTGCGCCAATATTAAAGGACTTGTTGAGGCTCTTGGAATTCCCTACAACCCATTAGAATGGAGAATTCTCATAGATTTCTCCAGTAGAAGTTTAAAAGCTGTGTTACTGAATATTGGTAACAAGATAGCTTCCGTTCCTATAGGCCATTCAATCCAACTTACTGAAAGTTATGAAAATATGGAAATATTGCTTGATGCAATAAATTACTCTAGCTATAAGTGGAGGATATGTGGTGACTTAAAGGTAAGATCATTTTACACTTGGCATTTCTAAGCTCTTTGATATTGACATTTTCATTTTTAATTGTTAATACTTGTATACACCTTTTGGTCAACTTACATTTTACAAGAATGCAAATCTGGAAATCATGAGTCATTTTTGAGTTATATTTTTGTTTAAGTGTGTCCCTATAGGTTAATGCATCTTTTGGGGTTAATGGGGAACTTATCCTAATTGAGAAGGTATACAACATAACTCAATAAACTCAAAATAAGATGTACATACCCGTATATCCAATTAGTTCCAATACAACAATTTAATGCATCGGCATACAAGATTTTTCAGTACATATTAATATTCTTATTGTTTAAAGAAATATTACTTTGAATTTGTTTTTAGAAATATTACAATTTTAATTTACATACCCTTCTAAATTTCTTTTCAGGTAGTGTCTCTTATACTTAGGATGCAAACAGGCTACATGAAGCATCCCTGTTGCCTATGCTTATGGGAGAGTCGTGCAGAGAGTTTGCACTATGCTTCTCCATGAGAAGCATTTAGAATTGGATCAAACAATGTGATAGTTGAACCTTTAGTGCCTCCTCACAAAATACTGCTTCCTCCACTGCATTTAAAGCTTGGCATAATAAAAAATTATGTCAAAACCCTTAATAAAGAATGCCAAGCTTTTAAATTTCTTCTTCAAAATTTGTTTACAAATCAGTGACGCTGAGCTCCATGCGGGAATTTTTTGATGGACCTCAGATCAGCAGTTTGAGACATCAATGATGGAGATAGAAAAAGATGCCTGGAAAGCTTTCAAAGCTTTAGTTAACAATTTTCTAGGCAACAAAAGAAGCCCAGAATATGTTGCCCTGTTCAATCAGCTCCTAATAAGTCTCAAACATTTTGGAGCTCGAATGTCTATAAAGATATACTTTTTACAGTCCCATCTCGACTATTTTCCGGACAACTGCGAGGATTACAGTGAAGAACAGGGGGAAAAATTCCACTAGGACATAAAAACAATGGAATCCAGTTACCAGGGTAAATGGGACGTAAACATGCTTGCTGACTACTCTTGGTGTTTGAAGCGTGATGAGAGACACAAAAGAAAATCGTCAAGGTCTTTTCTTGGAAATTAGAATTATTTTCTTTATTATTTTGCATTCTTTAATTTTTTGTTTTATTAAAAGGATCATAGTTTACATGCGTTTATTCCTGTTTCTATGATTAACAATAATAATGCATTATTAGATAAAGAAAGGTTTCTGAAAAAAAAATTTCAGGAAAAATGAGGTAATCTCAATGAAAATGGTATATGCTTTACTGAGAAAATCTGACCTGATTGAACAAAAATACATTCATTTTTTAGCTCAGGAGGTTGGATTCATTAAGAAACCACAAAGAAATCCTGGGGAACATAAAAATTCTTTTCAAACGCAGGCCTGTGTTATTAGTATTCTGTATTTTTGGTACCATATAGTCCTTTAAAATCCTTTTGTCTATTATTAACCTTAACTTATCATCCTAACATTAATATTGTGTTCAAACCAAAACGCCAAGAACTATACCGAAACGAAAATAGGCTGAACTATGTTAGTATGAGTCATCAATTTACCACTAAAAGAGCGGGTTGGCATTTTCCGGACTTCTATCCATATTTGATCTTTGTTCCCTCCAACATCTTTTTTTCCTCCTTCCCTGAAACCATGGAAACAAACTTGATCTTGTTGTCTCATTTTTCCCCAATTTATAGCCTCATTAGGACTCCTCGGCGGCAATTTCTGACCACTGTTTTCTCCACTCCTGGTCTCTTTTTCACTAATAGATCCAACCTTACCTTTTCTCCTGAAAAAATGACACTCGTTTCTCCCTCTAATGGAGATTACCTCTCCTACAGTTGACCTTAATCATTTCCTTCGCTCTACTTAGCCGCTGTTCATATCCTGCCTCGATCTTCATGTACATATTTTATCCCTTGCTTCCGATTGCTAAAGTGCCCATTGGTTTCCCGATGCTATTCTTAGAGGTAAGTAACACATGTGGCCCTGCGAGAGTTTCCATATGACTGCTCATGCTCGCGGCACCGAGACATCTGCTTCCTCCCTCGGCCTACAACTTTTCCTTTCGCTCTCACTGCACCAACCTGAAATCCTCCAGTGTAGCCCACACCATCCCTATCTTTTCTCTCCCATAACAAGAAGAAGCAATGCACACAACTGTTTAATCTTCTTGAACTTCTCTCCCCCCCATCACCCAGCGAGTTTATTTGCATTCTTCTCCTAAATTTTTGTTCGTATCGATTTTGAATTGCATCTGCCCCCTAAAGCTTGCTATGTGTTACCTCCCCCACTCCACCTTCTCTCTCTCTCTTACCAGTGTCTCGTTGAAAAGTAACCGCTTTCTTTTCTTCTCAGAATAAACTTGTTTCCAGCTTGACTCGTTACATCCATGTCGATATGTTCAATCCCTCCCTCACTTCCTTGGTATCTGTAATGCCTCCCTCTTATCTGGCGTTGTACCCTCCGGTTCAAATACGCCTCTGTTCATCTAATTCTAAAGAAACCCTGCCTCGACTTAAGCAAACCGGCAAACTAGTCTAAAAACCAGTTCAAACTTCCTTGGAAGCCTTGTGTTAGCCCCGTTTTCTGATCGCATGTCGCCTTGGAACTTTAAAGAGGTCTTCCTGTCTGATGTCATGACTGCTCAAAGCAGTTAATTTGTTCTCTCAAATGTTAATGAACCCCCTCGTTAGGCGGGTGATAGTAGACCGCCTTCTATTCTTGATCTCCTTCGATCATAATGTTCTTCCTCATCTTCCTGAATTGATTGAGGTTTCTGGACCTTGACTGACTCCGCTCATACCTATCACTCAAACTGTTCCTATCGGGAATGATTTATCAATGTCGGCGGAAGTGGGTTTTTGTGTCCCGCACTGCTCGGCTTTGGTCTGCTCCTCTTTCGTAACCATCCACTGCCCCTCTAATGCGTCGCTTCAGTCTAGCATCTTATTTGCATGCCAATGAGACCAAATTCTGCCCAGCCTCTTTTGCTTAGACTATTAGAAACCTTCTATCCGGATACGGCATTACTGCTGAATGGCTCTCGGACAACTTCGGTAACGCAATCGTGACAAAACTGAGGCGATGATGGTAGTAACTTCTTTGGATGTATCCTTCTCTAAAAATATGGCTCCCATTCTTAACCTCGCAGGGTCCCCTTGTACCCCTTTCAGTGTGGGCGTCACCTTTGATGGTCATCTATCTCTCAAAGCTCATCTCATCAATGTCTGCGACTCTATTCTTTGGCCGTAATCTTAGCTGTATCCGCTTCAAAATCATCATCCATATTCTAGTTACCTTCCAACTTGACTACACTAATTCCTTACTTTCTCGACCCCTTCTTTTCATGTCTTTCTTCTGAGCCCCCCTCCCCTCCCCTCCATGCCTTCTGAACTGCAATTGTTAGCCATCCCTTCTCTCATCGTCATCACTGCTCCTATTTTAGATGTTACAACTCCTTCATACTTTTTTCCTCTCTGTACCTATCCCAGACCTTAAGGTCCTTTATTTTGGGTTCTGTCCATTTTATTACTGTTTCGCAGTTGCTTGTGCTGCCTATGTGGTCCTACGCCTCCTTCGGTACCTTCTAGTGGGTCAGGAAGACCCACTTCTTCTTTTAAGTCTTTTCTTAGTCGATAGCTAGGCAGTCAGTGAATACCATGAGAAGCGCTTTACAAATAATATCATTATTATTATTATATGGAAGAATTGGAACCTGAATAGTTCAAATTTGCCTTTGGATTTAAGCGGACACAGAACTCTCCTAAACCTAACTTCTGTAACGTAAGTAGGTGGTACCTATAAGGGCATAAAATAAATAAGCCGAATTTCAGTTGCCCCTGGATACGGCATAGGCCTCGCATAGAGCAAAATAGATCAAACGAATTTCTTTTCCCCCTAGATACGCCATAGGCTGCGCATAGCGCAAAATATATCAACCGAATTTCCGTTGCCCTGGATACGGAATAGGCTGCGCATAGCGCAAAATAGATCAACCGAATTTCCGTTGCCCTGGATACGGCATAGGCTGCACATAGCACAAAATAGATCAACCGAATTTCCGTTGCCCTGGATACGGCATAGGCTGCGCATAGCACAAAATAGATCAACCGAATTTCCGTTGCCCTTGGAGACCCCATTATTACAAGGATATCTGCCTTTCCTCTCCTTCCAATTTTAAGCGGTGAACACTTGAGGCTATCACGGAGAATGGGCAGATCCGTCTACTGATGAAGGTAGAGGAAGTGAAAATGTGTGAAAGATAATATAGCCACAGCTCCTCCTTCGGGCTTTTGTGTCACGATGGCAAACTGGGATTTTGGGACACGGGAGGGCGCAATTCTCCAGATGTGAGCCGCAGCACGGTTGCCCTAACTAAATATACGAACCCTTTGCAATTTTAGTTATAATAATCTGCCTAAATGAGGGGCAGTAACCTTGCTGCAACTGAAACCTGGAACACGCTCCGGCGAAGGGTCATACCAACAATACAAAAACGAGTGAAATAAAATGGAAGAGGACAACCTCCGCCAGGAAGTCAAATCCTCTACAAGTATGTATGCACGAATCCGTCCCGAGTAGAATGGACAAGCGGTAGTGACCCCGGTGTCACGGTACCGGGACAGATAACGTGCCTGAAGATAACTCAGACTGGGACATTCAACAAGATTGTGCCGAACAGTCTTGGGGACAACACAGTAGTCACAATTAGTTGCAGAGGGCGCTCCATAAAATGGTGGGGTGTCCCGCTTGTGTGTTTAATTAAAAAACGACAGAAAGTGACCTGAAGCCCTCGCAACATTGGGGATAAGTCCAGAAGGAACGGTCCCGGCGCAATAGCACGCAAATTGAGCTTCCCTTCGGCCGTCTTCTACCTTTTCTTTGCCAAGCAACCCTGAGGGCAGCCCTGATTTATGCCATGTAATTGATGTGAAGAAGAGCAAAACCCTGATCTAGTTGCCCAGTCCTCGTGAACTTTTTGATGCCCTTATCGGAGCGCTCATTACCCGCAATTCCACATATTCAAGACCCCAGCAGATGATAATTTCGACGATCAACCGGCTCGCGGGAACCATGTCCTTACAGATACCGCAAAACAGAGTGTGGAGATTCTAATACCTCGAGAAGAATCATGGCACTTTGTCGTAACTAAAGATCACAATCCGCTCTCTGAACCGGGCACGATGCGTTATCTCCTGTAGCGATTGGTGTCTGGCAATCAGCTCGGTCACGAAGACAGACGCAGCGCCTGGTAGAACCACGCTATATTCAAACGGAGGGGATAGGTGTAAAAGCCGACCACTTATTAGGACTTGGAATCATTCCTTTATACTGCCATGGAGTTCGTGTGCTCCAAAAAGGTCGAAGCACTACGTTCGGTACTGTAGAATCTATAGGAGTAGGAGCGGTGCGAAAAATAGGCAAAGGTGGTACCTTCCAGGGTAAGGTCATGGGCTGAGCAAAAGGCGACCTACCAAGAGTGCTGCATCGAGCTCTCAAAGGAGTTTCATGGCTCTAAGCACAAATGGCTTAGAGTATGACTAGAGTCTCTTGGCGGCAAAAACACCGTCGAACGCATCTGTAGATTAAGTGAAAGCCATTGGCGACTGAGGGAAACGTCGGGCTCGCGCGTACAAGCGAATAATGCGTTCTGCACAGCACAGAGAGTCATTTCGCCCTGGCATCGACAAGTAGACTCTCAAAATGGGACGGGCGGAAAGCACCGATCGCCAAACAGATATCTGTCTGGTGGCTCGAGTCCTTGGATGCGGATACGTAAGACTCGGTTTCCTAGTCAATCTTCGAACGAACAAAGGATCGGTAGAAAAGAAAGGCAGCAGCCATATCATCACCCCAAGTACTGAAAGTCACGGAACGAAGAACGTCCATGGCGCAGGTAAATGATACCCCTAACGTTGTGAATATGAGCCTCCTAGGTGATGCGTCAGTCGAAAACATGACCAAAGAAACGTTGCGAACTCACCACTTCCAGGCGAGCCCCGTTCAGGAGCAAGTCCGGGATCAGGGTGGAAACATGGCTGGCGCCAAATATTCGTTGCCTTCTCCCCCCCAACGAAACCTATGCGCTTCGGTATAGTAAGAGATGCTGTTTAATACAGGTTGGTGTCAACGCTACACAGTTAGCATCTGGGTCGCACAAAAATCGAAATGTCGTCCATGTAGAACGTAGGGAGAACACAGAGACAGCAAAGAGGTGATGTCGATGATTCTCAGGGCAAAGAGTGTGACATTGAGGACACTTCCCTCTGGGACTCGCTCGTCCTGCCCCATTAGAATGGAGAGGGCTCCCCCACCCGTACGCGGAATAGATGATCTCACAAAGATAAAGATTGAGAGCCATCCCCTCGCCCTCATCGTGTCGAGAGTCTCCATGGTACCGTATTGCCATGCGGTATTATAGGCCTTACCTAGAACGAAAGATACCGTGGCTCAGTGTTGTCTACGAAGAAAGGTCTGCAATTAGCATTTTCCAGTCGGACCAGAACATACGACGTGGAGTGGGACTTGATATCCGCTGTCCGGGAAAACGGCTAATCTCCCTTTTTCTATATTTTCTATCAACTTGTACACGCAGAAGGTTAGAGAGATTGGGCAGAAATCGGCTGAGTTAGAGTGAACTCTCGCCGGTTTGCGAAAAGCGACCACAGTAGCCATTCGCCCGGAGTCTGAAAGATTACCCTCCTTTCAGATCCTGTTGAATAGATCAAACAAAAATGCCATGCTTCGCTCACTTAGGTGTCAAAGCATCGCATACGGGACATTGTCCGGACCAGGGACGGTGTCCGATCTTTAAGCGAAAGTGGAACGCAGCTAGCTCAACGTAAACCTATCATCAAAGAGTTATCGGTCTCTGGAGGTAAATTTCGGTCGGCGGCCCTCAGCTTCATCATGACGTGTATTGAATGCTGACAGAGGAGCGTCCCGGCTAGAAAATGCGGAGAAAGCGGTCGATAAGGACCCTGCAACCGACGCTGAGACCGAGATTGCGCTTCCGTTGATATGGAAACCTGAAGGGGTCCTGCAAGAACTGCCCCGAATCCTTTTGAATCGCTTCAACGCCTCTGCCAGAGAGGTCTTTTTCGTTAAGTGAAGACACGTATGCCCGCCAGGAAATACGTCGGCTGTACTTCTAAACATGCCTGAACCTAGCCCTAGCTCTACGAAATTCCCCGGTGGTGAAATTGTTCGAGCAGTGCTTATAGTTCATGTTGGCATATCTTTCTTTCTGAGGGTCGTCTCACACTCAGGCCAAACTCCAAAGAAGCGGACGGCGTGCAAAACGACCCGGCGTTCTAGGAAAAGTAGTTATGCCCACGGCGATGAGGTTGCGGGTGAAGAACTCAGCACCCTCATTCACCGACCTGACCTCTTCAACTGAGACAGAGAAATAAGTCATTTCCTGAAGTGCGGACCACCACGCAACCTCCATGAAGGTCATCGAACAACTCCAACCCCAAATCAGGCTGTGCATCCGGAGATTACAGGGACATCCACTTTTAGGACACCTATTCCAGCTCGTCGATCAGGTCGGCAAGGATTTGACCCCAGGGATTGATCGTAAATCTCGCAAGAGTCAGTGTCTATAGTTCAAATTCCCGAGCAGAAAAAGGGCCTGCATAAATCCCCGTGTCGAAGTCTACTGACGGTGGAATGTACGCATAAATTGCAGTTTACCTGCTATCCAGGTCTAGCTACACTGCACTGCCTGACAGAGGGTATTTATATTAAATAGAAGAGGGGAAACATCATACTGGATGTAAATCGTGCATCGTATTGACTGGCCCCTATCATTTGGTTGTGGTACTGAAAACCATTATACCTCGTGAGGGTGGGCAGTGGGCACGCGCCAATGCATAGTCTCCTGCAGGTAAAAAAATAGTTAATTGAGAAAAGGGAGTAGACGAGACTCCGTAGCTCCTCCCAGGTGGCCCGGAGTCCGCAGCAATTCATTGAGTCCCTATGCATCCCCGTAGGTGCCACAGGAAATGATTGATTGATTTATTTGTCCTCCAGGCCTGGCTCGGAGGAGATCCGGAGGCCCTCTTCAAAAAGAAGACCCTCGCTGGAATGGCAGTACCCTTTCCGGAGGCAGAACTCCGGGCGCTGTTGCCCGAACAAGACGCTGTCGCCTTCGAAGACTTATCGAGGGAAGGGGGGATCACTATGCGAATCTTTTCCCCGCTCTGCCTCGAAGCTTTTGGTGGGCAGGACTGCCTCTTTTGGAGGGTTCCACGTGACCGAGTCACTCGATCCAGCTTTGGGTCAAGACGGACGAGCTGAAGCTCCTTCTAAGCGATCGGAGCGAGCAGAGGTCATGTGCTGCTGTGTAGCATTTAACAACAACAGTGACATCATGTGTTCCGTTTACCACATGGAGTCCATTTACATCTTAGTTATCAACCCTACAAAGTTCTGGCGCGTGTCTTAAAAGGAAACTAATCCAGGATTTAGCGCTGCTGGCTTTGGAAGCTACACTCTCGTGCAACCCCTTCAGCCATGCTGGTTAATCCTCACCAACGTGTGAATAGGGCCTGTGTATAGGATGAACGTGAGATATATATATGTGATCTAAAAACTTGCAAAATATTGGATGTTTAAAAGAGATGTATTGCAAACTTGCGTTATGTGATAAAAACATGAAAGGATTTAATGGGATGGAGCTTATGAAAAGCGATTATGTACGAGTATAACTCCTGGTTTTAAGAGCAAAGAGTATAGGATCATGAATGTATGAGCTCGAGAATTATGTGGGTTAAATGAAAGTTGCAAGGGTGTGTGTATGTGTGTGTGTATGTGTGTGGTTGTAGTGTATGCATTGCGGTAATAGGAGACTGCAGATATTAATTGGTCAAAGGATAGGAGTTGGCATAACTGGAGCTTTTCTTAGACTTGGGAAAATGAAAATGGACGTTGGCTTTCTCTCACCTGTGGGGTGGAAGTTGTGTGAGGAAAACACGTTCTTAGGGATAACAATGTGACTAAATATACGAGTTAGGTAAGAAAGAGGGGGTGATTGTAAAAGTATAACTAATATGCAACTGGTGAGAAAGATTCCTACCAGGTGGTGTGTCTTATTTAATGACTATGAGAGGTCTATGTGTCTATGCACCCATGTATGCATTGTATGGCTAAATTGGGGGATGTTTGATTGAGACGACTCGAGGATGAATCAGAAGAGAGAAAGAAGGGTGTGGGAGAATTTTTGATAGCAAGAATAAAAAGAGAGAAAGAAGGGTGTGGGAGAATGCTTGATAGCAAGAATGGGGAAGTATAAACATAGGAATGGAACGATTCCTAGACACTAATACTGGGTATTGCTAGGTATGGCGTGGGGGAGGGATCTACTAGAACGTACTTACAGAAGACTAGAAGTCTAGGTGAAAATGTTAGGTTCTTTATTTTTACTCGAATCATAAGTTTCAAAAGTGAAATCTGTAAGGAAAGTGGTGGAAATAGAGGAAGTGAAAATGTGTGGAAGAGAGCTGCAGAGCTTACTACAGCCTTTGAGGCCAGGCTGACACACTGCCAGATGCCAGCTACCGCGGCGTGGCTGCCCATTCTCCAGTATAGATAAGGGAAAGACAGAGTAAAAAATGGGAAAAATGCAGACATCCCCCTCCCCCCAAAGTGAAGGCAAGAGGGAGGGGGGGAAACAGAAGCAGGGCTGAATGAACGAAAGCTTGTTAACGACTATCCTGCAAATTCAGCCGCTGACCAAGAAAATAGCTTAGAAGAGGCTTGTAAAGACAGTGTCGATAAAAGGGTAAAACAATGAAATTTTAAGACAATTAAAGCCTAGGTAGTTTAAAAATAATTTGAGGCAAGCGAGGGTACTTGGATCAGGCTTGTATAAAAAAAAGGTCAATGAGGTATTAGGAGGTAAGATGAATAATGATCCGAAGAGGAACAGGAAGATAGACGACGATCCATGGGGTAACGGGAAGATAAATGATGATCTGTAAGGGAAGAGGAAGATGAATGAGGATCTGGATGGCAACAGGAAGATAAATGAGGATCCGGATGGGGACAAGAAGAAATTTTGAAGAAAATAAGAAAATGAAGAAAATGCGAATATGATTGACCTAGAACAGGCATCGTTAACCAGGGGAAAAGAACCAGTTCTTGGAGGTGCCAGAAAAGGGGTGCTATGGTTTTATTTCTTTAGTTGTGTGTGTGAATGCCATTCCAATTGGATTTCTTTTGGGAAGGGGGGGTGGAAAGGGCGTTTCCATATCTTTTTGACTTACCGCCGTCCCATAGCAATTCTCTTAATTCCAGACATGTGAGATTAGCTCCCGCGACGCGAATGAAATGAAGTTAAGAGAAAGAAGACGCGGAGCGGGATCGCTCGTAATGCCCTTATTCCTTTCTCAATCGCGCCGAGCACCGATGTGCTGTTGCTTCGTACCTCTGTAACCATTCATATTCCGCTGCCCCTTGAAAGAATTTATAATTATTTTACTTGTTTTTTAGTCGTTTCAGTTTCACTGGAATAAAAAAAAAATTGTGGTTGCTGCTTTAGCGTGTATCCTACCGGCTAGTTATTTTTTTCTTTCGCGTGCATGCTACCACGATGGGTGAGGTTTGGTTTTGGCACTGTCCCAGAAAGCATAACTTAACCTAACTCCCTTAAAATTTAATATAATATTTCAGAGTACGACCAAACCCTTCAAAAGTAAATGTCAAAATGAATAAACGTTTAAGCCTAATTTTTATAATTTTATGATTTCAATGAAGCAAAAGCATTTAGTTGAAAGATCATTTTTAAAGCATATTTTAAAAAGTCAACCTTTTGGAGGCAAAAATGACTAATCCTATTTTTTATGTTTACCCTAATACAGATATATGCAAAGGTAAGACACACGCTAAAGCGTTACCAAAATGTGTTGGAAATAATAGGTTGATTGTTTTTTTATGCTGAGGATTCCGATTTATTAACATTCACCATAGGACTTGATTTTCATTATCCAGGGCGCCTATTGTGATTACTAATGCGATTCCATTTACCGATGGGAAAATTAATCTCATTGCCTCTTTGTAGCTATATATGCCGGTTTATTTAGCTTTTTTGTGTTAGATTGTGAACTTTCATTCTATTTGTAGACTTTCAGTTTTATTTATCACTCGTGTAATTTATGGGGATGTTTTTTTTCTTATCTTGTTTGCTCCTCAGTAGTCCCTAATTCATTGTTTAATTGTAAAGTGCTTTTGGACCATCTCATTGCCTGTTCACGAAATATACCTTGAACAGTGCTGCAGTTTAAGGACTTTGATATGGGTATCCTCGAAAAAGTTGCTTACGAGTTGATATGAGTGTTGTTTGTACCCTCTGAGTATCTTAAGCCCCAATTTGAAGTGTATGAGCTGGAGAGAATCTTAGGTTTTTTTTTTCTTTTTCTTGTCTATTTATGCGAGACATCTTAATTTTAATTTACCGGTACATTCCCACTTGAGAGATTGTGTAGCTCTTTTATTTTCACTTATTTGAGAGATTGTCAGTTTTTAACTTGTAATTGGGGTTCCTGGTTCGTGAATAATTAATCTGATATTTGCGATATTTGAGCTGCAAAGTTGATGAAAATTAACCTGCTTTTATATACGAATTCAACCAACCTGGCATTCCCACACTTCATTTTTAGGAGGATTACAAAAGTATGATTTTTTTTGTGAATTCTCGTGAAATAGCTGTATTTGCGAACCTAAAAACCTAAATTAAATTTAGATCATTTTGATCTCTGATAAAATTCACATTCTTCTTTGCCATTTGGGCATTTAGAATAGTATTCAATATGGCGTAGTACAGTCTCCTTTTCTTTTGCTAAAAATGCAGTGTTGCCAGATGTTAAACAAAAGAGGAGGTTTAAAATGATTATGTCGAAAAAAGAAAGGGTAACGTTGCCTCCTTTCGTTTTGGGTTCAGCGTACAACTGAACAAGATGGGACAGAAAAAAACCAGTGTTTTTTTATACTCAGTGATATTTTAAAAACTCAATTTGAACAAATATTTAGGAAAAAGCATTTAATGGTAGATTAGCTGGAAACAACAAAGACTGGTTCAAAGTGAAGAAAATCCGTCTGATCTCACTGGAACTCTGTCAAAGTTAAGATGTGGACTACCCGAAAAACCTCTTTTGTTAGCATCCTATAAAATTGCCTAGTAACTAGAAAAATCCATGAAACCTCATATTATTGCTGAAAAGTTAGTCAAGTCTTGTGCACTGGATATTGTTAGAATCGTTCTGGGTAAAGATGCAGAAAGAAAGGTGTATTAGATTCCAATATCCAAAGATGTCATACGAACCAGAATTGTGGATATAAGCCAGGATATTTTAGAACAGGTAATTAATGATATCAAGGTGTCTCCAGTGAAAATATTAATGCAATTAGATGAACCTACAGATATTTATCATGGTAGCCAACTAATTACTTTTGTCAGATATATCAAAAATTGAGGTGATAGAACACGTTTAATTTTATGAGCCACTAAAACACACTACCAAAGTGCAGAAGGTGTATTCAATCTGGGAAGATACTTTTTCTCGAGATATGAATTGCAAATGAACATCGATCGAGGGAATAGAAAGGAGAGAAGAGGAGTAACTGCGGAAGACCGCAGAAGATCATGTAGTCAAAGAGGAAAAGGTTCGGGCAAAAACTCAGAGGGGACAAGATGAGTTGAAAGGTCGGTGGCTAGACACCGATGCGTGGTATTTTTGTGGGATTACAGTGGTGGTGTTGTGTCGACAGAGAAAGCGGTAGGAGAGGGGGGAGGGGTTAAGTGACAGAAAAGGCAAACATCATTGTTTCTCATACCGATAGCGCTCAGCTATGTTAAGAAAACTTCATTTTAAGCACGCTAAAACTAGAAATTCAAGGTATCATTGTTACCCATTGCCCGTTCCATCGACAGGGCTTTCCAAAATGTGCGGATCACTTGTGTTAAGATGGTTAACATCGTTTACTTCAAGCATTTTGTGAAACCATTGGTTCTGAACATAACACTCTCCTATAGCAAAACAAGGTTAGATGGTTATCGGGTGGACGTGTCTTGCAACGTATCTTCGACCTTCAAGAAGAAATTAGGACATTTGCGGAAGAATATAAACTTGATCTCTTCGCATTAAATTCACCAGAATTCGTGCAAATGTAGACATATTTACTCAATTTAATGTAGTTGAATATTTCGCCTCAAGGAAGTAATACAAATACAGTTACAAACCATGAAAAAGTTAGCTTCATTCAAGGGTAAGACACCATTGCGGATCAGCAACATCGCTAAATGGTATTTTGCTTTGTTTCCATTATTAGAAGAATTTACTAAATCAGATGAATCTATCATTTCAGAAATTTCTGTTTCAATAAAAAGTCACCTGCAGTTATTGTCAAATGCCCTCGGGGTTAATTCTCTGGAGGGACATTTGAATACCCATGATCTTTGGATAATAAATCCATTTCAGTTTCAACTGAATGCTATTCCTATTAAAGAAAGATCCTTTGAAAGTGGAATCATCGATATCAAATAGAGCCAGGCAGTTAAAGTGAAGTTTGATAAGAAGTCTTTAGAAAACTTTGGGGTCTCAGTCGGAAGCATTTCCGAACATTGCGAGAAAAAGACTTGTAATCCTTCCTCCATTTGGAACCAAGTACTTTTGTGAAGTAGGATTTTCAACTTTCCTTCACATTAAGACCAAATATTGAGATCGGCTTGACACAAAATCTGATATCCGAATAAAGTTGAGCAAAAGGTTACTGGAAGTAAAGCAAGAGTAGAAAGCTCAACTAAATTTGTTGTCAAGTGTTTTCATTTAGTTGTGACTGTGAATGTTAGTTTTCATAAAATTTAAATGATGTACAACGTCCCTCTGTTTAAATAAAAAGAAAGTTAGAGCACAATTTGTATTCACAGAAACGATTATGCAAAATTTGTTTCGAATTTAAGTAAATTAAACGTCCTACCTTGATTCCAAATTTAACTCCTTTTCTATCTTAAACTCAGGTGAGGCGGGATGGAATTCTAGAATTTAAGGGTTGCGAGCAGAATAAAGGTTAAAAACTACTCACTTAGAGGGAGGAACTCCGATGCTATATCAGAATATGGAACCGATTAGCATGTAAGAAGTTATTAGTGCTCTGAGAAGCTTAAAAAATCGACATGTAAATAGAGTACATGATTAGTAGCCGAGATAATAAAACGTGATTTTTTTATAGAATTTGTCTAGTTGTGCTGAAAGACCTTTGGAAGTAGAGCAGTGCCTAAAGAAGGAAAAATGTTATGTTAGTACTGTTGCATATGGAGATAGGGGAAAATGGTGGTAGTATAGAAATTTAAATTCAGCTCCTAAGAAGAAAAATGAGGGGATGATAGGAGATGATCAAGGTCGGTTAAAGTGGCTAAGAGTCAGTGACTCAAGTATTTGCATGAGTTAGCTGAGAAATCATGGGCCAGGAGATGTAAGTTGGGTTTGGGGAAAGTGTATGATGTGTATACAGGCAACCGCTATAGAATGTTCTAAAAATGTATGAAAATATTTATATTGTAATGGAGGCGTTCGTTCTGGTGATATATGGTCTGAATGATTCGTTTGATATACATGGAGGTGTGAAGTTCCTTGGCTGTTTATTATCATTATTGATGGAGTGCTGACAGAAGAAGGACTGGTAGAAAGAAAAATGAGCGTGATATTCATGAGAAGTGGTCAGCCATGAATTCTGGATATCGTGATTTACAGGTGCTATTAACCTAGTTGTAGTGGTGGAGACAGATGAATGTGGACAGGTTGATCGAAGAAGCGCTTGACAGGATGTGTGAGCAGGGAGCGAAAACTAAATAACTTATAAGTATAAAATAATGGTGTTTAGGGTATTTGGAATGGATTGGGGGTGTTATATTAGAATTATGGGTGTGGCCTTGAACAAATACGATGATTTAAGTACATAGGTTGTATCTTGAACCATAGCGGTACGCATGAAGCAGATGGCGATCTCATTGTTTCGAATGACTAGAAAGTTTCAAAAGCGACCGGAAGCTACATGAAAATATGTTGGTCAACAATAGTAGTGCATGGGAGTGATACTATTGCATGGAAAGACACGGACAGATAGAGAGAGAAATAAAAATGCAAATAGACAATTCGAGAGGGATGCTGGGTGTGCTAAATGTAGATATAGTGAAGGAGTTGGTAGGAAGTAAGTGGGATGAGGAAGCTGTGAAGGAGGTTTAGATTGTTTTCTGAGGTGGTGTGTAACAAGAAGGGATGAGAATAGACTTTTGAAAAAAATATGTAAAAGCATAAAAGGAGAAATGATTCTGTGAATAGATGTGTTTGAGAGAAATGGAAATGACCCCGAGGGACGGGTATCCGTGAGTTATGTTTGAGGAGTGACATGTGAGAGAGGGATGAACCCTGTACAAATGTGTAGCGACCGGCGTGTACGTCCAAAATAGGACACACGCGAGAGTCGCTGCGCACACAAAGTACATAGAGAGAGAGAGAGAGAGAGAGAGAGAGAGAGAGAGAGAGAGAAAGAGAGAAAGAGAGAGAGAGAGAGAGAGAGAGAGAGAGAGAGAGAGAGAGAGAAAAGTAAAGTTAGCACCGTTTACGAGAATGTCACACGGTAGTAAACGGAGCACAGTTATCTCTGTTAGAGTTGGTCGAGGCAATCTTAGGCAAACATTATAATCAAGGCAGAATCCAAAATGAACCGGATAGCTATCACCATTACTGGCAACCAGCACCTCTCCTTCCAAGGCTCTTGGGTTGTCCTCACGATTACCTTCAAGGTTCTCCCATAATTAGGAACGACCTTCAAGAGCCCCCCCCCCCTCCCCATAAATGCACCACAACGGCATGAAATGCCATTTGTCGTGGAAAATATGATGGGTAGCTTTGTTCTTGATAGATCCTAAAGGTGGAGGCGGAGGGTGGGGCCAAAAGTGTGAAGAGTCTTGCAGTGATTAAGGCCGCAATAAACGCATCGTCAGCAGCCTGTGGCCGAAATTAATAACATTCTTTTGCCCTTGTTTACGGCTGCTACATTTGGCTCTAAAAATGGATGAAATATGAAAGGTCGCAATCTGCTGCACTTATAATTAAAACTGTCACCAGCTGCGGTTCAAGTTTAATTTTTCGTCTATGATAACAGCTGGGTTTTATTAATGTTCAACCATTGCTAACGATTTAGATGTACGATGACGTCATGGTTTGTTTTGTTCATTTCCGATAGAAAATGTAATTTCATATGGGTAACCCTATAAAAATTTGTCTTGTTTTTAAATGGATTTATTACAGATTAAATAGAATATTTGGATAACTGGCAGTTGGGATATTAGTTAAAAAAATAACCATAAGAGTAAACACATCTACTTATTTCAAAGTAAATATCAGGGTATACGGTGGAGAGGGGAAGATAAAAGAATACGATAGGCAGGATAACACAAAAAAAAAACATGGGGGAATGAATGAGAATAGGGAATTCTACAGATTAACAACAACGTTTTTTTCTGAAATTTTACTTTCAATGCATTCTATAGGCCTTCTGAAGTGTTTGTTACTAATTTTTCTGAGTGAAAAGCACTAGTTTCGGAGTTATTAGGACTTGAAAATAGTATTGTCCGTGCTATTATTTAGCACTGCTAGCCCTGTCGGCATGACGTCATAATCCTCAGGGGGGGGGGGGAAGTAACAAGGAGTAACAAGGAAAGGAAGTACCCTAGGAGACCTGATGGTCCATTTAAAGTGGGTACCTTTGGACTAGCAATCGAGCACGCACATGGCTGTTCAATTGTTTTGCGTCCCTAAACGGCCACTTTTCAAGACTTTGTCTAGTCTTGACTTGAACTGGTCAACAGATTCACTGTTGACAACTTCCACTGGAAGTGCGTTTCACTTACCGCAGATACTGTAAGTGAAAAAAATTTCCACACAGATTGCGGTTGTAAAGCTTCAGTTCAAGTTTGAAGCCGTGTTTGCGCGTTCTGTTCTCACTCAGTGTGAAAATATCCCGGTAGTTAACATTGTCGAACCCTTGAAGTATTTTAAAAACTTCGATGAGCTGACCACGCAGTCTACGGGTTTCCAGCGAGAACAGATCTAATTCCCTTAGTCTATCCTCATAACTTTTATGTCGGATAGAGGGAATCAGTTTGGTTGCCCTGGCTTGTACGCGTTCCAACCTTGCGATATCCTTTCGAAACGAAGGACTCCCAAATTGTACGGCATACTACAGGTGCGGCCGAACGAGGGGGTTGTACAGACAAAGTACTATCTCCTTGTTACGGTATCCAAACGTGCGCTTTATGTAGCCTAGCATCCTTTGGGCTTTCTTCTCTGCCTCGATGCACTGTTTCGAGAACTTGAGGTCGCTAGTGATAGTTACACCCAAGTCCTTCTTAGTGTCACTCGGTTCAAGAGCAGTGCCCTTAAGGATATACTGAGATTGGGGGTTTCTGTGGCCGATATGCATCACTTTGCATTTTTCCACGTTAAAAGGCATTTGCCACGTGTCCGACCACTCCCCAATCTTCCTAAGATCTTCCTGCAAGCGGGCAGTATTTCCATCCTTTGCAACGTTCATACCAAGCTTGGTATCGTCGGCAAATTTGGAAATCTTGGCAACCATCTCACCATCCATGTCGTTGAGGTAGATGATGAATAGTAGTGGTCCCAGGACAGAACCTTGAGGCACCCCGCTAGTAACGGGCACCCACTCAGAAGCCTGTCCATTCACCACCACCCATTGCCGTCTGCCACTTAGCCAGTTCTCGATCCAGCCGGCTACTTTTCCGTCTATGCCCAGCGCTCCGCTCGCACTTTCCGGAGAAGGCGGCGGTGTGGTACCTTATCAAAGGCTTTCTGAAAGTCTAAGTAGACCACATCCATTGCCTTGTCCCGATCGTGCTCACTGAAGACGAAGTGGAAGAATTCCACAAGGTTCGTCAGGCATGACCGTTGCCTTCGGAAGCCGTGCTGGGAACTCCTCAGTAGCAGGTTTGACTCTAAATACGACTCTAAACCGACTATTGAAGTCAGACTGATAGGTCGGTAGTTCGACGGTTGGTTACGGTCTCCTTTCTTGAAGATAGGAGTAACCTCCGCTTCACGCCAGTCTCTAGGAACGCATTCGGTCCGGATTGACATGTTGAAGATTGCGCTCAGGTGTCGTGGCACTTGATCGCGCACTTCTTTCAACACTTTAGGTAGAAAGCCATCCGGACCAGGTGACTTATTCGTCGTTAGGTCAGTGATCTTCTTTTTGATTTCTCCTTCGGTGAAGTCCATATCCTCCAGCTTTTTCCCCGAGTAGGAATCCGTCGGCTGGGGGATGGGACCACACTCTTCAGTAAACACTGAAGAGAAGTAGTCGTTGAGGAGGTTAGCATTTTCTGCATCTGAATGCTTTAATGTCCCCTCCTCATTTCTCAAAGGGCCAATCGTTCGACGGATTGGTTTACGGCTGTTCACATATCCAACAAACTCCTTGGGATTCTCTTTACAGAGTCTCGCCACTCGGAGTTCCTCAGACCGCTTAGCCGCCCTTATGCTGGACTTCACTCTCCTACCTAGACTCCGAGGGAGAGAGAGAGAGAGAGAGAGAGAGAGAGAGAGAGAGAGAGAGAGAGAGAGAGAGAGAGAGAGATAGAGAGAGAGAGAGAGAGAGAGTATACATAGCGATTCAATAAATACCTATTCTCCACAATGATGACTAGCTCTGGTTTACATATTAAAAACTAATATTCACTCGAGAACGCAATCACAATTGCATTGCAAAGAGAAGCCATTTTGAACTGAAGCTTAAGGCAAGTTCACTAGAATTGGCTTCTTGTTTGGTCCCTTTCTAGCGAGGAAAACAACACACAAAACCTAAGAGAATTTACTAAAAACAAAGTAAACGAACCTACAAAAAATGACCTATCGTAAACATAGAAATTAAAACCAATTTCCCACTTACCCCTAGCATTATTTTGATCGGTTCAAAACAATCAATAACAAAATGGCTGCCAATCTATTTTTCTTTATAACAGCATAATTAGACATTTCTGCGCCTTAATTAATGAAAGTGCTCAGAGTCTGTCATCTGTTAAGTTACTCCCTTAACCAACGAGGGAAATCACAATTTATACGACTTCTAGCACTGGTCGTCTAGCTTCGAGGCAGGGTTTTTCCGCGTTGTCACAAGTTGGCCGCCAATTAGTCGAGACGCTGAACCTATCCCCGCGGGGGTACGGAGCTTCACACTCCTCATTACTTACACAAGGAAACACCATACCCCTACCATTCCTCTTCCCGTCTTCACAGCGTAAACACCCACTTTCCGGAACCATGGATACTCATATACACATAACCTTGACGCGCAACGGATTGCCCCCCTCCCATCCCCGCGGTCAGGAAGGTTTACATCATCACTGGTTTGTAAAAAAAACAACATAAAACACACATAATACCATCCAGATGCCTTAGGCCTCACCATGAATGGTTATTCTGATCGTTATGTGTATTTCATATCCTAGCAATACCAATCTGGCTTACCAAGCGGCAATGGCCCGGCCCTTGACATATGAATAGAGATGCCATAGTTCTATGTAAGTCGTCGATCCTTTCTCGCCATCTAATGTAAGCGTATGTATAATGAAAGCATGTATGTATTATGAAAGCATGTATGTATTATGAAAGCATAAGAGGACAATTTAAGGCAGGTAAACAGAGCGGTCTTAGGGCAGCGTATTGTGCGTTCTTCCACATAAAGGCCACCGATCGCCGTATCTTCGAACTTACCCCTGGAATTGATCGTGTAGTGCCCACAGAACGATGCGAGGGAAGAATAGCGAAACTTACCAACGAGGGCATTGCCATTAGAGATAGAAGCAAATGGTGTAAAATGGTAATAAATTTAAATAAATACAAAAAAAGTACGTATTGAAAACCCGAATAACAAATCACGACGCCCAAATGCAAGAATGAAGATAGCGTAATTTGTGTCTCAAAGAGAACGGTCGTAGATAAATGTACAGAGGCTTCGAAGTAGAAACGAGAACCATTTTGAAGTGTCGTGTAATCCAACCGAGCTAAGTTTAATCGGTGGAGCGAGGGGCTGAAAAAAAACATAAAAGCAGAACACAAATAATGACTTTCGAGGATAAGAACTAGTTCCAACACCAGGAATTGGCTCTAATTGCTGGGGTCAATGGCGGCACTCAAATCTAGGAACGAAGAGAGCTTCCAGCAGACAGTTTGGGAGGTGGGGGTGGGAGAGCAGGTTTATTTTGAATTAATAATCTTTCAATTATTTCTTTCTGCCACACTCTTGAAGTAGAATTTCGATAGCGATCATATCGTTCACGTAAAGCATTCAGTTCCCCTTATTTCCTGAACGCGTTCGTCAAAATGCAGTTTCCCTACCTATATAGCAGCTAGTATTTTTATATTTTTGCTCCTCGTCGGACAAAGGCCCTTTCAAAACACTTTCCATTGTATGTTTATTTGGGGTTATATCAATGAGTCTTCGCTCCATAATAGTGGCTTCTTTTGACCAATCCCCATCACATTCAAAAGACCCGTCATTAACACTATAAGCAGAATTGCCATTTTTCCGTGAATATGTTGATGAAAACGTTTTAAAACTTTTATTCTCACAGACCTATGCATTTCCAAATAGCCTTCCTTGCCAACGAGATGTCTCCGTTGTGGGCGATACCTCGTACGCCCAAACTGCACGTCACGGTTGTGCCCCGGTTTAAAAAAAAAATTAGGAAATTTAAACACAACGAGGTCCGCTGCCGGGTAAAACACCACCTAGCCACTTACACTGTATTTTGGGTGGCCTTTCCAATAGTTAGCTTGAGCAAAACACGAACGCACGAAGGTACACCTTGAGGAGAGCTCATCTTGATTAAATGCACGTCCAAAGAAGATTAGGAAATGTAAACTTTCCCTTAAGTCTTCTCTAGTCGTTAACTTATGCCTTAGCCTAAGCCGCTCTATTTTGATTCGAATATGTTATGAGGGCAATTTAGGTTTCTGTTCGTGCCATATAAACCCTTTATTCTAGGGTTTAATACTTTTTTTTGTGTTACTTTTGTTTATTTGTCTTTTTGGCGCACTTATTTGACAAATAAACGAAAGTTTTCAACATTTTAATGTGACTATCTCTTCCCAATGTCAGCTCTACCTATGACGTCACTAGCCCGCTTTCAGTTATTCGGTATAGTAAGCAGCAGGCTTATCGATGACTTTGCTTAAATAATTAACTAAGTTCAGTTGATAGTTTAGAATTAATGTATGAGGATCTAAACAAAAGAAAACTTTCTACGCGCTACGAAATAAGCAGCACAAAATGAAATAAGAAAAGCATAACCACACTGCGTCCTCGATGCTATTGCGCTTCAAATAACTTCGGAGCATTGTGTCCGCCAAAACTTGTTTTCTTTGTTTTTCCACACAAACTTATTGGGGTTTTTTTGAGGGGGAGGATGTTCTAGGACCAAATGTTTTTTTTTTGTGTCCGTTATACCCCACCAATTGTGGGTTTATTTGGGGAATATACACAAAATATAATGTAATTTTAGAGTTTTCTCGTCTTATATATTTGTTTTGGTTGTTTTTTCTGCCAGAAGTATTGTTTTCTTTGTGTTTTCTACACAGATTGTTTTTTAAGGGGTTTCTCGATTTAAACTTAACATAACTTAACATAGCCTTAACCTATCGTAACCTAAACTAACTTAACCGAACCTTAACCTAACCTAAACCAAATTAACCTTAACCTAATCTAACATAACATAACATGAAGTACGCTGGAGCGTGTTTCCTTCTTTCTGTTAGTGGCGGGTGACTCTACATCTCACTATGTCGGTCGGTTCCCGTTTTGCTTTTTTTTTGTTGTTTTGGCAATAACATCATAACTATTCGGCCGATTCTAACGAAATTTGAAACCCTTATGTTGTTTTACATTCTCTTTCGAATTATATAATTGTCAAAGTTCTCCCAAGGTTAGACAGGGAATTATTTTGTTTTGGCAATAACATCATAACTATTCGCCCGATTGTAACGAAATTTGAAACTCTTATGTTGTTTTACATTCTATTTCAAATTATATAATTGTCAAAGTTCTCCCAAGGTTAGGCAGGGAATTATTTTGTTTTGGCAATAACATCATAACTATTCGGCCGATTCTAACGAAATTTAAAATCCTTAGGGTTTTTTTTTACATTTTCTTTCGGATGATATAATTGCCAAGATCCTCTAAAGGTTAATCCAGGAATCAATAAATGTTTTGAATGGCCTAAGGTCATAATTATGACTAAGTGAGATCACGTGACTTTGGTTAGCAGACCTTGTTTGCTTCTGTTATTTGTTTTTTTTTGTTTAATTTTGTTTTGTTAATTTAAAAGTAGTCCAGCACTAGGGTGAAATTTTAAATTAAGAAGACTTATTACCTTGAAGGAATTCATTAGATAGGCGTGTTGAAAACAAGGTTTGAAGACCAAAGTCGCATGCTCTCCCTTAATCTGATTTATGACCTTATGACCTTCAAATAATAATAATCATCATCATCATTTTTGAAGGTTCCATACATGCTTGCATGTTTCTGCTTAATTTAATTAATGGCGGCTTTCCATGCTGCTCGATCTCTGGCGGTTTCTCTATTCAAACTCATATCTCTGAGGTCCCTCTGTATGACCTCATTCCACGTCTTCGTCAGTCTTCCTCTGGCAGCTACGCACCCAACCTCTAACTCCTAACACCCTTTACCCAATTATTATCCTACATTCTCTCCACATAGCCGAACCACTTCAATATGCCTCTTTTCAGTGCCATACTAATGCATTCTATCCCCAATATATCCCTTAATTCACAGTTCGCAACTCTGTCACCTCCATCCATCAAATTCAGAGCTGCACCGCACATCCATCTCACCATTCTCATCTCAGTACGCCCGAGTCTCTGGATGTCCTCTTCCTTCACAGCCCAAGTTTCGTTGCTGTATAACATTGCACTTCGTACTCACGCAGCGTACAGACGTCCTTAAGCTCGGAGGAAACAACCTCTCGGCGTCAAGAGAGGAGGCAGCTCTCTGAACTTTTTCCAACCACTTCTAACCCTTTCCAGGAAACTCGCCCCAGCACCCCCCCACTGCACTGATCATATCTCCCAGATAGCAGAACTCCTCTGTGTATTCAAGCGACACCATCAAATACGATCCTCTTCTGTCTCCTCTCCTCGATTTGCTCTCCTCTACACACAGTGCACTGAAACTCTCCATCATTCTGCAGCCTACCCTTGATACTACTACATCTTTTATGCACCCACAAACCACATCCATTACACAGGATAGAGTTATTCGCTACCCCTCTGTGTTAGACTGCACATAGCCACATACCCTCCATGATGTCATTACCACCACCCACTTGAAACATCATCTTTCTTTTATCTAAATTCAGTCTCAGCCCGATGAAATTCATCCCTTCCCTCCACAACCTGAACTCCCCAAGTGCCGTCCTCTCATCCTCGGCAATCAACACTAGGTCGTCAGCGTACAACAACTTGAATGGTAATCCTGTTCTAAAGTTCTGTGACAGCACTTCCAGGACCATAACAAAGAGAAAGGGATTCAAAACGGATCCCTGATGCACACCAACCTTCACAGAGAAGTCATTACCCAATTCTCCATTTACCCTCACCTGGGTTATCGAAACTTCGTACATAGCCATGACCACCCTAACTAACCACTCCTCCATCCCTAATTTTCCTATCGCTCACCTCACCACATCTTTTGGTACACCATAAAAAGCCTTTTCCAGGCCAACAAAAATATAATACAATGCTCTTTTCATAGCTATGTTCGTTTGGAGCTGTCTAACTATAAATATAGCATCCGTAGTTCCTTTTCCAGGCTTGAACCCGAACTGCATGTTGTCAGTTTATCCTTTCCCTAATCATTACCTCTAGAACATGCTCCATAACTTTCATAACATGATCAAGGAGCTTCATGCCTCTGTAGCTACCCCTTTCTAGCACATCACCTTTACCCTTATACACATTCACAATCACACTCTTCAGCCAGTCTTCTGACACAGCACATTCATATATGACAGCATTTATAAGGTCCATGACCAACCGCACAACGATATCTCCAGAGGCTTTCAACATCTTAACATTTATCTAAGAAACACCTGCTGTCTTACCTCCTGGCATGTGATGATGGCTCTGCTCACCATTTTGTCCTCAATTGATGGCCACGGTCCAGCCACAGGTACTACTGAATCCACAAGTCTCCTGTGCCAGTCAAATTCTACCTTTGATAAACGATTATAGTGCTCACTCCAAGCCTTTTTTATATCGTCCTGCCCAACCACAACTCTACCATCATCATTTTCAATGCACTGTTCACCCGCTATATCACTATTTTCCTTCTTTATCAGCCTAAACCAGTTTAAACACCCTATTCCTGCCCTCAGCACCATTGAGGCTCTCAAGAAGAGGTTTCTGAGCCTCTGACTTAGCCCTATACACTTCCCGACTTACCCTTCTTTTCGCTGCCAAGTATACTTCCTTACTCCCACACTGCTTCCATGCCATAAACGATCTCCTTTTCTCCTTCACTGCAGCTCAACTTTCTCATTCCACCGCCAAAAGCCTTGTGTATAAGTGGGCCTCTTGACCATCCACAAATCTGTCCAGTGTCTTTTAGAAGTGGTAATTTAGAATAAATGAGGGGTATTTTTTAATCCGTGTGGTATTTTTTCATAATATAGTGGTAATTTTATATAAGTGTCGAGGAACGACACGGTGGTGCTACGCTCTATACAGAGTCGGGCCCACGGGTATTCAACAAGGCCGGCAAGTCCCGGCTAAGGGCTTGTGCCCAATTTATATTCGAGTGCGTTAATCCAAGGTTGGCCAATAAAAGGGGGGAATCGAGATCGCCGTTTCAGCTCAGGAGTTATTGAAAGAAAAATCTCTTACAAAAATAACCTTTAAAATACAAGTAAATAATAGAATTATTATTGGTCACGAAAACTAAGCAAACTAATATAATAATGAATAAGTGACCAGTTGTTAATACAGGAAGGCAAGGAATAAATGGGAAGAGCGTGGGAATTGTAACAATCACTTGAAAGACCGTTATTAAACGCGGGTTGAAATAATATTAATTAAATGCGGGGAATTAGGGGGGGGAGGGGCGGGAAGTGAATTAAATGGAGGAAAAATCACGAAACTGGGACCTCGGTTTTACCTCTGCGGCGGTGAATTCGATGAAGCCTCGGGGGGACTACGTAGAGCGGAAGATGAACGTAGATTAGATTTTAAGTTGTCCTCCAAATCGGAATCACGAAGGAGGGGGAGGGGGTGGAGAGAGTCCTCTCCAGGGACTGGTGTCGGCTCAGACACCAGATGGGAATCTGCACGGAAGGACTTCTCGGACTTCCGTGCTCTTCTCTCACGGTTGAGGTTAAGGTACACGGACCTTGGAGAGTGGATGGAATGAGCGGATAGTTGATCCCTGTTAGCCCCCTTCCGAATTGAGAATAACGAAGTAGAGTAATCCGTCTCTGACCAGAGAGATTACGAATGTAAGATCTGCTCATGGGATCACAGGTGTCAGCACGGCGAACCAACGGGGAACGTGACGGACGGACTTCGGAAGAAACTCTCTCTCTCGTGGTATGACATATATTATATCAATACCATATTATATCTATGGGGGAGGGACCAATAACTTAAAGGCGAACCGACAAAGGGACGGAACACCACGAGTTTAGACGGGCGGAAATGCGAGATAAGAGTGCAACGAGGTCGGGTAAAATATGGGCAATGGCAAAGCTCAAGGTTATTTAAAGAGGCATGTACAAAAATATAATTTTATTTACATAAAAATAATGAGAGAATTGATGGGCAAAATTGCATCAGATTAATTAATGTGCAAAATTACACTGGTAAACGAGGAGGTGAATTGTAGTTATGAATCAGACTATAAAGTTAAAGTTAATGTATTACGGGAGGAGACTATTCAAATGGGGGGAATTAACGCAAATGGGTTACTGAAGGGGGAGAGAGGTTGGCTTACGGAGGATTCCGGGTGAGACGTCGGGGTAAGGCTTCACGGATGTCTTCTGCACGTGAGGCGGAAAGGGAGGGGGGCGGTAACGTCCGATCCAGGGGAGAGTATTTCGGCTATCCGAAAATGAGGGGTGAAAGAGGAGGGCTTCGACAGGAGTTGATGAGTGAAGTCGGAAAAATCATTTGGTAGCGATCGTTAAATGGAATTACCTTACCGGCTGGGGCTAATTCCGACACACGAGTAGTTCAGCCGTCACTTTGCTTCGTTGTTAGCAACTGACTTGAAACTATGGGAATCTTCTTGGGTCTGGGCGAGACTTCTCAACTCTGTGTCTACCTCATGGAAAACGAGTACTATATATGTCTGAGGCTCTCCCTGCGGGGGTTGGGGGGTAGTTGGAAAACAGCTCTACTCTCGAATGGCCTCGAATCTTCTTGCCGAGGAATTCTAACTCGTATCAAGGTGGACCGTGGTGGACGCGGTTCGATGCTACCGCTCGTGGAAGGGAGGGGGGTAGGCTTACCAATTTAAGCCTAACAGAACCTTCTACAGCGCATGGAAGTTCCGTGCTACACAAGAAATTCCACGAGGATTCCCCCACACTCTCGTTTTCGACTTTCCACTAGCACAGTGGAGGAAGGGGAGGGGGCGACAGGGTTTCGAACTGACCAAACTATGTCTAGAAATGTTTGTACCTTTGACCTCTCTTGAGATAACCTCCACAATAAAATAGTGGTTATTCGAAAAAGAGACAGTGTTAGTTTTTGAATAATAGATAGTGGTATTTTTTAATAATATATAGTGGTAATTTTGAATAAGAGAGTGATAATTTGGAATGATACATACTTTTGAACAAGAGACGGTGGTAATTTTGAATAAGAGGTGCGCAAGCGTTTAATGCAGTAAATCATGCCATATTTCTTCATATCGTTGTAATAGTGTTCTAGGAGTAATATTTTGAGGGCGGAGAGGGTGTATCTTCCCCCTGTCCCCTATAGAGTCTCGAAATTCCCTATTTTAACCCGATTTTGCAACGCAAGAATTCTCCAACATGGACAGGATCCGATTGTTTACGGATATGTTTTGCTATTTATTTTGCATAATTGAGCTATTTAACTTGTTAGTGAGGTTAATTTGAGTTTATTAATTTTATATAATGATTGCAAATACTTTGCATTTTCTTAATTACGTAGAAAGTTTATAAAAATTTTCTTAAACTAATTTTCTGTGTTGGCCACGACGTCATCTTAAATGTCACTAGACTGCCTAGGTTACACTCCCTCGTTTGTTTTTCTTAATTTTGGGTTGAAAAAAATGCTTGTGCCCCTTATTCAAAATTTCAGAGACAGTGATGACACGTGCCTCTCCCGTGTCTGCCCCAATTTCGCCACGATGGCAGGTTCTCCCTTGCGTGAGCTATAGCATAGCCAATTGGAAACACTACCTTGACTGTGCTCATAAAATCACATTTAGTTTGGTTAGTCACCTGATGGGGTCATGGGTCAAGTCTACTTTGCGGTACGCTTTAATGCCATGGGTTCGAATCCAACGTTAAACTGCAGTCCGCCCATAAGAGAGGCCTAAACAAAACAAAAGAAAAATACACCAAACAATTCCAAATCGTTGGTGAAATTACAAAAAAAAAAGAAACAAATCTGTCCTTGGGCTGGGGAGATGGGGGCGGGCTGGTGGTGGGCTGGGGAGATGGGGGCGGGCGGGTGGGGAGAGGCAATGATACAGTGGAATGGCGGAATAGCCATAGTGGAGAAAAGGCTACCATAAGTACCACTTAACCCCAGCTAGCTAGATATTAGAAATGAAGAGCATTTTATTGAATAAAAAAGCCCAATAACCCCCAAAGTATGTCATTAGTACTCTCTAAGGATAATTGGAATTTGGAAATTAGGCCTCCGAGTGACAGATTAAGCTTTATTTGAGACAATATCATCACCGAGGAAAGGATTAAAGATGTATAGCATGTAATAAAATCAGCCCATTTAATATCATTTAATTATATTATTGATAATTTTATTAGAAATATACATACAGCCTTTATTAGAATGTCTGGTTTCTTTTATTATTTTTTAAAAATTCATTACGGTTATGTTTATGATACTCCCACAATGAGGTTACGATTTACTCATCTTTGGAGTGAGAAAAAATAGAAAGCCCTACGCAGGAAGAAGTAGTGTTTGATGGCTGCGCAAAGCCCACACTAACACTATCTTGGCCCATACAGATGAATCCCATTACATGGAAAATTCAGGACAACTAGGGGCTGGGTAGGTACCAGTACCTAGTCAGAACTCCAGTCTTTAGTTAGGGACTTCCTCTATTTTGCCTTCAATAGTTTGTTAATGTTTGACTCCCCTAACATTTCCACTCACCAATAGGCCTGCACATCGCACCTCTTAGGCTCCCTACTCTTCCGAATTCCACTAATGTTTAGCTTGGGGCCTCAAGATACTCAGTTACCGTTTATGGCCACAAATCCATACCACGAGTCTACCCTAGCGTCTATTCGCGAATAGGCCTGCACATCGTAATTCTGGGGCTCCTTACTGCTCCGAGTTCCGTTAATGGCGCCTCAGGATACTCAGTTACTGTGTGTGGCCGCGCGTAGGCACACCGAGAGCCTTCCCTAGACTGCCAGTCGCCAATAGACCTTCACATCGTACCTCTGGGTCTCCCTACTGCTCCATGTTCCCCTAATGTGTAGTTCGGTGCCTTAGGATACCAAGTTTATGTGTGTGACCGCGCGAAGGCGCACCATGAGACGCGGTATTGAGGATAGCGACTTATTTATTCTCGATTTTCTTGTGTTAAGTGGTGTATGGATGTTTTTATTTAAGTTCATAAGTTACTTTAGGATTCTCCTGATCCGCGTTTGTTATCGAAACATCAAACCGTGAGCGAATAAATTACTTTGATTCTAATTATTGCGACATATTTGCGTTCATTTCTAATTTCGCAAGTTCATAAATAAAAACTTGAAATGCGTCTTCAAAATTCCTTTCATTCGCATTAATCCTTTGAGCTTTAGTCCTCAAAGTTTGCTTTGAGTGGGGATGGTCGCCCATTAGAAGGATCTCTCAGTAAATCTAGTAGAAATGGCTTTTTCCGGTTTTCTTTCCCTTTGAAATATTTTTAAGATATATTTTCTTGAAGGATTCTTTCCAATGGTAAGATTTTAAATGGATTCCAGGTTATTGCCTGAATGTTTAGAGAGACGTGAGGTTATGATTTCATCAAAACAAACTTTCGATTCATTTTTCTCAGCCCACGGCTTTTATCGGATTTTCTCTCCTTATGATCAATTGTTTATTTAATAATGATAACTATGGAAAGCGATGGTGAAATCAATTAAAACACATCGTCAACCTTCTGTGGCTTAATTTATCCCATTACTGCTCAAATACCTTTATAAATAACTTAGAACGAGCAATATATTTGGTTGTGTACTATTATTAAAGAAACCCTCAATGAACGTAGTGATGATCTGCGGTTGCTATGGTAACGAGTAACTACCTTCAAACAGCATCAGGTACAGTTGGGGGAAGCTCTTCACCCACGCCAAGTAAGTGACTGTATCCAATAGACTAATCTAACAGCCAATTACTAGTTACAACTAGTAAGGACTCTTCCAAACTAGATCCTTTTTATAACATCACAATTTTGGAGGTAAAAACAATGAAAATATATATTTTATCCTACGGCAATTGTTAATGGGAAATAAACTAGGAATTATACGATTGCGGGCCAGCAAAACCCTAAGGTCCACTCGAGGCGAGCGAGTCCAAAAAGGACAAACAAATGAAGGGGAGAGAATCCTAGTATAGGGGAAAGGGATTTTATTGTTTTTAGAACGTTTAACGCCCTCTTTCACCCTTTGTGGGATCCATACAGCGCTGAAAAGTGAGTGCCGGGATGCACACGGTGAAACGTTTACTCATTGTAAGTATATTATATGATACTATATGATATTAGGCGATATTATACGATATCATATAATATTTTATGTTATATGACAGGGAGAGTACGCAACTCTCCTGAATCTGCCTTCACCCTCCTAATAATAATAAGCAATTAAACATATTTTGGTGCCACAATATAAGAATTTCAAACCATATGATTTTGTATTTATTTGCGACAAGACTTTTTATCCCGGACAACGCCGGGTATCTCTGCTAGTATCATATAATATACTTACAATGAGTAAACGTTTCACCGTTCGCATCCCGGCAGTTTACGCGCATGCGTGAATGACGGCATTATGAGCTAACAACGTCGTGGCCGCAGAAACAGATCGAGCGTCTAACCGATACAGATTACAGTATATGATAATATATGATAGGGAGAGTGCGCAAGTCTCCTATATCTGCTTAAATGCTCCACGATTCGGTCTCTCATAATCGATTCAAAGATTTTTTTCCGCAATAAATGCTATTGAAATGTTAGGTTTAGTCTTAATCACTTTTGTTGAAAATCAGGGTCCCCATCGCCTCTTTAAACTCCCTTGTAACTATTAGTTCACTAATTGATCGATTAAAAATGGTACAAGTGGGTTTTATTAATTCGGTTCCAAATTTTAACATGAAATGGTAGATTTTATCTCAACTCGGCACTTTAGATATTTTGATTTTATATATATAGCGACTTATTACGTTTTCTGCTAAACTAATATGCAAAAGAACCCTACCATTGTGAAATTCAATTACGTCGGATATAACCCTTAAATTTGATGACTCTTCTTATTGATTTTTATTGTTTTTTTTTATTAATTGACGTTTTAATGACAAACTTTAGAAGACAGCACTGTTCTTGTTTCCCCCAAATCTGAAATATATACTACAATAACTTGCTTATAGCCTTCTAAGAGAAAGTTCTATATCATCTTTTTGAAACTTAAAAATTTATTTGATAACAAATTTTCCTTTGATTTATATCAAAAGAATATATTGTAGTGCCCAATCACAAGGTTGAATAGAGCCAGCCAGGAACCTTACAAATTGAGAACCCCATTGGCTCTATAAAATCTTGAATTGGACAAATAAATCAAACATTTAAATAATATGCCATCTGTTAACAATAAATTAATGCAAAACAAAGCAAATACTTGTAAGGTTTCGTTCTCCCTTGCACATACCAACAAACACTCACCCAAACAAGTTACCATTGATAAAATATCTGGGTTTATTGAAATCCTCTAGCAAAGCTTATATACGTTTCTCCTCTGCTAAATACCTATGTAATCTCTTTGTAATGGAAGAGATTAAAACCCACTTAAACCCACTTTTTCAAAACATAGCCCCTCTAATGCCCTATCTTCTCTCAGTTAGTTTTATAAATTGTAGCAGTTTGACTATAAAGAAGGCTAATACCATTTGTAACCTTATCTCATCTGAGAAGTTTGCCATTTTGCAGCGTAGCAGAAACGTCGTTAATGGAAGGGGATACAGCATTTTATGCTGTCGCCTCCTCCCGTGGCTATTCTTTTATTCATACTGCTAGAGCGATGGGACATGGGGTCGGGATTGGTTAAATTACCTCATCGCTTCCATCCCATTCCAATCAACTAATCCATCACTTTAGATGTTTTGATTCTAATCTTGACTCGGGACTCACTCTTATAATTGCGACTATCTATCGTCTCCCCCGGTTACCCCGCTAAAAGATATTCGATGAGCTTGGTGAATTTCTTAAAGGCCTTCTTTAGCCCTCTGCAACTTAATTTATTCTGGGTGATTTAATTATCGCCAGCATACCTCTCATTGATATTTATAAACTTTATTCTCCCTTTCAATTTGTTCCATACCCCTTTCGCACATATGTAACATGTGACCTATTCTCAACCTCATTGCAGCTATTTCTGAACACTTTGTAATCTAGTTCTGTTTCTCTCTTCATTGTTTCACATAACCCTCGCATGCACCCTGCTAACAAGCCTGTTCATCATCGCTTCACTCCTTCCCCGTTAGACTCTCACGCTAATTTTACTGACCTCAGCCTTCATGCCCCACAACCTTCTCTCCACCCTCACTAGCCGACCGCGTGCCACAAGTTTCCTAACTACTGAATGCCAATAAAAACAAACGAGCTTTCGAAAGGCGACCTATTGCTACCTGCGCTCTTAGTGCAGGGACAGCAACAGCCTTCCTCGTCACTCACTCCTTGCCTCCCTTTTTGCCGCCCGTGAAGCTCACACGCGCCGTATCCATAGAGATTAGAAAAAAAACTCACCTACTTTGTTCAGGATTCTTGTTAATCTCTCTGCCCCTCTCACTAGGCGACTTATGCCCTTGATGGTAGTCGCCAGATGGGCGGTGTAAAAGACTTGAGTGCTACGGGGTGGGGTTTTGAAAATATCTTTTTGAAAAAATCTTTTTGTCGTCTCTACCCCGAATTCAAAAGGTCAATACTAAATATTGAGCAATCGAAATGTTCCAAAATGTTCAAAACAACTATATTTGTATTTTTTTAAAACTTTATTTTAATGTAATCTTTATTTATAAGTATTTTAAGAAGGAAAATTATTGATTGGTTTCCACAACCAGGAGGAAAATCTCAATATCATTTTCAAAGAAAGGAATAAAGAATTCATTACTTAAGTCTTCCGACCACGTTTGGCGCATATCCGACTTTTAAAAATAACAAAGAAAGAAGAGTTCTATTGTGAATATTCTCTGGTTCTTTTATAACTTTCATCAAAGAAATAATAGTTACATTATTTTAAAAGTGTCATACGAAGAGATATAATAATAAAAAGAACCCCTGATCACATTTAATATAATAAGTAAAAACAGTGTATAGTATGTTTTACCACACTCTCATGGTACCTAAGGTTTGCTAATTTTAAGATCCTCTCTGCCTACAATTTTAGGAACAAAATCTGGCAGAATAATAAACAAAGAAATTTTGTAGACAATTTCAAATATAAAAAAGAAAATCGATTTGTTAGTACAAAGTATTTTTAGTTGGTCTATTGGATGGTCACCAATTTGGGTGTGACGATGGGATACCAGTATATGGGTATCGGGTTAAGATGGCTAAGGCAGCCTTACAGTAGAGTTTGGTCTGACTCCAAAGTGTTCTTTTGGTAATCCGCTTGTAGGCCGGGTTCGAATGGTAACCTTGTTGTTGTTTGGTAGAAGGAAGGACTCGGAAGGAAAAACGGCGATTTTGTAGGCTTTAATCTTGGCTTAGGGCTACCTCAATTAGGGCAGGTGAAATAGTTGAGTTTTCCGTGGTTCGTTCTTGTGCTCACGTCTTTGGCTGACTATCAGTGTTAATGTTCAGTGTTTCTGGTAAGTCTCTTTCTGCGTCAGATTGTTGGAACTGTGGACGGACGGATTAAGGATGAGGTACGGACTGTTGATTCTAATAATAATAACGCTACTAATATACTAATCAGAGTGAGAATAATCATAAAAATGTTCATGTCCGTCTATTTATACTAACGCCAATTAAGGGGGCGTGACTTCTCTTCTTTTAATCTGAACGCGGGGCGGAGCTTATCGTGTCAAAGATATATGCGTGTGTTCTCTACTAAGACTGCTGCGTGGAGTCAAAGGGTGTGGACATGTTTAGTGTAGGCACGTGTGCACCAAAAGAGTATTTGCATTTGGACACCTGACCGGGCTTATCAAGCTGACATCCATAGCAAGATTGATTCCGTCTTTTCATAAGTTCATGTAAACTCTGGCGGGTCAGGTCAGATTCCGTTCTATGTGTGCACAGCTGTTTTCCACTGTATACGTTATCTCTATAGCCAGAGCATTGACTCACATCTGTTTCCTAATGTGTGTATGTTTGTATATTCCCTTGGCAACATAATAATTTCACTTGCCTCATTACAAAATATTCTGCTTTGCAATATACATAGTTATTTGCGATTTAACATTATTTACAAATATTTGCTTTGTTTTACATTACTTAATTGTTACAAGATGGCATTTTATTTCAATGTTCAATTTGTGTGCCCAATTTCAAGATTTTATAGGGCCAAAGGGGTGCTCATTTGTGAGGTTCCTTTTTGGCTCTACTCCACCTTGCAATTGGGCGCCACAGGTCTATCAATCTATTTGTGCAACGCCCTCATCATAATTTTCCACGCATTCTTCAGTGTAAACGCGATTAAAGCTGTAAAGGACTTGGTATGTACTATTACAGGTGAGCACTCCGTCCGACGGATAAATTGTGAAAGAATAAAAATAGAATTACAGGACATTATCGATTTATTCACTAAATATGATGAAACTAATGAAGCGGTTAGTTATGCAAACATGCTTACAATTTATATTTATTTAGACGATCTTGGTTGCGCTAAGTAAAGGGGTTTGCAGCTCGCGTAGATGGAGATAGCTTTTTTTGAGATAACTATGAATGGTGGCACTTGGCGTTGAGCGAGACAGGGAGTGTGTGAATGACAATTGATGTGTCTTCCAGGTTTGCCAGTTTCTGTATAGCATATTTAGTCGCGGGCGACTCTACATCTCACTATGTCGGTCGGTCGGTCCCCGTTTTGCTCTTTTGTTTTTGTAATAACATCGTAACTATTTGGACGTTCTAACAAAATTTGGATCCCTTATGTTGTTTTACATTCTCTTTCGAATGCTATAATTGTCTAAGTCCCTCCAAGTTTAGCCCGGGGAAATTATTTTGTTTTGGCAATAACATCATAACTATTCGTCCGATTCTAACGAAATTTGAAACCATTATATTTTTTGCGTTCTCTTTCCAATAATATAATTGCCAAAATCCTCCCAAGGTTAGCCCGGGAATTATTTTGTTTTGGCAATAACATCATAACTACTCGGCCGATTCTAACGAAATGTGAAACCCTTATATTGTTTTACATTCTCTTTCAAATGATATAATCGTTAAGGTCCTGCCAAGGTTAGTCCGGGGATTATTAAAAGTTTTGAACGTCGTAAGGTCATGAATCATAATAGGTGAGAGCACGCGACGTTTTGGTCATCAGACCTTGTTTCTTCCTCCTCTTCTTCTCTATCATCAATCATTGGGAAACTTGGGAATAAACTGCGTTCTCCATCGTTCTATTTTGGCAATTTGGTTGGGTAACTCAATTTCTATTTAGTTATGTGTATTTTCTATGAACTTTCTGACACTTTTTGAAATTATGAGCTCAGTTGGCCGCTTTAATCCTCTCGGTGACGTCGCTGTGTCTCCCGGGGAGCCAATGAGAACAGCGCGTCAAGAAAGCTTGCAGCTGCACTTAGCTGATAGGCACCAGAGAGTTGCATAGCTTTCCGTATCACTTTTCGCAGTCTTTCTGATGCAAGATAAAAATAGAAAAATGAAGGGGATGAGCAAGACTAGATCGAGTCAATCGGGAGTTGAGTAGAATGCTGCGCCACTATACAGATTCCAGCAAAGCCGACTCTGAAGAACGCTGAGTGACTAAAATATATATTCACAAAATCAGAGTAGAACAGTTATAGCTGTAATGATATTGTGTAATTTTCTTCTTTCAGTAAAAAAAAAAAGATGTGGCACAAATATTAGCCAAGTGACTCAGTAAAAATAATAAAATTTACAGTAGCTGACCTGAAATTTGCCATGGCCCATTTTGGCCATGTGGCCATGGGTTGGGAAACACTGAATTTTAATTCTGAAAAAATACCAAACTAAAACTAACGTCACATCGCCAACCATGCGACGAGCTTATGGCAGGAAATTACAAGTTATAAAGTCGCGTGCTTTCAATTATTTTGACTTATGACTTTATGACCTTACGACTTTCAAAACTTCGACAAGGGGGCAATCCGACCCATAGTTAGTTTTATTTTAATAGTTTCTGGAATAACCTCGGGACGACCTTACCAATTATATCATTCGAAAGGGAATGTAAAACAGCATAAGGGTTTCAAATTTGATTAAAATCGACCGAATAGTTACGATGTTATTGCCCCAAAACTCATTGAAAAGTAAAATGGTTACCATCCGACAGACCGACCCACGGACCGACATGGTAACTTATAGAGTCGCATGCACGGGACTAAAATAACCCCCCAACGTATAGCGTAAATAATATAATTACTCATTATTAGCCCCCCAAAACAAGTGGCTAAACATTACAAATTATTTTTAGCCAGATAAATCTGAAATTAGCCAAAATGGCTATTTTTACCCAGACTTGGATATCATAGTGCCTTTCCTGTGAGTGTAAGAATTAATGAGACACAAGTGGCGTGAGTTGCCACGTGTTGCCATTATGAGGTTTCCAGCGGTCATTGGCTGTGCCACTAATTTTTCTATTTATAAATTTGTTAATGACTCATTCCCCGCAATTGCCACAAAAGATAATCTCGACATCCACATGCCTCCAGGCAACCGTGGACCCATGTGTGTGGAAATTGCAATGTCCGTGAGGACTCGGAGGGCTTTGTGAGTTGCTAAAGCTCACAATCTAGACTCCAAACAGGACACGACGCCTTATCTCCCGTACCGAGCCGTGTATTGCAAACATCTCTTCTGTGAATATAGACACAGCGCTTGGTAGAGCTCCGATGACTTCAAATAACGAGGATACAGCGTGAAAACCCACCCCGTACTAGATATTGGACCTATTCGTATACACTGGCACGGATTCAACGTGACGAAGTGTACTCCTAAAGGTTCGCACGCGATACTCCTGGCGCTGTTGAAGCTTTGGGAGCAGAGGAGTAGCGAAAAATAGTCAAAGGCCGTACATTACAGGGTGTCGTCCTAGGCAGCACCAGAGTCACCACCGGCCCAAGAGCTAAACCCAGCTTTTGAAGGAGTTTCATAGCTCTTAAGCGAAAGGGCTTGGGATGTGACTAGCATTAGCATCTCTCGGCGGCATAGGCACCATCGGTATCGGTCGCGGATGCAGTAAGAACCTTTGATGACTGAAGTGGCGCCGGACTAGCGCGTACAACCGCATAATTTACTATGTACGGCGCAGCGTGAATGGCATCTGCCAGCATCAACAAGTACGCTCTAAATGGGCAACATGCGGAAGGCACCCGTCACAAGGGTGAGACCCGTATGATGGATTGAGTCCACTTTCCGCAATAAATGTTTGTCTGGGGATGACTAAAACTTGCATCCGTAGTCAAAGGCCCGGTAGAAATTTATGGCAGTAACCCTATCAGCACCTCAAGTGTTGAACGTCACGGAACGAAGCATGTCTATGGCGCGAGTACAAGAGACCCTAAGGATGTGAATATGTACCACCCAGGTGAGGCGTCAGTCAAAAAAAGAACCAAAGAAACTGTGAAAATCTACCACTTCCAGGTAAACCCCATTTAGGAACAGGTCACGGTGTGGGTGGAGCCGTGAATGGTGGCAGAAGTGTACAACCTTAGTCTTGGCCAATGGAAACCGAAATTTGTGAGATTCGGAATAGCGAAAAATGCGGTTCAATGGCTGTTTGAGTAAACTCTTCATTGTTAGCATCTGGGCCCCGCCAAAAGAGATCGAAAGGTCGTCCAGGTAGAGCGTAGCGAGAACATCTTCCAGCAGCACCGAGGTGATGTCGTCGATGCACAGGACAAAGAGTGTGACACTGATGACACTTCCCTGCGGAACACCATCTTCCTGCTCGATTGAGCCGGAGAGGGCTTTCCCCGCCCGTACGCGGAGTCGATCATCTTTCTAAAACCCATAAAAAGAGTAAAACAGATCATCTCACAATTACCAATTTCTACATCATCTTACACACATATGAGGTCAGAGAGATTGGGCGGAAACCATTCGAGGTTGAATGATCTCTCCCCGTTTTACAAAAAGCGAGCACAGTAAACATTCTCCAGCAGTCTGGGAGGATACTCTCTGTCCAGATCCTGTTGAGCAAATCTAACAAAAAGATCATGCCTCGCTCACCTAGCTGCCGAAACATGGCATATGTGACATCGTCTGGACTAGGGATGGTGTCCCCGCACGATGCGAAAGCTGAAGGCAACTCACTCAAAGTAAACCTGTCGTTGAATGGTTCTCCGCCTCTGGAGGTAAAGTCCAGTCGGTGGCCTTCCACGACATCATGAGGCGTATTGAATGCTGGCGAAGCAGCTTCCGGGCTAGAGAAGTCGCGAAGGACTCCGCCACGGACGCAGGGTCCGAGACTGTGGTCCCATTCTCCTAGATAACGGGAGGGGGGGGGGCTGCAAAAACTTACCCCGAATCTTTTTGACTCGCTTCCACACCTCTGCAAGAGGGGTCTTCCCGTTAAAATGAACACAAGTACTTCCTCCCCCAGGATGAACCTAGCTCTAGCTTGGCGAATTTCACTGACAGTGAATCGTTCGTATGTAAGCATAACGTTTCTGTTTGAGAGCCGTTTCACACCCGGCTGACCACCACGGAAGCGGTCGGCGTGTAAAACGGTCAGACGTTCAACTTGGAGTAATTCACGTCTAAACATCCTACACCCATTTGTAACCAGGGTTGCCAGATGGTTTGGAGCATTTTTAGCCACAGGCTAGGGAAAAATTAGCCACAATTAGCCAAATGATATAGTACATCAGTATTGTTACGATAAAAGGTGAAATTAAAAAATAGTTATAGATAAATGACACCTAACTTTATTTAATTAAAAGTATTGTGAAACAATGATATCAAACTACTCAGCTTCCATTTCATTTTCAATAGTTCTGCCACTTCCTGGTTCCCCTTATACAATTTGGGTTTGGCTTTGGCTACAACTTTGCGCAAATACATCTCACTTGTAAAAAGTTTTAGAATTTTTTATGTACAATTAAAGTTTTTACAGCATTTATTATTTAATGTACATGAGATTTCAGCCTTAAAATGGAATAAATTGAGATGGATTTAGAAGACTTTAAACATTTTTCCTTACTCTTATGCGCTGATGAATTTTCATGCATCACTAAATTATGTTTTTTAAACTGATATTGTACAAAGACATAATTTGCAAGAACATTCATTTTCGTTAAGCATCAACCATAGATGCTCAGCTTCCCGTCTTTTCTATTGCTAGTCATTATGGGCAAAAAATCACTGTTTTTTATTCCGAAATATACGATGCAAAGTTTATTGCATTGTAACACACCACACAAATGAATTAATGCCACTGGGGAGCAATGTATTTAGTGAATTGACAAAAGTACATTTTCCTACCTAATTTGAGCATACTGAATTCAAATCTGAAATCAGATTTCAACTCGGTAAACAGAGCAGGAACATCGTGGCAGTATAAAAATTGTTTGTCCTCAGAAAAAATACTTAACAAATGTACTCTCCCTTGTTCGGTAATATGATACCCGACCCGACCTCTCAAGCATATGTCTTTCACTCAACCTGGAGGCCAAAAGTCCTGCAGCTTTCTTGGAGAGCACCAAATTGCGTATCAAGTCATTCAAATCCTCTTGATTGAAACTGAGGAGCTAATGACTGTTCAGCATCTGATGATGAATATGCAGATTCGGGTACATCATATCAGGTACATCATTTTTATCCCAGGAGGAAGCATATCCACTGAAAATCGGAACTGGTAAAGACTCAGAATGAGGTACTGGCCGGATCGCCGAGGGAATGTTAGGGTGGTCGATCTTGTGCCAATTTTTCTTGTCAATCCCTTTAGTATTCACCTGACAGAAATAACAGTCCGATACATGATCTTTTGGCTCTCGCCACACCATAGGGATTCCAAAAGGAAGACCATTTCTCCTTCCTTTCGTTCACTCACGAAGATGTTGCACACAACTATGGCAAACAGCATGTGGGGCCCGCTTCTTATCTTGATCGCCAAGAAGAATATCAAAATATGCCTTATAAGTGAGGATCACAATGTTTGATATACTGCGCCTTTGATGAACTAGCGTGTAACAGCCACATATGGAGCAGAAGGTGTCTGGATCATTAACGTACTTTTCTCTTGACGAAGCCATCACTCTAACATAATACCTGAAAAAAGAAACAATAATGTCAATATTTTGCACAATAACACTTATTACTATCTTACTACTCTGTACTGTGAAGTATTTGCTTTCTACAAGCAACCTCTCTGTCCGTCCGGAGGGCAGTTTTCGGGGAAACGAGAAAATAGAAATTACAGAATAACTATAGCATGTCGGTAAAAATGGATTATATATTTGAAATCAGCCTGAAAAACCGAATTAAAATTGGCAGATAAATCTAATCACCAGAAAATGTGATTAAAATTGTCCCCCTGTGTAATCAGAGTGAGTCAGCATTGCTCACATAACACGTATATAAGAAATGCAGTGGTGCCATTCTGAATAACTAGGATTCGACTGTTAGCAGTATTAACTCTGCAGGTGGATTGAATTGTTGCGAACATGTAAAGAAAACTATTTCTTACTTTACCAATGGCCGAAAAACTTTTCTCACGTTGAGACTTGCGAGTACGCACGTAACAAACGCATCATGTAAGCTACATGAAAAACTTGTTCAATCTGTATTGGAGAGGAGATTTTATGTAAATTCTTATTACAATTGATTTTGATATTAATATTAAAACTAACAGAAATTAGCCACAATTAGCCAAATAACTAGTGGCTAAATAATTTATATATTTTTTAGCCAGCAACTTATGAAATTAGCCACAATGGCTAAAATTAGTCACATCTGGCAACCCTGTTTGTAACTCCATTTTTCCCAATTCATACATTCCCTACCCCCTTGCTACTTCCATTAGTTCTCCTCAAACATTTTGTATTCATTTCTAACTTCAAGTATTTCTCCACACAAAAATTCAGCACCCATTTTAACTACAATTAGTTCCTATATCAAACATCCTGAATCCATTTGCACATCAATTAATTCTAATCTCCTAACCCTTCAGTCATTTGATGCTTCAATTAATTTCGTCTCAATCATGTTCCATGCATTTGCAACGAATGCAATTTCAGCTCCCATTGTTTTCGTCATGGGATCTAATACATAAGCACAATGGCAGTTTCTTGATGAAATTCTCGTGAATATTTCAAATCAATCAATCAATCATTTCCTGTGGCACCCACGGGGATGCATAGGGCCTCAATGAAGTATTTTGATTTGTGGACATGAGTCTTGGTACAGTACTGTGACTACAGATAAAAAACTATTGGCATTTGGGAGTTAAATGGTGGGATAGAAGAGTGTCAAATACCAGAATCAGAGAATTAACGGGGGTGCAACCGGTCGATGAGTTTGTTAGATTTTCCCGTTGGAAATGGTTAGGTCATGTTTATAGAAAGCAGGGTATAGTTCGGGATACACTAGGGTTGGTGGCCCCTGGTAGAAGAGGTAGAGGTAGGGAGACTTGGATAAGGACTATGAGGCGGGAAGCAGGAGATGATTGTTGGGAAGATCTTGACGCATTAGCTCAAGATAGAGTGTGTTGGTGTGAATATTTCACAGTATTAAATTAAAATAAATTACCGGTCTTGCACTTAGTAGTTCTTAACTTCTATTTTAGGTTATTTCTACTTTTCACACAATTTCTCCTCTTTCTGGATTTTCAACCAAATATAGACATAATTACAAGTGAATTCCGGCTCCGATTTGGGTTTTTTTTTTCCTTTCAACATTACAATGAAGAGGCACTGGACAAGACAATAATAAAAAAGAAATACTTTAATAGCTAAAATGCGGATGTTTGTATGTTGACTGTTGCCTTAAAATGTATAGATAAATCATGAACTTCTTCTTTCCACTTCACATCTCCACAATCGAAAACCCCTTACAGAACATTGCCACACACCACCCTTCCTATGAATGGCGCAAACGTGATTAGTAAGCGTTTGGATAATCGTTGCAAGAGTCTCAAATAATTTAAACAATAGACTGAATTAGAATGGCCCTCTTACCCTTTCTCCATTGTCTCTCTTTATAATCCTCTAATTCTATTGATTAATCTTTTACGAAATAGAAATTTTTCAAAATTGTTTAAGATAAAATAAAGACATGAAAGAGAAATATGGTAAGAAAGGAGTTGAAAAAGGCCGATGACGATTACTGCCGAGATTAATGTAATTTTGTTATGTGACGGTAAAGGGGACAAGTATTTATTACCATTCTGTGTTTTTATTGTTTTTTTTTATTATTTATTCACCCTAAAAGAAAAACCCGATAAGGCTCTTCCAGTTAGGAAGTATTCGAATTGATCGTAAAAAGGTGAAATTAGGTGAAGTAAAAATGGGGGCCTACTTGAGGCGTCAGGGAGAAGGTGTGATAATAGCATGTAGAAGTGTCCACACAGCAAATCGAGGTAAAAATAACAAATGTTTTAAATAAATATCTTTGTTTCAATGGCCTGGTGAGGAAGATAGCGAAAAATGACAAAGCACTATGTTCAGTAAACATATTTCAATGTTTTTAGTACAAAAATAAAACAAGCATTACTATTCTTCAAACGTTGGAAGGGAGGCACCGTTTGTAAACGTTTGGGAACGAGAGGCACAAAACAGCCTATAGTGCCTGGCGAAAATACCAATTTAATAGCCTCACAATGATATATAAATAACCCTAACAAATACAAGATAAATGCAAGCCTCTGTAGCTATGTTGACTAACTCTGAACCAAGGAGAATATACCTAAAAGTTTTAGCAAAATCTATAAGCTGTCAACAGTAGTAAACTCAGCTAGAAAGAAACACTAAGAATAAATCAAGAAGTTTAATTCATTCGGAAAGAGAACCCTATTTTAGCCCTACCCCTCAGCATATACCAGTAACACTACGATCCAGGTTTAGTAGCAAGTGTTTATTTTAACTAATTATTTCTTCTGCTGGTCAAAAAAGGCAGGTCTTTTACCGGTCGAGAAATCCGATCGTGTCCTACATTGCCTAGATGCAATTAATAGGGCACTAAGGAAGGTATAGCTGTTTTGCTTTACTCTTTGCACTGTAAATATTTGTTCCTTCTATATTGATTAACTATGTATCAATTGCCTACTAGTTTCTAGGTATAAACAAAATTGAGCTACTATAATTTTCAATTTTCTCTTTAATTTAGCAGTTTTCGAGATAAATAATTAGATGTCTTGCAATTTTAGCCCATTAAGCAAATTCAATTACACGTTTCCAGTAATTGATTTTTTTGAAGTTCCTGAATCAGCGCTTTTACAGCGTGAAGAGAAAGAGTGCTTGGTTGGGTTACTTCTCCTCCTCCTTGAAACTGCCACAGGCGTACATAGAAAAAAAGAGAATTTAAGAGTGCTTAAATTCAAACCGTGTACATTTAAAGTTATAATAAGTGTAATAATTGAGTCTCCGCGTTTCCTGATGCAGATAGGTTGGTCCTGGGATGATTAGGAGGAAGAGGAAAGGGTGTAGTGATTGTTTACAAGGATTATTGAGTTGTTGGTAATGAATTTTCAAAGTGGACTGAAATCACTCAATGCTGTAAGTAAAGAGGTCAATGTAAGAGAAAAAAAACAGTCGTTACTTGCCATTTATTTTGTTATGAATAAACAACTACAATAATAATGGGTTTACCTAATCTTTTCCCTAAGTTTGAGTCTTAATTCATGTCATTGAGAGTGAATTCATGCTTGTTTTGGCAAGTCCATAAGTTAGCAAGTCAATATGAAAGATAAAAGTTGGAGGAAAACACTTAGAATATGAAACATGATGAGAAACATGGGGCGGTTAGTTAAGTAAGCACACTCACTATTTGTCATTATTAACAAGGTCTTCAGCTTGAATTGTTCTAGGTTGCCTGCAGTCAGGGGCCTTGTAGCTCCTAAGGATAGACAGCTTTCTTGAAGGTTGATATGAAGGCAGGTAGTAGCCGCGGAACGAGGTGTTGCAGCCGAGCGAGAGAATTTCGACAATAACAAGTGCCTCTCTCGCGGGCGCGAAAATGAATAGACCACGGATGCCATCATGATGTTGCCAATCGGTCGCCTTTTGCAGCAAACATAAGCGTATTGCGAAGAAACAAAGTACCAAGAGAATAAACGTGGGGAAAACACCATTTTAAAGGTTTATAAATTATAATTGGTAAGATGATGACAAAGATTTGAAAATAGTAAACATCACTCTTAATATAAGAGAAGTGTTGCACTTATGAAATGTTTACTGTACTACGAGAACATTTTGGAAGAATGTAGTGAAAAAACCAAAGTCAATATTTATTCATGAGGGTAATACCTGTTGATTACTTTCTATCAACCCGTCTAGGCATCACAAGGTACACGCATTCTCTAATTAAGTCGCATTTGTCGTTCACCATACGCCACATATCTCTGCCCTCCACGCGTTTTCATATCCGTCAAAGGCCACCCCTGAAATTCATCTCATCATTTCAACAGGCCAATTCACGCTTATAAAATCATTCATTCCTCATAACGTATCGCTTGTCCGTTTTCGACGTGTCTGCCTTGTGTGGTCTCTGGTCGTTCCTACCTCATGTCCACAAAACCTAATCAGCGTCGCACCACGGCCCTGTCAAACACAAAATCATTCCCAGCAGACTAATCACATCCTTAAACGCAGGGAAGCAGAGCCCCGTGTCGCCGCACTCCATATCAAGGCCATGTATACCCAATGTCTCTGAGTCTTATTGTCTTTCCAACAAAAGGACAAGATCAAGGAAACCGAATTCTGGACACGCGCGTGCCGAGTTTTACGCCAAGTTCGCCATCATCTTATATTTTCCTGGCACGATTCTCATTTATTCCAAAGGTATTTCGTTCAAGTGCGTTTCCTCCTACATCATTTATGTGCTTATTTAAATCCATTTCCCCTGTATCCTATTGTTTCTGCTGCATAGACAATCTTTGATTAGTATGAAATGAAAATAAACTTTCCTTTGGATACATATTTTTTTTTTTTCTGTCTCATCAAATCATTAAAGCAACAACGCGGCGGCGTGTTGATTGCGGCATAAAGGAAGCCCGGGCTAAAATTTATGCGACGCTTGGAAAGAAATTGCGAAGTTGTTTATCTGTGTAGTTGTATCCTGTAGTGTATTCAGGGCAACAAGTGATGAGAGAATACGATCCAGACTTGGTGAGTAGTGGATACAAAGTGTTGGGAAGAGACACAGTGGAAAGTTACTTTAGAGAAAGTACAAAAAGGGGGCAATCTTGCCAGCGTCTAACGCCTTAGTTTTACTCCATTCAAAAAAATAGTTTTACCTTTTCTATTTATTTAAAAAAAACAAAAAATAACAAGCACCTGTCTAACAAAAAGGTTGGAAGAGATGTTCTTAAAATAATTAAGATATTGAGAATGTGAGAGAGGTAGAGTTTAGAACAGAACTTTTAATACAAGCCACAGGCTTCGACATTTCAATTATTAATTCGATTAATATTTGAGAATAATTTCGTTGATATAGTAACTAACTTGCATATTCATCCAAAGGGTAATAATACAAAAGTCTAATTTAAAGTATTTCTGACCCCGTAAATTTGATCTCAGCAACATTACAAAATTGAATACAAAACAAAGTTTTTTTCGAAATAGACAAATAAATAATTTTGCCATATTGTTCAATTGACTTTAATATGTGCTCTCTTATCTTTCAAAGTATATAATCCCATAACACTATGCTTTCTGAACCTTGTTTTAAGGTTAATATGATATTTTTTCGGAAGCGCATTGGCAGCTTTCTGAGTCTGACAAACATGACTTCTGCAATTATGGCTAAATAATTTTCGTTTTGTTGCTCCATTATAATTTCCTTATAAATATTTGATCAAGATGAGCGTGATTATTTGCAAACGTGATCCATGTGGCAACGTGAGTTGTACAAAAATATAACCTTTTCTAGCTATATAGCCATGGAGGTCATTTTTGTTTATTGTAGGGAAATCGATATCCCACCCTAAAAACAGAGGCCCTATTCGGTCACCGCAACGTCCTGGAACTGGGCAGCGTAACCCGATTACCCCCCTCCTCCCCTCCCTCTCGCCCCTTAACTCGCTGATCACCAGAAGGCCTCCCACAACCGCGAGATGCACGAATCAACAGATTTCTGGGCCGGCGAGCATAACATTGGTTAAACAGGCACTATTTACCCCAAGAGTTGGGATCTAATTTCACTTCATAGACGAAATTAGAGGAGCGGCGACCAAAAGCCAAAGGATGCCTTTAGGGCTAAGTGAAAGACGATCGGAGAAGATCCGTTAGAGGAGAGAGGCTTAATTCCTAATACTTCATCCCCCTCCCCTTCCCCTACCCCCAGTGGGTTGGTGAAGTATATAGGCGGATAACTGTAGAAGAACGAAGAAGATCGCGTTAGTCATCAAGATGATGAAGTCCGGCGAGAGTGCCCGGGAATCAAAGAAAGGGACAGAGAAGAAGCTCATCCTGAGCCAGTTCCTGGTGGTGACACCGAAAATTAGTATCTTGTCTCGGAAGATCGAGTTAGAGATCAACACGACGAAGTCCAGCGAGAGTGCCCGGCAATCAACGAAAGGAACACAGAAGAAGCTCATGCTGAGTCAGTTCCTGGTGGTCACACCGAAATTTAGTTTAGCTTGTATTAAGAAACAAGCTCAATCATCTCTCATCAGAGAAACCCTCTATCCCGGATTACAACAAAAACCAGAGATAGTCCTCGCCATTGAGGAATACCCCAAAGCGAACTCTCTCAAACACCCCCCATTCGTCTAAGGATTCACTTGTTTTCTCATCGATTGTCAGTGCAAACTATTCCAAGATTAACCAGAAGATTGGAGAGAGCATACCTTCACGGCCCCGTTGTTTAAATCATCGGACTAAGACAACGTGCTTAACGCTATCCGTTGCCCGCACCGAAATTACCTGTTGCTTGAAACTTTTCCCCACCCCAGCCAAACAGCTGGGGTGTCTGTGAACACGTCCAAGCGTCTGACCTCAAAAAGATTCTTTCGTCTACATAAAAATTCAAGGCCAAGTTCAGTCTCCAGCCGGTGTCACATGTGATTGTTTTAAAGGTAAAGAAATTCAATTATTTTTGAAGGTCAATTAACGTCAAATATTAAAGTTAGCTTTGGGTCAACCATTACTTTATATTCATTTGTTTAAATTAGTAAGTCTCACATAAACTCGTTTAATTCATAGCTGTATAGTTTTTTTATTTCACTTTTTTTGTAATTAAATATATATATTTTTTTAGAAGTATTTAATTCAATCCTCGAAACGCTACTCTAGGCACTAGAAATCCTCAAAGATTAAAATAACGTAAAATAAAATATAGCACTCTTAAAGAAAACGTAATCAAGGAGTTATTCAAGTACGTAACAAAACCTATACGTACGTAGACCAACTAGGCCCTTGCAATATCACAACATTTATATATATTTCAAAAACTAATCATTAATTAGCACATGATTTAAATGATAAGAATAACCCAAAGGAAAACAACATACAAGAAAGCTTACACACTTTCGTGTTTACATTGGCATGGGAAAACAAGCACTTTATGGATGGTGTAGAGAAATGGCTACCTTAAGCATCCTGGAGGAGTATAGGTACATTGAACCCCCCCATCCTCCTCATGAGGAGAAGCGTGGGAAAGGTAGCCGGCGAAACTGCGTACCATGTGTGATCTCCCCGCCGCTGTGGGCAGTTGGAGCTAACATCTGTTTTAAGGCGACCACCTAAGGTCCTTAAACGACGCTCTAACGATCAAATTACCTACGAGACCCATAAACCCGTGGTTATGGAAAAAAAAGCGGTGCGAGTCAGAAGGCACGCCAAGTAGCGGTGCGGTTGCGAGCCTCTAATTTGCGAGCTGACTTGGGCACTCCAGTGCCACCTCAGGAATTCTCGCTCTCCCCAGATGCTAACTCACCATTCGCCCCCCCCCCAGACAAGAAGATTATTAGTAGTCGATTCGCCAGAAGAAAGATTAGTTCGTGAAGATCGATCTTTCAGCCAGACAAGAAGATTAGAAGTCGATACGCCAGAAGAAGGGTTAGTTCGTGAAGATCGATCCTTCAGTCATACAAGACTATTTCCATGAGAAACGATAGGATCAGATTGAGAAAATCGATCCCCCCCCTTTCAGGGCCGTATTAACCTAAATAGTCAAGCTTTATATCGGTGCCATACCGAAGAAGCCTTTGCAGTCTGCAAAGAAGTCCGACTGAAGAAAAGCAAAGCCGCTCACACTCGAGCGACTCTCACATCTCAAGCTCCGTAAGAGTGAGAGGAGAAGAACCCAGCCCCAACGAGCTCCCGTTCTTTAATTACGTTGAAGAATCAGCCCCCGTCACAGGCGACAAGCAATCCCTCCACGAAAATTCAACCAGCGGCCACAACTCTTCAAAGCGAGAGATAAGTCCTCCAGCGACATCCGGCAATCCCTAATACCTACCTGTAAGTTAAAAATAACATTTATATTCCTATTGCGATAGTAGAAGTTTAGTACGTCCCACGTTTTAAAGGAGAGCAGAAACCATTGTTCTTGAACCTAAGTCATATGTGTTTGTAGACGAGAGTACGTTAATTTAATGTTTAACGCTAATCAAATTGAGTCGCGATAAAAAAATACTAATCGGCAATTGGTATGTTTACGGGAAGCCTATTTGTTTATTTTTTGTCATTGAAAGATCTTTGATGCCAAAGATAGAAATGTGGTAACTGTTGGTTTGTAATAGTTAAGGGTTTCATTTAAAATACATGTTTATTTTGGTAGATTCTGGTGTTTCCTCTTAGCCTTATGTGTTTAAAATAGCTCTTCCTTAAGAACAAAACCACTGAATAGCACTCTTAGAACAGAGCTTACTTCATCATAGAAGTAACTCACGCCCCTTAAAGCATACCGATACTAAAAGGGTGTCACAGAGTATAGTGATCAAAACCAAGGGTCATTCTACGACAGATGGTAATGAATGACGTATCAGTAACGAACATACACAAAGTCACAAAAGAAAATGTCTGTTTTTTCGAAGTAAATTCAAAGGGCTACAGCACAACTTATTTAAAAAAAAAATTAATTCATACATTAATTGATAGTAAACTGTTTTATTTTAATCACATATATCTTAATCTTAACATAACCCAAATAATCCCATTATATAAAGTACCTGTTTTCTTATAGGTTTCAAAACATGAATGAATGAATGATATATATGGAAAGAACAGAGATGGATCACTGTGTAACACAGGCGATCAGGTAGTCGTAGAGAAAAATGGTTCAGAAATAACTTGAAAGGGGATAGGAAGAGTTGATAGGTCGGTCGCTAGACACCGATACCTGGTGTAGTTGGGAGAGTCTCGGGGTATACGTGACTGGGTGTCAGTTTCCGGGTGGTCAGGAAGGATCGTGTCTGCATAGTGGGAAACGCGTTATTCATGATGCTCTTAACTTATGCGTATAACGGCATGGTTTGTGGGTGGTCATGGGCTGCGGGGTATCGCAGTGCCATCGCAACATAGTCTTGCGTGTAGTGCAGTTTATATGGGGTGTCTAGCGAGTTTCCCGAGTTTTTTTGTGAGTCTAGTGTTAGCGTATGCGTTGAAGGGTGCTAATTCGTTGTTGTCGTGTAGTGTACACATTCTCGCGTACAAAGGAGAGGGCAAGTGCGCTTCAGAGCGGAGTTCTGAATGCGCTGAGCCTTCTTCTGCCACGTGACACTCGCAGCTACGAGTGACAGTGCAACGTACGTGAGAAGAGGTCGCACGAGTGTTTTATATAGGTGCAACTGTAGTTTCTTGCCCACAGGGTGAAACCTGCGCAGCATTTTGTTTGTGCGTGCAGCTCTTGCTTGTATTATGTGCTGGTATATATTGAACCTAAGGGATTTGTCAAAGGTTACCCGTAGGATTTTTGTATGCTGTGTGTAGTCGAGCCTTGTTGGGTTTAGGAGGTTCATGTCTGGTGTGTGTGAAAAAATTTGTAGGTTATGCATGAAGTGATCTCTGAGGATCCGTGGCAATTAGCTATTTATCCTCGTATTCTATCTTTACGTCTAGTATTATTTGTTCGTGGTGCGTGATCTCGTCTGGTCTGCGGCCGCTGACGAGAATGGTTTCGTCATCGGCCTAGGACACTGTGTATGCGTGTGTGACAGCAGTTTTCGGGTGGGCGTGGGATGTCGTTTCTGTGCATGATGTGAAGTATGGGTGCAAATACGCTTCCTTAGGGAACGCCTGAGCGTGGTGTGAATGGTTGTGAGAGGGTATTTTTGTATTTTATCTGGCCTCTCCGTTCAATGAGGTAGTGCAAGAGGAGCCTTCTGGTGCAGACAGGTAACTCAGTATTGTTGGCGAGTTTCCAACGGAGTCCCTCGTGCTACACCTTATCAAAGGCCTTATCCACGTTTTTGCTGATGGAGAGTGTCTTTTATCGTACCTGCCGTTTTTTTTTTATTCTGTCGTTAACGATGGCCACAGTCGCCTGAGTGGACCGGCCCCTCCTGAACCCATTTGGTGGGGGAGAACCAGTCCCTTTCTTCCAGGTAGTCCCGTAGGCAGCAGTTGATCATACATTCGAGTATTTTGCCTAGGTGCTCTAATAGATCAATAGGCCTGTAATTGTTTGGGTGTTTGGGATCTTTGTTTGTTTTGTGTAGAAGTATGTTGTGATATACTATGAATAATTTGGAGAAGTGGCCTGAAGCTAGTCAGGGGTTTAATAGGTGTGTAAGTGTAGGGTATATGTTTGCGAGGAGGTTGTGTATATACGGCTGGTAGTCCGGAGGAGCTGGGTGCGCTTTTTGGTGTTGTTTTAATGTAAGTTTTTGTTTCCTCGACGTTGATGGGAGTGGTCAGTGTAGATGTGTGGTCGAGCAGCTCCATTCGTATCAGGGGGGCGGAACCTAGCTAGTGAGCGTGGGCCCGACACAATTCCTGGACTTCCTGGAAGTGCTCTTGTGCGTGTGGTTTGGATGGGATGTGTCTGTGTACTGTGTCCCAGTGGGACCTAAATGCGTCGAGAATGACGTTAGTGTCTGTGAATGTTTGGTTGTTTACTTGGAGGGTGATGGGTTTGGGTGGCTCAGTGCCTAGCATCGCCAGAAGGAGGAGGGATCAGTGCAACGAGTATCGTCCGCGATGTGGGTGACCTCTCGCCACTGTCGGTTCCTATCTAGTTGCACGGACTGTAGGATGATTCGGGCACGTAGGTGAGTTATGTTGTGTTGTCGTGGGACTCTGGTGTAGTGATTGTTGTACTGTGTGATTAGTCTCTGAGGGTGTATGGAATATGTGAAGTGTTTTATACATGTGTATGTTATTGTATGGTGTGTGTAGGTCGCGTGCTATGGTTATAGTTTTTAAGATTGTGCACCAGTGGTCGTCTAACACATCGTTTCAAGACAATTGATGGTTAAGTCTAAATACTAATCTGTCTGCAATATATTCGATTAATAGTTGCCAAATGCCACCATATCTCTAATTTTTAGCGCTCAAAAACTAATACTCTCTTTTATCGTCAATTAAAACAGATTTCTCCTAAATAGACAGAAGAAATGAGATTGTAATTATTATCTATAGAGTTTTACATAAATTTTATATTTACTAAACCAAAATGATTGTATTCTAGTCTTTCATTTCCTTTTAAAATGATTTAAAAATTTCTTACAATAACGGAAAGAAATATTACTTACATAGTTACTCATAAAAATAATGAAGTGATTGAGAGAATGACAATAATTTGGGGAAATATGACTAAGCTGTTTATTCTTTTACGTTAAGAGATATCTAGATTATAGTGTAAAAGAAAGCTATTTACGATAGGGAAACAGTGTTCTTTTAGAGCATTTATCATTCGCATTCCCTTTAATTGAATGTTATTTATGGTTCAACGTGAACTCATAATGACCAATTATAACATTTCATAAAACTCCAAAGTGCTCATTTTTGAGGTTTCTTTGGGTGTCTCATTCAATCTTGCAATGAGAGCACTACAGAAGCTCTGTTTGCCCTCACTGTTATTATGGACAAACTGGAAAATCTTTAGCCACGTGAATCAACATACATGAATATACAAAGTCAGAAGAGGCGAAGAAAAATGTGCTTGCATTGCGTATGTCTTAAAATAATCAATTCATTAATTGGAATTCAGCTAAATTTATTTATCTTTCTGAGAACTTTAATAAACCAAATATTGTTCATACATGATACAACACAACCCGGTCTAATATGAACATTCCCCCCTCCCTCTCTCCCGATCTTTTCAAACTCGATCCTCTCATTAAATAGCTTCTTCCGAATGAAATAGTGTTTCATTACGTATAACCCATAATTTGTATGCTTTTTTTTTAATTACTCCTTTATATGTTGTGTCACCGTTTGTTGTTCTTTGAATAAAATTGTTTGCTTATGTGTGTATTTATTAATTTTTCTATGCCTTTTTTTGCATTCCTTACTTATTAATTTTCTTCTTCTCGCTCTCTCCTTTTCCTCTCTTTGGTATTTTATGCATTTACTTATTAATTGAATTTGAAACAATTTCTGTTTGGACGATTATAATCCCCTTCTTCTCCTACCAAGGTGTTATTCTTTCTTAATCCTCCCATCCTTTATACTAACACATGGAAGAACAAAAAGGAATGGGTCGAATTAAGTTGTTGAAAAAGTTGGTCAAAATTTTGGAAAAAAGTGCTAATTTGGACCATTTCGTTTGTTTAAGAGCCGATCTGGCCATTTTCCGGGCATAAGTTGCTCCTATCGTCATGATGGCCTAAAAAAAGTGTGGCGGTTCCATTATTTTGCACGGTTCCTTAAATATTCAAATTTAACACATATGTAACTAAACCATCGTGATCGTGATGGTTTAGACCCAGCTCAGGTTCCCCCGGTCGAGCGGACAAAGAGTATATATATATATATATATATATATATATATATATATATATATATATATATATATATATATATATATATATATAGAGAGAGAGAGAGAGAGAGAGAGAGATAGATATATATATATATTATATATTATTGAAGGCGACTGCTAACTAGTTGTTAATTGTTTTCTTTTCGAGTCTCTCGATTTGTCTTATATACCGCTTTTGGTCTTGGCTTAAACAGTGGATTAGTTCCCCAAAATTCACTAGGAAGTCCTAACGCACAAGGGCAGAAAACTGGTTCAATAAGCGAAATGAAATTCTTTATTGGCATGACGCGTTTCGATATATACACATATCATTTTCATAGGCTATACAGTTGTGACTAGGGAATGATTGAATGAATGATGTATATAGAAAGAACAGACAGTGATTACTATGTAACGCAGGCGATCAGGTAGTCGTAGAGGAAAAGGGTACGGAAATAACTTGAAAGTGGGTAGGAAGAGTTGATAGGTCGGTGGCTAGACACCGATGCGTGGTGTAGTTGGGTAGGTCTCGGGGTATTCGTGACTGGATGACGGTTGGGGTGCGTATGGTCATGGGCTGCGGAGTATCACAGTGCCATCGCAACATACAGTCTTGCGTGTAGTGCGGTGTATATGGGGTTTCTGACGAGTTTCCCCGAGTTGTTTCGTAAGTCTAGTGTGAGCGTATGTGTTGAGGGGTGCTAATTTGTTGTTGTCGTGCAGTTTGGACATTCTCGCGTACATGGGAGAGCGGCGAGCGCGCTTCAGAGCGGAGTTGTAAATGCGCTGAGCCTTCTTCTGCCACTTGACACTCGCAGCTACGAGTGATAGTGCGGCGTACGTGAGAGGAGGTCGCACGAGTGTTTTATATAGATGTAACTGTAGTTTCTTGCCCTCAGGGTAGAACCTGCGCAGCATTTTGTTTGTGCGTGCGGCTCTTGTTTGTATTATGTGCTGGTGTATATTGAACCTAAGGGATTTGTCAAGAGTTACCCGTAGGATTTTGTCTGTTGTGTGCAGTCGAGCCTTGTTGGGTTTGGGTGGTTCATGTCTGGTGTGTGTGAGAAAATTTGTAGGTTATGCATAAAGTGATCTCTTGCGCCGAAGAGTGTCATCTGTGTCTTTTGAGGATTCGTGGCAATCAGCCATTTATCCTCGTATTCTGTCTTTACGTCTAGTATTATTTGTTCGTGGTGCGCGATCTCGTCTGCTCTGCGGCTGTTGACGAGAATGGTCTCGTCATCGGCCTAGGACACTGTTTATGTGTGTGTGACAGCGGTTTTCGGGTGGGCGTGGGGTGTCGTTTGTGTACATTATGTAAAGTATGGTGCCAGTACGCTTCCTTGGGAAACGCCTGAGCGTGGTGTGAAAGGTTGTGAGAGGGTATTGTTGTATTTTATCTGGCCTCTCCGTTCAGTGAGGTAGTGCGAGGGGAGCCTTCTGGTGCAGAGAGGTAACTCAGTATTGTTGGCGAGTTTCCAACGGACTCCCTCGTGCCCACTTTATCAAAGGCATTTTTTTTTGTATTCTGTTGTGAACGATGATCACAGCCTACTGAGTGGACCGGTCCCTCCTACACCCCTATTGTTGGGGGAGGAAAACCATTCTCTCTCTTTCAGGTAGTCCCGTAGGCGGAAATTGATCATACGTTCGAGCATTTTGCCTAGTTACTCTAATAGAGCAATAGGCCTGTAATTGTTTGGGTGTTTGGAGTCTTTGTTCATTTTGTGTAGAAGTATGTTGTGAGAGACTATATATATTTTGGGGAAGTGGCATGAAGCTAGTGAGGCGTTGAATAGGTGTGTAAGTGTAGGGTATATGTTTTCGGGGAAGTTGTGTATTAATGTGGCTGGTAGTCCGGAGGGGCTGGGTGCGCGTTTTGATGTTATTTTAATGTAGTGTTTTGTTTCCTCGAAGGTGATTGGAGTGGTCAGTGTAGATGTGGAGTAGGGAATAAGATACAGAGCTTTATATATGCGATTCGTTGTGTTAACATTTATACAAACATATTCATAGGAAATGGAATTTTTTTAAACGCGTCAAGCTACATGAAAATGGTTGAGACTCTATAATGGTTACAGGATTAAAATGGGTAGGGATTATTATTAGGGTCTGGCGGATGGGAGGAAGGCAAGATGAATTGTGAATTTGTTTGAATATTTAATATCTGCTTTTTTTCCTTTATGTATATAACCTCTAATATAAGCAATTGTCGTCGGTTTGGAGGGGGCTTCTGTAGTGCAGGTTAAGAAGAGTTCCTTCAAGGCATTTCTCGGTATGCGAAGAGGGGGAGCTCGTTTTGGTCGTATACTCTTTTTAAGATTAAATCTATAGTTTCGTCAACAGGTACGTTAGTAAATAAGGATTCTACGTCGAAGGAGGCTATCATGCTTTTAGGAGTGGTAGAACGGATTAGATCAATGAAGTCTGCCGAAGATTTCACGTTAAATTTAGTGTGCATGAGAGGGGTTAGTATCTTATTTAGGAACTTACTAAGTTGATATGTTGGGGTAGGGATCTGGCTTATTATAGGTCTTAAGGGGTTGGCATATTTATGGGTTTTAACGTTACAGTAGATATAACCAGGGGCAAATTCCTCTTCCCTTGAAATATATCCCTAGAATTTCGAATCACATTGTTGCGTAAATATGTACAATTATGACATTAATTTTTAGTGTGAATATTTCAAAATTTCATATTACCATATAATAAGGAGAAGCTCTGCTTGATTCGTTAAGGAAAAATTATTCCCTGAGCTGAATGGAATCGGGCAAACTAAGGATTCCGAGGATGGTTGGCGTGAATGGGAATTTGGCAATACCTTTTTAGCGGGATTGCCATTAGGAAACGAAAAGGTTTTAACTCTTTATTTGATACAAAACAAATCAGGAGACTTTGGGGGTATTAATAAGGAGAAAAACTTTTATACAAAAATAACTATTGAAAGGAGTTACGGACAGTTGAATAAAAATTAACGCAGTACATTTATTACCAAAAGACTACTCCTTGTATGGCTTGAAGAAGGCTTGGAATTCAGGTTTGGAATTACAGGTAATTGCACAGCGCACAACGCATTATAGTGGATGGCTAAACGTTAAAATCCGAGGCAGCCCTTTATTAGCTGACAGTTCCTTTGAGGAGGAACATGATTAACAAGGATTAAGAGAAGCACTAGTAGTCAGAAACTTGCGGTGGAAGACGGATACAAATGAAGTAGCCCATAGCTCTATTCTCTTTGTATGTAAGTTAAAATATTACTACATATTGTAGCGTCGCGCCGACCCTTTATATCATGGCTCTCCATTGGAAGAATACCCTATGGCTTATATCTCGAACGCAGGGGAGGACTTACTTGGATGGGACATGGAATGCGCGGGAAAAGTCTATTTTCCCTAACAGGGCGTTTAGCTTAAGATGAAACTGTTGCACACTTGTGGTGAAATTCCGGAGAGGGTGGAGGAATGTTATTTTCGTGAGACCATGTGGTTGGAGAACTCACTTGCTTCCTGAACGACACATGAGCAAATCTATGTGGGGTAAGGAGACACTTACATATGTTTTTCATTAGTAGGTGGTGAGTTATCAACAAAGTTAAAATTTTCAGTAATGGTGGAATGAATCCGGATTTCTACTTCGGATCAGGAATAGGCCAAATTAAGTAACACCATATAATTCCTTCACCCTGGAAATATCCACACCACATTAGGAAGCCCTGTGCTAATCTTTAAATGATTGTGAATTATCAGCAGAAGCTGATTTTCCATAATGGTAGATGCGGAACTCAGAATCGTCCATATAGACAAGATCTGTTTGAATCACAAATTAAATCTAAACTATCTCAGCTACATATTGGTGGCATACCCATGCTTTTATTACCATACATTACTGTACTATGGTTCGGTAATGGTTACACCACTTAATATATATTTTAATCTCACAGATCCAGAACCGGACCAAGGTATGTATCTTAGTAGAACGTCACACTTTGTCTATTGTCTATCCCTGGGTATTTCTAAATTGACTAGATCATCTTTTTAATGATATTGAGCAAAATGTCCAAATATGACTTATGTCGACATGTTAAGAAAGTGTGAAAAATTTATCCAGAATTCGGATCTGGATCTTTCCCCACAATTACGAAACTAAAGAAAATGAATGTGATCCATAATCCGCGTTCGGATCTGGATCTTTTCCCAAAATTACAGAACTAAATAAAATGAATGTGATTCATAATCCGCGTTCGTAACCTTTTGAAACATATTTTACATACAGAGATCGATACAGTACACGGGTGATCACATCCATTTAGCAGTTTTCTTGTTATCACCTTGAGGGGCTTTGTGTTACCCCGGTTTTCTCGCCGTTTTTCAACGGTTATTTTCCCCATTCAAAAACTTAGTTTCCCCACTCAAAAACCTATTTCCTCCGACTCAAAAATGTATTGGCTAATATAATAAATGACAAAAATGAATTCGAAAGAGGATAGATTTTTGTCATAATTCCGCCTCTTGAGAGGAAGTTCAGCGGGTGTGTGGGTGGAGAAGGGGAGTGGAGGTGCGGTTGAGGAAAGCTTCGAATACAAGGGATTTTTTTCGGTTCGAGCGATCAACTTTAATAGTATCCCCGTCAAGTGGGTAAAAGAAATGTGCGAGTGTGGGTTATTCGTTGGAATGTGAAAGTGCTTTTATCCGTCAGATACAGATGCGCTTCGAACACCTTCGACCGCCATTTGCCTCCATTTTCCAACAGTTATTCTCTTCTGCGGCCCCTTTTTTTAGTTTGTGGGGTCTCAAAGGGTCACGTACGTTGCCAACCGATAGAATTTGCCTAAGAAGTTGTTTTTGTTATGTGCGTCCCCGGGTGCAAATGACCTGCACCCCCCTCCGACTCCTTGGGAGATTAAGGGAGAAATCCTTGAATCCTACAACCTGTGTTGTATGATTCACTTCTTTGAGGCTGTCCTGGGGGTCTAGGTTAGAATAAAGGGAGGCTGTTGCATGCTGGGGGAGTTCTATAGCCCCCCTGTGATAGAGGCCTATGCAACAGCTCTGAGGTGGAAGTTCAGTTGCAAATTAACCTCCCGCGGGATACATCCTACTCTAGGATTAGAAATTGAATTTCCCCTTTTAATTAATATTGAATGTTACGGCTTCCTCTTCCCCATAAGTCCCTAACTCAATGTTTAGAATTAACTATCAAATCGTAGGAGGCTTTCTGATAGGGTTAAACTATAAATCCCCCTAAATTCCTCGGGGCTTAAGTCCTCTCAGATCTCATCAACATCATCATCATTAACTCTATAATTTAAGAACGGGATTTTTTGGAGTATATGAATAATAATTTCATCTTAGTTTGTTATGACTTATGTACATTTTAAATTTTTATCAAGGTAATTTCTAAGAAATTCTTTAGGGTTTGAAAAAGCAAAATAGTTTAGTTCAGAAAAAATAAATATGATTATCCGATGCTTTTTTATAATGTTTTAAAAGAAAATGAATTACAATTGGTGAAGTTCAGAAAATTGGTTAAAATTTAAGTAAGGCTGCTTTTTTATTTTATCTATATCTATATTTTAGCAACGTGATTTTTTGAAAGGGGGGGGAAATTTAGATTAGATTTCCTTTTGAAAATTATTATAATTGCCGAAGTTCAGAAAATTCATCAAAATTTAAACATGGCTGCTTTTTTATAGATTTTAAATTTTAATCTTAGTAGCGAAGCGCAAGCTCCCCCGTAGGGAAATAGTGGCGAAGCCATTGCCTAGTTTATCTATAATTCCATCGCTAGATTGTAATCTTGGTATCATCACAACTCAAATTATAATTAAATGCGATGTTCTCTATTAATCAAATAAATTACTTAATATGCAAATTACAAACACAGTTAAGCACGCGAAAATAATTTTTAAACTTATTTTTTTAGCTATTTTATCTAGAGATCGATTTCTTCAACATTTATTATATATAGATTCGTAAGTCCACGATAAATCCTTCAGCCGGATTTCACATCCATCCGCAAACCTTCCATTTCAGAAGTAAATGTCTTTGCGGAGCTCAGTTTACATAGATATCCTTCCTGAATAGTTGACGAGAGCATTTATGCTCTCTGAATGGTGTACTAAGGAGGCAAACCTTGGCCTTTCACAAAAGTCACTCAGAGTTCTTTAAGTTTGCTTGGTCGCCTCTCCAACAATAGAACTTGCGGCGATTGCTAAACACGCCTCGTTAATTAAACAAACATAGAGAGAACCTAAAGGAGACCTAAGTTTGTATGCAATACCATCCTTTTCTTTGATTGTTATTCTCTATTCTCCGGTATGAAATTACTTGAAATCCAGTAATCTTTTAGCGTTAGACGACCTAGAATGGGTCTGGCATTCAGCCAAAACAATGGGACTAATTTGACGCGTTGCAGTGTTTGTTCCGTGAAAACCTACTCCTACATTATGTCAAATCATAGCAAATAGACTTAGTTTTTATAAATATATGAAAATATTAAACGACACTTGCATCTTTTAGTCATTTACAGTAAGAGTTTTATGCTCTTTTGCCCCGTTAAGCCGTTTTTAGTCGCGTTCACGCGGCTTTAAAGTTACTATGTAGGTCCGTAGGCCGTTGGTCGGTCGGATGGTAACCATTTTAGTTTCAATGGGTTTTTCGTAATCGCATCGTAACTATTCGGCCGATTCTAACGAAATTTGAAACCCTTATGTTGTTTTACACTCTCTTTCAAAGTATATAATTATGAAGGTCCTCTCACGGTTTGTCCGGGAATTATTGAAAGTTTTGAAGGTCGTGAGGTCATAAATCAGAATAAGTGAGCGCACGCGACTTAGGTCTGTTTACCTCGTTTTCTTTCGAACGGGAAGCGGGAAACACCTATTCCAATTACATTGACGTTAAGCCATGTCGGGTTTGATCAGTTCCTGGATGGTATCCCAATTCCGGTTACCTTTACACCGTGTGTCATCCACTATAGAAGCCTATTCGGATCCCACTTTGAAGTATCGATCCTTCCTGAGAAATAAAAGGTAACTTAAATAGTTGCAAGGATTAAATACCCAAATACTTTACCAGCATAGTTTTTTCCTTAGTCTTCAGCCCATTAACCCTTTGATGACCAAATTGGATTATATAAATAAAATATAATAACCTTTAAATCAATATATATGAAAAGTCAAAGTGGCTTAAATTTTTAGTCGCGTGCGATTCTATATGTCGGTCGGTCGGTCCCCGTTTTGCTTCTTTTATTTTATAATAACATCGTAACTATTCGGCTGATTCTAACAAATTTTGAAACACTTATGTTGTTTTATATTCTCTTTCGAAGGATATAATTGTCAAGGTCCTTCCAAGATTAGTCCGTGAATTATTGAAACATTTGAAGGTCGTAAGGTCATAAATCAGAATAAGTGAGAGCACGCGACTTTGGTCAGCAGACTTTGTTTGGTTATATATGGCCTCAGAGGCCCTCAAAGGATTAAATGACACAGGATTCTAAAGGACCTAATAAATACCAGTGGCAACTAAGGATTAACTTGTACCCTTTCTTGAGAAAAGGACACACTTGTGACCGATTTGTAGAAAGAAAAGCCACCAGTGATGGCGAATTCACTCTCAACAAGACTATCCAATTCCCCTAATAGTGGTTAGAGGTCAAAGAATATCCTATGCAGGATTAAGCTAGGTTTAAAAAGATTTTATTGTGTCTCAGGGAAATATGGAATTTTATACTATAGTTATTAATTTAAAAAAGAACTATAATATAATAATTTAAAAAGAACTATAATATAATAATTTAAAAATAACTATAATATAAAAAATTAAAAAGACCAATAATATAAAAATTTAAAAAGAACTATAATATAATAATGTAAAAAGAAACGGTGAATGTTCGATTTAGATTCAAAATTTCAAAATTAAGATGCCTTTATTTCTCAGTTTGGGGGGGACTAACTGATTAAGGTGGCATTCGAACCACCTGTATCTAGGGTGCGTGGCACCCATCTGGAAGGCGACCCGAGTCTGAATTCCATCCGGAGACTGACCACACCTGATGTGGTTTAATTTTGCTAAAATCGGAAGTGGTGTTTCTATTCGACTGAGCTCTAGTTCAAGTATTTATTTAGCCTTTCGAGTGCAGCTATTTAAAACAAGGTCAACATACCTAGGTCGCGTGCTCTCAATTATTCTGACTAATGATCTTATGACCTTAGGACCTTCAAAACTTTCAAAAACTGAAGGAAAAGTAAAATACCATCCGACCGACCTACATCGTAACTTATAGAGCCGAGTGCACACGACTTAAATTTTCTTGGTCGCTTTAATCTGGTTTTGAAGAAATCTCCATCAAATTCCAATAATATTTTTTTAGCTTTCAAAATGTGCGCCGTTTTTTAGTACGACGCGTCAAATGTCTGACAATATTTTCCACTGTTGCTGACAGGAGTAAAAATCAACCACTAAATTAATAGTTTAATTCATTTAAATCAATTTCTTTCACATATTTGGAAAATATAACACTGAAAGTCAATAAAATAATGGTTAAATTTCGGTGTCAAATTGGTAAAGTTTGGCAGAATAAATCTGTATGAAGGTACAAGTCCACTTTAGCCAAAAGAGACTACTTGGGCATCTTATAGGTAGAAGAAATGCACAAGGCTCTAGCAATTTGCTCCCCCCTAAACTGTGATATGCGTTTACTATAGCAATGTTACAGTGGTCGCACTGTAGTTTATCTGACACTTGTAACATGTAAAGTGGTCCCATATGAGGTTGAACACCCTCCATATAACTAGGCCACTCAAGTCAATAGTTAAAATAACCAATTGAAACATTCCTTTCGAGGGGTTGTTAGATTAGTCTTCTGTACACATTCATTTGCATGACGTGGTTAAAGAGCATTTCTCAGGCATGCCTGATGCATTGAGAGGTGTGTAACAATTGCCGGGGCAACTCTAAACCCTCACAAGTCCAATTTCCTCATTTCTAAGTGGAAAAGGTATTATGCCGGAACATGATGTAAAATTACATATTCCGTAAAGAACATAAAAACATTAACTCGAATTGTAGACTCTTGGATTCAACTCCCTATTTTTTCCCATTTCTCTACCCTTTTCTATGATTTCTCTATCTTTATTCGGGTTTAATTGCCACTCAATGCAAAACTCATCCTTGCAAAACTACTCTTTCAGTTAATGCCATAAATTTTCTATCGGGTGAGGTCAGATGACTGTGATGGCTGTTTCAAAACGCTTATTTTAACTTCCTTCAACACTGAAGAAACCAATTTGATAAGTTTTGGGGTTCGTGGTTTAGTTGAAAAGCCCATCTTCTTCCCATGCCACACTTGGGAGCATCACTCTTCAGATAATCTTCAAGAATCTTTCTCTAGTATTCTCTGTTCATCGTTCGGTTGATTCAATGTAGTGTACCAATGCCTGTTAAACAGAAATTGACACAAGACATGTACTGTTGAATTGCTTTTGTAAGACTAGTCTTATCACTTTTACCCCATACATAACTGACACCATTAGTCACGAACAACTCAATCTTTGTTTCACCCCACCATAGCACATGGCTCCAACCATTGAAATATTCTCCAAATGCTCGTTAAAGTAATTCAAGACGGGATTTTAAATGAATCTCTTTCAAATTAAGGCATCTTTCTCGGACGACGTTCATGTATTTCCGATTTAAGGCACATATTGGACCATGTCTTCAAACTAACACTGACGCATTATTCTCTTAACTGACCATTCACTTCCCATTTAATCATCCTGAGGTTTTATTTTTGACAGATATCAAGATCATCCGAACCGTGTGGAGTGGAATTTTCGAGTACAACCTGAACGATAGAGATTTGCAGTTGACCCAATTTAGGGACATTTAGTTCTTCGGAAATCTTGTAACTCGTCTTAGATTTGAATTTCGTATTTTTTTTCTCGAGTTGATGCCGAAAGACAGTTCACTACCTTTTGCCATAATGATTGCATGAAGAATGAGACTGTCTATTTTGTGATGCTGAATAAAAGGTTGTTAGAAAATTCTAGACTATTCACTTCTAGTACAAATTATAAATAATAATTCATAAAACCTCTCATGTGATTTCTAAACCGTCTCATAACTTAAACCATACAAAGTAAATATATTAATGTGCAAATGATATCGTATGAATACTTTTTGGTTTCAAAATTTTCTTAAAAAGTGTTATTACTTCTTTATTTTTCAACCAAAATGGTGATAAATTTGTGTTTGTAGCAATACATTTGTCTCAATGCCTCTAAATTTCGTTATCCTGCAATAAACTCTATTAATTATGGCGAAAAATATTGGCATTAGGAAAGGGTATGGATAATTTCTTGGGCAGGTGTATGTTCTTCTACATATGTCAACTTACCACCTTTTTGGGATATATTTAAAAATATTTTAGCTGAGAATCTCTTGCTGGTTTGCACTCGTTTGTAAGCAAATAAATAGAATTAAACTTCTAGGATACCATAATAAACCTTTTAAAATTGAAGAAATGACCTGGAAAACTGAGTTATTCAGAATCCTTACACCATGGACAAATGTCCTATGCAGGAAAAAATCTTATTTTCTTCTACTTTAGTATTTTATTTTCTCATGTGATCTTCCATCCATAAAAACAAAACAGATCCCATTCATCTCCCGAGGGATTGACGGTTCTAATCAGTAGATTTAATATTTTTTCTAACAACTTCGATTTTTCCCAAACCAAGATTTTAGAGATTAGTGGAGCGGTTGGCTAAATAAACACACTCACAATTTGTCTTTATTAACAAGGTCTATAGTTAGTATTCTTCTTGGTTGTCTTAAGCTAGCGGACTCGCAGATACATTGAATGGAGAGCTTCTTGGAGGTTTATGTGAAGGCTGACACTTGTAGTGGAGCGAGCGAGAGTTGTGTGAATGACAATAATCTCATCTCCCGTCAATGCAAGAATTAAATAAGCCACGAATGGCGTGAGGTTGCCAGGTGTCACCATAATATGGTTGCCAGAGGTAGCTGGCTGTTTCATTAGCTTCCGCACGTCACTAGTTTTCCCCAATGGACGTTTTCGTAGAAATCATATAGCGAGGGATCCCGTATAGAAAAATGAGCCAGAAACCTGTGGGTTTCTATATTTTCTACATGAAAAAATTGATTTGCCTGTGTTTTTCTATAAATACCTTAAGTTTATGTTTCTGGGTTAAATAATAGAGTTAGTTACAAGGTATGTTATTTTTATGTCATGGCAGAGTGGACCAGCCTCACGCCCGCCTCTCAGCTACAATCGTGTCAGGGGTTCGAAACTCGCCTCCGTTCCCACGATAACTTTCATCATTTTCTTTCACCATCCTCCGCTTTAATGCAGTTTTATAATGTGATTCCTGCTTTTCCGCTGTCGAGAATTTTCGTTCAAGTATTTATGTTCGTTTCAAAATGTCGAAGGATTTTTACAATCTTGGAAAACTCCATAACTTTAAATTCTTCTCTTATAAATCGCAAGTTTATTTGGGTAGGTTCTTTCTTGACACGAAAATAGGAATATTTTGAAATCCTCAATTAATTTACGAATTTGGGGAAGGTGATTTGAAAGATTTTATAGTATACTATTCGCATTTTTCGTGTTTTCATTCTTTAAATCTATTTTTCAATTTCATATAATGAAATGTGTGTGATTTCTATACAAACTTGTTACTGGAGGCTTATAATCCACCATCTTGACCCTATATTTTGAGTTGATAAGTGTTATGTGTTGATGTGCCCACTTCGTCACCTGCTTCAAACAAAAACCTTAATTCTTTAAAGTTCTATCAAACGATTTAGTGGTCCAAGTATTGTAGTGTCCATTTCAGTTAGTAGTATTGTGTTTCCTCGTTGTTTATCTTCGTGTTTATTGTGTTGAAGTGTTTTTACTGTCACCTTCTGCTTTGTTGTAGTGCCATACATAGTTATATATATTTTATATCTGTATTCCCATCATGGTTGTCGCTCCTTCCTCCCTATACATTAGGTTTTTGTTCACCCCATTCCTCTGTTTCACTATCGTGGTTTGGTGCTACGTCGTTTGCGTCTTTTATTCCAACCGGTTCTTAATCGCCCTTATTTAGGCTGTCTCCTACTGACCGCTTTTGTTTTGCTCTCTCTTAAAACTCTCCCTCCTCTTGAGTTTCAATGTCCTGCCCCCACACCTCTACCACCAAGAGGATGTTAATTGTAGCATGCAAACCACGTTGCAGCTGACATCTGGAAGATTGCGTGTCGTACTGGTCTCACTGCCCGCAGAAGCATTCCTTCCCAGCACTAACGCCTGCAGGATGGTGTGTGGTTATATATCTTCCATACATATTCAATCTCTCCTGATTCACTTTTTCTTTACAAATCTTTCCTTACTACTCCTATTATTACTCATATCCGCAAAAAAAAATATTGTTCTTCTATATAACTGCCTCCCTCGTATTAGACTCCTCGTTTCGGAAAATTTTAAATAACCTTTTCTATCGCACTCTTCATGCACTCATAACAACACACTTCTGTTTTTTTTTCCATTACAGGTATTGAACAGATTCATTAACCAGACAAGGAATCATTGCGTAACCTAGAAGTCTCTTTTCGCTTAAAATTTTCCGAACCTTATTTCATCACTAATGTTTTCTTCTTCTATTCTTTGAAATTCCCCAAGAAATCTGCGGTTGTAGCCGGGCACGAATCTACACTCTAGCCCCAATCTATCCAACCCACCTCCTACACTAAATAGGACGTGAGGAATCGAGGGAGAATGAAATGGATTGTATATGCAGTCGTTTATTTACAAAAAGTATGGCTAAATATATTTATAATCTCGTTATGTACAAAAACAATCCTACTTATGAATATAACCAAAAAAGAAAGAAATATTTACAAAAAAAATACAAACAACCAAACAATCAAAGAGACAAAGAAAGGCCTTTCTCTTACGTGGTACCACGCTTTCTAGGGGTTTAGGGTTCCTCGGGGAAAGTCTTGGCGGTTGCCAATCGTGTGGGCTAAATTGTTGTGCACGTCTTTAAAGGCCTTGGCTTCCGAGCTCATATAATACACGTTCCGGTCGCGTCTTGAGGCTATTAAAGCCCTCTTGTCCAAACAAATTATAATATAGGCGGGCAAATTCAATTTAAATTATTTCAAAATTTTGTTATTCCAGCCACTCTTACAAAAGGAATATTATCAAAATTTTATCAGAATAATAGAGTGGCTTTAGGAAAGAGAAATTTAAAAATATAAAATAAAACATGAAATCCAGAATATATTATATATAAAAAAATCTCTCCATTCACACACACATTCTTACAGAGGTAGAGAGAGGTCCGCTTGAAAGGGGGGTGGGAGAATGGCCCTACAAACCTCTCACATTCGCTTCACCACACCCCTCCTTCCTTAGGCCATTCGACCACAGTCACTCACAATACACTCTCAATCCTTACTCACGGTACCATTTATACTCAATCGTGCCCTTCTGCACTCATTGACACTCGTCAACAGGTCTCTGGCTACGCGTAGCAATCTGTCGGGGTCGTTCGTCAGTCGTCCTGTCAGCCTCCTCGTCACTATCGATCATGTCGTCCACCATAATCGTTGCCTTCATCACCAGCAACCCCATCTCTTGATAGAACTCTTTCATACTCTTCGGGTCAGCACCTTCACTCTTCATACGCCCATTTATCAGCTCTTCACTCACAGCTTTCATCAAACTTAAAGCACGCTCTTGTGAAACAGAAAGATCACTCACACCCCCTCTATTCTCAGCAGGTATACCAGAAACCCCTCCAACTGGTTCCAACCATAAGCCAGAAAAGTCAGTCACCTCCTCTTTCTCCACATCAAACTCACCTACCCTTACCATTCGTAAAACCAGAAAAATCAGCCACACTAGGTTCATTCTGCCCAAACACATTATCATTCATACTGTTCCCAAAACCAGAAAATTCAGCCACAGGTAGCTCACTCATTCGTCTAATTACGCCAGCCAAATCACGCACCTGCTTATACAACCCCTCAATCTCTCTCTCTCAAGCTCCATTATACCAGAAAGACTCTCTCAGTCACACCTTCATTCAAACTCTTCAAAACATACGTCCCACCATTCTCCCAGACTCTCACAACTCTATACGGTCCCTCAAACTTTTCACTCATCTTCGACACATTTAGCCTACGTTTTACTTATTTTACCTTCAATACTTTTCAACCTATTTCAAACGAACGAAACCTTTCATTCCCCTCACGCCATACACTGCTCACTTTCACTCAAACCAAACCTATCTTTCACTCGCCTTTCAAAATTAATAACGAACTAACACGGGGACATCCCAGTCGCACTATGCACCGTTGAATTATGCCCCCATAACACTCTACATACTAACCATTCATCCCAGTCATTCAAAGTCGTACTCATCATTCTCAACATTTCACACAAAGTCCTAATGGTACGTTCAGCCAACCCATTCGAAGACGGTACATACGGAGTCGTTCTTACATGCTTCACACCATTCTCTCTCAACATTCGCTCAAACACTTCACTCGCAAACTCACGGCCCATTATCACTCAGACATCTCCTAGGCTTCCATACACACATAGGAAAAAACAACTGCTCAACCACACGCGCAACAGTCACACACTTTATATCTCTTGCAGCCGCTGCATACGCAAACTTACTTTTATGAACAACCATAACAACCATACCAACATTCCCAGCCCTTGTAGGCGGTAAAGACACTCAATCAATCACTACCAACTCAAACGGTTCTTTCTCATCAACTTTAAACATTAACAGTTTCACTTGCACACTTTGCACCTTTCGCTTCTGACACCTTTCACACGTAGTTGCAACATCATTCACAACAGTTCTCAGAAACGGATGGAACACACGCTCCTTCATACACTCCCACAGCTTAAACTTACCCATATGCCCATTATTATCATGCGCAACTTTCACCAGACCAATCATACCAACTAAGGACATCACAGGTACAAAAATATCATCCCCATCCTTTATATGCCCTACAAAATATACAACATCCATACAAACAACAAAATCCTTAGCATACCTTTTAAAATCACTTAAATACTCAGGCCATTCATTCAAATCAACACGCATCATCACACACCTCTTCAACTCACTGACAAAAGGACACATCTCTTGCATCTCTAGAATATCATCATCACTTAAAATCTCATTCTCATCATCCATGACTAATTCGATCATACAGCAAAATTTGAGAACGTTTTTCACACACTCATTCAACCTCATCACTTCACATTCACCTTTCATAAGACAATCCTTATCAGATTCTAAAGACAAATCACTCAATCTCATAAAGTCCACACCAAACAAGAAACAACACGACATTTGCTCATCTTTCAGAATCACAAATTCATGCTTCACATTCACACCACTGCCCAAACTCACTCTCAGACTAACCTGTTCCCATGCCACTATCATTCCATTCCTCAATCCACTTTTCCGTAATTTCACAGGCTTACGTTCACAACATCTAAACTCATCGTACTTATTCAGAATCATCTTGTTCACTAACGATACTTGCGCACCAGTATCACTTAAACCACAAAAGAACCTTTTACCAACTTTCACTCTCGCTTCCATTATATCAGGTCCTCCATGTTTGCAATACACAGAAGGAACAACCACACTAACATCAGTCCTGACATCCACGCCGTCATCAACTCCCACATCACTCACTACACACTCCTCTTCATCCAGACAATCATTCTTCTTCCTCATATACGAACACTTTTCAATCACCCAATTGTAATGCACACCGCTCAAACACTGCAGATGCACCACATTAGCATTCAAACCCTTCACTTTCTCATCCTTGTACACAATCGGCCTCTCACCACCAAAGCGCACATAAACAATCACTCCATACAAACGATTCACTACAATCAACACTTCCTGAAACGTCGGGACCCCTGGCATACACATCGCTCTCAATTCTTTCATAAAGTTCTGCTCCCTTGCAATACCAATACTTTCAGGCTTCCTACATACTTCACTCATTACCTCCTCCCTTAAGTCATCCACACTATCGGGCACTCTCACATCTACTCCATCACTCTTCAAATCTTGCAAACCATTCCATACGCTCTCAAACAAGGAATCAACACCACCCTTACACTCCTTTCCATTAATAATCCCTTTCGGAAAATACTCAAGATCACTGACTCCACACACATTGTCATCATTCGTACCAGAATACTTTGACATCAAATCAGCCACTACATTTGGTTCACCAGGCATGTACCCAATCACATAGCCCATTTCATACGTTGCAAATACACAAGAGGTTGGTGATCTGTTTTGATCACAAACCTTACACCATACAAGAAAAGATGCAACACTTTCAAACAATACCTTATCGCAGTTAACTCTCGCTCCACAGTCGAATACTTTCGCTCTGACGCACGCATAGCCTTGTATAAAAATATCAAATTATTCTACAGATATTCTCTCCATTCAAACACTGCTCTTGCATCAGAAAATCTCCCAGACAGTACCCACTCGCGTCCGTCTACAATTCAAGCATCTTAGCATTGACACTATAGTCCAGGTATGCCAATTCAAAATCTTCAGCCGCTGCCTCTTTGAGTCCCCCATACGCTAAACACATCTTTCATTCTACCTGACAATCGTACTACCTTTCTTGCCTATCCACTCAGTCAGAGGCTTACTCAGACCCGAACAATCATGTATAAACTTTCGTCGTAACTCAATCAAACCCAGAAACGACTTCAGCTGTTTCATAGCCACCGGTTTCGGAAACATTTGCACCTTCTCAACATACTTCGGTGAATTTCGTAACTCATTCTCACTCACCATATGCCCAAGGAATTCCACTTCTTTCGCAAACCATTCACACTTCGCTACTTTCACCTTCACACCAACACTATCAAACGTTCTCAACACATCATTCACCAATCTCATATGTTCCTCAAAACTCTCAGTCATAATCAAAATATCATCTATAAACACAGTCACATTTTTACTCGCAAACTTACTCAACACAACATTCATAGCACGCTGGAAGGTACCAAGAGCATTGGCCAACCCAAAGCTGAGATTCCGGAACTGATAATGCCTTTTCGTAGAGGAAAAGGCAGTCACCGGTCGGCTCTCTTCAGTAATGGGCATCTGGTAATATCCCCGTACCAAATCTAGCTTTGTAAACCACTTCATCCCATGCATACTATACACATACGCAGATACCACACACATCGGAAACATCTCTTTCACAGTCCTTTTGTTCACCTTTTGATAATCCACACACAGACGCAATCTTCCATCTGGCTTACGTACCTTCCGGACTATTCCATGCATTCTCACTTTCTTCAATCACTCCCAATCGTTCTAATTCCACACACTGCTCCTCAATCTCATCAGCAACCGGACGCGGGAAATGTCTTGGCCGCTGATAGATTGGGGTGCCCTTCTTCAGGACAATCTTAAATTCTGGGAGGTTTGCTACTCCGAAATCCAGATCGCCCTTACTGAGGACCCCCTTTCACTCAAATAGCATTTGATACACATCCTCCCTTTCATACTCAGTCATACATTCATCCAATTTCACCATCCTTTCCACTTTATTATACGTCCATTCACAGGTTTTTCATTCACAACATTTACCCTGGCATCTGTGCTATCATCCATACCTACCTTACTAACAGTGGAGAGTTGACCCAGTACATCGCCAACCTGCATCCCTCTCACCTACCCTTTCCCTCTGGGGTCCGCCTGTACACATACAAAAGGATCATTCATTCTCATCAAGCCAACAAACACACAAGCAACACGCCTTACCTTATAATACGCACCCTTAATATCCAATAACACAGTGTTCTCACCCACATTCAAACTCACATTCTTTCTCTAACTCACTCTAACAGACACCCTTTTACCCTTCACAAGCCTTACACTCTCCTTAGCAGTCACCTCAATACCGCTAAACACACTCCTCAAAACACTAAAATCTTTTCCTACATACAACATATACACCCCATTTTTACCAATCTTTCTCTAAATCTGATCATTCGCAGGATGCACAACCATACGGTTCACTTTCATAAAATCATACCCCAAAATCACACCATACTCACTACTCACCTTATCAATCACAGAGAATTCACACTCATTCATCAACATACCAAGCATTCGAACAGCTGACCTTATCATTCAAATCACAGGTACTTTCATACCACCAATCCCTACCAAACTACCTTTACACTCTGACATGAGGGCTTTATCACTCAGGTTGTCACACACATCCTTATATACCAAGCTCGTCTTGCACACAGAATCTACCAAAGCCAAACACTCAATCCCGTTCAATTCCACCTTCACACTCAGAGACTCATACTTCCTACCAGACAGCACTTTCACACTAGACAGACTTACCAACCCATGTCTCGCACTCATGCACCCAGAGGATACTTCACCAGGTATCCTCCTACAATTTAGTTTCCCGTTTCAGACTTTCCATTTACACCTTGCGCTCTCAGTCTAATCCAACACCTTTCACTCGAATGTCCTTCCATCGCACAATAGCTACATACATTCCTCTGGTCACGACACATCTTCGCATAATGACTAGCCTTTCCGCAATTACCACAAGCCTACTTCATACTCCCCCCCATCCTTCGGCAGTCGATCCATCATTCAACTTCGGACAGTCTCTCTTCAAACGTCCCCTCTCTTTACATTCGAAATATTGTTTCACACTTTATTGACAGTCCTTTATCATATGCCCTTTCTTTACACAACCGAAACACGCACCAGACGTCCATCTGCATTCCGTCAACATATGTCCCTTCCTTCCACACCTACGGCATTCCGCAATAATTTTCACCCCATTCGGCCTCTCATTCGCTGGGACATACCTCGGTTGCTCCCTCATATACCCATTCACACGCTTACCAGTCATCCATCCCCTTTCATTTGCCCATTCTCTATTCGCCCATCCAGTCTGCTGGCCCAAGAAGCTCGACATCACCCCATCTGGCGCAGCCCACAGGGCATCCCGATGGCTGACAAACTGCTGGGGTGGAGGAAAGCTCTGGGGCTTCTTACCCCCAACATTCACACTGTACCATCCATCCTCGTCTAAATCACCTTCCTCATCAAATCGCCCGTCTTCCAACAGTTCCAACACATCCTCCCACACCAACCGTTCACCTGTCAGTCTCATCCTCTCCTTTTTCTTTCCATTCAACTATTCACTCACCTTTCTCGGGATCGTGTCCAGGAACTTCCTCAACAGTTGCTTAAACTCATTCACGCCTTCATCGTCATACATCCTTTTCGCCATTCTCTCAAGCCTATGTGCATACATGCTCACCCCTTCGTTCTTCCCCATAAGAGCTTTCTCAAATTCATTCACACGTTTGTATTTCACACTCTCTTCCATTCGTTTCACTTGTCCAATCAATCGCTTCTTCACCACCTCATACCTTAGCTCATCCGCACTCGTGATCACGTAAAAAAACTCTAGCACCTTTCCTTCCAAGCACTCGCATAATACATTCACCCAATAACCCTTATTCTTCGGGTACTTGAGCTTACAATAACGCTAAAAAGGCAAAAGAATTCATCCACACTCTTCCTACCATGCAACTAAAACTTATCAGCCTTTGGTATTTCCCTCATCAAAATACCTTTTCCTACATTCACTTCACTCTCACTTGAGCTGCTCTCACTCTGACTCATGCCAATCATACATTCACTCTCTTCTTCACCCGGATAGAGAGAGAGAGTCCACACTCTTACCTCTTGTCTTCCTATCTTTACCATTCAACCATTCTTCCTTTTCTTCTTACCTTCCACTCTTTTCCATTCACAATCATCCTGTCCTCTCTAGACTCGCATACACTCCTATTGATCCCATTAGTCTTATCCTCTTCGGTTGGAGCAGTGGTCAGGGTCGAGGGTCCTAGGGCCGGTCCGGACCCCTTTATAATGTCATAGAGGTCCAGTATTCTTCTTTCAACCTCCTTTTGCCTCTCGTCCATTTCCACCTGCATCTGATCAGTCTTTTTTATTCATACCCACTATATCACCTTTCAGTCCCTCAATCACTGTCCTCAACATTGTACACTCTTCCTTCTTCTGTCTTAACTCCAGCCTCAGTCGCACAATCTCATCATGGAGACCTTGCTCTACAGAAGCCATCCTTCCAGGTTAGTAGAAAGGACAGAAGAAGGAAAAAACAATCAACTACTTGTGCAGCCTAAACCCTTTACTAAGTCCTTCACAATGACGGACTGCAATTCAATCCTGTCACGCTCTCTGTTTAGAGATCTCATGTCCCTGTTCGGGCGCCAAATGTAGTGGACCACGAATCTACACTCTAGCCCCAATCTATCCAACCCACTTCCTACACTAAGTCGGACGTAAGAAATCGAGGGAGAATGAAACAGATTGTATATGCAGTCCCTTTATTTACAAAAAAGTATGGCTAAGTATATTCATAATCTCGTTATATACTAAAACAATCCTACTTATGAATACTACCAAAAAAGAAAGGAATATTTACAAAAAATACAAACCACCAAACAATTGAAGAGACAAAGAAAGGCGTTTCTTTTATGTGGTACCACGATTTCTTGGGGTTTAGGGTTCTCCGAGAAAAAGGTCTTGCCGGTTGCCACTCGTGTGGGTAAAATTGTTGCTCAAGTCTTTAAAGGCCTTGACTTTCGAGCTCATATAATACACGATCCAGTCGCGTCTTGAGGCTATTAAAGCCCTCCCGTCCAAACAAATTATAATATGAACGGGCAAATTCGATTTAAAATATTTCAAAATTTTGTTATTCTAGCCACTCTTACAAAAGGAATATTATCAAAATTTTATCAGAAGAATTGAGTGACTTTTGGAAAGTGAAATTTAAAAAATAAATGAAACATGAAATCCAGAATATATTATATATAAAAAAACATCTCCCAACTCACACACACATTCTTACAGAGGGAGGGAGAGGTCCGCTAGAAAGGGAGGGGGGAGGAAATGGCCCTACAAACACTCTCACATTCGCTCCACCACACCCTCTTTCCAAAAAACTGCGGTGAACCCTGTTTCAAAGAAATCTGCGGTGCACCCTCTTGCCAAAAAATCTGCAGTGCACCCTCTTTTCAAGAAATCTGTAGTGAACCCTCTTTTCAAGAAATCTACGGTGGACCCTGTTTCCAAGAAATCTGCGGTGAACCCTGCTTGCAAGAAATCTGCGATAATCCATGTTTCCAAGAAATCTGCGGTGCACCCTCTTTCCAAGAAATCTGCGGTGCACCCTGTTTCCAAGAAATCTGCGGTGAACCCTGCTTGCAAGAAATCTGCGGTAATCCATGTTTCCAAGAAATCTGCGGTGCACCCTCTTTCCAAGAAATCTGCGGTGTACCTTCTTTCCAAGAAATCTGCGGTGCACCCTCTTGCCAAAAAATCTGCAGTGCACCCTCTTTCCAAGAAATCTGCGGTGCACCCTGTTTCCAAAAAATCTGCGGTGAACCCTGCTTGCAAGAAATCTGCGGTGCACCCTCTTGCCAAAAAATCTGCAGTGCACCCTCTTTCCAAGAAATCTGTGGTGTACCCTCTTTTCAAGAAATCTACGGTGGACCCTGTTTCCAAGAAATCTGCGGTGAACCCTGCTTGCAAGGAATCTGCGGTAATCCATGTTTCCAAGAAATCTGCGGTGCACCCTCTTACCAAGAAATCTGCGGTGCACCCTGTTTCCAAGAAATCTGAGGTGAACCCTGCTTGCAAGAAATCTGCGGTAATCCATGTTTCCAAGAAATCTGCGGTGCACCCTCTTTCCAAGAAATCTGCGGTATACCTTCTTTCCAAGAAATCTGCGGTGCACCCTCTTGCCAAAAAATCTGCAGTGCACCCTCTTTCCAAGAAATCTGCGGTGCACCCTCTTTCCAAGAAATCTGCGGTGCACCCTGTTTCCAAGAAATCTGCGGTGCACCCTCTTTCCAAGAAATCTGCGGTGCACCCTCTTTCCAAGAAATCTGCGGTGCACCCTCTTTCCAAGAAATCTGCGGTGGACCCTGTTTCCAAAAAATCTGCAGTGCACCCTCTTTCCAAGAAATCTGCGGTGCACCCTGTTTCCAAGAAATCTGCGGTGAACCCTGCTTGCAAGAAATCTGCGGTGCACCCTCTTGCCCAAAAATCTGCAGTGCACCCTCTTTCCAAGAAATCTGTGGTGTACCCTTTTTTCAAGAAATCTACGGTGGACCCTGTTTCCAAGAAATCTGCGGTGAACCCTGCTTGCAAGAAATCTGCGGTGCACCCTCTTTCCAAGAAATCTGCGGTGCACCCTCTTTCCAAGAAATCTGCGGTGCACCCTGTTTCCAAGAAATCTGCGGTGAACCCTGCTTGCAAGAAATCTGCGGTAATCCATGTTTTCAAGTAATCTGCGGTGCACCCTGTTTCCAAGAAATCTGCGGTGAACCCTGCTTGCAAGAAATCTGCGGTAATCCATGTTTCCAAGAAATCTGCGGTGCACCCTCTTTCCAAGAAATCTGCGGTGCACCCTGTTTCCGAGAAATCTGCGGTGAACCCTGCTTGCAAGAAATCTGCGGTAATCCATGTTTTCAAGTAATCTGCGGTGCACCCTGTTTCCAAGAAATCTGCGGTGAACCCTGCTTGCAAGAAATCTGCGGTAATCCATGTTTCCAAGAAATCTGCGGTGCACCCTCTTGCCAAAAAATCTGCGGTGCACCCTTTTGCCAAAAAATCTGCAGTGCACCCTCTTTCCAAGAAATCTGTGGTGTACCCTCTTTCCAAGAAATCTGCGGTGAACCCTGCTTGCAAGAAATCTGCGGTAATCCATGTTTCCAAGAAATCTGCGGTGCACCCTCTTTCCAAGAAATCTGCGGTGTACCTTCTTTCCAAGAAATCTGCGGTGCACCCTCTTGCCAAAAAATCTGCAGTGCACCCTCTTTCCAAGAAATCTGCGGTGCACCCTGTTTCCAAAAAATCTGCGGTGAACCCTGCTTGCAAGAAATCTGCGGTGCACCCTCTTTCCAAGAAATCTGCGGTGCACCCTCTTTCCAAGAAATCTGCGGTGCACCCTCTTTCCAAGAAATCTGCGGTGCACCCTCTTTCCAAGAAATCTGCGGTGCACCCTGTTTCCAAGAAATCTGCGGTGCACCCTCTTTCCAAGAAATCTGCGGTGCACCCTGTTTCCAAGAAATCTGCGGTGCACCCTGTTTCCAAGAAATCTGCGGTGCACCCTCTTTCCAAGAAATCTGCGGTGCACCCTGTTTCCAAGAAATCTGCGGTGCACCCTGTTTCCAAGAAATCTGCGGTGCACCCTGTTTCCGAGAAATCTGCGGTGAACCCTGCTTGCAAGAAATCTGCGGTAATCCATGTTTTCAAGTAATCTGCGGTGCACCCTGTTTCCAAGAAATCTGCGGTGAACCCTGCTTGCAAGAAATCTGCGGTAATCCATGTTTCCAAGAAATCTGCGGTGCACCCTCTTGCCAAAAAATCTGCGGTGCACCCTTTTGCCAAAAAATCTGCAGTGCACCCTCTTTCCAAGAAATCTGTGGTGTACCCTCTTTCCAAGAAATCTGCGGTGAACCCTGCTTGCAAGAAATCTGCGGTAATCCATGTTTCCAAGAAATCTGCGGTGCACCCTCTTTCCAAGAAATCTGCGGTGTACCTTCTTTCCAAGAAATCTGCGGTGCACCCTCTTGCCAAAAAATCTGCAGTGCACCCTCTTTCCAAGAAATCTGCGGTGCACCCTGTTTCCAAAAAATCTGCGGTGAACCCTGCTTGCAAGAAATCTGCGGTGCACCCTCTTTCCAAGAAATCTGCGGTGCACCCTCTTTCCAAGAAATCTGCGGTGCACCCTCTTTCCAAGAAATCTGCGGTGCACCCTCTTTCCAAGAAATCTGCGGTGCACCCTGTTTCCAAGAAATCTGCGGTGCACCCTCTTTCCAAGAAATCTGCGGTGCACCCTGTTTCCAAGAAATCTGCGGTGCACCCTGTTTCCAAGAAATCTGCGGTGCACCCTCTTTCCAAGAAATCTGCGGTGCACCCTCTTTCCAAGAAATCTGCGGTGCACCCTCTTTCCAAGAAATCTGCGGTGCACCCTCTTTCCAAGAAATCTGCGGTGCACCCTCTTTCCAAGAAATCTGCGGTGCACCCTGTTTCCAAGAAATCTGCGGTGCATTCTCTTTCCAAGAAATCTGCGGTGCACCCTGTTTCCAAGAAATCTGCGGTGCACCCTGTTTCCAAGAAATCTGCGGTGCACCCTGTTTCCAAGAAATCTGCGGTGCACCCTGTTTCCAAGAAATCTGCGGTGCACCCTCTTTCCAAGAAATCTGCGGTGCACCCTGTTTCCAAGAAATCTGCGGTGCACCCTCTTTCCAAGAAATCTGCGGTGCACCCTGTTTTCAAGAAATCTGCGGTGCACCCTCTTTCCAAGAAATCTGCGGTGCACCCTCTTGCCAAAAAATCTGCGGTGCACCCTGTTTCCAAGAAATCTGCGGTGCACCCTCTTTCCAAGAAATCTGCGGTGCACCCTGTTTCCAAGAAATCTGCGGTGCACCCTGTTTCCAAGAAATCTGCGGTGCACCCTCTTTCCAAGAAATCTGCGGTGCACCCTGTTTCCAAGAAATCTGCGGTGCACCCTGTTTCCAAGAAATCTGCGGTGCACCCTGTTTCCAAGAAATCTGTGGTGCACCCTGTTTCCAAGAAATCTGCGGTGCACCCTCTTTCCAAGAAATCTGCGGTGCACCCTGTTTCCAAGAAATCTGCGGTGCACCCTGTTTCCAAGAAATCTGCGGTGCACCCTGTTTCCAAGAAATCTGCGGTGCACCCTCTTTCCAAGAAATCTGCGGTGCACCCTCTTTCCAAGAAATCTGCGGTGCACCCTCTTTCCAAGAAATCTGCGGTGCACCCTCTTTCCAAGAAATCTGCGGTGCACCCTGTTTCCAAGAAATCTGCGGTGCACCCTCTTTCCAAGAAATCTGCGGTGCACCCTGTTTCCAAGAAATCTGCGGTGCACCCTGTTTCCAAGAAATCTGCGGTGCACCCTCTTTCCAAGAAATCTGCGGTGCACCCTCTTTCCAAGAAATCTGCGGTGCACCCTCTTTCCAAGAAATCTGCGGTGCACCCTCTTTCCAAGAAATTTGCGGTGCACCCTCTTTCCAAGAAATCTGCGGTGCACCCTCTTTCCAAGAAACGCTTCCATAGAACTACTGTCATTTCTTTATCCTGACGGAATGTTTTCAAATTAAAGGAGTTAGTAAAGAAAGAATGAAGGAGGAGATTGTAACGAATACTTTTGTTCGCTACACAAGACCCCTCTTGAGTGGATGGGGACAAAGATTTTCTGACCTCATTATCTTTTTGCAGATTTCTTTCTTAGAATGGGTCTCGCTCCACCCTTTCTCTCTGAAGGGGGGTAAGATGGAGGTGGAGAGCCTATGTCTCTTATGCTTTTACAAGAATTACAGATGTGAGGCACTCCTCTTCAAATCGATACCTCCTCGGTATGTTTGCACGATCTTTTAAGGCACTTCTTTTCCTGTTGACTCCTTGTACCTCGTACTGCCTCAGAAGGGGAGATGACTTCGTTTCTAAATGGGAACAGGGCCGATGGAGGAGAGGGACGCGCCCTCTTGGGTCTACAGCCACGACTAAAAGTTTTCAGACATCTCGGAACTTTTAAGAAATTTGATAAATGCAGGGTCGTGAAGTTTTTATTTGCATATCAATATGAATATAGCAGTGAAATAAGAAGAACAAAATAGCAATAACCTATATATGCCCTCCCCAAATCAATAAGAAATAACAACATACAAAGATTGCCAAAACATATAAGATCAGCAACATATAACAAATAAGCAGATGAAGCTCTGTGAAAATTACAGCAACACCAAACTTATACAGGAAGCGCAGTAGCGTGTCGAGAGTTCCTTGGCAGTGATGAGAACCTTTATTCTTTGAGGCAGGCTCTTCACGAAGGTGCCAACCCTGAGATGTGTGATGATGGCCCACTCGGTGATGACTGCCCTCAGATGCTCATTAGAGACTGACTGACGACGTTTTACAGCCTATTCCAGGCCCTGCCATAGGTTTTCTAGTGGGTTCATTTCCAGAGATTGAGGTTACCAGTCCATCACCGTGATATTTTGTCCCGGAACTACTGTATGGTGAACGCACACTTGTGACATGGGACAATGTCCTGCTGGAAAATCATATTTCGTGCATTTTTAGACAGATCTCGGACTGAGGGGGACATGTAATCTATTAGGATAGCTTGGCACTTATACGAATTGGTAGTGCCATCACAAACGGCGAGCCGATCCACCCCTAACTTGCCATATAGCCTCATACTATTACAGAGCAGCCACCATGTTTTACTGTTAGCACTCTCGATTCCACTGCTACCCTGGACTCCTGCAGACTCTAACGCTGCCTGGGGTCGAGAAAAGTGGAACCTGGACTCGGCGGACCATAAGACACACCCCCACTGACGCATGGTCAAGATGGGGTGAGTACGTGCATAAGCCAGTGTTGACGTCGCTTCTGCTCAAAGTTGATCAGCGGCTTATGGTGGGATTTAGATGACTTGAGAGCTAAGTCAAGTAGTCTGCGACGAGCTGTTCTCGCGGATGCATTAACCTGGCCACCATCCGTTCATTCATGTTGCAGCTGGACTGCGGTTTCTTACGATCCCGAAGACTCATGCGACGCAGACACCTGTCATCACCATGTGTGCTGACCCTAGGTCGTCCAGAAAGAGGTTATTCTAAGATATTCCCACTTTCTTGGATTCTCTTTAACACTTCTGCAAAATCGGAATAGGATCTGCCGATCTTCCGGGCGACTTGGATCAGTCCCGCTGAACATCCTTCTCAAGTCTGTCTACGTCAACACAATTTGACCTCTCGCATCTTCCTGTGATTACGTAAAGAACTCTCCTTTAACTTATTTTTCTTTAAGGGCTGAAAATTAACCTCTGACAGAGGCCAAGTGATGGAAATTAGGAATAAAAACACTCTTTTGTAGGATATTTTGACCATTGCTTCTAAATGGAGTGTTATCTTTTATCATTTTAAGGCACTGTTTTTTTCTGAGTCTTGAAATGTCTAAATATAATAAATATGATAGTATATTCGTGCAGTTCTTGCAATCTGCTCATTATTCACTTCTCATCTCTCTGCCTGTGTATTTCCGTTTATTTTTCTTCTATCCCTATCGTTTTAAATTTAACGTTTATAGACACTGATCTTTTCTTCTTGTTTGTCTAAATTAATTCACGAGCCAACCTAATTTGTTCGCTATTCTGATTAGCGGTTCTAAATGATTTTATACTTTACTCATTTGTATTTAAATCCAGCACAAAGAGATTCAATTCATTTGATTCACAGGGCCAAGTAAATATTTAGAAAGCATCCCGTTTTTCAAAAATTATTAATGTAATAATAATTCTATTGTGAGACACTATTAATATTTTCCAAATAGACTTGTGATGAGCTGCATATTATCTATCGATCTTATGAACTTGACATTAAGATAGATGACATTAAAATAGAAATGTGTGAATATCTTATGCAGATGTCCTTCCTTTACACTAAGGGTGGGGAAACCTTTTTGAGCCATGGGCGAAAATTTCTAAGGAAAAACGTCGGCGGGCGATAAATAAAATTTGATTCTTGTATCTTTGTAAATTTTGTTTAAATTTATTACATTGTGCGATCAACGTAGGCATTAATATCTAAAAAAACAAACATTTACTTTTATTTTTCTTTCGTTGTGAACAACCAAATAACATTTAAATTACAGTATTGAAAATTTATGCATACAAATATATCACTCAGGGGGCGATGAAAAGTGGGCTCGCGGGCCAAATTTCTTCCGCGGGCGAGGGTTTACCCACCTGTGCTTTACACCAATTTCAATATATTTTATTACTTTCAGATAATGTTGGGCATCCGGCGCGTATTAGCCACTGTCATGGCAGCCGTTGCGGCGTCACCCAGGGAGGTAAAAGCAAACCCGCTCATGATCGGTCAAACGTGCTCCATGGCCGAGTTCACCTGTCGAAGCGAGTCGCAGTGTATCGCTCTAGACCACTACTGCAATGGGGTGAGAGACTGCGAAGACGGCAGCGATGAGCCAACAGGATGCACACGTGAGTAGACCTTAAGGAAGAACGCTTTTGAAATAGGCTTCCTCATTATCTTAAGATACTATCTTTCGAGAGGCCATTCGACGTTGTAAGAGCGTCGAAACGCCTTTGATGGCTGGAGCGTAAGGAAGGGGGAAAATTCGTGAAAGGAGGGAAGTGGTTCATTTGATTGATTTACAAAAAAAGAAGAGGAAGTAGATTAGAAAATATTTATTTTTGAGAAAATAGGAAGTTAATGTAACCGAAAACGTATTTTGAGGAAATAGACAGAAATAAGAGCGTATAGGCAGGCGTAGTCAAAAGTACGAACGGTTACTGCTTTGTGGGGGAGGTAAGAGTAATAAAATAGATAAAATGTTTCGGCAAACAATAGTTGTGGAGGCGTTTCACGTCATAAATTGCCCCGCAACAAATATACACCAGAAACACCTTGGAATATGAATACACTATTCACGAGCGTAGCTATGAACCAGACAGATACCGCCACCCTAAATATTCAAATATGAAGCAGAGAAACGGGTAAATTTTCTGACCAGAAAAGTCTCAATGGATTTTAGGACTAAACTTGACACTTCCAAGGTGACGTAAGCTTTTCATTGGGTAAAATTGTTTCGTATAGCTAAACATTTTCCTTTTTATATGCTAAGTGGAGTAAGAGTGTTGAGAGCCAGTTGACCCATATTCATCCTGCTCAGACAAACCAATCGATATCACAAACGGAAAAAGAGGGGGAGATGGTAAGGAGAAAAATTAATGCCAGAGAACCATTCGCCTTCGGCCAGGATTAAACCTCAAGCTCTCTGAGTTAGGGTAGGAGGAAAGGTTTTTTTTCAGACGCCCTTCTGGCGACTGCTACCACGGGCATAAGTGACTGTAGTAAGAGTAGGATGAAAGAAAAGGAAAGAAGCGGCGACATAAGATGGAATGCAAAGGGCACCCATTGATTGCATAGTACATTGTTACCTTTATAAGGCAGGGTTACAGGTGGGAGTGAGATAAAAGGTAATGAGGTATCCGTGACTTAGCCTGGTGTAACCCAAGTGAAGGCTAGCCAGAATTACCTCTTTTTTGGCGGAACCAGTGAAAGGATGTGGCAAAGGATGTGCGCTTTAAGGATCTTAACGTGTAGGAGAAGATAAATTCCTAGAAATGGGACTGGGAGTGATGGATGAAGGCCCACCAAGCAGATTGGTTATCTTCTGATGACCGAGCTCATGCAAAAACAGTTGGATCTCAGGAAGCATGTGAATGAGGTGCAAGTAATGTGGGGGAGAGGTAGTGCAGAAGTCGCACTTCAGGGATCTTTCCTGATGCGACACAATGTTGGTGGAAGGGTCGTTCCATTCCACGCAGAAGTTGGCTCCTGCAGAAGAGCGAAAGGTATCTCTAACTAAACCAAGACCCCGAATAAAACCTGAGTCAGGATAGAGTGCAGAGGGGAACGCGGAGTTTTACACTGCGTGAAGTTCACTTTGGAGTGAATTAATGCACTTTAGAGGCGCAACAGTGTGCGTAGGTCAGCATTCCATATAGTATGGGGCAAATAGTTTTAGAGACCGAAAGTAAATGGATGGAGGCAGTGAGTTTCGGCCTCATTGACAATGAGGCCCAAAAACTCACCGATTGCTTTACCGGGATGTGATTCTTGGATATAAAAAAAAGGGGTTCGAAGAGTCCTTACTATTGTGGAGGAACATACACAAGAAAACTTGTGAAAGGAGAAAGGTAGGCTGTTGTGTACGGCGACTTATGCCCAAGTAGGCAGCCGCCAGATATGCTACCATAATGAAAAAAAAACATTTAAGACCGATGATACCACCTATATGGCTTGGTTCATCTGCAACTTACGTAGAGAAAGACAGGTGCGATCGTATTGTTTAGCTGCTCACTTATTAGCGCAAACTAGTTCACTACATTTGGGGTATCGCTATAAAGTTGGATGTGCCAGAAGCTTGAGATATAAATGAGTAATCAGACTTGAATATTTGAGAAGTGGAGAAGGGTAGAGCCACATCAACCGTGGGAAAATCATGCTCCACATAGGAGCTGATCGTGCCGGCAGAGTAACCTGCAAGGTCTGCCCTGCGCAAGGAAGCGCCATTTCGATCGCAAGACGGTTAGGCTAGGGTAGGCTAGTCGCTACCCAAATTCTCCTGGAAAACATCTCAAGGGAAGTCCAGCATCGCTTCACGAGAGGTGTGTGTGTGTGCGAGAGAGAGAGAGAGAAAGAGAGAGAAAGAGAGAGAGAGAGAGAGAGAGAGAGAGGGAGAGAAATGTTGTCGGTGGAAGGGTGGTGATGGGTGATTCCAAGTTCATACATGCAAACGACATCTCCTACATGAAGGATCAAAGAGTAAGCACAAAAAAATGTCGAGCAATAGTCGTCCTGCCATTCAAATCTCGTAAAGGGAGAAAGGATCGAGAGAGCTGAAGGATAAAATCCTGCGTAGAATCGGGTGAAGGATTGTCATTAGAGGAATGTTGACAGAGCATAAACTGTAGTGTTGTTTATGGGGTTTGTGGTTTGGGAATCGGCCAGAGGGATGTGTTTGGGAGTGGCAGGGGGTTTGGGAGATCGTTAAGATAACGTTTTTACAAGATTCTTTGGAGTTATAAACTTGATGAGTGGCCATGGGGAGGGAACCGGGAAGAAATTGAAGGAGAAATTGAGCGGGGAGAAAGTGAAGGAGAAATGGAGCGGAGTGGAGCTAATGAGGTTCCTTACTCCTTTTTTTCAGCAGAGATGAATGGAATAGGCATTGTGTAGACGGGGAGCAGTGGCGGCTCGTAGCTAAAAGTAGTGGGAGTGCTGATCAAAAATTTGTTAGCATTGTTTTAATATTGTGTAGAAGGAAATGAACATATAAAAAGAAAATTTATAGCTAAACTTGATAAAATCCTAAACAGAACAAAATCAAACATTTTTTACTTACTAATAGCCTAAATTATTACAGTTTAAGCAAGGTCAATTCATTTAAAAACAAAATCCATTCTTCTTGTTTAATATGCGCGAAGAAATTAATTATTTTCTCCTCGATCTCTGGATGAATACTGAGGAATTTTCTCTCCATTGAAAGCCCTGCAAGTACATTTAGTTTTTCAGAATTCATAAAATAGAAGAACCTAAAAAAATATGAATTAAATTCTACACTTTATCACATTCAAGAATATGAAAACGGTTTTAAGCACAACACACGCGGAGCAAAAAAAGAAACACTACATTCCACCGGCACACCAGAGCCGGTACTGCGCGAGCCCCACCCAGTGCCCTTTCTTTCCTTAGTGCGTAACTTCTTATATCGGACATGTGAGCATGTGCACAACAGCCAAACACCGCATCGCTGGAACTGTGAAGCGCACAGTTCTATACAAGAACTTTTGTATTTTTTTCATAAACTTTGGGATGGCTACTGACATTAAGCTTAAGGATTATATACTGTACAAGTATAAAGAAATAATTAAAGAAAAAAGGACTAATTATTTTGAATGTTATCTATAATATCGAGTGGAAATATGGGGTTCTGCAGTTCCGCAGTGCCTATACACGAACCGCCATTGGGGAGGAGTCTACTTTAAGCATTTCGCTTAACAGGAATGGTCTACTGGGAAGCAGTGAAATGGCATCATTTTCCGAAGGGGAAGCGATGAGTGTCTACTGGCAATGAGACTTACGACGGGGCTGCGCGAGGGTATAAGTGACTCAGGGCCACTAACAGTTCAGAGGACTGAAGTAAGGTTACTTTGGGGGCTAGGTTGGCAAAAAATCCCATTAAAGGAATTGTGAGGTTGTATGGCGGCGGACGAGACAGCATTTCAGATGGAGGTGCAGCTCCGGTAGTCACCTAGACCCCATTAAATGTGGAGAGGTAGCTCCAGAAAGTTAAAGATTAGAAAAAGCCTTGGGTACGCACTTTTACCTCAGTCCTTCTGCTGGTACCCATCGACCCTCGTAACTTTCTATGGTAAAGATTTTTTAGGGGGTTCTCCACTAATGTCCCGAAGGTCCTAGGCAAAAATGATGCCATAGAAGCAGGCAGAGGTGTTGGGTCGTTGTGACAGCGCAACCCATTAGATTTCGGAGGTCGTGGAGAGAGTCCGTGCAGCCGGCCGAACGGGACGTTGAGGAAAGAGAGGCCGAGGCTGGTTCATGATCAGGAAAAGGAGACTGTAAAGATGATGAGCAGGCGTTTAGAGGCGCGGGTTGGCTTCGGAATAGTTGTATTAAGAGTATTTAAAGCGTAATACGAACAATGCCGTGCCACTTATAACGTTTGGAAGGAGAGATGGATGATGAAACTAGTGATGCGGGAGAAAATGAAAGTGTGTGGAAGATTAAAATTTAAATGTGTGGAAGATGAAAATGACAATGTGTGGAAGATGAGAATAAAAATGCGTGGAAGATGAAAATGAAAATGTGTGTAAGATGAAAATGTGTAGAAGATGAAAATGACACTGTGTGGAAGATGAAAAAGAAAATCTGTGTAAATAAAAATGAAAATCTGTGTAAGATGAAAAAGAAAATCTGTGTAAATAAAAATGAAAATCTGTGTAAGATGAAAATGAAAATATGTAGAAGAGGAAAATAAAATGTAAGATGAAAATGAAAATGTGTGGAAGATGAAAAAGTGTGGAAGATATAATTACAGTTCCTCCCGCGGTCATTGGGTCATGGAGAGCAAAGGAGGGCGTTAGGGACAGGAGGACCAATTGGGAGGTTTTGTTGCTTGGATTCTACCCAATCCCCCAGGGGTTAGGCGCAGCAAAGAGGGATTGGTGGGGGGATATTTAATGGTATTTGGGAAGAACATGGGGAGGTGAGTTAGATATGGGAATTGTAGAGGGTATTATTGGGTACCGGTGGGGGTTAGGCTGGGCAGTAGTAGGAGGGGTTGAGAGACTCATTTCACTCCTACGTGAGAGACAATTCGGTTCCAGCTTTGTGTCTAGTCTTTTCTCAGCAATGGAGACCAGAGCATAGTGGTAGCCCGATCCTGAGTGGGCGACCCGGATCGTACCACTAGGGACCACCTCTCCCGCCGGGTGAACAAATGTCCCGCTGCGTCGTCGGAGAGATTTGGGTGTAAACTTGTAGAAAACGGAAAAGAGAGAGAGAGAGAGAGAGAGAGAGAGAGAGAGAGAGAGAGAGAGAGAGAGAGAGATAAAGGGAAGGGAGAGAAGCAATAAAATTAGGGAAGGGTGGGAAGAATTCTATGCAGTCATGTTACCCTCCCCCAACCAGTGCAAAGAGGGAGGGTTAACACTCACCTACCACTCTCCAGGCCCAGGCCAGAAATTAGTGGATGGTATAAGCTGTCAAATTAGCCGCCGCTCAAGAAAGGAGGCGAGAAAGTGCTTATACAGAAAGGAGCTGGTGAAGAAAGGAGTTTGCGAAGAAAGGAGCTTGTGAAGAAAGGAGCTTGTGAAGAAAGGAGCTTGCGAATAAAGAAGCTTGTGAAGAAAGGAGCTTGTGAAGAAAGGAGCTTGTGAAGAAAGGAGCTTGTGAAATAAGGAGCTTGTGAAGAAAGGAGCTTGTGAAATAAGGAGCTTCTAAAGTAAGGAATTTGCGAAGAAAAGAGTTGGGAAAAAAGGAGCTTGTGAACAAAGAAGCTTGTGAAGTAAGGAGCTTGTGAAGTAAGGAGCTTGTGAAGAAAGGAGCTTGTGAAGAAAGGAGCTTGCGAATAAAGAAGCTTGTGAAGAAAGGAGCTTGTGAAGAAAGGAGCTTGTGAAGAAAGGAGCTTGTGAAATAAGGAGCTTGTGAAGAAAGGAGCTTGTGAAATAAGGAGCTTCTAAAGTAAGGAATTTGCGAAGAAAAGAGTTGGGAAAAAAGGAGCTTGTGAACAAAGAAGCTTGTGAAGTAAGGAGCTTGTGAAGTAAGGATCTTGTGAAATAAGGAGCTTGTGAAGAAAAGAGCTTGTGAAGTAAGGAGTTTGCGAAGAAAAGAGTTGGAAAAAAGAGCTTGTGAATAAAGAAGCTTGTGAATAAAGAAACTTGTGAAGTAAGGGGCTTCTGAAGAAAGGAGTTTGTGAAGTAAGGAGTTTGCGAAGAAATGAGTTGGGAAAAAAGGAACTTGTGAAGAAAGGAGCTTGTAAAACGAATATTGCGAGGAAAGAAGCATGGGAAGAAAGAAACTTGTGAAGAAAGTAGTTTGTGAAGAGGGAGCTTGTAAAAAAAGAGCTTGTGAAGATAGAAGTTTGTGTAAACGAGTTGAGAAGAAAGCAGCTTGTGAGAAAAATACATTGTGAAGAAAGGAACTTAAGAAGAAAGGAGCTTGTGAGGAAAATAGATTGTGAAGAAAGGAACTTAAGAAGAAAGGAGCTTGTGAGGAAAGAAGCTTGTAAAGAAAAGAGCTTTTGAGGAAAGAAGCTCGTGAAGAAAGAAACTTGCGAAGAAAGGAGCTTGTGGAGAAAAGAGCTTGTAAAAAAAGAGCTTGTGAAGAAATAAGCTTGTAAAGAAATCAGTTTGTGTAGAAATGAAAGGGAAATGCGTGAAAGAAATTAGGCTATGGTAGTTTAATGATTACACTGGGGAACAATGCATTTGGTGAAATGACAAAAGTACATTTTCCTACCTTATTCGAGCATACTAAACTCAAATCTGAAATAAGATTCTCTCTAAATGCTACAGACTTTTCGTAATATCAATAACTAATATTATACAATAATTTTCATTAAATCACGCCTATCATCATGCCCTGAAGTCATTTCGAATCATCCTTATGCGTTATTTATAATAAAGCAGGTTTCTTTGCACAAACATTTTATTGCATATGAGAAGAAACTTGAATTACTCATTGGGATTACAAATACTGTAATCAAATATATGCTAATTTATTAATGACCGTACATCAGGCTGGAAGACCTCTTCTTGATTTCAATCGGACAAAAATTGCGTTTGTGACTCTTTCTCTTGTAAGTCTTCTCTGGTTGATCTCTTCTAATCGTCCAGCAGTAGTGTGCCATCATGTGTCTATCCCAGTGACCTTGGTAGCGCTCTTCCATCGTCATCAAATTTTGATGGAAACGTTCCCCTTGTTCGTCGCTCACGGCTCCCAGATTCTCCGGGAATCGGTCAAGGAGACTATTTAGGAAATGCAGCTTCACACTCATGTTGCATCCCAGATCATGATATGCTAAAAGCATATCAGTAAACATATCCTCGTAATTATGCGCTTTTTTTGTTTCCCAAGAAGTTACGAACAACGACAGAAAATGAGAGCCAGGCTGCCTTCTCTTTTTCATTCATGGTGTTCACGAATCTAGAATCACTCAGAATTCTTCGGATTTGGATACCATCAAATACTCATGCTTTTATTTTTTCGTACGACAAAGCAGGAAACGCCGATACTATGTACTGAAAACAATCATTGTCAGTGCTCAACGCCTTGACATACTGCTTCATCAACCCCAGTTTAAGATGAAGTGGAGGGAAAACGATCTTCTCTCGTCTTCCGATTGGCTCATTAACAATGTTTGGCATTCCTGCTTTCAAAGTTTCCCGAACTGGCCAATATTTTGGGGAACAGTGTTTGTCACGGGCTCGACTGTCTCACATATAGATATAACATGGAAACCTTGTATATCCCTTCTTCTGGCCAAGGAGGAAGTTGACCATCTTAAGGTCTAAACATATGATCTAATTGTGTTCATGATACTTAAGTAAATCCATGACCATTCTTATGTCATCGTAAGTTTCTCGCAGATGGACAGAGTGACCGAGAGGAACTGCACCAAAGTCATTGCCATTATGCAAAAGGACACACTTGAGGCTACGCTTGGAGCTATTCATAAACAGTCTCCACTCAGCAGGGCTATAGGTGCCAAGTCCCAACTCGGTAAACAGACCAGGAACATCGTGGCAGTATACAAATTGTTTGTCCTCAGAGAAAAAATTCGGTAATACCCGTACCGACCTGTTAAGCATATGTCTTTCACTCAACCTGGAGGCTAAAAGTTCTGCAGTTTTGGATTGCGCTAAATCACATATCAAGTTATTCAAATCCTCTTGATTGAAACAGTGAGGAGCTAATGACTGTTCAGCATCTGATGATGAATTTGCAGAGTCTGAATCCATTCCGTGGACGTCAATATCAGGTACATCATTTCCATCCTCGGAAGAAGCATATTCACTGAAAATCGGAGCTGGTAAAGACTCAGAATCAGGTACTGGCCGGGTCGCCGAGGGAATGTTGGGGTAGCCGATATTGTGCCGACTTTTCTTGCCAATTCCTTTAGTATTCACCTGACAGAAATTACAGTCCGATACATGAACTTTTTGCTTTTGCCACACCATGGGTATTCCAAAAGGAAGATTATTTCTCTTTCCTTTCGTCCACTCGCGAAGATGTTGCACACAACTATGGCAAACAGCATGTGGGGCCCGCTTCTTATCTTGATCGCCAAGAAGAATATCAAAATATGCCTTATAAGTGCTGATCACACAGTTTGATATATTGCGCTTTTGACGAACTAGCATATAACAGCCACATATGTAGCAGAAGGTGTCTGGATCATTAACGCAATTTCCTCTTGACGAAGCCATTACTCTAACATGAAACCTGAAAGAAGAAACAATAATGTCAATATTTTGCACAATAACACTTATTACTATCTTACTGCTATGTACTGTGAAGTATTTTCTTTCTACAAGCAACCTCTCTGTCCGTCCGGAGGGCAGTTTTCGGGGAAACGAGAAAAAAAAATTACAGAATAACTATAGCATTTAGGTAAAAATGGATCATATATTTGAAATCAGCATGAAAAAAAGAATTAAAATTGGCAGATAAATCTAAGTCACCAGAAAATGTGATTAAAATTGGCCGAGAAGGAATGTCACTCAGATCTGGCTTCTGTTGTAGCAGGAGCTTTACCACTGCTACAGAGTCCATATCTTTGTGGGAAGAAGGTCACAATGAAGGTCTACTTGGTGTGAGGGCAGACTTCTAACCCCCATCACCTCGAAAATGTTCGAGCTCGTCTTCGGACAGCCCAAGAGAGATCACTGAGGAGGAGGGAATCGAATGTTTCCTTTTACATTATAACCTAATAGTTGTAGTATTAATTTTAAGAGGGGGAGTATAATAGAATTGTTTGGTTTGAATGGTACCTTTGAATTTACTTTATAAATATGTAATATAAGTAATAAAAATAGTACTGGGTTAAACCAGAGATTTGCTTGAAATGACGGAAAAACATGAATTTTCAAGTTCAACCATGATTTTTTGTCAGGCTTAACCAAGATTGCTTGTAATTCTTCCAAACATTCGAAATAACAAAGATTGCTGTAACAAGAGGGAAAGTCCCTTCAATGACTTGCGGCGTTTTGTGATAAAATGATAAATGGTTATTGCATCGATGGTTTCCCATGGTTCAAATCACTTACAAGTGCCTTTGAATGGCTAAATGAGGCTTCTGCCACTAGATGGCGCCACCTAGCGCCAAATCCGATGTCAGATTTGAAATATCTAGGGTGAATAACCATATGTTCTATGGTCATTTAGATAGGTCATTTCCTGGCTCTAATTGGGTACAATTGAAATTTACTCCTTTTGAAACAAAAGCGACGCCTAGACCTGACGCTTCGCCGCAGGTAAAAATGTTTGAAGAAAATTGAAAAAATTGAATTCGTTCGGTTATGTGACCTATTGGAGCAAATTGAAAGTGTTTGTGAACATCAAAATTTTGAATCATTTCTTCATAGTAACGTAATTATTTTTCTTTCTCAATCTAAACGAGTGATTCAGACACGAATTTATATTTTCATTAGTAGGTAGCGTTTTGTGCACTTTGTAAAGCCTTCAATTCATGACCTATTTAGATGAGTTTTTACCATAAAGAAGCATAATAAGCGTTTTTGCCAACCAAGGCCGCAAAAAAGAAAAATGGGTTTTTAAGGGGGACGGGGCTTCTCTTGGAATTCTACTTTCTAATATATTTCTTCTTTATTAAAAACATTTCTCAGGAAAAAGATTAGTAAAGTAAATCTTAGTAAAGCCATTATAGAATGAAACAACGAAGTTAAGCTTTTACTCCAGTGTTTTTAATTTAAGCATAAAATAACAATAACTTTAAGAGAATTATAAATAAAGGCATATACAAGGTGAAAACACGAAGTGTAGACGGCTGTTTCCAATCATTTTAAATGTTTCATACTATTAATTAATTATTTTCTTGCAGATTCTTTCATTATTTATTGAATTTTGTGAAACATATTGTAAATTCATAAAAAACGGCCGTTTCCAACTATAATAGAGAATGAAGCGTTCTTCTATCTGCTTAGAAGCGAGTAGAGAGCGGACAATAATTCAAAATGTTGAACCTTACTGCGACCAGATCTGGGGATTTAAAGCTAGCAAATGGTTTAAAGCTAGCAAATGGTTTAAAGCTAGCAAATGGTTTAAAGCTAGCAAATGGTTTAAAGCTAGCAAATGGTTTAAAGCTAGCAAATGTTTAAAGCTAGCAAATGGTTTAAGGCTAGCAAATGGTTTAAAGCGATAGACCCTTCCTTTCCAAGAGTTAGGACCACCTCACACCGATCAGTGAGCCTCACAACACTGATTAAGAACGCGATGAACAAGATCAGGCGGAATCCAAGGAGGAGAGCCAGGCATCTTGCTTTTGAGGCCAGAGTGAGACATATGACCATGAAATAATTGCTGAAAGATGATTCAAAACATTGTCCATTCAATATAACTAAATGACATCTTCTTTCCAACCCCGTCAAATAGAGGAAAGTCAAAAGAGCAATGCTCCTCCTCTAACATCTTCTAGATGACTCGAGGCCTCCAGTTCTGTGGATGGATGAGAAGTTGATGACTTTCCAGGCAAAAATAAAAAATGAGACTGCCGTTGAACAGCAGACATCTTTCAGGCGACAAGCCAACTTCGATGATGGTGTGTGTGGGTGTAACAACAACGAGTCAAAAAACACCTCTCCTCTCCATTGAAGAGGAGGCTATACCAATCAACCCGTACATTTGGAGATGTTGAAAGAAAAAGTCATCCACCAGGTGGATGACACCATAGTAAATACCCGTGTAACCCTTCATCATGATGGAGCAACCTCACACACAGCAAAAACTAATTGAAGATTTGGGTCAATCAATTTTTAAGGGGTTTTGATCAAAGGAACTTTTGCTTACCAATTCGCTAGATTTGAGCCCCATGGACTTTGGAGCGTGGTCGATGCTTGAACACTTCTGTACTAAGTCTCATCAAAAGGTCAAAGTTCTGAAGTACAAACTGGAAAAATTCTGGAGGGAAATATGAGCAAGGGACTTGCATGCCACTCGTTCTCATGCCATAGTAAGATGTAGTAGTCATCGACCCAAGAGGTGGTCGCATTGAATATTAGTTACAGCATCTTGTAGCACATATTTTTTTATTTCGTTTTAGTCTAGGCATTATGTGATATTGCATTGTGCATGAAAATAGGTTAATGAAGATAGGTTTACACTTCGTGTTTCCACAGGAAAAAGAATTATTTATCCAAACAGTTCTTTATGTAATAAAAAAAAAAACAGGAAAGTTTTGTAAAACGGTAATTCTATAGGTTAACGACTTAAATGCAATCGAAGGCGTTTTGTTATAAATATTTATATTTCGAAAAAAAAACACAAAATGCTATCTATATAGTGTATGTCATAGATATGTACTATATAGCTTATTAAAAAATTATGCCACGGAAATTGACAGCCATCTATTCATTTATATCTTGTTTTGAACCAAAATAATAATGATTTGTTTAGATTGGGGTTTGATGTTAGCGCGACGTTTCGTTCTTCAAGTCTATTTTGAATGCAAATAAACACAGGTTAGGCTGTGAGAGGTGACTTTGGGTTGACCGAGCTTTGGCAGAGAAACGGAGACAGATTCTTTTGCCTACTATCTTGTTATTCACTTCAACACTACTATTCTGAAGTGAAGCTGAAAATGAAGCTTTCAAGCTTCTTGCTCCTCTCTCTTTCTTCTATCACCACAGCCACCACGCCTCCATTACGGCTGCCTTTTTCTCTATGAATTTATTTCATATCCGTTCAGGGATTTCCTCTGCCTCTCTCCCTCGCCATCGACTAAATGAATAACATCATCTACTTGTAACTGACCACCTTATCTGTGCAACTGGTACTGGTCCGCTTTACATCCTGGTACGCCTTGATCTCTCGGCCGCATTTGAAAATCTCGATCGCGCACCTCTTTTTCAACGCCTTCGTGAATTCCTGGAAGCTCTTGAACTACACTTAGCTAATTTGGATCCTATCTATCATCTCGTGTTTGGTGTATTCACACCGCGGCCGATATATCTCGGCGGCAGAGGTGTAACATGGTGTTCCACAGGGCTCGATAATGGGGCTGCACATTTTGGGAATCTATTTTCTCCTCTTTGATATTCTTTTGCGTTACCATGATCTATCACTCTACTTCTCTTCCCATAACACGCAAAACTATCTCTCCTTGGACCCAGAATAGTTTGTTTGGAGTCTTAGCAATCTGCTATCCCCACATGACATCGTTACTGAATGCTTCTGAAACTCAATCCTGAAATTCATGAGGTGAATCTATCGTTAATTTTCTGAAACTCATCCATGACAAAACTGAGTTACCACTTAGTGGGTGCCTCATTGGAATGATTCCACAGATCATTCCAATGATCTGCCGACTGTTAAATGCTTTTCTCACTCACTTGGTACTATCACGCCTGCCTTGAAGACCCAACTCTTCTCTAAGTCCTTTCTTTCCTTAGGCAGTGAACGGGCGTTCTGTGAAGGCCCATGACCTTGAAAAGCGACATACGAAATCTTATTCTTATCATCATTTAATCATCATCATCATCATCATCATCATCATCATCACTAACTCTATAATTTAAGAAGGGGATTTTTTTGAGGATTTGAATAATAATTTCATCTTAGTTTGGTTATGACTTATGTTTTTTTATCAAAGTTATTTCTAATCATTCTTTTATAATAAAAAAATGGTGAAGTTAAGAAATAAATATATATCTAAATTTTGTGATTTTTTATAACCAAAAGAAATACAAATAGTGAAGTTCAGAAAATTTAATTTTATATATCTTCTTCTATAAGTATATTTTAGCAACGTGATATTTTGAAAGGGGGCAAATTTAGTTTAGAGTTCCTTTTTAAAATTATTATAATTGACGAAGTTCAGAAAATTTATAAAAATTTAACCATGGCTGCTTTTTTTTACATTTTAAATTTTAATCTTAGTAGCGAGGCGCAAGCTCCCCCCACGGGTGGGGGAGGGAGTGGCGAATCCATTGCCTGGTAATTAAATAATATTTTTCATGATTTAAATTTCACAGACTACGGATTTTCCATAAGAGTTCGTGATATGTGTGACTCTAGCGCTGCCCGCTTGTTGTCCTTAAGCTGTTGAACAAACCGAGGCCTATTGTCCTACACCTACTCATTCAGATAGGCCCAAATAAAGTATCCTGATGCCTGTCCATTTTCATTAAGCTACTCTTTCAGATAGGCCCCCAGATAGGCTCTCATATTTGACCGATGTGGAGGCCTATTGAAATCTGAATATTGCCAAATTATTTGTTCTACGAAAATAAAATAAAATTCAATTGTTTTTTCAGATTGCTTCGTCCAATAGTTTTCATCACAGATGTCCAGGAATCAAGGTTTTCAAACCTGAAAAAATATTCTTGGCAAAGGGGTTATTAAACTTTGAAATATTAAAGTTACTTATGAGCCACCATGATTAAGAGTTTGGTAGTCGACAGTAAAAATGTCTGAAAATCCTAGGTGAAGAAATTTTGGAGCGTTAATTTAGAAATTATGAAGCGGTCATTTATCCAATATACAGGCTTTTTGAGGGGTGGGAGTTGGGTGATTTATTTGCGACCAGGCTTCAAATTCCTTCCAAGACCTTTGAGTGTTTCGAGAATGAATTCATTCGTTTGATTGATTAATATAAACTTAAGAATTTAAGGGAAATGCGCAGAGCCTTAGTCACTAAGTGTAGCTCACATTTAATAAATGAATTTTTCCCAAAACACTTTTGATAAATGAAGGAGACCAAATACACAGTAATAATTTTCACTGGAGATTCCGAACGATTCCGAACACAGAATTGTAACCTGTGAAGATAAACTGAATTTTGTATTTTGATATTCACAGTGATTTTTTTCCGCGTTAATTTATATACATCATTTTAAACCCCAATCCAAGTAGCGCTTGATTCTATATAATCCCAAATGCATATATTACCTGGGGTTAAAAAGCCCCAGAAATTTCGAATAGGAAGAAAAAGTGCGTCGGATTATAAGAAGAATTTCCTCCCTTGTTGACAAATCAAGTCTTCCCCCTTATCCCAACAAGTTTCAATGTAAAGTAAAATGGTTACCACCCGATCCTCCGACCTACGGACCGACATAAGAGTCGCGTGTATGAAACTAAAAGCGATTATTTATTTATAAATAGTTTTAATTAATAATCCATTTTATGGACAAGTTTGCCATTTTCTTTCAAAATCGAATTGAGATCGCATAAGATACAATAGCAAGAGCAAAACAAGATCCGCAATCCATTCATAGCTTTCAACTTGGGGAAATCTTTCTTAGGTTTCATTTATAGGAGCAACTCAATCTCGCCTCGGAGTTCCCAAACCCTTTTTAAGACTTTGACTAAACTTCACCATCTGACATTTCTATGAAACAGCATCTGTGTATTCTGACTCAAGTTCTTCCTAAAGGTTTATAAACTACGGTTCAATGCTCTTGAGCTGATAAAGTTGACTAATTAAGTAACAGGTGAATTTTAATAGTTATAATCATCTATTTTTGCCACTCAGAACTAGGCAGCTATCACTAGTCACACTCACTAATTTATTCGCGTTTAGGTTTAATTTAACTAGATATTCCTCGACCTTTTTCAGGAAATCTTTTCTCCTGGGTCGTGTCTTTCAATGGCTGCGATGCTGTTATTTTTTTCTATTCGTTCAAAATCACTTGTAATTCCTTAAATACTCGTACATATCAACAATAGCTGAGCGGTCTCTTATATCACAACAATCAGCCTAGTAGCGTGATTACGGCGAATTTTGCCATAGTAAGCAGTTACCAGATGGGCTCTTAAACTTAACATCACAACATTCATCTAAGTCCAATAAAAAGATAAAATTAGAAATTTCATATTTTTAATTGTGCTTTAAAATTCTTTGTCATTCTCAACAATTTATAGAATCAACTTTCTTTTTCAGGACAAATTAATGATGAACTATCAACCACGCACTTTAATAAATGCCCCATCAGAAAATTGTTTGCTCTGTTTGTAATTTTATAATTTAGCATGTAAATTACTTTAAGTTAAACATCTGATTTTCGTTAAAAAAAATTTTACCTCTTCTGCTAATATAATTTATCAGATATTTTTTCATGTTTCGTCGCATAGTGACACTTCAGAATAGAGACACATGTTCTGCACATATTACGAAAAGAGCTTTTTCATTTTTATAAGTATGTAAAAAATATCAATAATTCTAATAATTATTGAATTTAGGATATTTTTCAGGTTTTTACTCATTTCTTTCATTCGTTCTTTTCATTTTAGAATGGTAAATGAAAAACTACCAAACCAAAAAAATTAAATGGTCAAGTGAGATATCTACCCTAAAACAGACTGATGTAAGATAAATGATGAAAAGCTTTTAGGCATATTGGTTGGAAAGAATTTTAATAATTTTACATTTTTAATATTGTTGCTATCTAAGTACCTCGGGAGCCGTTGCTATGGAAACGTCTGGGTTCTTGCATAAAGTAGGAGTTACGCTTCCGACTCTGGTTTTGAACATCAAACATCGCGACTAAAAAAAAGCCTCCCCCTAACACAAAATTAGGCGAGGTTTTGATACATCTTGTAATTTTGTATTTAATTTTAGGTCTTTTATTTACAACCATCGCGGGTCTTTAGCCCGCAGGCCATAGTTTGCCCACCCCCTTGTGCTATAACCACCACAAAAATGTGTGATTACCCATCCAACTACCGGTAATCCTACTACTCCTTTCTCTCCTTCCAAAGCTCCCCTGCAGGGGTGGGCCCCACATTGAGTCTTAAATAAGGTACCCGGAGTAGTGATATCTTTCACGCATATTCACTTCCTCCATCATACGTTTTCTACACCAACAAAAGGGGAACTAAAATTAAATGAACTCTATTGATTACCTGAAACAATATAGTTCTTATCCGTTTCAGCGATCTTTCCCCCCAAAAAATAGAAGCCTATCGAAGCCTCTTCAGTAAACCTACTTAGGCCTTAAAGCAAAGGACTATCGAAGTGTCTCCCCGAGGGCGTCTTTATCAAAGAATCTCCATTGTGACTCTCTAAAGACAAACGAGTATGGCGGGTGAGGCAGTAGCACCCAACTTAGATTATTCAGTGCATCTCGCACTTCGCGTGTGATGTGTGGTTGTAATTTGTCTTTCAGAAGCACAAATCGTGCGATGTGTGGTTGTAATTTGTCTTTCAGAAGCACAAATCGTGAGATGTGTGGTTATAATTTGTCTTTCAGAAGCACAAATCGTGAGATGTGTGGTTGTAATTTGTCTTTAAGAAGCACAAATCGTGAGATGTGTGGTTGTAATTTGTCTTTCGGAAGCACAAATCGTGAGATGTGTGGTTGAATTTGTCTTTTAGAAGCACAAATCGTGAGATGTGTGGTTGTAATTTGTCTTTCAGAAGCACAAATCGTGAGATGTGTGGTTATAATTTGTCTTTCAGAAGCACAAATCGTGAGATGTGTGGTTGTAATTTGTCTTTCAGAAGCACAAATCGTGAGGTATGTGGTTGTAATTTGTCTTTCAGAAGCACAAATCGTGAGATGTGTGGTTGTAAATTGTCTTTCAGAAGCACAAATCGTGAGATGTGTGGTTGTAATTTGTCTTTCAGAGGCACAAATCGTGAGATGTGTGGTTGTAATTTGTCTTTCAGAAGCACAAATCGTGAGATGTGTGGTTGTAATTTGTCTTTCAGAAGCACAAATCGTGAGATGTGTGGTCGTTATTTGTCTTGCAGAAGCAAAAGTCATAAGTAGTATAGCCAGCACATGAATGAGTATGGGTAAGCTCACCTTGAATTCTTCGCAGTTATGCGGCGTATATTTCACGTTTGACCTCTAGACAATCGGATTAGAGATGAAAGACACTTGAAAAGGCACAGCAACAGGTTCTCTGATTCAAAGCCTAAACATCTTTATTTAAGAGGAATAAATTACTTTTATTTCGTTGGGAAAAGATGTCAGGAGAATATGGCGGATGAGGCAGTAGCACCCAACCTAAAAACTATTCAGTGTATCTCTCACTACGCGTGCGATGTGCGGTCGGACATTGTCTTACACAAACACAAATGTTAAACACTCGATCACCACTGGATGCTTTTAAATAACTTCACCTTCAACTCTTCGCAGGTGTGAGACGTAAACTTCGCCTTTTTTTTTTCTTTTGACAATCAGAATGGCAATGAAAGATTCTTTGATACGGACGCCCTCGAACAGAGACTTAAAGTCATTTTTTTGTTTAAAATCGTAAGAAGTTTTATTCATGAGGCATATATAGACTTTTACTTTGTTAGGATAAGATCTCTGAATCGGATCGAAACTATTTTGTATCTCGTAACCAATAAAATTCGTGAAATTTTCATACCTCTTTTGTTTAAAAAAACGCACTAATTTTTTTGGTTATCTAATAATAATAATAATAGGTATTTATAATACATCCCTAATATGATATTTGACTCTACATACTCTAAACAAGTGAAAATATGTGGCCAGCACTACGCTGTCCAGAAGGGGAAGTTTATTGGCCATCTCGTTTCTTATTTCTCCTATGCTATAGTCGTTCTTTTTTAAGATACCGATGAAATCTTGTATGTTCAGTCTTTTATATTTATATCATATTTTTGATATTGCGTTTATCCGGTGCGTAAAGAGAAGTTATTTTTGCTACACCCAGCGGAGATGTTCTCATCAATTTGGACAAAGGCGGGACATAAAATAATAGTCTCATATGTTGTTTGGGTTTTTTTTTAAGTAGGAAATTAAATCACACAGATCGGTAAAGGGGCATCTAAGCCCGAAAGCCATTACGAAGTGTGTGATAACCCGATTCTTTTTGTGAAACTATTTCTTTCATTTTTTTCCCCCTTTTGAATGAGTGAAATTAAATTCCTTAAAGAGACTCGTTGGTAATGAGTCTTCGGAGGAGACTTTATCTACCTGATGTGGCCTCGGAAGGATGGTGGAATGGTATTTCACTTCCCCTCGTTGGTGCAACCATAAATATGGTACGCAAGACCTGACTAGGACAGGAAGGTGATGATACCTAATGAAAGGAATAAGAATGGTAAAAGTGAAGGAATAAAGTGTAGGAATGCACACGAATTTAAAGGATCTTATATAGAATTTCAAGTTTCACAGTAGAGGATTTACCGCTCTGCAAGATATGATGGATATCGGGATAATCAAAGTAGGCCTGAATGGAAAATCTACTTTCATTAGAATTCGATTCAACAATTAACATGAGAAGTGAAAACGTTACCACTCAGACACCTTCAAATAGAGGAAACGCATAAAATTTAGGTTTACAGGAGAGAAATGTCAAATCATTGGCGAGAGGTCATATGTTTTCCTTTCCACATTCAGACAATAGTTAACATCTAACTTGGAATGTTCAAGTGTGACTCTGAGGCTCTCGTATGGAGCCCTCAATAGTATGCCCTAATGAACGCGATAAATGCATATGTATCAACCTCAAATACCCCTTTGTCGAACATGAGACGAACATGCCAAAAATTATAAGGAAATATGATCGAAAACTTAACACTACGAAGATAGACTCGCAGAGAGATAGAAGCCAGAGCTGATGTCGTGATTTTTGAGAGAGGGAAGTTCATGAACTCTATACAAAGACCCAAAGGTGGAATTCATGGCACATCGTTTTATTTTAGAAGCCATAATAAAATGAATCTCGTGTACAGGAAAGTATTTATTATATGTATCGGAAAGAAAGGATAATTCATCGGAAGATTACAGTGCCCGTTTTACAGATTTAGCCGCATTGCCAAGGTTATGAGGTACCAAAGATGTACCATATCGTAGTTCTGAAAATCTACGAATATTTTTTTTACACAGACGCGCACAGTTTAGTAACAAAAGTGATGGTAGCGTACCGTGCAAAATTAGAGATCAAAGTACCAAATCACCATTTTCTTAGCTACTCATTTAATTTTCACGTGAATTACACCGGATGATCTTTGAAATTTGCCTCTGATAATGTCCAAGTTTATTTGTTAAAACAGTGAATAAAGAAAAAGTGATGAGAAAAATAATTGTATTTGAAGAAAGGATGCATTCAAAACTATAGAACGATAAGTATGAATAAAATCATAATCCTAAAACAACCTAATTAAACAAAATATTAAATGAAAATATGTAGACAGTTGTTCTGAATGATTTGACTACATCTTCAACCGAAAGAATTCACCAATGTGTCGCAATGTTCATGAGTGATTTTACTTCATTTTTCTTCCAATCTTTGCCAGAGATCAACATTCGGCCGTCCCCGAGTCATAATTTCTCACCGAGAATCTTCCATGGGTTTTTTTATCGGGTTTTAATTAGGGCTCTGCGCAGGCAAGGTCCCCACATCTAAATTAAAGGCATCTAATAACTGCTTCACCGTCTTTACTCTGTGGGACAGAGCAAAACAGACTCACGTAGTCCCAATGGAAGATCGATATCTTTGCGGCCACCTTATCAAATATTTTAAATACTAAACGGGTTAATTAATATAAATATTTAACTCAATATTTAATTAGACTACAGAGTGCTGGCTATAAATAACCATTACCAGAAAATAGACAAAATATTAGGCACTGCAATAAAACAGAATTTCTATTTTTTATAGAATAACAGAATTTGAATCTGCCTAGAAATGTTGTGGACAGAAATATCGCCAATAGTTGTCAAATTAATTATCTTTGCACATCCTCTATCCTTTTTAACTTTCTATAACTTCTGACATCCACCCTTTCCGTTCTCTCTTGGCTTAGCGTAGTATAGTAGACTGGCTCGTAGGGGCTTTACTAGTTCGCAATTCTTTATAATCTGTGAGGGATGATTTCGTATAGGATTCCGAGATCATGCTTAGAAGAGATAGAACGCCCATATGAGATATATAAGCGTGTCATTAGCATTGAATGGAGATGTGACCAACCTGGTGAAAATGTTTTGTTCAACACAAAGAAGAGCGATACAAAACAAAGTCCTCCAAGGCCAAACTTTAATGGGCATGGAATAGCATCTAGCGTCGAGCTCACGTCAACTAGATATAAAAATTGACTGCTAGAGTGAAATTAGATCATAAAACATCTAGCATAAAATTGGTGAAAGAAGTACCAGAAAACGTTTTACAATTCCTAGAGAAGACATCTATCATTCTGGCCTGACTACAGAATCGCAGAATAACATCTTCTGAACTTCCTGAGTTCAATGAAGCTTCAAGTTCAAAAATATTACCATTACAGTTAGGAGACATAATTTAAGGGCTAAAAGGATATAAATCGAGAAAGAAGATTAGATCAACAGAAAAAAAACCGTCTTCAGTGAGCCAAAAATCAGAAAATTTGGACACATGACAATGGTCTAAAGTTATCTAATCAGATGAAAGTAATTATCAGGTATGCAAGAAAGACTATCGTATTGTTCTTTTACATGTAATTTAAATAATTATATTTGAATAATTCTTGTAATTAAATTATTTAAAAAATGTATATTTTTGTAACAATTTTGCAGATTTTCAGCACTTCTTAGGCTACCTTTGTGAGACAAATATTTGGAGAGGCATTTCACTCTGCTTGTGTGGTACTTATTGCGAAGCATGGAAGTGGTTCTATCATTTTATGGACCTGCATATCTTTATCAGGGCAAGGGGGGATGTTTTTATGCCAGAGAACAATGAAATCCACAACTTATACAACCATATCACAATTTCTAGAGCCATCTGTCTAGAAAATGCCTCCCATAATACCATTAAAATAAAACTATATTTTAGCAGGAAAATTATTCCCCATGTCATGCATACAACAATACCAAAAATTAGTTCGGAGAAAGGGGGATCACCCTTATGAAATGGCTACCACATAACCCCAACATAAATCCAATAGAAAGGTTGTGGGGAGTGGTTGGAAAAGCAACAAGAAGTACCACAACTACCAATAAAACAGAACTGTATGAAAAATTACAAGCTGAGTGGGAAAAGAAATTTGTGAAAATCTGGTGAAACCTATGCCAAGAAGAATGATGGTTGTAATTAAATAAAAACGCGTGACAATTAATTACTAAAATAATTGAAAATAAATAAATAAATAATACGTATACTGAATTAATTGACTAAAAATGTCTACTTACATTATTAGAATGATTCCATAGGGGCTTTACACTTTTAGCTAAGGGGGCATATGCATCTGAATGCCAACTTTACCTGTCGCACATTTACACTGCTGCAATCTTCCACACTTTCCTTACAAACTCCTCGCAAAGTTCCTACCAGTGCCCTCTTTAGTTTTCGCCTCATAGTTATAATAAAAGAATAAACTAACAATCGCTTCGTTCTGTTAATATGGCAATAGTCTCATCATAGAAAATGGCAATAAATGTCAACACCTTAAACGACCTTGCGAACTATTCAAATGGCAACACCTTAAATGACCATGCGAACCATTCACCCCGCAAGGGGGTGAATAGGTTAACAAGGGGTAGTAATCCCCGCTACACCTGAAACTTGGGGGAAGCTTTACCCCCTCCCAATGCCCTCGGAAAAAGTGGGGCTCTGTGTCGGGTCATCTTTTGCATCTCTCTTAAATCTATCTTTTCGAAGCCTGCTTAGTCCCAGCAAAGGGTGAAAGAGGGCGTTAAACGTTCTAAAAATAAATACGAAGGGGATTTTCTAGTTTTTTTTAAACCTTTGTAATATTTTATTTTATATAACCTTCACAGTACGTACAATTACGAAGACAGTTCTGATTTGCAAGGGGAGTGGAGTGCTGGTGAGTGTGAAAGCGGCCAGGGAGCAGCACAGCTCGAATGCCACATTCTCTCCTTAATCAAGGACATAAAATCAGATTTTTATTATCAGTAATAGGTTTCCAATATTTCGTGATTGGCGCGCATCAAAGCCAACAGCGGCATAAGTGGTTTAAGACAGCCTTGCCCATTACTGGTATTGGGTATTGGGCCAATGTCCCATATCTGGGATTAGTGGCTTTTTACGACGCGCTTCGGAGGACTGTTTAGGTATTCTTCCTGCCCAATTTTGAAGAAAAATGAAAAACATCTTTTGGCCTTCACCCTTATGAAGCAACCTTCTTTCAAACCATCATCACAGTGGCAAAGAAGCCGTCCTTTAACTGAGATTAATGTTAAGAAGAGGAATAATTAGGGTGAACAGATGAACAACAAAACCCTGGCATTCTAATAACCATGATTCTTTCTTTGGAGTCAATATATGGCCAAGATCTGGTTAAGATATGGCAAAGATATTGACAAGGTATGGCTAAGATATGGTCAAAATATGGTAAAGATATAGTCAAGATATGGCCAAGATATGGTTAAGATATAGTCAAGATATTGATAGTCTAGAACTAATAGTCATAGGGTGGAGTAATCGTTACGGTTGAGGATCTGTATGTAATAGTGAACTATTAGGCTTAGTTGGTTGTGTTATTAACATTAACATAGAAGAATGACATTCAAAAAGAATGATTAAATGGAAAGAAAACAACTTTCTATTCATAATTGATGCACTTCCATAGCAGTCTGACAGAGGGACGAAAAAATGGAGGTAAAAAATGATGAATGAATTCAGGGCCGCGTCATTTCCATGGCATGAATACCATAAGGCACTAGAAGAGATCCTTACCATTAATTACTAGAATCCCATTCAATACTAGACATGGTTTACTAACAAGCGATGTAGAATTACAAATGTTGAATTTGTGCCCATAAAATTGTCGAAAATATCCTTAACCATAATTTGTAAACTTTACCTCTACGAGTTAATGCTCTTTCCTATATCTTCGACCGCTTTTCTACAGATGGGGTCAATGCGCATCAACGCTACTAGAATTATGCCCAATAGAGCCACCCATGATTTTGTCCATAGCTAAAGGCCATTCAGGTTGCTATGTGCTCTAGTATTTTCTCCTCCCAATTAAAATTCATCTTTAAGTATATGGCTCCCAAGTACGACTTCCTAACAACACCCCTCCATACACACCAATCATACACAAATTCATCCAAGATCCTCGCTCACACTTCTCTCCTAATTACTCACCACACATAACCAACCTTAATTTCCTATATTCTCATCACAAGTCTATATTCCTACTCATTCTTCTCAACCCTCCATACAAGCGAAGAACCCTCTCTTACAACCTCTTTCAGACCATCATAAACACCTCTTACCAGGTAGTTCCATACTTTAAATACCCTTTGCACACCAACCATCACTCTCAAGTTGCCATATATACTGCCCTCACTAGAGAGCTTTTCTTCTTTCATAATATGGGTCTCACTACCATACAGCAATGTTGGCAACAGTATAATCCCAAATAGCTTCCTAGTACATTTCACACACAAACCTTCAGCATTCACTCACGCTCTAACCTCCTACACTTCACTACGAGTCAAAACCTTATAACTACATTTTTACAGTTATCATTCACATCATATATAATTAAAGCATTGCATTAGTTCAATTGTAACACCATGGCGTCTAAAACCACACTCTACCTCACCCAAACGCCCAAATATCACCAGCATACACTTTTCTGCATTTAATTTTCGATCTCTCCTGATATTATACACTTTCAAACAATTTGATCATACATTTCTCAGCCACTAACACCAGGTCATCCTAGTCAACTTATACATTTATCAGCCACTAGCACCAGATCATCCTCGTCAACTTAGTTATACATTTCTCAGTCATTAGCACCAGGTCATCCTCGTTAATCTATACATTTCTCAGCCAATACCACCAGGTCATCCACATCAACCTATACATTTCTTTGCCACTACCACCAGGTCATCCACATCAACCTATACATTTCTCAGCCACTATTACCGGGTCATCCACTTCAACCTATAAATTTATCAGCCAATACCACCAGGTCACCCTCATCAACCTATACATATATATTCCATTAGCACCAGATCATCCTCATCAAACTCCCACCCCTTTCTCTCATTCATAAATACATAAACCTGTCGTGGTTACTTCACACCTCCTTACCTTAACAAATCCACGTATGTCAAACTACTCACTCCGACCATCTTCTACCTGAACTTACCCCTTTTTCCCAACATACCAACATAAATAATTTCCATACAATCCAACAGTTTATCATTTACTTCCTACATTCTTAGTACCTGCCGCAACAATGCTTCCCTACCTGCCTCCAGGAATCCATCATACACACTTTAGACCGCTTGTCCTTGTTGATTCTGCGAACTGCCCTAGGGTGAATACTTGATCCACACACACTCTACTTGGTCTAACCCCCCTTCCCCCCACACTTATCAACCCCTCAGTTATCATTCTTATGCACATAATTAGAGTTATTCTCTATACCCTACCTACAAACTTTACAAACTTTCCCTCCTATCTTTCTTGCATTCACTCCTTTACGATCACAGGGTTATTTCAGTCCTTAGTCGCTCTTCCACTTTATCTATCCTTTTAGGGACCCGGTAGATGAAGTGAGGTGGCATATAGAGTTTTGTACGCCCTCCACACCCCAACACATTCAATTTGTCCCCTCCCAACCCCGTTTTCTACAAGGGATCTTTATATATCTTCACACATTTTCATTTTCCCTACCTAACCTACTTACTTTACAGATCTCTCCTTACTTCCTGTGTGCTACAGCCTGGATAATATTGCACTTCAAATTCAAAGACATAGAATCTTTCCTACTCTCACATATTCTTCATTTTTCGATTCAGCAACCTTCCACTTCTTTTGTTCTTCCGCTCTTATCAATTTAACTTAACTAAATTTACGTCTACAAATTGATAAAACTGTAAATATTTCTTATCACAAAATGTTTTATATCTACTTATTTTATATCTCTGTACTAGATGTCTTATATTGAAGTTAATATTCTCCACATTTCTTAAATTTAACTGAACTACATTACATCATTTACATAGTTTTTATCACCTTGATTTTTTTTTTCATTTCCGTCTTCCTTCTGTTTACTCTTTCTTTCTGAATCTTCGCCATATTTACTTTTGACTCGACTGACCAAAACGGAGATATGTTTCCCGCTTGTCGTAAATAAAATATCAAATTACATTTGTATGCAATATTGATCGTAAACTTTCCATAGATATATCTGTCAATATATATATATATATATATATATATATATATATATATATATATATATATATATATATATATATATATATATATGTTCCATGTCTTTTATAGACTTTATATTTCTAAAAAAATATATTTGGCAAAATTTCATTTTTTTTACATTTATTTAACATTTTTTACATTTATTTTTTACATTTAAAATTATAAAGGGACTTTATGGGTAGCCTATATTATTGACATACTCCGAGGAGCCATTTGGCGTCCAACGCCATTTTCCTCTTGAAGGAGCAACTGCTACATCATCTGTGGTAAGTCACCAGATGGAGACACAATTAAGGTTGAGTTTACGACGGGAGCCATACATTATAGATACAAGTGGTACGGATCCCACGTTAATCAGTAGATTCCTTATGAGCAATAAAAGATGTATCATAGTCCCTCTTCCAAAAATTAGCATCACCATTGTGATAGAAGGAGAGTTACATAGTTACATAGTTACATAGAGTTACATAGATACACAGATCACACGGGCCTTACGGCCCAGACTAAGGTGATCTGGCCTTAAATCTACTGCCACTTACACATAGAATAGTAGAAGTAAAGGATAGAAAAGTTTTAGGCTCTCCCCACCCTCCACTCCCTCCGGCAAAAGCCGTACATGAAATAATTTGGCAAAAGTACCTTGCAGGTGTAAGAATACAGTACCTGAAGGAAATTTGCATTGAATAGTAATTAAATGAAATGCATGTGAAAACCACTTACATACACCTGAAAGAGTTATATTTTTGTAATATTATTTTATTTTGTGGCTTATGCTAAACAATTCCAATATTTGTTAAGTGTTTGTCTAATCTCATTTTAAATGAATCTATAGTGCTGCTGTCCACTACCTCGTTTGGCAAATTATTCCAATCATTAATACTCGAGTAAGTGAAGAAGTTTTTTATTACATCCATAGTGGCTCTTTTACCCTGAAGTTTTGAATCATGTCCACGGGTGGGACACTCACCTGTTAGTGTGAACAAGTTATTGGCATTAACGTTGTTAAATCCTTTAAGTATTTTGAAGCACTCTATAAGCTGCCCCCTTAGTCTTCGTTTTCTGACGGAAAATAGATTGAGTTTTTTTAGCCTCTCGTGGTAAGGTTTGTTACGTACTGACGGGATAAGTTTTGTCGCTCTGTGTTGTACAGCTTCTAATTTATCTGTCTTTTATTAAGTAAGGGGCCCAGAACTGTACAGCGTATTCGAGATTGGGCCTGACAATACTTTTATATAGTGGCATAATTATCTCCTCGCTTTTATAAGTAAAGTTTCTTTTTATAAATCCTAGTGCTGTGTTAGCTTTGTTTGCAGCAGCTGCGCATTGGTTTGATGTTTTTAAGTTTTCTGTAATTATTACTCCTAAATCTTTAACCTGCGGGGTTGTGTTTATTAAGCCGCCTTGCATTGTATAGGTGTATTTTTTGTTTTTTGTTCCGCACTGAAGAATTTGGCATTTGTCGATATTAAATGGCATTTGCCATTTCTCAGACCATTCGGTAATTTTATTTATATCAGCTTGCAGGCTAGCCCTGTCCTCTTCGCATAATACTGAGTTACCTATTTTCGTGTCATCTGCAAATTTAGATATGATATTATTTATTCCAACGTCTATGTCATTGATGTATATAGTAAATAAAATAGGCCCCAGGACTGATCCCCGGGGAACACCGCTGGTAACAGATACCCAGTCCGATTCCACGCCATTTATTATCACTCTCTGCTTCCTGTTTTTTACCCAGCTACTAATCCATCCGTATATATTACCGTTAATTCCTAGCGTACGCACTTTGTTCATGAGTTTCTGATGGGGAATTTTGTCAAATGCCTTTTTGAAATCTAGGTAAATTATATCTAATGATTTAGTATCGTTATATAGGTTGAAAAGCTTATGGTAAAAGTCGATTAGGTTTGTTAAGCACGATCTCTTAGACCTAAAACCATGCTGGCTATCACGTATAAGGTTATTGTTTTCGAGGAACTCTACTAGCTTGTCTCTAATGATCGTTTCGAGCAACTTTCCAACTATTGAGGTTAAGCTAATGGGTCTGTAATTACTGGCCTGGTTTTTACATCCCTTCTTAAAGATAGGTGTGACGTTAGCTTCCCTCCAATCATCAGGGACGACCCCATGCTCGAGAGATTTGTTAAAAATGAGAGCAAGTGACTCTGCTAACTCATTATGGACATGTTTTATGATTCTCGGGTAAAATTTATCAGGACCAGGAGTCTTGTACGAGTTCATTTTCTTTAATTTATCAATTACTAGTTGCGGACTTACTTCCAGGCTCCTTAGTGATGGGTGTCTGACCTGTATAGACTCGTTGTTATCGTTATTAGTATATCCTAAGGTGAAGACTGAACTAAAAAACTCGTTTAAGATATTAGCCATACCCATATCATCTGAAATAATTTCACCCAACTGGTTTTTCAAGGGGCCAATCCCGCTTCTCATTTGCCTATTTCTATTGATATAAGTATAGAAGTGTTTGGGATTAGTGGTGCTTGCTTTCGCTATCTCGATTTCGTATTGACGTTTCGTTGATCTTATGAGTGTTTCAACCTTTCTTCTGCTAGTGTTATATTGTTGGTTAACTTGATAGCTTCTATTGTGTTTTAATAATGTGTGGAGACGGTTCCTATCTCTAATTGCTCGTTTGATGTCATTATTAAACCACGGCGGATTGCCTCTATTCGCGTTACTATTCCTTGTCTTAAGAGGAACATGGTTTTCTTGGGCTATAAAAAATAGTTCTTTAAATTTATTCCAAAGTTGATTTACATCTTCTATTTCTATCAGCTGCTCGTGAATATTTCCTAGGGCTTCTCTGAGGCCCTCTAAGTTAGCTTTACTGTAGTCTGGTACTTTTGAATAGTTATTGGTAGTTGAATACCTGGCATTTAGATCAAAGCGGATTAGTTTATGGTCACATGTACCTATATGTTCCGCTACTGCCAGAGTTGATATTAAATTTTCCTGGGATGCAATAACTGGGTCTAGTATATTATTTCCTCTGGTTGGCTCCCTTACGCATTGGTGTAAATAATTAGTATCGATGAAATTTGTCATTAGTGAGAGTATGTGTGTGTGTGTGTGTGTGTGTGTGTATGTGAGAGAGAGAGAAAGAGAGAGAGAGAGAGAGGGAGGGAGGGAGGAGAGAGAGTGTGTGTGTTAAAAAGTGGAGAGTGTGAGAGAGAGAAGGAGAATATTTGAGAGAGGTGGATAGAGTATGAGAGAGCGTGCGAGTGAGAGAGAGTGTGAGTGAGAGAGGAGGAGTGCGAGAGAGAGTTACAAGGAGTTACAAGGAAAAGAATTACCTCAAAGGCCTTGCGGCCCATACCGAGGAGGCACTTTTTGCGGTTTCCATTCTTAGCACGTACTAATTACTTGCTATGAGATCATCAAGTTTTCAAATACAATTTGTCAAGTCTACTCTTGAACTGTTCGACACTGCTACTCTCAATAACTCCCGCTGGTAGTTTTTTCCATGTGTCGCAAATGTCATATGTAAATGACTTACCCACCGGAATGGTATTGAATCTGGGCAGCTCCACCTTCCATCCGTGATTTCAAGTCGTATTCCGGTTGAGGGTAAAGAATTTGGAGGAGTCGACATTTTCAAATCCTTTCAAGATTTTAAAAGTCTCTATTAGACGACCGCGCAGTCTTCGAGTCTCTAACGAATAGAGATCGAGCTCTTGCAGTCTTTCTTGGTATGTCTTGTTCCTTAGCGATGGGATCAGTTTCGTGGCCCTGGCTTGCACCTTTTCCAGACGATCGATGTCTTTTCGATAATGAGGAGACCAGAACTGAACAGCGTACTCCAGGTGAGGCCTCACCAGTGAGTTGTACAAGGGCAAAACAACCTCTTTTGTTCGAAAGCTGAATTGCCTCTTGATGTAACCCAACAGGCGATAAGCCTTTTTCTCCACCTGTAAGCACTGCTTCGAGAATTTGAGATCGCTGCTAATCAGCACACCTAAGTCCTTTTCGACATCAGTAGACTCAAGACACATACCTTGTAGCTCGTAGCCTGACCGGGGGTTCGCATCCCCGATGTGCATCACCTTACCCTTGTCTAAGTTGAAAGGCATCTGCCACTTGTCAGCCCACTCACCGATCATTCGTAGGTCACTCCTTAACATCTCGCTGTTTTCAGGATTCGCTACGTTAGCTCCAAGTTTTGTGTCGTCGGCAAATTTCACTAGATGACTCACCAGTCTTTCATCTATATTGTTGATGTAGATGATGAATAAATGAGAGCCTAGCACGGAACCCTGAGGGACTCCGCTCGTTACTGACGACCACCAAAAGGTGTGACCTCCGATGGTAACCGTCTGTCGCCTGTCCGACAACCAACTTTCTAACCATTTTGCGACCTTTCCTCTTATTCCCAGGGCACGTACTTTCGCCATCAGTCGGCGGTGGGGGACTTTATCGAAAGCCTTTTGGAAATCCAAATAAAGTATGTCCACCGCTCGACTTCTGTCAAACTCGCTCATTATACCGTGGAAGAATTCAAGCAATTTCGTGAGGCACGAGCGCTTTCTTCGGAAGCCATGCTGTGTGTCTTTCAACAGGTCGTGAGACTCTAAATGATTAATTATCCTATCCTCTATGATGCCTTCCAGTACTTTGTCCACTATTGAAGTGAGACTTATTGGTCGGTAGTTTCCTGCGGTGCCACGGTCCCCCTTTTTGTGGATCGGGTGAAATTGGCCACACGCCAGTCTGCAGGTACTTCGCCACTGTCGAGCGATGAGTTGAAGATCTCAGAAAGATGAGTGATCACCTGATCTTTCACCTCACGCAGCACTCTTGGCAGGAAGCCGTCAGGACCTGGAGATTTATACGCATTTAACTGACCTAGCCTCCTAGCAACCTCTTTGGAAGTTGTAGTTATTGCTCTTAGTGATTCTAACACGATCCATCACTATCGGCGGTCTGGGTATCTCTCTGTCCCTTTCCCTCGTGAAAACCGATGGGAAGTAGTCGTTGAGTATGCCAGCTATTTCCTCATCTGAATCTTGGAGAACGCCGTCTGCGTCCCTCGGGGGTTCGATGCGTTGGCATACTGATTTTCGGCTGTTCACGTACGCGAAGAACTCCTTGGGGCTCTCTTTGGAGAGAAAGGCTACACGAATTTCTTCGTACGCTTAGCCGTGCTCACTATTGCCCTAACCGTTCTACTATGGGTCACATAGGCTTCATGGTGCAACGCCCTACTATTCCTCTGCCATGCTATGTGCGCTGTCTTTCTAGCTTTAATAGCACAAGCGATTTCTTGAGAAGACCACCTAGGCTGAATGCTCGCTAGTCTGACAGCCTTCGTGGGAACGAACTCGGCCTGACGCTCCATAAAACGATTCTTGAAGTCGTTCCATTTGAAATTTGTCCCGTCTTCGTTAGTTGGTTGCATCTGGCGATGTGCCTCCCGAAGCCCATCGAAGTTTGCACGTCGGAGATCCAATTTATGTGCTCGTTCATTAGTACTTAGCGTACAGAGAGCGCGTACTCCAAACATTACCATGTTACGGTCACTACCACCTAGGCATTCATCGACTGACAGGTCAGAGATGAGGTCATCTTCAGTGGTAAATACTAGATCTAGAACGTTGCCCCGTCGGGTAGGCTCACCGCCCCACTGAGTCAGAAAGTTGCTGTCAGCAGTCAACAAGCCGAGATGCCTCTCCGTCGCCCGTTCGGTCACTCCAGTTGACTTGGCAATTGAAGTCCCCTACCAGCAGCGAGGGAGGGCCGTCTAAGAGACCGGACAGTTTTTGTTACAGGTCTATATCAACCTCTACCGTCCGATGAGGAGGTCGATAGGCCACTATGAACCTGTACATTGTATTGTCGACCTTAATATCGACTCCTACCACCTCATGCTCTGGGAAATTTCTGCATTCGATGGGAGATAGATGGACCCGTATATACACCCGAACTCCACCACCTTCCCGGTCAGCGCGATCTTTATGGAAAGTCGCGTAACCGGGTACTCCAAACTCACGTATGAAGTCCGTGGTGTCTGCACGAATCCACGCCTCCGTGACGGCCACTATGTCAAGCTTCTCTGATGACCTCAGTGCTCTAAGTTGGCAGAACCTGTTCCTTATTGAGCTGCATTTAATGGAAGAACTCTTAGGGGGCGTCCGCTAGCCCTACTGACCCCTCCACTTCTCCGTTTCCCGACGGTTTGTCGTGCGTCCTGCCCTCCGAAGCTGGATTCAGAGGCTGACCATCACCCACTTCCACCCCCTCCTCTGTATCGATGGAAGGATTAGGTGCTGGGTGCTCGACCTCGGCTGCCGAGGGCGCTACTTCGTGGGATTCTCCCACTCGGGCTTCAGTCATCCTTTCCCCTACATCGGACTTCTTTACCCAATATAAACCGCGGCGGATGAGCTCACGCAGCACACCTCTTCCACGGGCAGACAGGTGAGTGACATCCTCAATAAACAGCCCTGACCGACCGTAGAATTCGTCGAAAGGGTTAACGAAACATACGCCCATTCCTGATAGGATTTCACCTAGCCTCCAATTTATGCTCAGAGCCTTTTGGTTGGATAAGGCACCCCCGGAGCGTCTCGGTATGATCCCAACGACGATTGGTTTGGGCGTTTTTTCTTTCAACGAGGCTGCTAAACTTCTGACATCTTCGATGATGCGCTCAGTAAAGCCTGCAGAGCCTCTCCTTAGGAACAGGTCGTTTCCACTGGCTTGGGCCACTACCGGAGTATCTCGATGTCCTAGTCTTATCTTTTTCACTTCTTTCAGGATTTCTCGCATCTTCTTACCTGGTAGGCTACGTAAGCGCTACATTTCCTTGAGCGAGTAAGAGAGATGGATAATATTTGCGAGGGAGAGAGAGAGAGAGAGAGTGTGTGTGTGTGTGTGTGTGTGTTAGAGTGAGAGTGAGAGTGTGAGAGAGAATGGCAGCTGACCTACCTGACGACAGTCCCCTTAAGAGAGACCAACCGCTTTCACTGGCAAGAATAATCAAGATGACACAAAAAATACGTAAAAGTAGCTCCCGCCGAGTCAGTGCGCCCTCCTTGCCCCAAGCAGCGGATGCATTCCTCAGCCTCAACATCACCAGAGCCCCCCCCCCCCCAACGTCCCCAATAACTGCAGGATGATCTGCGACTATTTATTTCCCACGTATTTTCACTTTATTTTCATATATCTCGTTGCCAACTCTAGGAGGGGGTTGGAGGGGGAGGAGAGACTCCATCGCTGGTTTATGCTTTAAATATTTAGGGAGGAGGGGGGGGGGAATCTGCCAGATCTGATTTATAACAAGTCTAAAGAGTCCATAATGGGGTTGTGATTTCAGGGGAAATTCCACTACCTTTTTGATTTTAACAAATCTATCAAACAAAGCAGTGGAAGCCTATTCAAGGCAGGATTCCCACAAAGCAGTGGAAACCTATTCGAGGCAGGATTCCAACAAAGCAGTGGAAGCCTATTCGAGGCAGGATTCCAACAAAGCAGTGGAAGCCTATTCGAGGCCGGATTCCAACAAAGAAGTCGAAGCCTATTCGAGGCAGGATTCCAACAAAGCAGTGGAAGCCTACTGACAGCAGGATTCCCACAAAGCAGTGGAAGCCTATTCAAGGCAGGATTCCAACAAAGCAGTGGAAGCCTATTCAAGGTAGGATTCCAACAAAGAAGTAGAAGCCTACTCAAGTCAGGATTCCCACAAAGTAGTGGAAGCGTACTCAAGGAAGACTGTCTGAATAGCACAAATACTCGAATATCCTCGCCTGCAAAATCAAAAGTAGTGAAAGATTTAGCTAACAGTCATCTCTACCATGCCTATTCCAGTGTCCACATAAGACTCATGTAATTTTGAAATAGACTGAAGCTCAGCAGATTGTAGTTCCTTGCGTCATGATATTGCAGCTATCCAAAAGTTATGCTGCCTCTCCACTCTCAGCCATCTTTGTATGCGCTAGCTACCGTTGAAAAAGATCAGAACGCCTGTTCTTCTATCACAACATCTTCCTTAAATTTAGCCAAAGAGAATCCAAGGTTTCCAAAATTAGTGTACGATAACTTACAGGTATAAAGTAAGTATCGGTAAAATTATGCAAATTGGCACAAATAAAACGAAAATTATCAGCAGATAAGCAATTTACGAGAAAATTGAAGTCTCCCAAATAATCAGAACGATAGAGGAAACAAATTTCTATTGGAATATAACAATTAAATAATTATCAGTGGAAAGAAAACAAGGTCTGTCGACCAAAATATCGCGCGCTCTCACTTATTCTGATTTAAGACCTACGACCTTCAAAACTTTCAATAATTCTCGGAATAACTTTAGGAGAACCTTAGCAATTTTATCATTCGAAAGAGGATGTAAAACAACATAGAGGTTTCAAATTTCGGTAGAATCGGCCGAATAGTTATAATTTTATTGCCAAATCAAAATAAGTACTGGGCTAACCTCGGGAGGACCTTGCCAGTTATATAATTCGAAAGAGAATGTAAAACAACATAAGTGTTTCAAATTTCATTGAAATCAGGAGAATAGTTATGATGTTATTGCCCCTCAAAAATCATTCCCGAGCTAACCTTGGTAGGACCTTGGCAATTCTATCCTTCGAAAAAGGATACAAAACAATATAAAGGTTTAAAATTTCGTTACAATCGGCCGAATAGTAATGATGCTATTGCTAAAACAAAACATTTCCTGGGCTAACCTTGGGAGGACTTTGGCAATTATATCATTCGAAAGAGCATTTAAAAAAATATAAGTGTTTTCAATTTCGTTATAATCGGCGGAATAGTTACAATGTTATTACAAAAAATAAAAAAAGGAAATTGGGGACCGACCGATATATGTAGTGAGATGTAGAGTCGCCCGCGACTAAAAATGTACATATTACTAGTATATAGTGTGGGGGACGTAATTTTCGATGATACTTTGACATCTGTCATGGGAACGAATCAACCGTTGACAGTCATGCGGACTAATCTTGTTTCATTCATCTTGAAGAATTTCCCAGATATCTTGGAACTGTTTTCAGATTCCTCTCTTTAGACATCTCAGGTCCAGACTCTGTCCAGAACACTTCATAATAAAGGGTGTTTTTTTTTTAACATGTCTCTTTTTTTAAAGTTTAGTAAAATCAAGAATAATTTTGTGATTACAATAAAACTTTTAGAAGTTGTTGCTAATAGTTGTAGGTATTTTGTCCTAAAATATCTAATTGATTTATGTATTATTTTATAAGTTAAGATAGTTTTAGTAAATCGGTCATTCTTTGCTAGAAACGGAAAGCTTAAAAAGTTTTGTTAAAAAAGGGATTTGGGGAATGCTCGATTATTAGCATTGAAAAGAAGATTAGAACAAGTAGGATTGTCAACAAGTGCAACATACAATGTAATGAAGAAATAACTGAAACTTAAGACATACAAGATTCAGGCTGTGCAAAAATGAGAAGACAACGATTTTGCGAAAAGAAAATTGTATGCAGAATAATTTAGACGAAAATTTGGGGAAGTTGATGTACTGCCCCTGATAATGTCTGATGAAGCGCACTTTCATCTCAGCGCATACAATAATAATCAGAACAGCAGAATATGGTCGGATCACAACCCAGAAGCTATACACCAGAAAGAGCTGCATCCTGCAAAAACCAGTGTTGTGTGCGACAACTCAGAAGTTCATTGGGCCATATTTTTATGAGAATGAAAATGGAAATTCAGTCTCTGTGAATGGCAAAAGATACCGACAAATGCTTGAAGAATATTTTTTACCGAACTTTCGAAGGCTTCGAAATAGACAACAACTGTTTTTCCATCAAGATGGTGCAACATTACATACATTGAATGAAACAATACAGTTGTTAAGACAAAACTTCAGAGAAAAAATAATTTCTCGAAACAGAATTTAAGTGGCCTCCAAGATCCCCAGATCTAACACCTTTGGATTTTTTTATGGGGATATTTAAAAGATCGTGTTTACCGTGATAATCCTAGAAGTACCCAACAACTAAAAAATAATAACGCTGAAGAAATTAATAACATCGATGAAGAACCTTTAATTAAGGGGATGAGAGCACCTTCGTCATGAGTAAATGTATGTCAAGAGAAGAATGGTCAGCATTTGAAAAGAAGAATCTTCAAATAAATTAAGTTATTATGTTAATTATGCAAACTGATTATTAGTCTTATTTTTTTCTGAGTTTTAACAAATAAAATGACTTAAAATAAAATTGGTTTTAATAGTCGATAAATATCTGAAAGTTCAGCGAATTTTTTTTTTTAATCAATGTTTCACTAAAACTGGCATAACTTCTACAATAACATATCAATCAATTAGCCATTTTAAGACCAAAGACTTACAACTATTACCAACAAATTCTGAAAGTTTCATTATGATCATAAATTATACTTGATTTTATTAAGCTTCAAAAGTAGGATATGTAAAAAAAAACACCCTGTATTAATGTAGTCGTCATCCAGGAAAGTCTACACACTTGCCCGGTCTGCCAGGGGGTGTTATCCTGCAGGAAAATTGCAGGTTGGGCTTCGAAGGCTCGCAGATTGGACAGAGCATGCTGTCGCAGCCATTTGTTGTAGACCTGTGAATTCACTGTCCCCCGTATGAGCAGAAGCGGCTCAGGGCCTTTTGCCGAAATCACGCCCCGGACCATGACGCTTCATTGGGTAAACTTAACACTCCTTTTGATGCAATTGACATACAATCTTTCGCCTGCTCTGCGAGGAACGAACCTGCTACCACCTGATCAAAACAAATGGATTTTAGATTCTTGACTAAAGTGAACTTAGTTCCATTGATAATCCATCCATGTAACGTTCTCTGTGGCGATTGCATACAAGCCCTTTGTTCTTGGGACTGATCAATGGCTTGACTGCAGGTACGCGAGCGTGAAGATTGCCTTTCAGCCAACATGACACAGTCTGCCTGGATAAATTGATCCAAAAATCTCACTAATCTCTCGAGAAACTGCCGCTGCCGTCTTGAAACGGTCTTCCTTCACAATTTAGGTAATGCCTCGGTCTTCCCTTTTTGATGCCTTCCTTGTACTACCGGTTGATTGAACAGCTTTACTTCTTTTATCATAGATTGAAAAAATACTATGTACTGCGATTTTGGGAGCGCTTGGCAGTCACTACAATTGATCCATTTGAAAGACCATCTTGATGGAACAACTTTACGAGCAGCTCGCGGAAAGAAAGAGGCGTGAGGAATTTCTTAGGCATGTTACATGCCCGAGAGCTGGCAAGAGAATGACGTAGCTACCACAAGATTAAACTGATGTTAGTTGCTATACAAACAGTCATCTTCACTCTATAAAAAATAAATGCGTTCGGATCTTTTTTGACGCTTCAATTTTTATGATAAATTGCTTCTCTGCTGATAACTTTAGATTTATTCATTTAAATTTGTATAACTTTTTACCATACGTAGTACATACATTTATTATTTTACACCAATTTTGGAAATATTGGATTTTCTATGGCAACAGTTAACTAAGATGATATGAGAGAAGTAGAGAAATTCTGATCTATTGAGCTGGCATTATATACATATACAGTAGCGGCCATAATATAAGGGTCAGTAAGAACAAGGGTATTTAAATATTTATTGTAGAAGTTTTTCAAAACGTTGATACCTAATATTAAACACATATTTAGATATGTATATCTAATATCTATCTTTCGTGAAAATTTTAAGTGAATGGAATAAATATTTCGTAAGTTATGAAGAAATAAACAAACTATCTTCCAAATTTTAGCGGCCAAAAGTTAAGGGCCACTTAGAAAAAATGAACTACCAACCGAGGTATTTGTGTTTAGGAGACTGTTGATGGGCTAACAGTTACTCCTTATGATCATACATTATTGGAACATTCAACTGTCAACATGGCGGCTTGTGAGAGAAGACCGTTGTCCTGTGATGAAAAACAAAGGATTGTGTGCCTTCACCGAGAGGGCAAGTCAAATTCTGTGATAGCAACTACTGTAAAAAGGTCTAGAAGTGTTGTGCAACTAACTTTAGCTCGTTTTAAGTTATCAGTATCGATAGATGCTAAACCCTAACTCGGTAGACCTCGTAAAACGTCACCAAGACAAGATCGCATTATGGTTATAATGTCACTGAAGAATAGGTTTAAGACTGTTGCTGAGATATCCCACGAGTTCAGCTCCACCTCGGATGTCAACGTATCGCGCAAAACAGTTTCTGGATTACTTGCTCGGTCACTAGCAAAGAAACCTCTGATCTCCAAGAAGAATAAAAAAGGCCGTCGTCGTTACGCTCACGAACATGTCGTTTGGACAGAACAGTGGGCGCAGGTTCATTTTAGCAATGAATCGAAGTTTAATGTGATTGGTTCCAATGGCAGGATGCACGTACGACGAAGATGTGGTGAAAGGTTATCTCGTGCATGTGTGAATAAGACAGTGAAATATGGAGGAGGTAGTGTAATGGTATGAAGAAGTGATCTCTGCTGCTGGTCCTGATCCACTTATTCGCCTACAAGGGACTATCATCTTCGATCCTCGTCGGTTCAACCTAAGATCTTCGCGCATGACAACCCTCTCTGCAACACTGCGAAAAGAGTCAAAGATTTTTTGAGTGATAAAAGGGTTGATCTCATGGACTGTCCACCTCAAAGTCCCGATCTCAACCCTATAGAAAACGTTTGGAAGACTAATTATTGGAGATGGGGCCGAAGGAGAAATTGAAAGAACCAAGATGAACTCTGGGAATTATTGAAAAACGAATGGAACAGATATACACCATCATTTTACCAGAAATTAATTCAGTCTTGTGGTAACGGATGTTGGGAAGTCATTGCTAGTCAAGGGATGTTTACAAAATATTAATAGAAAGGGTTTCTTTGTTGTTCTCGTTCCATTTTACATTGTTTTTCTTAGTGACCCTTAACTTTGGCCGCTAAAATTTGGACGATAGTTTTCTTATTTCCTCATAACTTACGAACTATTTATTCCATTCACTTGAAATATTCACGAAAGATAGATATTAGATATATCTAAATATGTGTAGAATATCTAGTCTCAACGTTTTGTTAACCTTCTATAATAAATATTTAAATACACTTGTTCTTACTGACCCTTATATCATGGCCACTACTGTATATATATATATATATATATATATATATATATATATATATATATAGGGTTTTTGAAAAGTGACAACTTATTTTAAAATCCTTGTACTTTATTTCTGAACTGTAACTCTTACAAGAAATGAATGTGAGAAGAAAGTGTATAAGATAAAGTTTTATTTAAAATTCGATAGGGGCGTCAGCATACGCCATCACCTTCTCAAGCCGCTCGGGAAACGCCTCAACTGATTTCACAAGGAACTTTTGTGGGATGGAATACATAACTTCCCATATTCGCCCTTCAAGTTCTTTCAAAGTCGTTGGTTTGGTAGAGTAGACTTGCTCCTTTAACCAACCCCAAAGAAAAAAGTCGCAGGGTGTTGAGTCAGGACTTTTGGCTGACTATTCATGCGGACCACGACGACCCATCCATCTCCCAAAGAAGTGGGCATTCAGCCATTCACGAAAACAACAATAGCAAAATGTAGAGGAACGCATTCTAGCAAGAAAATCAAATCTTCACTATTATTCCAAATACTGATAACTGGCCAGATTTCATCTTGCAGCCTAGTGAGGTACCTTTCAGCATTCATGGTATCGCGAAGGATGAAGTGACCCACAATCCTGTCTGAAGTCATTCCACATTTTACCGTTACCTTGGGCCGATTCTGCAATTTTTCAGAGGTAATACAAGGGTCTTCTCCCGCTCAGTAGTGGCAGTTGTGACGATTTACAAACACATCGATGTGGAATACCGCTTCATCACCCCAGAGGATATTTTTAAAGAGATCAAACCAATCCTCATATCAAGCCAGCATCATCGGCCAAAAATTCAATATGAATGTCGTAGTCTTTAGGAGAGATAACTTGACATCAGTGCGGCTTCAAAGCACGCCATTTAGTGCTCCTCTTTGAGCACAGTTCGTGTACAGTGGAAGGAGGACCCACTGCGTCTTGCTGCTTGTCGAATTGACTTTTTCGGCCTATGAGTAAACATTTCATGATTACTTGCAGCACCTCCGGGTCCATGGAATTGGGAAGAAGGCGACCGCTTCTTCGAGTGTCAGTTATAGATCCTGTAGCCATGAGTTTTGCATGACAAGTCCCTACCTTCTAAGCGTCCTCTACCATCTTTGCAGCATCTTTGAAAAATAAAATAATGTTAATACGAAATCAATGCAATAATTAAATTGACAAATCGGGTGCCAAAAAATTAGGAACATAAGTCAAAACTAATTTCTTTAGGAATGTTTTTTTCCTAACAGCATCAATTTCATTTTTATGGGCACCCAATTTGTCAATTTAATTATTGCATTGATTTTGTATCAACATTATTTTTTTTCTCTTCCTCTATCCTTGCCCCTCTTCCTTACGTATCTACTTACTTCTCGTGTCTTTCCTAATCTCCCTCTTTAGACTCGCTTCATTCTTTAATCGTTTTAACCCTTTTGGCTCTGTTCTAAACTCATTCTGCTTCTTGGTTTGACCTTGCTACCTTTATTATAGCTAAATCATAAAGTGAATTTACCCATTCCTCTTATACTTTCTCATTCGTGATTTCTTGTCTTAGAGGGGTCCTTTATCTTTTGCTAGCTTATATATACCCTTATTATATTATTTTCTATTGTAGTTATCCTTGATGAACTGAATAAAGTTCGAAAGTACTTGAAAGCACCTTTCATTTTTCCTGCGGGACATTGCATTCATTGAGAACCTCATTTCATATATATATATATATATATATATATATATATATATATATATATATATATATATATATATATATATATATATATATATATATATATATATATATCTGGGTCAGCAGATTACAATGTTACCAGGAAAAGATCAAGAAAACCAAAGCAGAACAGAATCACTCTTGACTAAGCATTTGGAAAGACAAACATCGTTTTTAAAAGCAAAATGCCATTGTGCCTGAAAATAAAAGTATACATACAACCAAAGCATACTAATTAATCCCAACGATGCCCTAAGGAGAAGAAACTTGGAAACTGACCAAAGAAACTTACATTAAAACTTCAACAACACAAGAGCACATGAACAGATTATGATTGGGGATAATTTAGCGAGACAAAAAATCAGCCATTTCGAAACGTGAACAAACCAAATTTGGGGATAGTGTGGAAGCAATATGAAGCATAAAACGATGCTGGACATGCCATTTGGCAAAATATCAAGACGATAGATGGAGCAGAAAAATTTCCAATTAAAGTCCAATTGATAAAACACGACCGAAAGAAGACCCAAAACAAGATGGAGAGATGATCTGCAAAAAATCAAAGAATTCAGAAAGATGAAAAAGGGTTTTTCTCAAGAATGGGAAGCAAATGCCTGATATATATATATATATATATATATATATATATATATATATATATATATATATATATATATATATATATATATATATATATATATATATATATATATTCTTGAAGACCATTTTGTATTTTGCCTTAATTTATTTACTTTGGCAACTTTCTTTTCTTCTAACTATCTTTTTTATTCCATCTTGTAGATGATGGATCACTCATCCAGTATTCATCTCTTTTTTAAATGAATGTGTTTGGTAAAAACCAAAATAAATTGCTAAGCTTTCGATCTTATTCAATTATCTTCGGAGCGTTTTGAAATGTTCATGCCTCCTTTACCGATGTAATGAGTGGAGTGAGGATCTAAAAGAGTGAAAGAAAACGATTTTTAAGGGGTATTTACTCCGCCTTGGTTAAACGTAACGTTAGAGGAAATGGGCCACTCCTGTGAGTGGAATTTTAAAATAGTTTTAATGTGCGATTCCAGCTTGTCGCTTGACTGGTGATGGCCGGCTTATCTTCATTTTTTTAATATGGCTTCTAGGATGTTTAGCTTCGCTTTATTAACCTCTTTTATTTTAATACTGATGTTATCAACGAGCGTACCTCTCGTTAGGTTAATATTATGGACACTCTCCATATGCTTCTTAGGCCCTCCGCTTTGTAGATGCATGGTCAAACGTCTCGAAAGTGTAGTGGTTGTCATGCCAATATATTTTGAGTTATTATAAAGCTTACAGTCTTTATTGGGGTAGATGAACTCGTAAACTATGTTGGTTGACTTGAGATTCGAGGAGTTTAGGCAGGTGTTGTTTTTCATCAGGAGATTGCTGGCTTTTGTGGTTTTATAATAAATGATGAGTTTGGATTTTATCCGTTTGATTTTTAATCTTGATGTTACGGTTAATAATCTCCTTGATGTTTTTTAAAACTATTTTATAGGCCGTGGACATCTGGTTTCTGTAAATCACTTTGATGTTGTTGACTTCTCCATGATTACTTTCAGTTTTATCCGCATGTTTGTAATGGTTATTTAAAAATTATTGGAGTTGTTTGTCAATGAAGATGTTTGAGAAACCACTATTCATGAGTATTTATTTTACTCGTGCAATCTCTTGGTGGAAAAGTTCTCACGTAGAGCAGCATTTATAAGCTCGGCGGATGTGTGAACCGATTACGCTTAAATATACATTTCAGGGCATTCACTCTCAGCATTGAGGCATCTTCCCATGTCCGTACTTTTCCTATGTACTTTAGTGATGTAGCTGTCATTGATGTTTTGAACCTCAACGTCCAAGAAAGGGAGTTTATTGCCCGTGTTCAATTCATAAGTGAATTTTAACACGGAGTTCTCCTCAAAATGCTGCTTAATGTTTATCAGATGTTCTTCCTTTTGGACGTTGATGTAGATGTCATCTACGTATCGGCAATATGTGTTTAACAATGCATACAAAAGGCCGAGGGCCTGAGAGGCATATGGAGTGTATCCATAATATTAACCTAACGAGAGATACTCTCGTTGATAACATAATTATTAAAAGAAAAGAGGTTAATAAAGCGAAGCTAAACATCTTAGAAGCCATATTAATAAATGAAGATAGGCCGGACATCAATAGTCTAGCGACAAGCTGGAAGTGCACATTAAAACTATTTTAAAATTCCACTCACAAGAGTGGCCCAGTTCCTCTAACGTTTCGTTTAACCAAGGCGGAATAAATACTCCTTAAAACTCGTTTTCTTTCATTCTGTCAGATCCTCACTCCACTCACTACATCGGGAAAGGAGGCAAGAACATTTAAAAACACTCCGAAGATGATCGAATAAGATCGAAAGCTTAGCAATTTATTTTGGTTTTTACCAAACACATTAATTTAAAAAAGAGATGAATACTGGACAAGTGATCCAACATCTACAAGATGGAATAAAAAAGACAGTTAGAATAAGAGAAAGTTGCCAAAGGAAATTAATTGAGAATATATATATATATATATATATATATATATATATATATATATATATATATATATATATATATATATATACACACACTCTACATGCAACTTATCGTCCATTGCACCAAATACATTAACCTTTCTTTTTCTTTTTATTTATGAATTACTCCAGCTCCATTTCTGTTTAATTAAAAATCCCATTAACTTTTTTAATGAAGTGCTTTAGCTGTTTTATTCTCCGCTTAAATTATCAAGTTTGAATTTATTCTAGGGATTTATAATAATCTCTTCATCCCAAGTACTTAATCATGTGTCATCAAAACCTCTTCATTATTCTTGTTCCATATCCTCCCTCTTTTTTTTCATCTGTTTGTTATTCTCCACATTTTTTGCGCAGCAAAATTATCTTTGCCGCTTACACCCTTTTTCACTCTTTTTTACTCAAAAATTAAATCTCTTATTCTCTTCATCTCACTGATATTCTTTGCTGATCATACTGAACTGCTCTTCCCCCACTTTTTTTTCATTTATTAACACCACCTCATTTCTTCTATTATTATTATGTGTTCTGCTTTCAATTTATATATTTCATCTTAATGGATATTTTTTTTGTATCCCATTTATTCATTTCTATGCACTTTTCCCCTCGGCCAAAAAACGACCAGAAACTTTCATTTCCAAAAGAAATTATTTTTTTATTTCAGGATTTTCTTTCCTATCCATTTCTTCTGCACAATATTTCATACTATGTTTTCCTACTTCCTTTTGACACCCCCTCATCCACTTTAATTCATACCAGTGCGTTGTGAGACAAGGCTTCGTTCAATATTCTGGCGCAAACTTTAATATGAAACCCTTCTGCGCATATTTTGTATTAGTCACTAATGATTCTAAATAAAAAAAACAAAAAAAACAATAAAAACAAATAAAATAAAATAAAATATATATATATATATATGTATATATATATATATATATATATATATATATATATATATATATATATATAATTCATAAATAGAAATAATAATAACAAACAAAGGGAAGAAAAATAAGAGACAAAAACAAGAAAAACCTGTGAGGAGCCCTCTACACCAGGGCAAAACTAATACTCTTTTTTATCTTTATATACCTACTACACATTTTCCTACTTCTTACATCAACTTCAACTTCAACTTCTTGACTGTATCTTTCCTCTCACATTATCCAAGCTTGATGTAGTAGACAATCTCACTATTTGCTCCTCTCTTACGTTAAATTTCCTCTTTATTCAAGTATTTTTTTCTTGGTAAATTCAATACCACATCTTTTCTACATTAATGGCATCTACATGCGTGGTTTCTGCCTTTGTTACTTTCCTTTCAATAAATCAATGAGCCAATTAATTTTCACTTTCATACTGAGTTTTTGTTTACAATTTTCTCCGGTGCCGATTCGATAAAAACTGAAATATCGATTCCTGTTCATCAATATCGCATAGTCCGTCTCGTTTTGTTCTGCTGATGTTGAAATGTTAAAAGTGAGAAATATTTAAACGAAGCAGACAACAAATATGAGTATATTAATGTGGTGTGAGACTCTCGCCACTGGGTTGTTTTTAGTCGCGACCCTATAAGTTACCATGTCGTTCGGATGGTAACCATTTAACTTTTCAATGAGTTTTTTTGGCAATAATATCGTAACTATTCGGTCGATTCTAACGAAATTTGAAACTTTTATGTTGTTTTATATTCTCTTTCAAATGATATAACTTTCAATGTTATCTCAAGGTTAGTCCGGGAATTATTGAAAGAAAACTAAATATATGTCCGATTGCCGAACTTGGAACTTGTTGAAAGTTTGGGAGGTCGTAAGGTCATATGGTCATAAGGTCATAAGTCAGAATAATTGAGAGCACTCGACTTAGGTCTGTTGATCTTGTTTTATGATTGATTAAAACACATCATTCATGTTTGTATTATGTTGATGCTTTAAAAAGATGAGTTGACAGAAGTAGAATTTAGAGGTTTCAGATTTTTCTAAGCAAGAAAAAGGACAGGGACACCTCGCCCCCCCTCCTTCCTCCCAATTTTTATTGAACTGAATATATCGAAATTAATACAGCGAAGAAATTAACTGGTTTGACCGAATAATATTACTTTGTTGTTATGACAATAAATATAAATAATCAGGAATTCCACTTTATCACTCAGTTAACGTTTGCAAAATCTACTTCCAGGTGAAAGTGAATTTTATTATAAGGATTGAAATTCTGAACTTAAATTAATTCATAATTTTATATATTCCCAGATTAATTATAACTGTGCTACCTAGCCCCCGGCACATTCGTCTAACTCCTGTTTCGTTATTCCTCTCCCTACCAACAACTCATTATGCTACTTGCCTCCCAACTCTGCTACCTAGCCCCCGGCACATTCGTCTAACTCCTGTTTCGTTATTCCTCTCCCTACCAACAACTCATTATGCTACTTGCCTCCCAACTCACTTTACTGCCTACTTCCCAGCATGATTCTGCTACCCGCCTCCCAGCTAGAAGGTCTTGTCCAGCAAACTCTCCCGAAACACTTGCTATAAATCTTCAGTAGGTTTGTTTATTTGTAAACTGTTTCCTTTGTATTTGCAAGCGTTTAGTAAATATATGCTGCGAAGTTTAGCAAAGGTATGTATTTTGTGACAAGCTACGTTTTTTCTCTCTTGTCTTTCTTGTCTTATTATCTTTGCTGGGTTGTATACTTTCTTATATCGTTGTTTTGATATATATATATATATATATATGGGGTGAGCAGTATTATGGAAACAGGGGATGCTTAAATATTTCAAACCATGTATTCTCGCTAACGTTAGGGTTAAATAAGAATACAAATTATGCACTGCAAACATGATATACTTGATGCCAAATTAAAAATTCAAGACCTTTCGTTTTTACAAATTTGCCCATCAATATATGTTAAACATTGTGTCAACTTTGTAACTTCCAAAGATGACAAATTGTTGGCGGGCGAATGATTCGGGTCTCGGTAATTAAACTGCTGACCTATTTAACGTTTCGAATGGGACTGTGTCAAACACTATACTGGTCTAGCAAACACAAGAAAACACTTGCTTTCGAAGGCGTAACTCAGAACGGAAGGGGGAATTCAGCTCCCGCAATGCATTAAAAAGAAGTTTCGATAACTTACAGAATCCAAGCTACTAAATTGACCCACCTCTGGTTTTCTTGTATGTATCAATTATATCTGGAAAGCAAAATAAAAGTAAAAGGTTTCTTATAACATTTTTTGAAATTTCTAAAAATAGATGCTATGGAAATGTATGAAATCCTGGTATCAGTATGGAGTATGTTACAGTCAAAATATCTCCATATAACACATCCTATTTGTTGATTAATATGATATTCCACGTAGACAGAATCTGATAATGATATGATAATGGTGAAAACACGTAACTATACTGTGGAGGAAAGAATTCGGATACACACGCTCGACCAGAGGGTCGGTGGATCACATTCCGATGTTGCATAAGTTTTGAAGAGGATCCGAAACAGTGTGAATATCTAAGACTGATCTATTTCTGGACAATCCAGGGTTAGCACGCAACTTGACGACAAGTCTTTGCGTAGCATGAGACTTCGAGGTCGGAAGAAAACAGCAGTGCAGCTGCAACATGAATGGACAGAGGGCGGCCAAGTCAATGCATCCGTCAAAACAGTCTACCAAAGACTGCTTGAAAAAGGCTGAAGTCATCTAAAGCTAACCATAAGCCGCTGATAAACTTTGAGCATAAGCGACGTCAACACTGTTTTATACACGTACTCACACCATCTCGACCATGCGTCAGTGGGGGCGTGTCTTATTGTCCGCCGAGTCCACATTCCCCACGTTCTCGATCACATGCAAAGTTAGAGTCATCAGGTTGTCAAGAGAGCAGTGGAACCGCGAATACATAGTGTTTATAGTAAAGCATGGTGACCGGTCTCTAATGGTATAGGGGCTGCATGTCCAGTTCAGTGGTGGGTCTTCTCACAGTTTGTGATGACATCAAGAATTCAGGGGAGTGCCAAGCTGTCCTGAGAGATTAACTGCTGCTCTCAGCACGAAACCTCTCGTCAAATGCCAGGAATGAGATTTCCCAAAAGGATAATGCTCCATGTCGCAAGTTTGCGTCGATCATACAGTAGCTCCTGGACAAGAATATCACCGTGATGGATTGGGCACTTCAATCTCCGGATATGAATCCACTCGAAAACCTCTGGCAGGACCTGAAATAAGCCGTAAAACGTCGTAAGTCAGCCTTCAATGAGGAACTGAAGGTAGTCCTGTCCAGAAGCATCTCTATAAGAATAAATGTTTTCACCACAGCCAAGGGAACTCTCGACCCGCTACTGAAATTCCTGTTTCAGTTTGATGTGTTCTAATCTGCTTATCTGTTATATGTTGCTCATGTTGCGTGTTTTGGCAAATTTTGTGTTTTTTTCTTGTTGATTATTTGGGGGATATATAACCTATTTCTTTTTATTCCTCCGTATTTCAATGTTATATTCATATTGATATACAAATAAAAACTACACGACCCCTGCATTTTTCGAATTTCCTAAGGTTTCTGATGTCGAAAGCTTTTGCCGCGGCTGTACCTGTATAGAGATATTTCATCCCATTTCCAGCCTCTTCTTTGATCGCGTTTCTAAATCCATGAGCAAACTTTAATAGGACCGAGTTATTTCTAACCACAAAAGCTTTACCAAAATGGAGCAGGAAATCCTCGTTGAGGTTTATATGAGATGAAAAAGAAAGGTGATGTATAGTAATTGGACTGAGCGGAGTGAAAGTGAAAATGAAACGAGCCAAATCTAACGTGCCTCATATGAATAGGAAGGAAGCGTTGGAATTATTTACACTACCGAACAAATTAAGCGAACGATTTTCTTTTATTAAAAATTTCCAAAAATATGATGCGAAGGTAAATGGCTAGTCCATAGTACATAATGATATGCATTTAATATATTTTAGGAAGGTTTTATTTGATATAATCGTATAGGACATCCATGAGCGGGGACAGATTTAATTTGAAAACTACGTAAAGTACTAAAGTTAGGTAGGAGAAAAACGTAAACACTACATAAACCGAGTGTCCCAAAAGGGTGCGTTCAGACCCAGAAAACAGACAACTTTCCCCAAATCTCTGCACACTACAAAGAATGATGTTTCCCTCTAAATGGAGGATAGGAAGAATGTTAAATTTTATGAAAAAAGTTCATTAGCTAATCCAAGCTAGAAGACTCCAGGCAATCTACATCTAAAACATCACATTTGCTATTTTTTAAATTTTGTGAGAAAAATATCTTCAGCCTGTGAAACTTCCCTTTTCTCTTTTTCGTCTGCCTCTTTGTTGGTCTAACAGATCGCTCTATTCTCTGATGGTTTAATATTAGCTACTCGTTTGCTGACCATTTTTTATGACTATTTTGTGTATATGGATTTTAGTGCACATCACATTTGAAGATAAGTCCTTGTGGCCATAGTGGGACACGTTTACAACTGCCTCCCCCTCCCTCCCTTCTATGAAATCTCTAAACCCTCACACTCAACCTGCGAATTTTTAGGGGACACCACTCTATGATGCAAATGTCCCTAACAGCGCTTTCCTTTATTTCACCAGTGCGTACAAGTTTTAAGAAGCGAAGACGCATACTTTGGCATTGCGCCCGGTACTAATCAAATGTAGTTGAACTTGGGATCAAATAGGGGGTAAGTGGTGTAGTTAAGGTCGGTGGCTAAATCTGTTGAGGGTTTTAAAACGTCATCTAAAGTCAAAATAAAGTCTCCGCTTCCTACTTAGATCGAAAACGTTAGATTGATAAGTGAGTTCGGACTTGTTTGGGTTGCTATCGAAATCAGATCTTAAGTATCTTTCATGTCCGAATCAGTGACTTCTTCATTGGGTCCCAACATGGGTAGCTACCTTCACACACTCGCACAAGCAAAACTTTCATCGGCACTCAGAACAATCACACTGGGAATAGGGAGTATATTCTCTTTATGGGCCTATGGAAATATCTGATAAAATTCCAGTCGAATCAAACCCTGGTGCAATCTCTGCTCTGAGTGCTCATGAGGTCCTTCTCCCAGATAGGGCATGCTACCATCCGTTTGAGTTGAATGATCGAATTGGGGCAATGATCTGTTTGCTCGGGGTCGACGTCACTCAGCACCTGACGATGATTAATACGGTGAGTTGGACAGGGTATTTTTTGGTGGCTTGGTTCGGTTTAGTTTCTCACGGAAAACCCCTAAAAGGCGGGATGAGGGAATTCTCTTCTCCTTGTTAGGTGCTTAGAATCAGGGAAATCTATGATGCTCCAGTATGGGAAAAGTAGCTAACATTGTAAAAAAATAAAAGTTTACTCAGAGTTTGCTGGGTCGGGAATCTAAGCCGCACCTTCGAAAACAGAAGAAGCGGCAACTCGGATGGAGTGTGAAATGATCCTAATTTTCCTTGTTACATTTCAAAAACATTAAACACGACACTATTTGCTTACAAATACTTCCTCTCAGAAGTGTTCCAACGTGGACCAAATCTAACATTACAAAGCTCGAAGTGTAGTACGAAGATGTAAAGTCAAACTGTCTGAAAGGTATATATATATTTTGAACCGAAGGTCTCTGAAACATTCGAATTTAACGACAGCTCTGCCCTGACTCTGATGCCCGTGCAATTCGATCTATTTAAATTTTCAAGATTCGTTGATGACTGGAGTTTGGGCCTGAAATATATGTATGTTCTGCTTACAACCACCTGGTATCAGATCTAAGAAAGCAGGATATGGATGCGTTACTATCGTGGAAAACTTTACAATAGGGCAATCGCTGTGCTCCGATCTGCAAAAGGTTTAACTAAATTCAAAATTGTTTGTATCTTTCAAAAAATTTGCCGCTTATCCTCCGATTATTTTCCTGTGGCGATAGTAAGGCGCGTTTACACCTTCATCTTATCCTTAAAGATGGAGGCTGGCTGTAGTCGACGAAAGTGAGTGAGTACACAATTTGAAACATAAGACAGGGGAGGGGGTCCATCGGTCTTTGTCTCCACCTTCTGGTGAGTGTGAAGGTGCATGAGGCCTTTTCAAATGTTACACATTTTCAAAATCGGAGAGCTAAGATATTTTTTTACGGCCAACACTCTCTTTCAGAATCCACCAAAATCCTTTACGCAAGCACAGATGACCAAAGTCCGCGGCATCTTCATTCTTAACTTTCTCCTCTCACATTTTCAATTGAATTTCCTATCTATTAAGCATTTTTAATATACTTGTATGTTAACTGTAAGTCAATTCAAGCTCGTATTGAATTGGACAAAGTAAGTTTACACCTATTTTGTCATGGTATTCCAAATTTCGTTAAATATTTTTAACTTTGCCGGAAACTTTGGTTCTTTTGTAACTTACTTTCAAATCCTTTAAACTCCTCTAGATTGCAAACGTGCTCACTTTTTAAATCTATTACCTTCACATAATCTAATTATAAAACTCCTCTTCCCCTAATTCGGAGCTTTTAAATGAGAGGTTTGGCGATTTACAACAACCTCTTTTAAACGTGAGAACTCGCAGTCTGATGTAGGTTCCCTTTATTAAAACTTTTTTGTCGTAGTATGACTCGGTGTACGCTGTTATATGCACATAGGCCTACTTGGCGATGAAATTAAGGCTCCACCTGGGGATGGTTCTAAGAGTGCTTTAAATACACAGTTGCTATGCCAAGGAATATTCAAAACACGGCTACAAAAATATACCTTAATAAGAATAAAGATTACATATACAGATAGGGCAAGTTAAATGGCAATGCAATTAAATATCGACGGTTCACTGCTAAGATGATTAACACTATCAATTAAGTTTGAACCGATGGGTAATTAATTAAGTAATGATTTTACAATTATGCAAGTTCTAGAGCAAAGGGGATCCTTGAGGTTCGACGCGGTAAAGATGGGAGGAGAGTGACGAAGCGGGGGTTAAATCCCTTTTACCTTGATGTGTGGCAAGTAGGACCAAGTAGGTAAATTCGACCTTGAATTTGTGGGCGTCTCACGGGAAATCAATTTAACTTCGGGAAACTGAAGTTGTGGGGGTGGGGGCTCTTATCCTAAAGATGCAAACGGATGGTGCTTCGGGGATGGCTTATCCGATCCTTAAAATCCGAAGACGTGTTGAGAAGGATTGAAGCGCGCTTAACTATTTCCACGAACAACACTGAACGACGACTAGCTCTTCCTTGTCACTTCGACAATCGCTCAATTCTTCTCTGGACGAGAATGTAGTCGATTTCCTCCTAACTATGAAGACGTTACACCTAACTTACTGGGCGGCGGCTTCAGAAACAATCTGCATATGAACTTTAAGGTGTCAAATATATACCCAGAAATTATCTAGACGGAGAGAGAGATTCATCACCAACATCCTTCCTTAATTGCCTTGGGTTGGAATAAGGTTCTATAGCGCGAAGTCGTGATGCCCACTTAATGGTCTTTCCATTGTTCTAATTTTCGCAGTATATAGGGCAGACGAATTTAGAGCGGTCAACGGCGAACTCGGGAAGTCGGGGGGGGGGGGAGGGATTTCTCCTCTCTCTCATTTTTACACAATTTTAAAATATTTAAAGAATCAAATTTATCCTTTTTTACAACTAACAATAAAATTCAACACTCAGCTCGTCTCAAAGCATCTCTGGACAAGGCATTTATTTTTTCAAAACAATAAATCCGTCTATTACCAACTCTAAAGACCTTTCAAAACCAATAAAGACTAACCCCCTTTGTCTTAGAATGGACTCTCGACGATATACCATATATAACTATTCATTGAGGGAACTTATTCAATTATCTTTAGAGTGCGTGGATGTCTGGCTGCCCGATATCATGTATCTTCGATATGCTTAAAAATTGAAACTGAGCTCAAGGATAATAATATTGCTATCATTAATAAAATAGAGTTTTATTAATAATTACTATCAACAACACACAAAACGGAAAATATTGACATAAACAGAGAATGGAAAGGGTCGTGGGGACTCGAGCTAATCCGAGGATTGAAAGATTTAAAAAGGTAAAACAAATCTAAAGTTAAAGGGAGGTGATGGTTCGCTAAACCATTTAAAGCACATGATAGAATTGACAAAAGGGTTAAATACTCAAAGGTAACGTTCGGCTTACGTAATTTATACTTGTTGTGCAGAGGAAGGCGACGTGAAGGAATTTTCGGTCCGCTGGCGAGTTCCAGCCGAAGGTGGGGGACGGGGGGGGAATAAATGATCTTGACGTGGCGTCTTGGGAATGAGGACCGTTTCTTGACGAACGGCTTGACGAACAATGGCTGTTCTACGTTGTTCTCTTCTGAACAAAGCGGGGGTGAGAACCGTCTCTTGTCTACGGGCTCAAGAACAATGGCTGTTCTAACGTTGTTCTCTTTCTGAACAACAGGGGGGGGTGATAACCGTTTCTTGTGAACGGCCTCAAAAGAACATTGGCTGTTCTAATGTTGTTCTCTTCTGAACAACAAGGAAGAAGGGTGAGAACCGTTTCTTGGCGAACGTGCTCAAACGAACAATGGCTGTTCTACGTTGTTCTCTTCTGAACAACAGGGGGGGGGGGGTGAGAACCGTTTCTTGTCAACAGGCTTGAACGAAAAATGGCTGTTCTAACGTTGTTCTCTTTCTGAACAACAGGGGGGGGTGAGAACCGTTTCTTGTGAACGGCCTCAAAAGAACAATGGCTGTTCTAATGTTGTTCTCTTTCTGAACAACAAGGGGGAAGCCTTGTGGACTCGGCGTCACGAAGGCTCGAACCTTGGCACTCAAGGGATATTGTCCTTCTTCTGGACAAGTGATGGTGAATCTCGAGGTCGAGGTCCCTTGGCGCACAAGGTGAGAGAGGGTCGTAGTGATGTTTCGCGATGAAAATCTGGATCTCCAATCTCATCTAAGTGGTAAAGTTTCCATCTAAATAGTCGAGACACTCCCTTGGCGTGGGGGACAATGGAGTGGGAGCTTCGAGGGAATGCACAGCCGAGCCTGAGAACAAGCCTTATCTGCCCATAAGCCTAACTCAATCTGGCGTGATCGGCAATGGGGCGAACGGGGGGGGAGGGTGATAAACCTCCTTGTTCAAACATTGACTCAGGTGGCTGCAATAAGGCACCCAGCTTCCATGCGAAGATGCACGTGGGGAGCATCGTGGTTGTAAATAACATGTGATAGTGGTTGAAATTAACGCGGCCTCAACCCGTTCTATCACACCGGGCGGCGGCTTCAGACACAATCTGCATATGAACTTTAAGGTGTCAAATATATACCCAGAAATTATCTAGACGGAGAGAGAGATTCATCACCAACATCCTTCCTTAATTGCCTTGGGTTGGAATAAGGTTCTATAGCGCGAAGTCGCGATGCCCACTTAATGGTCTTTCCATTGTTTTAATTTTCGCAGTATATAGGGCAGACGAATTTAGAGCGGTCAACGGCGAACTCGGGAAGTCGGGGGGGGGGGGGAGGGATTTCTCCTCTCTCTCATTTTTACACAATTTTAAAATATTTAAAGAATCAAATTTATCCTTTTTTACAACTAACAATAAAATTCAACACTCAGCTCGTCTCAAAGCATCTCTGGACAAGGCATTTAATTTTTCCAAAACAATAAATCCGTCTATTACCAACTCTAAAGACCTTTCAAAACCAATAAAGACTAACCCCCTTACATCGGTGAAGGTCGGTAATAACAATTTAAAGTGAAAACCAACGAGCGCACTTTTCCACCAATTCTGTAAAGAAAAAGGCAAAGATGGAAGAAGTAAAAATGCCTGGAAGATATACAGCTGCAAATCTTCTCGCATGAATTATAGCCAGGAGGGCACCTAATCCTTCAGATATCGGCTACAGCCTCTATGCCCAGGCTAAACCCGATCTCCTCTTTGCTAGAGTGTCAATTGTAGATTCAGGTGAGCAGCATGATTTCACGGCACTCCAATGGGATTCTGAAATTGCATTCCTATTTGCAACCAAAAATTGTTATTTCAAACTGGTTTCCCTTAATGGAGGGGGGGGGGCTGTGGTTGCCGTGCATAACCGCTTTTGCATATTACTCTCGATGCGACAAAACGTTCGGATGCCTGGCTTTGCACTTCATCCGCCTCTATCATGACTTAGTCACTTTTTACGACTCGGGAGGGCGGGGAGATGATCTTGGAATTCTTCTTGCCACTATAGTTAGTTTATTTTGTCTTATATTAAAAAGCTACAACAATATGAACATTGATCGCTTTAAAGAATATTCATTTTAGATTTATAGAATGTGTTCTGACTCAACTCATCAAAAACACTCAACAAAATGTAATCTTTCGCCAGACCGATCATAAAGACAACGTTTCCCAAGTTTGCCACACTTGTAATTACAACCTTCATAATATATTGAACTTCCCCTTGGTTTATTATTACATGTATGATAGTAATAAGGTAAGTTCACGGGACAAAGAAAATAGTCACCTGTAATGCGAACTTACCTAATAGCCTACCTAATACCTGGTATCATCGAGCCTAGATAGTAGTTTCGATTGATAGTAGCATGGACTGGATAAGTCTCTAGATGTAGGAGACATTAATATTCAGCCACAGTATATCACAGAGCCTCTTCCAGCTTCGAAGCGCACCCTGTAGGCAGCCTTTTTTGAAGAGTCCATGAAGCCTACGATGAACCAGGTGCGGAAATCATTCATATACAAGTAGGAGTGCGATTTGTCTGACCAGATAACTCGCTTCCAGAACTCAATAGTCCACTGGATGTGTTTTCTTGCCCACTGTAGCTGGGTAACTTTGTGGGCAGAAGAGAGCAAAGGCTTCTTTTATGCTATTCTGCTCTGTATGTTCATGCTATACAGTTTCCTGAGTAATGTTTATTCAGTAATGTATGCCGAAGGACAGGAGTTGACGTCTTACGGCAATTCCTGCCTTGCAGCGAGTTTGGGCCAAAAACCATGAAAACCTCAGGCCGTTCCAGTCCATCACTATCGTCTTTTGGCCACAATTCTTGGGAGAATTTCCTGTTGATCGGGATTTTTGACTGTACACGTAGACAAACTTACAAATTCCTGTACATCTTTCACATGCTGGCTCTGGCGCACCTAAATGCAATCACTCCATTTTGCCACTCACTAATATCTGCTTTGCGCCCCATTTTACACATAGCATACGAGACAGGCACTACACCGTTATGTTAAAAAACAGGCTTTTTTAACATAAGTCCGAACGTGACCGAGTAAGTGGTCTTTCCTTTTCCTGTTTTACCGTGAAAAAGATGCAAAGGATCAACTTCGCGGCGCCGGACTGCCTCACACACTGGCCCGGACTCATCTGGAAACTGACCAATCAGCGACGAACTCAGATGATAGTCAAAGTAATGTTCAGTCATATGCATAATATATATGACGGCGGTCCCATGCATTTCTTGTCAGGCGGTTGAAGAATTCTTGAAATAAACAACGCTAAACTATACATCTCTTACCTGATAAAGGAAGCAAAGAAAAGTGAAGCCAGCCTCAAAAACGTGAAAACTTTCTTCACTTTCCCCAACGGGGATTTTCTAGAAGAGACGTTAAAGCTGCTTGCTCCTAGGTGACTTTATGTTGACCTAACGCCCCCCCCCTCCCTCGACAGAGTTACGAAGCTGAAATAAAATGGACTGCCTGTCAACTTGCTTCGTCCCAACTATGATGCTCTTTGTGATAGTCATAATTGGAGGCGCCAAGGAAAGCTGGTTTGGAGAGTAGCCAACTGTGGAACTCGGCGTCAGAGGCACCCGGACCAGGGGCATAAGTGCAACTTCTGGGGAGTGACGTGGGGGATCGCCCCCACTCTTCCATCCCAGGAGACCTGCCAGGACCATAGAGGGAAGTAAACACGTCTCTATGGTATGCCGGATGCAGTTATGATACCCAAACCCGCGATGGTTGATTCAGCCCTAACCAACAAAAATTCCGCCATACACGCACGCTTCGTGAGCTTCCCCCCCTCCTTCCGGGTTCACCCATCATCATTCTTCATCCCCACATTTGGCAGTTTACGTTCATGAAAGCTGAGTTACAAAGTAGAGGGAGTCACCCTAATCGAGCACAGAGTACCATCGCAAGAAGAAAGGGAGCACGAACCATTTACTCTCGAATCAAGTCACCACAACCAAAAGATTAGAGATAATAAGAAGATCCTAAACCAGAGGAGTCACTCTCTCTTGGAGAGATTCACAAGATAACACGACCAGAATACCTCTGCGGGCAATCGACGGACAACCAAAGCCCAGCAGAGAAAAAGTATTTGAGGTTGCATATGGCAAATTGGGCATTGCCATGGTGAGACTGCTGGAGGTGGCCTCGGGATATGTTGCTATCTACGAGAAAGAAAAGGACATCGAGGCCATCACCAAAGAAAAGGCAGTTGAGGTCCTTAAGGGAATTGGGATGCAGACAGCCGTACCACCACAGATCATGGCCCACAAGGGCGTGGTATACCGCCGACTCGACCCATGGATCGGGCAACACTCAAAATAGGAGATCAAGGAGGGAAACCAGCTTCCACAAACCTGGGACAAGGTAGCCGAAGTGATAAAATTCAAGAACAGGAGGGACAACAGTGATTACACTCGTCATGTGTTTAAGGTAGTCTTTGCGGAAACCACTATAGCCCAAAAGGCAAAAGAACATGGTATACTCATGTTCAATGCCAAAGTAAGTGGGGACGAAATTGAGAAAGGAGAGTTCACTCCAGTTCAATTCTGTTTTAGATGCTACAGAATGGAAGAACACGTGGCAAAGGACTGCAAGGAGCCACTGGAAACATGTTCAAAATGCAGCGAAAAGGGCTTTAACTGGAGGACGTACAAGAACAAGTACGAAAAGTACGTCAACTGTGGGCAATGACACAGGTCAATAGCAATGGCCTGCCCTGTCAAAATAGAGGTAATAAAAAAGAAACACGAACTGAAGAAACAAGAGGAAACGCGTAGAGCAAATGCAACCTACGATCAAGCAGCAAAAAGTCCCTCTCAGAAGTTGACACCAAAAAGACATACCTCAAGCCGCAGAATGAAAGTTCAACCAAGATTATAACGTGCATTCTTCACGCGCACGTCATGAATTCACACGCCCTAGTACGTTCGCTAAAGAGCTAAATCAAATGCTCTCCAAAAACGGTATGGAGCAAATGTGGTTCCCGGATAACCCCTCTTCTGGGGATGTCCTGCAACTGCAGATGGTTCCAAACTAACAAACAAATGTACAAGACAACCCCAAAATTGGAAACAAGAAAGAGAAAAAAGAAGCAGTCGAAGTGAAAACTCCTGCCCCTAAAAAGAGACAAGAAAATAACAAAGAGAGCGAAAATTCTGGGTTTGCTACTACTGGTTCCTTGGAGTCCTCAGACTCATCGTACTCAGAAGCCCTTCAAACAAAGAAGGCCGAGGGGAAGAAATGGAAGAACAAAAGATTGCGTACAGATAACCTTAATCTCAAAATATACGCATGCGATCAGTTTCCCTTTCCCGAAGAGATGGAACCCAGGGAAATATTCCATGGAATTAAAACAAAAGTTTTTAAATGGGAATACGATTTTGAAATCGACGCTGAAACGGTAGAAGAAGCTTTACTCTGCCAAAATGTGACCCTACATCACAACACCTGCGAGCAAATTCCTAACGCCAAGCTCAGGAAGAAGAGAAACGGGAGGAAAAAGAACGTAACCAAGAAACACTAAAGAGACAACATGGAAAGAGGAAGCAATAGAATGAGGATCCTATCACTCAACGTAGATGGATGGAAGGGGAAAGCAACGGCATATGGAAACATATCCCGGGTGCTTGACCCCGACATCCTTCTTATAATGGAGCACGGCATTCACACTACATCTGGTCAAATTAAAATACCATGCTACAGAGTGGTCAGGAAGAATCTTTCTCAGGAAAGGTCTGATGGTGCTGCAATAGCTATCAAGGGGAACATCTCGTTCAAACATCTACCAGAACTGGACGAATCCTTTGTGGCGATTGAACTCCACACATTGTTAGGAGACCTCGTGATAGCTGCAGCCTATCTCCCGATAAATAACTTCTACACACTGTTTGGGCACCGCAGAATGGCAATCTTACGGGGCGACCTCAATACCAGATGCCGTGCGGCGTGCTATGGTAGAACCAACGAAAGAGGCCGAAACTTGGAATTGATTATGGGAAGGAAAAAACATCCAAAGAACAGGGCCGGATTTTCCGACCTATATCACTTCCACACCTGACATAATCTTAACAAGTGAACGCTTTCCCTTCAATTACTATAGTGAGCCGAGCCCAACAGTCCCAAGTTATCACACAGCGATCCTCACTACAATATCTCTAGCTCCGATCCAGCTTCCAGCCTCTCTCCGCAAAAACTACGCCTTAGCCAACTAGGAATGTTACAAGAGACGACTCAGTCAATACGCCCCAGCTGACCTAAGCGACACAACTTTGGAGGAGATAAACGAAGAACTGGAGAGGATAACTACGTCCATACTAGTAGCGGACCGCGAGTGCATACCCAAGACTGGGTACAAAATACCTCCTCAGCCCAGATGGACAGAGGAGATGAGAAAGATCGCTCGTGTTCACAGAGAAGTGTGGGAAGCGATAATACGGGAAGGTCCTAACTGGGAAAGAAGCTCGCTTCTTCAGGGCCTAAGCACCGAGCTAAAAGAGGCTATCAACCTCCAACAGGAGGAAATATGAAACAGCCTGATAGCCAAAATCGATAGCGAGCTGAACCTGGCTAAATTCTGGCGTCAAGTCAAGAATCTAAAAGGACTAACCGGAAGAATTAAGGCTCGAATAAAAGAGGACGGAACTTAGACTCACTCCCCTCCCTGATTAATTACCTTTTACCCCCTTTTTGTATTTCTTTGTGTTTTTTCTTTTCTTTTTTCCTGATCTGTACGCTATTTATAGACTTTTGTAACAATTGAATTCCCAATATACGACTGAAGAGGGTATGATAAACTACATACCGAAACTAGTCTCGTAAATTAAACTTTTGGCTCCTATACAGTGGTTTCACTATCATATACCATAACTCGCCATTGAGTTATTTTACTTATATATATATATATATATATATATATATATATATATATATATATATATATATATATATATATATATATATATATATATATATATATAAATATATCATCACCATCATCACTATAATTTAAGAAGGGGATTTTTTGAGTATTTGAATAATAATTTCATCTTAGTTTGTTTATGACTTATGTTTGTTTTTTTATCAAAGTTCAGAAATAAATATAAGTATCGAAATTTTGGGAGTTTTTAAAACCCAAAGAATTAAAAATGGTGAAGTTCAGAAAATTTATTTTTATATATCTTCTTCTATAACTATATTTTAGCAGTGTAATATTTTGAAAGGGGGGAAATTTAGTTTAGAGTTCCTTTTTAAAATTATTATAATTGGCGAAGTTCATAAAATTTTAAAAAATTTAACCATGGCTGCTTTTTTTAAGATTTTAAATTCTAATCTTAGTAGCGAAACGCAAGCTCCCCTGTAGGGAGGAGTGGCGAAGCCATTGCCTGGTATATATATATATATATATATATATATATATATATATATATATATATATATATATATATATATATAAAGAAAGAGCAAATACAGGTTCTGCGGATGGAAACAACCACTACAGGGCTTTCTCCATTTTTAATTTATGCCTTTCAAAACCTTTTTGAAGACAGAAAGAAGCAGAAACCTTGTATTGTACACCATATAACGATACAGTCCAATAGAAAGAGAAATTTGACGTAAATGAGCAATGAATCACTGTGCCTGATAGCTTAACGGTAGAACATCTGACCGGCAATCAGCAGACCCGAGTTCGAGGAGTCCCAGCCAGGAATTTCAAACATAGATGGGCGTTATCGCTATAACGATATCGGGTTATCGGTTATCCGATATTTTTTTCCGCGTTATTGATTCATCCGTATAGCCGATACTTTTGGTTCTAAACTAGCGATAATCGATAATTTCAGTTTTTGGTTCCAGTTTAGCACAGGGGAGAGCTACGCGTGCCTTGGAGGGAGAAATAGGTAGGTCCGACTGGGAAGAGGATCCTCAAAACCTATGAGGAGATAAAGGAGAGCCTCACCAGGTAAGCAATTAAGAAACAGTATTCAAATATTCTAACTATTGTATTATAAAATAACGCTATATATATAGTCAATAATCAATATTGTATTATAATTTTGGATTTATCGGTTATAACCTTATCGGGTGATAAATTTATCGCCAGTTATCGATTATCGGTTATCGCCAATAAGGTTATCGTTATCGTGATATATTTTTTCGTTATCGCGCACACCTATGATTTCAAACTTTTCCTATTGGCGTTATTTCTATCTTCTTAGTATGGATTGCCTTCATAGGGCCGTCCTTTGCTCTCTTTGATCCTTGTGTTCTTCCAATGTCCCTTTCTTTTTCCTTTAAAAACTCCTGTTTCTTGTCTCATTGCTCATTTACGTCAAATTTCTCTTAGTCATTAGCAACTATCAAAAGTAAATGCTAATTAGATTGGAGGAAATTAAGCCGCCAATTTATACTGGAAACTTCGGAAAGTACAAAATTAAAATACTAGTTGGTAATATTTTTTTCATTTTCATTTGTTTTTAGATTGTTTGCGAGATTAAATTCCAATTCTGAGTTTTCGGTCATTAAAAATTTGGGTCTTTTAAAAATTGCCCTCTTTTCTTCTTTTGTCAAACTTAATCCATAAAATTTTTGTTTGGTTTGGTTTTATGACCCAAATAGAAAATAAAATCTTACGTAGCAATCTATAAAAATAATTCGGACACAACAGTTGCAAAAATTGTTCAGTTGGTGTCAGATTTATTATGCAACCCATGCTACAGTTGGTATCTCTTAACGCAGGTGTTTTGGGCGGAGGCCACGCCCCCTACTAGATTTTTTTTATCCAACGTTTAAAGTCATCTTTCAATGCCCTTTGTATCAAGTATGGGCAAGGTTCGTAATACGGAGTCGGTGAAGCTGCGGTGACTCGCATAGCAGAAGAAGGGCGTAAGCCCTAATAGCCCTTGCCTCAAATATGGCCTAGGTTCGTAATACGGAGTCGGTGAAGCTGCTTAAGCAGCGAACGTTATCAAGTTTGAGGTAATTTAAAAAAAAAGTTAAGACCATTTAAAAAAAAAGGTTAAGGCCCTAAAGATTAGTGGACCTCTTATAAACGATAAGAACCCATCTTTAATCTCAGTCAATGAAGGATAAAGATGTTCGTTATCCAACTAAAAAAGAATAATTTGTTTATATTTGCTCGGTTATGGGTTCGATCCAAGATTAGGTATCAGTAAATTGTGATTTATAAACACTTGTGAGTTTAATTTCAGTTATCATTTAATAGCAGTAATTGGGACGGCGGGGGGGTATCAAAATGAAAGCGAATCTATATGCAAAGACATATAAGAAGTGAATACACAGTTAGTTACTGAAATACCTTTTTTTGTAAATTCAAAGAATGAAAAACACTACTAATAATTAAAGTACATTATTGTGGTATTATCGAATTAAAGTACATTATTGTGGTATTATCGAGCAGGTTTGGCGTATGACATTTAGCAATCCTGACCATGTTCCTCTTTGGGGGGGACTTTTCCCGTAGTCTTGTTTAGTATTCACCACTTATTTTAATGAGTTCATGTTAGGAAACTGACTTGGACAATGAAGTCATTTGTTGCCGCTTTAGTTTCATGTTAGGATATTGACTTGGCAATGAAGTCATTTGCTGCCGCTTTGGTTTCATAATTGTAAAAAAAATGGAGTAAAAACATTTTATCATAAAAGTGTGTGTATGTCTATTTACTTCTTGTATGTATATATATATATATATATATATATATATATATATATATATATATATATATATATATAGTTAAGCAGCGGTTTGTGTCAATTATTGCTTTTCACTAACTGCACCATCTATTATATATTGTCGCAACTGTCAAAAAGTGTTAAGAATATACATGTCATCTTTCACACTTTAATGGCCTTTGTATAAAATATAGCCAAGGAGTCGTAATACGGAGTCGTAAGAAGGGCGTAAGCCCTCATGGCCCTTGTCTCAAATATGGCCTAGGTTTCTAAATCGGAGTCGGTGAATCTCCTCACATAGATTGATGAAGTGCACCCCCTTACATTTCCTGTGATAGAGAATGATAAGAGAGTTGTTAAACTATGAAGCTTCGGCGCTTTTTTGTTTAGGGGACACAGAGCAAAAATGGCTGATGACGTCACTCGCCAGAAAGTTCGACTGGCCACTGTGACTCCATAATAATATTCTGCAAAGCTGCTTCGCTTGGACTTAGTTTAGCAAATTTATAAAGACAAGAAATTTCTATCCTTTAAAATAATATTTTTTTGCTGCTAGTTTACTTTTCATTTTCACTAAATTACGTTCAATCGGTCCATTACATTTATTTTTTTAGGTTAAGGTTAGGTTAGGTTATATAACCAAAAAAGTACCAAAATCGGGACTTTGGTCTTTATAAGAAAAACGCGTTTTTAAGCTATTCGTTCACACTCGTAGATCACATGGCTCTCTCACAGGCAACCACCATGGTGACGTCATCAGCCATTTTTGGTTTGTGTCTCCTAAACAAAAAAGCGTCGAAGCTTCTCCATAGAAAACAATCGCATCACCTCTTCTCTGAAGAATACCTGTAATCGCTAAGTTCTTCCTATTATCCTTCAGTTTTCTCATTTTAGCGATACCTAACCAGGAGTCCTTCGGACTTTGTAAATAAGACATTATTAGTGCCTACATAATTTAAAATGTCGCTGGAATAGATCCGTTCATAAAATCCTCAACTGAATCGATCGAATACTCAATTCTTTCTCCCGGATAGCAGGATCTCTTCCGTGGCGTTAGTTTCCTAGCTCACTTTTTTTCATTTGGCCCCTAAGAACCTTAAAATCATACTCATCCTGGTCTGAAACTAAAACTAAAAACCTTTTAACCATCATTACTAGCAATCTTGGCTTTGGCTGTCTTAGTGGAGTTCCCCAGCAGCAAACCGGAGTAAAAGGGTCGCTCTCGGTTGAATGCTCCTCAATAGGGGCCGGATTAGCCGCGGTCGACATTCCTCGGCAATCTTCGCGGTCAATACCAAGTGCGCACCTTTCGTTCTGGGTGCCATACTGCATCATCAAAGCCACTAAGTAAAACCGCTGCACTTGAAATTGCTGTTGGGGTAAAAGACCCTACAACGTCCCCTACAGCTATAAGCTGATCTATCGAAATGGGCTGGCGGGAAACGGCCAAAACAGTTGCGACAAGTTCGTTCTGATGAGCAATTCTTGCACCGAAGTAAACCCTAATTAGAGAGGGGGAAAAGAGAACGAGAGAGAGAGAATAAAAGAGAAAAAAAGGATTATTTTTGCGTTTGAGGAAAAATAGCTGGATGACAAAAATATATAAAAAAGAATAAGAGTTTTAGGAAAAATAAAAGGATTAATTTATTTCCTTTTTGCAAACAAACATGGCAGCTTTCCAAGGTAATAAAAGGGCGATTAAAAAGTCGTTAAGTCTCTTTTCAGACTTTGAACTTAAGTGCAATTAAAGCATTGACATACGGCATCTCGGTCAAGTTTAGTGGGATTAACTCTGGATTAAATTGATGTGCTTTGATAAGGCAACTTTACTCTTGCAATCTCTACAAATTATGGAAACAATCAGATTATTCCTAGGGGGTAAAATAGGTAAATAACTTAAGTAGGGAAGGAATTATTCCCTAAAAACAAATAAATATTAAAATGCGGAGGAATTTATGAGTTTAGTTGAGCTGAGACAGAGAAAACGTTTTGTCAACCAGAAAACCTCAGTGAGGTTCAAAAACCAACAGTTAATTTTCTTTGTGTGCCTTGTTTCATTTATTGTATTTATTATAGGTACTTTCGAACTTTATTTTGTTCATTATCAAGGAATATTTCTTGATAATGAACTGAATGTTCAGTGGAGTGACATTTTATATGAAAAAATAACTATGCAATCATTAAAACACAAATGCCATCAATCTTGCCTATAACTTTCCACTCGCATAATATTGACTCCAATAAGAAAGTTTCCTTTATTTACGATAATCTCCCGTTGTAAATGATTTAAAAAAAAACATCCAAGGAACAAAATATTCCTGCTAAAATTAGCAAAACGAAAAACGAAATTAAACTTAACGAATATACAAATGTGGCCGTACGTTAGACCTTTGTCTGACGTTGGCTATAGCTAAGCACTCAGTTCTATATATATATATATATATATATATATATATATATATATATATATATATATATATATATATATATCTTTGAATCGTTCCTAATCTCAGCACAAAGGAGAGAAATGTAAATATTAGCCCTGATTTGTTTTTCTTTCTTGCTCAAATTAGACTTATCAGAGGTCATCAAAAATCTGACCTTGTAGGGAAAACATTGCTTTGTATAAATACGGTGTCTCTATTTTATAAGCCATTGTGAGTTTGAAAATGTTAAGATAACGAAAGTACTAGCTCCAATCAATCTTTCTTTTTTCTTACGTGTCATAACTAAATATATATATATATATATATATATATATATATATATATATATATATATATATATTGTAGGAATATCACGACGTATCGGTGAGAATGGGTGGAGGAAGTAAAAACCCGGAAATTACACCGAAGTCCTTTATTGACGTTTCGCCTGTTGGCTTCTTCAGAATTAAACTAAACGAAGAATGCGAGATCGCTCCATATATATGCAGCAGATTGAACCCGGGTCACTCTGGTTCAACCCTCGTAGTCTTCTCTGGTTGGATTTGTCCAGCTTTGATCTTACCGCTTCGTGTCTGATGAACCGTGCCGCTCCATTATCCAGCCGAAAGAATCCGTCTCGGTGATTAGTTGACCTGTCGGAAACGATATATGCAGCCTCAATTATCCTTCTCTCTCTTTTCGCCAACCCTTTGTGGATAACTCTAATCCCATTCCAATTAGGCAAGTGACCGCATTCATCGATATGGAGCACCATGGCATTCGAGAATCTATGAGCTCTGACGTCTCTTCTATGTTCACTGATCCTGGTTCTAATGTCTCTACCCGATTCCCCATAGTAACTTTAGGCGCATCCCCCACAGGGTATTTGTGCTTTACTAAGTCTCTAATTCGAGTCCCCGCAGAATTGGTTAACAAAATACCTGCCTTCTTAAGAGATCCGTTAATCGTATACGCCACCCTAGAGTATGAAGGGATTAGAAGGGATCAGATACTTATCTGTCCCATATATTTATATATATATATATATATATATATATATATATATATATATATATATATATATATATGTAACCGGCTGCTAAAGAAAAAGAAAAAAGAATGACAGAATTTAAACAAAGAGAGAGAAAAAAATTAACAAAAACTTAGCTTGGGATAAATCAGTTATTGTAGTACTCCTAATGTGCTTAATCACAAAATCTATTTGCTAGACTTAAACACACACAGCATAATTGCTAAACCTATAAATAAAAATAAATGAAGCCCTTTTAAACGAAAACAAACAGGAAAAAAGGGACGAAAACGAAAGGTAGACAAAATGAAAACAAATTTGCTCACTCAGCACATCAATTCACACTTACAACACTGATGAATAAACGACATAAGCAAAATTCACATCACTTTCTTTTGCATAAATCACTTAATTTATGCATTAAACACACAAAACTATGTAACATATCAAGATATTAAACACAGCACAAAGCAAAGGCAATCTTCCATGAAAGTTTATATTACATCTTACCAACTTCTCTATTACAACGTGGACAAGGAATTTTTTGTTAACTCCGTGGGATTATCACTTTAATTTTGATCTCCTTAAATTCACTCGGTGGTTCTGGGGGCAACTGGTACAGGATTTACACTTTTATCCAACCTAAGTTAATTCTTTGACCCCCTTTTTCCTCTGAACCCGGGTCTACACAGAGCTTAGGATATGTGATGGCGGGAGAGAGCGAAGAAAAAAAGAGAATAATTATATATATTTTTTAATTAGATTTAAAGCCAAAACCAACGAGGCGGGAAGTGAAAACAATTAGAGGATCTGCATCCTTGGCCAAAGTATAAATCACCTAATATTTAACATATTTAATCAATCTTTGTAGAATTTATCATATTATTCATAAATATGTATGATAATAATGTATATTTTACTAATATGTTTGAATTACTTAGTAGTTTACTAAATTGTGTGTAATTAATAAATGGTATCTTTTCTAAAATCAGAATTTACCTAATATTTCTTATTTCAACTTAAATTTATAGCTGTTTTGTATTCACTATCGTTCTAAATAAGTAATATGACTAAAACTAGAGAAATTACAGAAGCGCAGAGAGCACAAATCCAACATCTCCATAGCCAAGAGTTATCACAAGTACAAATTACTAGAAAAAAATAAATGTTCAAGAAATGCTTTTCAATCCACTATAAAAATAATAACAAGAGACCAGGAGCTATCAAAAAAATAGATTACCAGTAAAGGTTATACATCTAGAGAATATAATAGATCTATCATTTAGATTTCTCTACACAATCCAGGAAAACCTCTTCTGAACTTGCTGGGGAGTTCAGTGAAGCTTCAAGTTAAAAAATACCACCTAGAACAGTTAGAAAGAGTCATAGCTAAAGGGCCAAAAGGATGCAATGGGAGAAAGAAGCAATGGATTAGGCCAACAGAGAAAACAAATCTTCAGTGGGCTAAAGATCAGAAATTATTTTCATCTCACCAGATAACTTTAGATAATATGGCTATCTAAGAAAGACTATTATATTGCTGTTTTACATGTAATAAATATAATTTCATTTAAATATATCTTGACAAAAAAATATTTATTAAGAATTAACCCTTTGGTAACAATTTTGCAGATATTCAGTACTTCTGGATCGACCTTAGTGAGAAGAAGAGTTGGAGAGGCATTTCACCCTGTTTGTGTGGTAGCAACAGTGAATCATAGATGTATGTAGTTATACGATGGTATGGAGCTGCATGTCTTCATCAGGGCCAGGAGATATGTTTCTATGCCAGGGAAGAATAAACTTCTCAACTTATACCACCATATTGTCATAAGTTTTAGACCCATCTATCCGCAAATTGCATCCAACCACACCAAGAAAGAAGTTATATTTCAATTCGGCCAATACCATATGCAATACATCCAACCACATCAACAATTGGTTTGGCGAGATGGTGCTCACCCCTATGGAGTTATCACCCAAGAACCTAGACTTAAATCCAATGGAACACTTTTAGGGGGTAGTTGGGAATCAATAAGAAGTACCACAAATACAAATAAAAGAGAACTGTATGACAAATTCAAAGCAGAGTGGGGAAAGATTGCTTCAGAAATTTGTGAACATTTGGTGAAATCTATGTCACGAAGAATTATGTCTTTAATTAAAACAAAAGGGGGTACAACTAAGTACTAAATCAAATAAAAATAAATAAATACATATTACATATACTTAATTCATTTATCACAAATGACTAATTACATTACAAGAATGATTCCATAAGGTGCTTTATACTTTTGGCCAAGGTGATTCACCGCCGATCACGTGACAGGGCATTGGGCATTGGGTCCAGAAAAGAATACATCTCACTATGTCGGTCGGTCTCCGTTTTGCTTTTTTTTTTGTTTTTGTAATAATATTGTAAGTATCTGGCTTATTCTAACGAAATTTGAAACCTTTATGTTGTTTTACATTCTATTTCGAATCATATAATTGCCAAAGTCATTCCAAGGTTATCCGGGGAATTATTTTGTTTTGGCAATAACATCATAACTACTTGGCTGTTACTCTGCTAGACTAGACTAGGTTATAATATGCTGTGCTCTGCTAGGCAAGCCTAGAATAGGCTATAATATGCTAGGCTAGGCTATAATATGCTAGGCTAGGCTATACTATGCTAATCTATGCTAAGATATAATGTACAAAGGTAAGATATTCTTTGCTAATTTAGGCTAAAAAATGCTAGGATAGCATATAGTATGTTAGGCTAGACAATACTGAGCTATGCTTGGCTGAGGGAAAATAGGATAGTATAGGCTATATTTGTCTGGGATAGTTAATGCTAGGCTAGGCTAAGCTATACTAAGCTAGACCTGGCTATACTATGTTATGCTAAGGTAGGCTAAAATATAATAGGCTAGGGAGGGCTATGCTATGTTATGTTAGGCTCTGCTAGGTAATACTATGTTATGCTACGATAGGCTAACTAACCAAGGCTATAATAGGCTAAGCTATGAAAGGTTATTCTAATCTAGGGTATGGTATGCTTACTAGTCTATGATATACTAGGCTAGGCTATAATATGATACGCTTAGCTATATTATGTTAGGTGTGGTTATGCTAGGATAAGCTATACCAAGCTAACCTATAGTATGCTAGGCTAGGCTAGGCTAGCATATGCAAGGATATATTGGCTAGGCTATAGTAGCCTATTCTAGCTTAGCTATACTAGGCCAGGCTACTCTATGCGACGCTAGGCTAGGCTCTGGCATGCATTGCTAAGCCATACCTGGTTAGGCTAGGCTTGACTATAGTAAGCTAGGCTACACTAGGCAATGCTACGCTAGGGAAGGCTAGACTTAGCTAAGCTATACTATAATATGCTAAGTTAGACTAGGGTCTGATAGGCTAGGCTATACTAGGATACGATAGGCTAGGCTATACTAAGCTAATGTAGGATTAAGTAGGCTATACTATGCTAGGTTATACTAGGCTAGATAGATTATACTAAGCTAGGCTAGGTTAGGCCCGGCACAGCAAGGCTATTCTATTTTAGGCTATCCTATCTTTGGCTATGCTTGGCTATACCTACTAGGCTAAAACAGGGTAAGTTATACTATACTATGCTTGGCTATGATATGCTATGCTATACTAGGCAAGTTTAAGCTAGACTATTCTAGGCTATACTAGGTTATGCTATGCTAGACAATACTACACTATGCTAAGCTATTCTTTACTATGCTATGCTAAAGTATGTGGCTATACTATGCTATTTTAGGCTAGGCTATACTATGCTATTTTAGGCTAGGCTATACTATGCTATTTTAGGCTAGGCTAGACTAGGCTATACTATGCTATGTTTAATATGTTATGTTATACTATACTGTGCTATATTATGCAATACTGTGCTATTCTATACTATGATATACAATAATATATCTATAATATACTATGGTTTAATCTGCTATGGTATAATATGCTACACTATGGAATACAGTGCTATTAGTGTGTGTCAAACTTTTTAACGTTTTACTTACATAAATGAGGGGTGCTCAAAATTTGCAGCCCTACTCATGAATTCTAAAGTTATGTTTTATTTTAATATAATTTTATCTCTACTTGGTTAGCTACTTAAAAGTTTTGACTTATTTTGTCATCTTGGGGAATTAAATGACTATTATTATATTAATAATTATATCTATTTCACTTTTTTTTCTGATTTCACCGTTTGAAACATATTTATCAGTGTGCTGAAGATTGCCTGGTCTTTAGTACTGCCATCCTGCCAATGGGATTTGACCTACAATTGCTTTTAAACTTAGGACAAGACTGGCGACAATCACAAATTTGAACACCTAAATTGAAAATAGCAGAGTTGTTGCCATCTCACTTCCAAACTCTGGTTGACGCTCTGAAATGTGAATATGAGAAACTACCCAGCAGCCAATCTTGCAAAGGATATTTACTCTGAAGTGCTTGAAATGTGGGAACAAGGGAACAGTTCTTTTCTAGCCCCCGTTGTAAATTCAAGAGTCACAATCTTAAACAGATCCAAAAGAACTGGGAGCAGGCCAAAAACATATCGCTTGGGAGAGGAGAGCTACAGGTCTAAGACACTTTCATTATAAAACTAGACAACTTGTTAATATCCACAGGCGCAAGTGTAATATCTTTCTTTTTTTTTTGCTGTAAATTTGCTGCCCTGGTTGCAAAAACGAAATTCCAATTAATTTAAATCTCATAGGGATACGAAGATCTCTGTGAAGGAAATTGCTTTCATTAAAGGTCAGAGAGAAATGATTACTTCTTTTGGACCACATCAGTTTTGCTTTCTAGATTAACTTAAACAAGTTAATAAGTAAAAACAACAAGAAGGTGAAGGAAGAAGAGTTGCTTATTTTAAGTAGGCCAATGTTTCAATGCCATCAAGTGAAATAATTTTCTCTCTTGAAGAAAATGAAGAACAAATAGCTGATGCTCAAGATGGAAAGGATTGAATTTATGAAGTGACATTAAAAATACCAACCACAGTTTCAAATTCCATTAAAAAGCAACCCAGGATTTTTTTTTTGGGGGGGATGGGCAATAACATCATAACTATTCGACTGATTCTAACGAAATTTATAAATCTTATATTGTTTTACATTCTCTTACAGATAATATAATTGCCAAAATCCTCCCAAGGTTAGTTACCCCGGGAATTATTTTTGTATTGGCAATAACAGCATAACTATTCGGCCGATTCTAACGAAATTTAAAAACTCTTAAGGTGTTTACATTCTCTTTCGAATCATAGAATTGCCAAGGTCCTCCCAAGGTTACTCTGGGAATTATTGAAAGTTTTGAAGCTCGTAAGGTCATAAATCAGAATAAGTAAGGGCACGCGACCTTTTGGTAAGCAGACCTTGTTCATAAAATGGCCAGGAAAAATAACTTTTCCCTGAAGACAAGTATTGTATCGTGAATGAATTAGGTAAAAGAAATTCTTCTCTTCAAATTTCAAAGTATTTAAAGTATAATACTCGGACTGTGTAGAAAAATGGAAACTATGGCACTTAACCAAGTAAGAATGGCCACAACCTGAATTTTTAGGTCTTATCTGTAGATATCCTTTGGTAATCAATAGTGAGGGGGATAAAATCTCTCTTTCAAACAGCAAAGTAATTTATCAAGCTGTTAGGGCTTCTTCCATCATAAGAGAAACAGTGTAAGGCTCTCAAACGATTTTCTACCGTTAGAAATAAGACCCCAAAATCGACCCTAATCCCCCCCCCCTAAAAAAAACAAAAAAACGTCGGTTGACCTGCCGGACATACGAGTATGTACATGAATAAGACTTTAGCAAATCTAGCTTCACTGACTAATTAAAAATCGCTCTTAATGTCGTGAATGGACATCAGGTGAAGGAGTTTGCCAAGTGACAAAAAGAATGAGGAGGTTTGATGAATTTGGCTGAAATTATAAGAGACAAGCTAGTAGGATATTTCAACTGAATGGTGCCGTCAAAATGGATTCCAAGGCACACTGAGAGCTACTGGTGAAAAGATTCTACTTTGGCTCACGAAACAACCAGTGAGGATGAATAAGTTGCTTGTTTTCCTGCAGAATAATGTTTATATTCATGCTTACAAGTTCTCTAAGAATTAGTTAGAGTAGAAAGGGTGTGTAGGAGACTAAACCATGTGCTGGTTTCACCACATTTGTGACAAATTTAATATAAAACTTATCGCACATCCTGAAAAATGAGATTTAGGCATAAAGGGAGGCTAAGTGTCACCTCTGCCTCCAAAAACAAAAAAAACCCTTATTTTTTGTGAAGGATTCAGTCAGCTCACTTTCACGTGCAGTAGGCTCTGGTAAAACTACTCTTTGGTAAAGGCGGCAAGGGCAATTAAAAGAGAGGCGAAAGGCGTGATTTTTCCAGGAAGCCTTCTTTTATTCTTTGCTAACAGCACCAAAGATATATATTTCGGTAAGCGGTAAAGGCGAAATCTTCTGGAAGCGAATAGAGGAATAAGAAGAGATATATGCGCTTACTGTGTGATTGGAGATTCCTTCTGTTCCTTTTGAAAGGCGTAGCTCCCCAAGAGGAAATGCTTATATCAACTTCTCTCTCTTCCTCATTTTTATTTAGTGTTAAACTCCAAATTCTTTTAAACTTTCACTACATAACTTGGTCACCGGCAGAGTCTAAGTTACAGTTGTTATAGAGCAGGGGTCTCCAAACTACGGCCCGCGAGGTTAGTTCATCAGGCCGGGGGCTGCACTGTGCAACAAATGAACATTTAAGGCAATTCTCTTGATTTGATGCCGCAATTACAAGGCAAATAATGATGATATCTTAAAAGCTAAACGCAAGTTTCACAAATCTCACTAACCTTTTTTGCTGCTTAGTTTATAAGACTCGGATATGTGCGCACTGGCTGTGATAATACTATATTATTGCTAACAACGACTTCTTTAATAACCTTTTGGTAAATAAATATGTTTGTTATCTTTATTATTTGTGTATTGGTAAATAAATATGTTGGTTGTCAAAATTGTTTGTGTATTCACTATATTGTATTGAACAAAATGGTTATGCGGCCCGCGCTTGTCATTCTCTGTTATCTGGCCCACTGCAAAAAAAGTTTGGCGACCCCTGGTATAGAGCATAGTCAACACTGCCTAAGACCCCGTTACGGAGCTAGAAAAAGCGGTCAGTTATTGGCCACGAGCTCAAACACAACCGTTGAGTGCTGTTAGGACTAAGTCTAAATAGATAAGAGGACCATAGAGAGTGGGAATCCTGGAAGGTAAGCTACTTAGTAAAATGATATATAGGAGGGCTCTCCCCCTCGTCTAGCAGGGTAATATGTTAACTAATACTCTGGAAAAGGAGACCTGGATTTCCTGGATGAACGAAAAGACTCCCCCTCCGAATAATACCCAATGAAAAAGACGAACCCTTCAAGAAGTCTCACATCTAATTTTATCAGACCCAGAAATTCCCTTAATAAAATGCATCAAGACTTTAAATCGATTCACGGCCATGTGCCCATGAAAGAACGTGGAGCAACTACTATCAACGGCCGGCAATATAACTTTAGGGAAATTGGACATGGAATCGAAAAATCCACCGCACATCACATTGAATACGAGATTTGTGCGTCGAAAAGTGGAAGCACACACATAATAAAATCAAACATGAACAAATGGAGCGCCAAAAATGGATTAAAGTACAATAGTTGATCAAATTCAGAGATTACACTAATGTGTTTAAGATAGTATATGAGAATACCGATATGGCCCCTAAAGCACTCGAAAAGGGACTATTGGCATTCAGCATATCGATTTCCCCCGCAAACATACAAAGAGATGTATTCGTAAACATCCAGATTTGTTTCACCTGCTACACAATTGAAGACCACACATCAGTGAACTGCGTAAGGAAAAGACTAGAAATTCATTCTTAATATACCACCGAAGAGCACAAGTTCCGCAATTGCAAAAACACAATTAAGAAGTGCATCAATTGTGAGGGGAACCACCAAACAATAGCCATGTTCTGGCAAAGAAGGAAAGAAGTCTTCAAAAGGAACGAAATGGAACAACAGAAAAAGAAGACAACCAGAATAAACACCTCTTACGCAATGAAACAAGGAAAGAAATGCCAGGAAAGGCATCGCTACCAAACATAACAGGAAGAAGTTATGTCAAGATACCCCTACATATGCGTAATATACGCACATGTACAAACGCACTACAACCATGAACATATACAAACACGCTAAAGTCACTATTGAAAGCAAATGGGCTTAAATCCATGGACATCCCACATCAAGTCGACTCATCGGCAATTTTAAACATGCAAATGCCAGAAGAAAACACCAAAGACAACACAAAGAGAGAAACACAAGTAACAGAAATAGAAGTAAGCGCACCGAAGAAACTTCGGAATCTTCAGAGAATCCTAATAAGAGTGACGAGAAAGATGCGATGAAGCAAATTCCAAATCAGGAGAGAGGGCGACCCTGAGGGGAAAATCCATCAGCCCTGCTCTCCCATCCAGGAACAAAGACGGACAAGAATGACGCATGAAATGGAGAAACATACAAAATATGGAGGCACTCTCTGTGGGAGCATGAAACTCAATACGCCGTTATTACACTGAATTTCCCTGGTCGAGACGGATCAGCACAGCTGTATTTCATATGGGGTGCTTTATTACCGTCTTCCCCCAGTTTGATTACGCCGTTCCGCTCTGAGGCTCAGCAGTCGTGTTCATCTTCCCTCTTTTGGGGGTAGAATGGAATCTCACTTATTTCCCTTTCGCCTCATCGATGCTCCGAAATTTTCAAGGTCCATGTTTGCTTAACCCGCATCCGATATCCCTTGGGACGTCTTGCTGCGCACAGCCTTCTGACGACCATGGTTGTGGCTCCTATTTAAGGTGGTGTCTTCAAAACCTCAGCAGATAGAGAGAGCCCGAGCTTCTTGCTGCCAGATCTGAGTATCTGTCCCCCGTGAAATGGTCCCCTCGCCCTTGTGATCTCGTCACTAGATCATTTCGCGTAATCCGCCCTGATCAGAGGAAGATTACAGAAACCTCGTTTACGCCCCGAAAGATTGTCCTGGCTTCCTCTCGTCTCACCTCATTGGTTGAGACTTTCTGCTGTCCCGCAGACGAATCGCGATTTGTGATTACTTCTCCCTGGAGCCGAAGTAATCTCAACCCCCTTCGGAGTCTCTCTGGTCGCCTTCGCATCGAAACCTCATCGACGAAGACTTGGCCATTGGTCTTCCACCTCCCCAGTTCATCCACCAGAGGTAACCAGGAGTCCTTTCCTCGTAAGTCCCATCTCTCTCTTCCCAATCCTAAGAAGAATTCCCCCCATTTTGTGTAACGCCAAGAGACTTGCTAATTCCTTCCTTCAATACAACTTATTGGATCACTTATATATTTTTCCCGGACCTAGTTTCCTTAATTTTTGCCCGTCATAATATTATTTGGTCATACTAATTATTATTTAGTATTCTATATTTATCTGTGCCTTTGTTCTTATTATTATTTGTATTAAATTTTATTTTTGTAGAGGTGTTTATCTTTTGAATAACCCTTGAGACGAACCCGGCAAACATATTCCCATTCAAAGAGCCAACCTTAATAATATTGCATTCTAGTTGCAAGGTATTTACCATCCCCCAATTCAATTGTACCCGAGCCCAGCGCCAACAGTGGCTTACAGACGTGTGTAACTTTTTGAGACTTTTGGATCACACGACTTCATCCCTTGACACTATCAAAACATAAACATTAATAACGACAAAAAAATGATAAAAAATATAGGCAACGGATAAAAGACTATCCCAAACATAATGGCCATGACAAATTTGAAAACACTCTAAAATTATTTTTATTTTCAAATCAGGAAAGGCACCACCTCAATTTGAGAATTACAAGCCTATCTCTCTACTTGATTTCATCGGGAACGTATTTGAGTAAATTATAAACTAACAACTACAGTAAATGATCAACTGGAGGCAAATGAACTCCCAAACAAGTACCAATTTGGATTTAGAAAGAACAGAAGCACATAGATGGCCATCACAGTAATCCCTGAGAAAATCGCTGAAGCGAAATGGAAAAAGGCCACTGTTGATATCGTCTTCAGGGACGTATCGAAAGCTTTCGAGAAGTTTAGACATGGGAAATGCAATAGAAAATCATACAGATAAAAATGAGCAACAAGCTAGAAAGACTACTCTGCTACTATGTGATGGATAAATACACATTAATCGAGATCGGAAATCATCAAGGAGATAAATTCAAACTCAGACTGGCCTTCCGCAGGGAGGATGTTTTATTTTAACATAATACTCAGACATCCTACTACCTCTCCAGTTTGCCGATAACGTCACGCAAATTGTCCTATGCCCTTACAATAACAAGGAAATATAGACAAGATTTACGGCAGAAGAGATACGGAGGATAAACGAGTGCGGACAGGAACAAATTTAAGATCAATTCGATGTTCAGAAGAAAACTTGATCTATGTTGAGGAAAGACGTACATATACACAAATGAGACAAAATGCAAAGATTATCAATCACCAAAACGGGAAATAACAACCACTTAACTAAACGAGTTAACATTGGAAAAGGAGGACTGAGACTACTCTAAAGGCTCAGATCACTCAACCGAAAGAACAAAAAGAAAATATACCAACGAATTTTTCAGTCAGCAATGATATACCCAGGTATCCAAATGTACACCATCTCGAAAAAAACAACATTATCAAACTGAAAAAGATACAAAACAAAGCGTAATTAATTATCACAAGCACATGAAAAGAAAGGAAAAGATAATGCGACATTCACAGAGAAGCTGAATTGAAACCGCTATACAAAATAATAAAAGAAAGAGCAATACAAATAATAGAATAAACTCAATATGAAATTGGCCAAAAAATCACAGCACTGATAACCTACTATTAGAGGGAGAACAATAGATCACATCCCTCTTCCCAACCTATACATCAAAGATCAATCAAGGAAGGAAGAAATATACACATGAAAAACTAGAAACGAGTATGTTAACATACCTAATTTTACCAGCTACCTAAATACATACAATGCACGACATTGTTGCAAGAAAACTAGGAAAAAAAGAGTAACTCGAAAGCTAAACCAGCAGTAGAATGACTTTAAACAACGGTTTGAACGCATAAAAACAACACAGATATAATACAAACATATGAAATAATAACTAAAGATAGCCTTATACTCAGACAACAGCAGGCTAAATTGACTATTTTGGAAACTATACTCTAATAAAAAATGGAAAAAGATTAGCATGACCTCCATGCAACCTAGCATTGATTTACAAACCCATTACTTCCTTCAACTTCTCTCTACACTTTTTAAACTATCATTCGCTCTTTACGGGCTGAATACTTTAAACGTGTGACAGGGAAATAAAATAAATAATGAAGAGAAAAGGATATATTACACACGGTGGTTCGGAACTAACATAAAGCTGTAGGTCCACCGACCGAATAGTTCACCTATCAAATCTACTCCTGTATTTCCAGCTTTGCTATTTCTACTCTGTACTCTTCTTCTTCCTCTCTGCCCACTGGTTCTTTTGCCACTCCTACCAGAGCCCGTAAGGGCTCAAGGGATACCGGCGGAGAAGTTTTGGGAATCTCCTCTCCTCATCTCCTCTGACCATCCTAGGATAGTCTGTGGGGGGACGCTCGGCGGAACTTTCCACTCCTTTCATTCAATTTCTAAATTTTTCAAATTCTAAAGAAGCTCCAGTTGAACTAGACGTCAATTAAAGGACGATACCACTTAGGTTTTCTGCTCGCCTTCCCCTTTCCACCTGGATTGGAATTTCAAAGTAAGATACAACCTGCTTCCAATATTCTTTGATCTAAATATTACTTCTTCAACTATTATATTTTTTAAAGTATCATAAAGTTTATCTTTATTCAGTTGTACGTGGATATCATTACATTAATGTGATAATATAGTTAAATAAGAGAAACTAAAATTATGAGTCAGTTTTTATTGAAAACAGAAATAGTTTCCGCTTGCACCATCGTCGACTGTTGAAAGCTTGGCGAAAAGATGGAAATGGATTAGGGGATACGTGGGGAGTAGAGGAACTTGGCCCCTTCACATTCATTTGTCGTAGTGGTAGTATGCTTTATGGCAGAAACTTTCCACTGCTTGGCATAAGATGGTACCAAGACACTGTTTTATCTGAAAATGGAAACTAAATACGCCAGATAACAATTCGTTTCTAAACACGTACTTAAATTTTTAGACAAATTATCTCGTTCTACTTTTGAAAGAATGAAAGGATGAATTGTTAAAAGCGATTTACCTCAGTGTGATCCATTAAAAGGTTAAAGAGCACGACTTTTGAAGTATCGAATTAAAACTTTGTCAATTTTGACACTTAAGTGAAAGGAAATCGCACAACCATCCTCATAAAAGTATAAAATATAATCATATTTTACAAATTGCGAGTATTACCATAATGAAGGCATATAGAGTAGCAAGAGGAACTAAAAAACAAATAAAACTTTTGACTAGACTTCCAAGTCTTTTTGGAGACGGTCTCCATCTTGTCGTTAGTATTTTCAGAGCGTTCAGAAGTGATATCCTAAACTTCCGACGGATGGTAAAAATAAAATTGCGAGAAACTTTAACAATTTCTTAAATTATCCAATCCAACACTTTGGAAGTAATGGGAGAATGACATTCTGAAGAGAGATGGGGATAGACGAGAGAGAAGATAAACCGGGTAAAGATAGGCAGAACGAGTGGATTAAGGGAAAAGATAACCAAATATTCAAAAGATGCCTTCCACGAACTTTTATAGAACGACTATTCACTGCTACCAGTAATAATAACAATAATTTGGGATGTATAGTATATTTACACATGTATGACGTAGAAATCCATCTTCACTTTTGCTATAATCCAAAATGAAGAATGGAGTAAACAATTACTTTTATAAATAGATTACGAGCTAAGTCATTAATAAGTCGGTGAGTTGAGGTAGAATTCTATTTACTGATGCAAAGCCGACAAATATTTCTTAACTCGTGATTGAAGGGAGAGAATGAAGCTCAACGAAGACAAGTCCCCAGCAGACAAAAAAAAGAGAAGATTAAAAGTTAGAACATTCATCCCCTTCCTTCATTTGAAAATTCGACAGCAATAATATTTCATTTACAATACAATATTAAAACGAAAGTTGACGAGGGCATTTCGCCAGAAAAGGTTTGTTTCCTACAATTAGGTCACTCTACCGAAACCAGATATGACAGAGAACGAGGGATTTTCTAGCTTCAAAGTAACCTACTTCTCTCTAGCGGGATATCGTCAATAGCAAAGAAAATTTAACTAACTGTATTTACAAAGAGAAAAATAATTCTGGAGCGTGAACCAATTGAATTCAATAATGGATACACAAATTCTTAAATATTAACTAATATTAAATTAGTTTTTATTATGCACGTGTGTAGGCAAATTTATTTATATTGTCTCTAACCAAATCGCTTCATGCAAACTCGAGGCAGCGACTGTCAATCCTATGTACGCGAATTGAGATTCGGTAGAGACGGTTGGTCTGATTTTACCTAAGCGCCAATCTCGATAGACTGGGTGAGGAATCTCCAGAATTAGAGAGTTACGTGTTCTCTTAATTCACGTATCCTTCTCCTTAACAGCGCCCCCGATACGAAAAATAAATAAGGAAAAGAATGAATCTAAAGCCTAAAGTGTTGGTTACATCAGTAATTCCCAACCGGTTTTGGTTTATGGTCGCCTTAGGAACCTGATTTCCTATGGCCCCCATAAGCATTATTTTCAGTAGGTAATCTGCAGATTAACTATTTTACACAATAAGTTTGTAAGATATCTTTTTTATAGAGAAATTCCAATTCTATTATAAAATATCTAAAACAAATGGAAAATATATGGATATATAATTTTTTTAGGCAATTCAACTACATAAATTAAACCTATCTTTTGCCCTAACCATGATTTAGGCTTGGAAAGGTTAAGCCGTTTGTCCCCTTTCATCGAGTCTGTTACCCCTCTAAATCCTAACATTTTCTTGTAGCTCCCTTCAAATGAGCAATGGGAAACACTGGATTACATCACTAATTAACTCGTATTCACGTAACATGTCATGCGGGTGGGGTAAACACAAACGGAACTAAGATAAATGATAGAGAAACGGGCCATCAATTCAAACAGCTCTATGTGGCCATTTACCAGGGTAGAATTTAACTGAACGCAAAATTAAATATGTACATACAAATTAGAAATGACAATGACAGGAAAATATATCATGGATCAAAAATAGCGAAACCAGTTTTACTATGCCCATTTTTACGAACCCAATGTGAATATCATGAAAAGACAAAAAGTAAACATATGTAATGTGGATTTTATTGATGAATAAATTAATTAGGTTTGATGGATCACTCCCCCTCCCCCTCAAAATGTAGCTATTTTAACATCCCCCATCAAAGGTTTGCTAATTGCACCCCTTTAAAAATTTGGACTTAGCTTAAGTTAGGTTAAGCATCCTAATCTAACGTAAGCTAAACTAAACCAATGACTTAATTGAAGCCTTGATTAAGCTCACCGTAAGGCCGGGTTCTTCTGGAAGTAGCGTTTTCATTTTTTGTTTTGGTATTTCCGAGCAAACCCATCTGGACATTTGGCGCATTTGGATGGTTGATTTTTTCACCACAAGAGGGGTTGTATCCTACACAATTGGGATTGGATCCTCCACAAGTGGGATTGGATCCTCCACAAGTGAAGGAATAACGAGGGCCTGGAACCTGATCTCAACCAATTTTACCATGTGAACATTAGCGAACCTTGAACGTTTTTAACATAGTGTCCGGGGTTAGTCTTCTAGCGTCGATACACGGGTTCGATCCCAGCCCGCTCGGACACGAGACTTTTTGCAACTTCACTAGTTCGTCGCTCATTGGTGGACACGCTGAAACTAACCTCTGCGATAATAAAGAGCTCCACACGCACCAACACCGTTACCATTCCTCCCTGTCTTCAAAACAGAACATACTCATTATCCTCTCTGTTCTGGAACCATGATAAATGCAGTACCTGCACCCCACCCCTATGGGGCCACTTACATCCACATAACCCGGTGAGGAGCACTACTTCCACCTATGGGAGTACTCACATTGACATACCTCGATGAGGAGCAGTACTGGCCCATATTGAGAGTACTCACATCGACACACCCCTGACCTGGAACCAAAAAAGGTTTTATGATCGGCCAGGTTGGTATCTAAAACATCCAACCCGACACTTCTTCCCAGCCCCCCTCAAGGTCGACCGATCAAGGATGACTTCATGCTTGCCAGCGAATGCCATTCATATCTGTATTTGTATTTCATTATCCATTCAGAGGATATCGTTCAGGACGCGAGGGAAGGATGGCGCTAATTGCATACTAAAGAGGGTAAGTAACCCAAAGGTTTGCTAGTCTTGATATTAGAGCCTTTAACACTTATTTTTATAGCATAGTTTTTTTTACCAAGGGGGTCCGGGAGGGGTCAAACTTGCCCAGCTTAACCATGAGAATAATTACAACTGTGGCATCTCCCTTACCTCAATGGGTACGCGATGTGTATAAATATGGTATAACTAATAGCTAATTAATAGTTTATTCCGCATAATTACAATATATATATATATATATATATATATATATATATATATATATATATATATATATATATATATATATATATATTAGCCCGATGTTTCGCTCCTCAAACAGCGACCATCATCAGAACTAAAGTATTGAAAAAATCTATAATTTAGTGATCACGCAATAAACAATTTAGATGTAATTAAAGTATTTTAAATGTCATTTAAAATAATAAAAGGAAATTTAAATAAAATTCACGGGTAAAATATTGGAAAAAATATATGAATTAAAGATCACGATAAAACTAATCGAAATACAAGTAAAATATACAAGGCGTCATTTTAAATTAAATCAAACAAATAAACGTAAAATCAGCAACTAAACTTGTATTGAAAAGCAGTATGAACGAATGATTCCTAAATAGATAATATTAAAAGGCAGGTAAAATCTACAAGAATTTTAAATAATTACAATAATAGTAATAATAATAAATCTTCAAAAATCAAAACCTAAACTGACCTTTTTTCTGGGAGTCGTCGGAAGTAACTAACAAGGAGTGAATTTTAAATAATCCTGTAAGCCTCAGTGGTGAGTTTGTTGAGTTTTTTTTTAAGTGAGATGAGGTCTTTAAGATGTATTGAATTTCAGCTATCTAGTGTAGTTGTTAGCTAAGGATATAGTTTTTTTTTATTTAATGAAGAGCGCTTCGAGGTCTGTTTAAGTTTAAAAATTAGTTCTATAAGTAATGACAAAACAGGGAGCTAAAAGATTGGTTATATTTTCCGGAATATTCTTTTATTGAGGAATTTTCTGATTTAGAAAATGAAATGTTTGTTCTGTGAGAGACGCCCAAATGCTTAGCGATTTATAGTTTCAATTGAAGACCCGTCTGACCAACATAGCCCCTTTCACATCTCGGACACGTAAAATTGTAGACGACGCAGGAACGCAAGCAATTCGGAAGAGACTCCTTGTAACTAAAATTGATTATAAAGAGCGAAAATTAAAATATATATCCAAATATTTTGATATTATGGAAAATATATTTTATGGTATTAGTTAAATTTTTATTTAATTTAGTGGCCATAACCAGAGTTGAAAACACCATGAAGGGATTCATGATACGTCGTTAAAATCTATAGTAGCCGGGTGAGGGAGAGAAGGAGGTAATGATATATCGACGATGAATTTGGGGGCTCTTTTTTGTTAAATGAGCCCATGTGTCGGAGAGAAAGGGAGTGAGAGAGAGAAAGAGAGAGAACGAAGAAAGATAGAGAGTGGGAGAGAAATGGAGGGGAGAGAGAAAGAGAAAGATAGAGAGAGACATCGATGTTACGTGTCATAGCCATGTTGCTGAGATGGCAGCTTTCGGCGCTTTTCCCTAAGGGAGAGCTAACCTGACCTTACCAAGGAGGATATGTCAATTTAGAAGTCTTTTGATTTGATTATGCACAGAATTAGCAAGTTAGGTTACGTGAAATTAGCACTTTCTATAGTAGTGCTCAGCAAAGCCGGATTTAGCTTACAGTCGGCTCGACTCCACCCACAGTTTTGGGCCCCCCTCCCTTTAAATAAGTTATGCAAGTACTGAACAACTTGCTGTTTTATTGAAACATCGAATGGTACAGTAAATTTATACTTATACAAATTGACATCATCTTTCTATTCTAAAGTTATACTGCGATTGAAAATAGAATCCTTACAGTATTATCTATGATTAGTTTTTACCTTCATCACACAAATTAAAATTAAATCACCATCGAAATAAATTAATTATATGAAATTAAAGTTTGCATGTGATAGTCTGGGTCCTTAATCACAAGGGAAGAACTCGTGATAATTCCTGAACTGGGCATATGGAAGTAGTATACATATAAATATACATGAATATAACTACACCAATGACCGTTTTCTTGGTTTCCCTGTAAAAACCGTTCAACGATGGTTTAAAATATCATTGAGGGGGTGAGATCATTTTCAAGTGACATCACAGATAATTCATTCAGTCGTTTTTGTGTCATTGTTGATTGGAATCTGTTTTTTATCAAAGCGAGTTTGGAAAATGAACGTTCACCTTCACAGACTGTTACTGGCAATGCCAAGAACAATCGCAGAACAGTTGAAACATTGGCAAATGTTGACTCTACAACTGGATTATTCCTCAAGTATTTCAAAAGGACATGGGAATCACGATCCTACTTCAGATGAGTTACAAATTCTGAGAAAGTTATAAATTCATCCTCGCAATGGTGTTCCAAGCCATTGATGTATTTTTTTACCAAGCTGGTACATCAACCTTCAGTTGTGTAGCATTATTCTCCCTCACTGACTTGATAAAGGCAAAGTTGTTAAATATTTGGTGATAAGCCTGTCGACGTTAAGAAAAACTTGCAAGTAACTCGTCAATGAAGACAACAAAACTCTGTACACGGAATTTTTGTGCACTTTGAAGATCTGCATCAGGATCAGCAGAATCATCAGCTTGACGCCGTCGTCTTCTGTTTGCTCCCTTTTCCGATACATGTACTTGTTGAACACTTTGCTTCATTCTCCAGTTCATCAGATTGATCACGAAGCTCAGCTACAAAACTTTCAAGAAGGTATATTTTCTCTGCGAAAACTGTTGCAGCAAGTCGAGCATCTCCTTTTACTCCTTCATTGTCTGCAATTTCATTTTACAAAACATAGACTTAGAGTAATTTATGTGCGGTGTTTTCACTGATTCAGAATGGAAATACGAACGTGTGGATGATATAATGTTTTTAGGGGCACAATTCTACCATTTTCATTTGGTGACAATCGCTTTGTAGATCCAACTGAATGTGCATATAATTCTTGCACAAGCCCAAAGAAATTGCTAGCATCCAGGCAACAGTTGAAACTGGGAATTCCAACTAGATTTAAAGAATGTGGTGCACATGGAATTTAATCTGCCAATGGATTTATTTTCTTATATTTTGCTTGTAAACCAGAAATTTTCCTGACATACTTGATCGATATGGCTGACACCAGGTGTTGAATCGACACATAGGGAAAAGTATTTAGCATCATGAACATCTTCAGCCATTGGTTCAATAAGTTCATTGCCAATTGAAGAAAGAGAACTTGTTGTCTCATTTCTTTTGTTTCCATAACGAGAAATATGTTCCGCAAGAAAAGGATCAAACTTTGCAATCAATTCCAAAATTCCCGTGTAATTCCCATTTTTAGGGGATCCAAACACTTCTTCATCTCCACGGAATGCTAGTCCACGTTGAGCCAAGAACTTTATGACTTCAATGGCCCTACGGAGTACTACTTGGTAATAGTTAATTTCTTCTTTCAGCAGGTTACGAAATTTTGCATCGATACATTCTTTCTCTTTGGATCGTAGTAATCAGGACTGAATAGAGAGTCTGTGTTTCGCACTGTTTTCATGGAATTTCAGTCTCTTGCCACAGTTACTCCAATCATTGAAACCACTAGTGACAAAGTGTGAGTGAGATTTGGAAAACAATTTAAAGAAAAAAACAGTATATTTTAGCTTCGATGGGGATTACAGTATCCAGTCTCTGCAAAACTTCTCTTTGTTTGTTTTTCTGCCATACAGATTTTCCATGTTGAAACGACCATTTCGATTGCCTATTTTTCTCTCTGAAGCTTCAAAATTATCACTGTGATTTTGGCAATCATTTGGACCATTTGATAACCAGTAATAAATGTCAGAATCAGTGAGGAATCTTTACCAATGTGTAGGACCATGAGAATTTGAGCCGCCTTGTGCAGAAAGATATTCTGTTTCATCCAGTTTGGAAGTGTAAAGATCTTGTTATTGTACTATGTCAGATGTTTCATCAGGTTGTGAAGCAGAAAGAGCTTCTGAAAGCACTGTAGTGACTGGAGAACCAAATGGTTGAAGAGGTAGAGGAATTTTAACTGGGAATTTCAGAGATCAGGAGTTCAGTCTGTGAAGATTCATGCTCGATGTTCCCAGATTGTGCTGCTTCACACCCAGTCCCTGCGCTTGACAATTCAGTGTATGTATGAAGGAAACTACTAATCTTGTGAAGCTATTCGATGATTCCCTTTTCCCTTTGCTTCTTCTTCCGTTTTTGAGCTCCACTCTCGTATTTATTCATGAGGAACTAACTAGGCACTGTCGGACTGTCCAGACTAATCAGCAATTAAAAATGCAAACATTGCATTCTCATTTAAACCTATTTCATTCAATTTAAAAACTAAATAAATGTGTGAAACTTTGTCAAATGCTTTACTGAAATCTAGATATGCCAAATCAAAAATATTTCCTATATCTAACTCATTGGTCACATAACTTAAATATTGTAAAAGGTTTGATAAACATGACCTACCTGCAGTGAATTCATGCTGAGAATCCGAAATTCAATTGTTGTTTTTTTCTAGGTCAAGGACTATTTCTTGTTTAATGATTCTTAGCATTCTGACTGAATTTTATATAAAGTAATTTTTAAAATCTGCCACATTTTATAAGAATCTTTACCATTCCAGTTTACATCATTGATCATTTCTCTAAATTTGACATAGTTAGGTACCTCTATTTAGATCAGTGGTTCTCAACTTGTTTCAGGCCACGGACCACCAATGTAATAAAAAAAATGTCATGGACTATTTCATTTTTGAATAAGGATAAATAAGTATACACAACAAGCATTTTTGTTTAAAATACATTTCTTCAAAACAATTTCTACAAATTATATGAAATAATAGCCAGCTAACATTTCAATCTGAAATATATTTCTTACAAACATAATTTCCTGGAAATTAAATACTTATCTAACATTTTGCCGTGAAAGTTATTTCTAACAAACATAAATTTGAAATTATACAGAAGTATACAACTAACAAAAACTTTCCATTCAAATTTGCTTAGTTAATTTTTTTCTTGCAAACAGACTTTTGGATTCTCTTTTCACTCACACGCTTTTCAATGTTAGGAGTAGTACTTGATAAAGCACAACAAATATCGCTTTTCACTGCCAGCCTATTTCTCTGTTTAGACTTAATGTGCAGCATACATTAAAATCTACTCTCGCACATGTAAGTTAATCCAAATGGGAAAAGATATTTGACTGCATGTGATGACAGATTTGAGTAAGTACCAATCATAATGGCCCAAAAAGTTTATCATGCTAAACCGTTGGTACATATCTTGAGCCACCAAATCATTTTTAGCTCCCAAAATTCCCCCTGCAGATCCTTTGGAACACTATGAACATCTATTGTGAATGGATTCCTGATGAAAGGTAACTTATCCCTTGTCATGGCTACCTCTGGAAAGTATTTGTGAAATTCATTCCGCAGTTTTCATAAATGCTCGAGAATTTGCATCTGAATGCCTTTCATTTCCCCGAGGATGGCATCCACACAGGAAAATTGAACCGAATTTTTACTTGCGACTCGTCCGATCCAGAGTTCTAGCCTCTCAAGAAAAGCCTTAATGATACCTTGGTGAGAAAACAGATTTGCACATTTTCCTTCTAGCTGAAGATTCAGTTTGGTCAAGATTTCAAAAATATCAGCAAGGTATGCAAGTTCTGACTGTGTTGACATATTTTTTAAATCTTCTTTCCCTTGAAAATGGAGAAATAAAGTCAGTTCTTCCCCCAGTTAAAATATTCCGTTGACTACATTTCCTACTGACAACCACCGTACAGAAGTGTAGAATAGCAACACCTCAAAGTCGGAACCAATGTCCTGACATAATTTTCTAACCAGCCAGGTGTTCACTGCTGACGATTTGATGTAATTAACCACCTTCAATCCTTTGAAAATGGTGTTCAGGTGATCCGGCAGTGTTTTTGATGCCATTGCTTTTCTGTGAATGAAGCAGTAAATACTGCTTCACCAACGCTTAGAAGCCTAATCTTGAGCCTAGCAGTGCAGGTACACCATCAGTGGTAACACCCAACAAATTTTATCAATCCAGACCATTTGCTTAGAAGAAATTGTTAACAATTTCTAACACACCCTTAACTCTTGTGGTGGTGTCAAAAGTCTTACAAAAGATAAATTTTTCTTTAATGTCTCCATCAAGCATGAATCGTGCAAACATCAATAGCTGAGAGGACAGTGAAACATCAGTTGATTCATCCAACTGTATGACAAACAATGGAGATTTCTTTATTTCATCCACAACTTGTTCACTGATATTTTGTGAGATATCATTTATCCGTCTTGATACAGTATGATTAGATACAGATATATCATTTAACTTCCGTGCTTCGTCCTCGCGGACACTCTCACCATTTTTTTTTGCACAGGGTAGCACAATTTTCTCTACAATTGTATTAGGCTTCTTGGCCTGTGCAAATTTGTATGCTACAATGTAAGAAGCACGCACTGCATTGGAGTTCATTTCATAGAGTGTACCTGATGGGTCAAGGCGCTGCCGCTTGAGAGCTGATAATTGCCGCTCAAAATAATCTTTATCCTTTCGCAACAAATTGGGGTGACACTTTTCGAGATGGAGCTTAAGTTTAGCTAGTTTCAGTGACTCATTCCCCAAGAATTTGAAGCAAATAACACACTGTGGTAACTCCATGCCATCTTTTTCTTGAGGAGTGAAGCCAAATTTAATGTAGTCCTCTGAATACTTGCTCTTGACATGCCTTCCGCCATTGCAATTTATTCAGATCTGTGGGCAGTGCAACGAAATATATCAGTTACGTGTTGAGTTTGGCAATACTAATAATAAAACGTATGATAAAGTAAATAATATAGCACCATGTGGCGTAAACAGCATAAACCAACATATCACAGCACGCAGCATAACAACCTACCAGAAATATTTCACTATTTTCACACTACCTCCCTGCTTCATTTAGTAAGAATTATTACATTTTTACAGTAGAAAACAAAATCAAATTACTTCATACCTCTAAAACAGCACAGGACGAATGATGCAACTAATCAGTTTAGCAGTTCGGTGGTTACTAGCTACAGCACTTTACGACAGTGTTATATGTAGCCGCGCAGCAGCTGACAAGAATCAACAAGATGGCTCGTCACCTCGACTCGTACAGTACAAGATGTACTAGGTTAGAGTCACGTATAGCGGTGTGAATCTTGGATATTCATTTTAGAATAGATTAACTTTAAAAACATAAAGTGACTCGAAGTGCTTCTTAGTAGCTACAACTTAAAGATTGCCAATATATTTCTTAAATAGGAATAATATAATTAAATCGCTGGCCATTTACTTAATTTTATTAAATTGTTTGAGGGGAATTTTCAGTAAATTTTAAATTATGTACACTCATTTCCAGTTTATTACCAAATACAGTGGACGTCCTGTGGACCACCAAGAAAGTCACCATTGTCCACCCATCAGTTGAGAACCACTGATTTAGATTAAGTTTTTTTCTGAATTATAATATGCACCTTTTTTAAAGCCAATATAGAATCTCATAATATTATGATCACTATTTTCTAAGATTTCTCCTACATTTAAATCATTAATATTCATCGAAATATCAGTTATGACTAGGTCTAATATATTATTCCCTCTAGTAGGTAAATTTACAAATTGTTCAACAAAGTTGTCATTTATGTATTTAACAAGTATATTATCCTCGTTTAGTGCTTTAGAACCCCAATTTATATCTGGCCTATTAAAGTCTCCAAGAATAAGAACTTGGCTTTTATCTCTCATGAAGTTTTCTCAATTTCATTGACAATAAGACTATCAACATTATTAGTGATGGTGGTCTATAAAAACAGCCTAACTTTAGTTTGACGTTATTCTTGAATTTAAGATTTAACCATATTGGTTCTACATTACTTGAATTTACTTTAATATCTCTATTTAGCGACTATAATATCTTTGATGTAAATAAATATACATACCTCCTTCCTTTTTTTTTATAATTGAATAAATTATAACCATTAATTTCAAACTCCTTGATATTATCCTTAAACTTACTTACCCAAGTCTCAGTAATACAAACAATATATAAACTCTCCGCAATTATATAAGATAAGAGTGCTATTTTTTTATTTATAATACTTGTGATATTTGTATAAAATACCTTAATATTTAACTCTGTTCCTTAGTGGCGTGACTATACACAAGTTGATGACTTATAGTCCCTTCTTTTAAAATTAACACATTTCCTTGTTTTAACCTAACCTAACTTTTAATTAGTCTAAGTAAATTACATGTTGAAGAAACCTAGACAATCCTAGCCTAGCCTACCCTAACTAACCTAACCCAATTCAGCTTAACCTAATCTAACCAACCAAACCGTAACCAGCTAACCTAGTTAGGTTAAACTCGGGTCGTCTAGTTTAGGTTTCCTCACTTTACTAGTCAATAATTAATAAAACCTTTTATGGGAATAAAAGCAATAAATAAATACAAAATAAAGGAGGGCGTATTACTTATGAAGTGTTACCCATTAAACGAGTAGTCTAAGAACAATAATTTCATAAAACAAATATTCATTTGGGAAGCCTCAAAAGTACAATATTCTAAAAGTTCTAAGATACAAATCTCATCTGTTGACTTGGGACACGATAAATATTTCTTCTTGCTGGGAACTACTGGACCTTGGGTCTCGTCCCTCAGTATTGCCTGGGGATCGGCTTCTCCAAAGATAAAGGTATGAAATGATATATTACAGTTTAGAGTGTTAGTAGAAGTTTAGTCAGAAGTTACAGTTTCATCAGCATTTAAAAACAATATTATAAGTGTAGTAATTGGCAACTTAACATTCTTAAGGCTACAGGCATTTCACATAATCTGGAGGCCCATTATGCGTCGGGTCTATTAGGTTTTGTGGGTTCCTCAGTGATATAGGCCCAGTACCTTGGCGTATAGGGAGGTCCGGCCCTGGTATTCAGTACCCTTCAGATTGCATTAGGCATTCCTGAGCGATGCTTTTCATCGGATAAATCAATCCAGCCGTAAAACGAACCGATGCAATTGTCTTAACATTCGTTCTTACCATCACAAGACACGGGGTATTTGCGATCATCCATGTGAGCACGCTATATAACTGTCAGTTACATTACAATGCGAGCAGTATTTTATACGATTACTATAGCATTGGTCAGCCACTCAATGCTGGTTGTTGCCCCCCCCCCCCGCCTTTTCCTGTGACAGCAAGAGTGAATATTGCCCAATTGAAACGGTTATTCTTTTAGAGCTGATAGACTTGTCTATTGGATTGTAACTTACTTGACGTGGATGAAGGGCGTTCCACTTACCTGCTAAGAATGAAACAGTGTCACGGAAGATGACGATGGCTATAATAACCACAAACCAGAGATTAGTTGTTAATTATTTTCTTGTGGCTACATGATACCTTCGTTCTACCAAAACCTCAATGGTGGCTATGTGAGGTTCTATACGGGGCTTCATTCCTATAGGTAGACCAGGTTGTTATTAAACACCAATCCCCAAATTAAGAGAAAGGTCAAATCGAGTGGAAAGAATTGTGAAATATTATAATAAATTAGTTTAACCAAGTTTCTCTTTAGATTTCTTTTTCACCATAGAAATTCATACATTTAGCACTTAGTAATGGAACAAGGAGCTCCATAGCCTAGTTTCTCCGCTGTCTCAGCCATATGGCTGTGACTGCGTCAAATTGAGGCCTTTCACTCCACGAGAAAAGGGTCAATTGTAGGGAAAACACCCGATTTTATATTTAAAGCAAAAGCCAATGAAGGCATCTCTCACACAAAGTTTTTAATGAGAGATCCTTGAAGAAAGTGGTAAATATGTAGGACGTGAAAGCGTGTGGAAGATATATAATGGCAAATCCACCTATGAATGATGTGATTGGTAGGGGAAATAATCTTTCATATTTCAACTGCAGCATCCTGACAGTCCCTTGTTGTTACTAATCACACTCATATTCTTTAGACAAAATTACATTAAAGGTGCTTACTGCGTGTAAAGAGGCAAATGAAGATAAACCGATTTTTATGATAAAATGTATTTATCCATTAGCTCATTAATACCCTTTAGTTCATTGACACAACGCGAAATTCCTTAGCACGTTTTGATTTTCACAGATTTGAGACTGAAGAAGGAACTATCCCAAATACTAAAGTTTGGCTAGCGATTGTATTAACAATCATTACAATGCGGAATTTGCAGTGTAGTATTTGGATAGCGAATATCAATTAATACAGTGTGTTATTTACAGTGTACATAGTATTTGGATAGCGAGTATTAATTAAAACATCGTGGAATTTAGATGGCGAGTATCAATTAATACAGTGTGGTATTTGCAGTGTAGTATTTGGATAACGAGTATCAATAAATTTAGAGGGGTAGATAACCTTCTGCTGGAGGAGTAGGGGGGAAATGCTATGCAACTTTATTTGGATTTTAGCTAATTTTTCTCTTCGTCTTTTTCCATATAGAGATAAATAAATAGTTTTCTCTTTGGTTTTAAAATCTGAGCAACCTCACTGAGAGAAAGGTATAAGCACCATAAAAGGTTTCGTACTACTTGTAAGAAAGGATGAAGTCGTTAAGTATGATTTCGAAGCACATGAAATATTCCGTAACTGATGAGAATTACGTTCGTGTAGTGACTTTTTGTTGCAATGAGAAAAAGAAGACTTTCTTCGCCTCTCTCCGAGTGACTTATTTGTTTGGACTGTTCGACGTTAAACATGATTGGATCAAAATATGAAGTGTGGACTAGATTGAGGCTAACGAACCATGTCTAAAACTATGTCAGGCTTCAAGTTTGTCTGATTTTCCTTCGGTCTACAGTCAAGCACCCCTTATTGGTAATCACAAATGTGGACTGATTATAATCCTTGAATATTTTACAACAAACGACTCAGAAATACATTAAACCTAATTTTTAAGCTCACTAAATTAATGATTTCGAATTAGAGTATTGTCACTCTTCAAGTCTAAGACGGGCCAGAAGTAGGTTAGGTTAGGTCAATTTAGGGTGGGTTAGGTTAGGTTAAGTTAGGTTAGGTTAACTTAAGGTTAAGTTTCTTAGATTAGGTTAGAATAAGGGTAGGTTAAATTAGGTTAGGTTAGGATAGATTAAGGTTAGGTTAGGTTAGCTTAGTTTATAAAAGGATTAAAAAACTACGATTCCTCATCTTTATAAAATACAAATAAGTAACTAAGAAAGTGACAAAAACCGAACAATGATTACAGTTTAGCCACCAATAATACAACATTATATACTAAATATGTTTATTAAATTATCTAATATAAAAATTATAAAGAAATGTCGGAGAATCCCCCACATCCACACATTTTCACCTTCACTTTTTTTAAATGCTTCGATACAATAATTGAAAGTACAAAAGAAATATGATTACAATAATGTCCTACTCTACAAATACACTTGATGTAAAACTTTTAAGAACTTTGAAGAAATCCATTTCACAATTGTTGTTTTCCAATAAGTTGTCATATTACATGTAATTATCAAAATATTAATTACCTTACTATTATAACATTGATTCAAAATATTAAACAAAGACTATTTAATGGGAAAAAAAACACTTAAATTTTGTGTTATTAACAAGTAAAAAGTTATTGATGTCGAATTTGTTTTTGTATCAAGCTTATTCTATCAATTCCTTTCTTTTGTTTTTCCCTTCATGTTCTTGGTGAGCAAAAACTCTTTCTAACATTGCATTTGCTGTTCTCACTTTTGCCTTCATTTCCTCAATGGTCAATTTTTGGTGAGTCTTTCTTTGGATTCCGACATCAAGTTTCGAGTAGTTTTGAAGTGGTCCTTTTTCTTCTCCCTTTCATGATCACATATCTCTCTTCCTTTTTTTTACAGTCTCTTAATTTCATTTTCATATTTTTTCTCCTGTTCTTCAGCCCTTCTTTTTTTTCTTTTATAGATAATTGTGCTAGCTAACCCTAACTGCTTGTGCTACCTGAAACAATTTTCTGGTTATTGTTTTCTTGTTATCGCACTCTGGTAGAAATGTTTTTTTACAGTCAGCCCCCAAAATCAGAGTTCTTGCAGACATGTGCGATTTTTTATGAGTCATAAATTTTCCTGCTCATGAAAAGTTCCGTTCCACATCAGCATTTCTGTGTGATAATATCAGTGCTGATTTAACAACGTTTATACCGTTGGATTCTTTGGTTTTGCATTGACATTTTCTAACTATAAAATAGCATTTCGGTGTGACTCAATATAAATTCACAAAGTACATTTCTTTGTCTGATTTGTGAGGTTGTAATAACCTTCATTCATTCAGTGTTGGAATTGTGTTGTTGAAATAGGATGGTTATGTGCTCAACGCCACGGCATTTTCTCGTTTCTTCTGATCCTGGGAGATTTTTTGACGAATTTACACTACCCAACCCTTACTTGGGGTGGAGGGGGGGGGGAGAGAAGCCCATTTTAGAATCGTGGGATACCTCACCAACCGGCCTCTGATGGGGTTGGGTAGGGTCCTCTTAAAGTGTCAATAGCTAATATTAGGAAGGCTCCTTTTTTAAGCCAAGTGGACGGAACCGTTGCGATAGTTTCTTTAGCAATCTCATCTCACCTTTTCCAATTAACTTCTCTCCTCTTTAGTACAGGGTGTCTCTGAATTCACTATTGCAGTCAAATACATTTTTTTTTTAAACTCACTTCTATTTATGTTTATCATGTTTAATATGTATTTAAAAAGTATAAAATATTTTTTAATTTTATACTTTTTATAATTTGTTTTCTAATTTTATATTAATTCCTTTTCAGAACCCTATTAATAATGAATAAACAAGGCAGGGTTCGCTGCATTCACCAGAAGAGTCCCGTCCGAGAAACAGATGACCTTTGGTTCCTAACAATTACCCTGCTAGAGCCACTCTGGAGGAACTTGTGACCCTAGGTCAAAATAATGCAATCAGTGGACTTGTAAAGAATGAATTGTTTGAAGCCAGCGGGCTCGAAAACACTGGATAATGTCTCGATGACGATCCTCGACGTCATTGAGGCTCCACTCAACTTAGCTGAAAGTTTAGTGTTTTCGGTCTTACCCTCTCTGCCTAAGGGTGACACAGGGCTGGATTTTCCAGTCTTTTTACCTTCATTTGTTTTTACTTTTAAGAGAAGAGGTAGTGAAATGAGTCCATTTCTCAGCCCACCTGGAAGGGATTCCAAGACCGAACGAACCAGCCTAAGCCCTATAATTCTCCGAAATGGGGAAGGATTTGGATGAAAATGGGACCTCACCTGAGGTAGCAGATCCCTCTTCCTCGTGAGTACTCGAGGACCCTTGCCGCTTCATGAGGATTTTAAAAAGGGGATGATTCTGGTTTGTGTACGTGTCGCACCGAATTATTGTTTGCCCCCAGGCAAGATCCTACAATTTGGGGCGAGGCACTTTCGGGACCATTTCTACATCTGCAGGGGCCTCCAAATGACCATCATCTCCAGATGTCGGGGATTTTGACCGAATAATCAATGACCTATAGCAAACGTCATTGGGGCCGGCATGCCGACCTCCCTCGGGAAATGTGGGGGGAGGGCATGCCGGCTCCACACAATTTCTGAAAATAGGGTTTATTTGTGCATCATAATTAAGAAATAAACAAAGAAATATGACAGTTTTTTAAACATATGCCCGATTTCGTTGAAATAGAGAGTTAAATCAGAAAAACTCTTTATAATATTTATAAAGTGTTTGTGCATTAGCGGAAAGTTAATTTAGGCTATTTACGAGATTAGGGTAATAGCTTATCTCTCCATTAATTTGTACTGGTCTAACCTTGTACTTACTGTCGTAGAATGACTCCCGACGATACCATATATTACACTATTCGTTGAGGGAACTTCCTTAATTATCTTTAGAGTGCGTTTTACTGTCTGGCAGCCGATATTATGTATCTTCAAAATGCTTAAGAAGCGGAACTGAGCTCAAGGATAATAATATTGCTATCATTAATAAAATAGAGTTTTATTAATAATAACTATCAGCAAACACAAAAACGGAAAATATTGACAAACAGAATGGAAAGGGTCGTGGAGACTCGGGCTAATCCAAGGATTTAAGGGATCAAAAAAAGGTAAAACAAATATGGAGTTAAAGAGATGGGATGGTTCGATAAACCATTTAAAGCACAGGATAGAATTGACAAATAAGGGATCAGTACTCAAAAGGTGACGCTTGGCTTACGTAACTTCATTAGGGTGCAGTGGAAGGTACTTGAAGGAATATTCGGTCCGCTGGCGAGTTCCAGCCGAAGGGGGGGGATAAAAGGATCCTGACGTGGCGTCTTGGAAAGGAGAACCGTTACTCGACGAACGGCTCGACGAACAATGGCTGTTCTACTTTGTTCTCTTCTGAACAAAGGGGGGATGAGAACCGTCTCTTGTCTACGGGCTCAAGAACAATGGCTGTTCTAATGTTGTTCTCCTTTGAACAACAGGGGGGGGGGATGAGAACCGTTTCTTGGCGAAGGGCTCAAAACGAACAATGGCTGTTCTAATGTTGTTCTCCCTTGAACAACAGGGGGGGGGGAGAGAACCGTTTCTTGGCGAAGGGCTCAAAACGAACAATGGCTGTTCTAATGTTGTTCTCCCTTGAACAACAGGGGGGGATGAGAACCGTTTCTTGGCGAAGGGCTCAAAACGAACAATGGCTGTTCTAATGTTGTTCTCCTTGAACAACAGGGGGGAGATGCCTTGGGGACTTGGCGTCACTAAAGGCTCGAACCTTTAGCACTCAAGGAATATTGTCCTCCTTCTGGACAAGTGATGGTGAATCTCGAGGTCGAGGTCCCTTGGCGCACAAAGGGAGAGAGGGTCGTGGTGATGTTTCGCGACGAAAATCTGGATCTCCAATCTGATCTTAGTGGTAAAGTTTCCATATAAATAGCCAGGACATCTCCTTGGCGTGGGGGAGAATGGGGTGGAAGCTTCGAGGGAACGCACAGCTGGGCCGGAGAAAAATGCCTTATCTGTCCATAAGCCTAACTCGATCTGGCGAGGTCGGCGTATGGGGGCGAACGGGGGGACGATAACCTCCTTGTTTAAACATTGACGTCCGGTAGCTGTTGATAAGACTCCAAGCCTCGAATCGAAGATGCACGTGGGCCTCCTCGAGGTTTTAACTAATATGGGATAGGAGTTGAATTTAACACAGATTCAACTCGTTCTATCACACTTACAAATGATTTACGTTGCAGAAAACTTTGGTTGTCTTGCACGTACAGTCATTTCACTAAAGCCTTTTCAGACTGCAGCGTGCAGCCTCGTTTTAAATTAATTCTTCTTATCAAACTTTAACAATACTTAATTTCTTTATGTTTAAATTCGTCTTTATTCCATTTCAACAACTATTTACCAGATAATGTGGGACTCAACTTGTCTCGAAGCAGTTCTTTGAGGGCAATCAACTATTCCAAAACAATCAATCAGAGTTCGTTGACTACCATAAAGCTCTTCCTTAACAAGTAAAGACAACCCCCTTTAGTTCGGGGAAGAATGGGGCCGATACTAACAAATTGGAAAAGTTAAGCTCGCTCTGATTGATTTGGGGGAATGTGTCTCTCCGGTGATTCACTCGATGGTTACTTCTCTTTAGCCCACACGACGCAATCATCCGAAAAATTGTTCTTGCTTTCCAATGTTTCCAATTTATACTTACTTCTCCTGTAAATTTATTTAGTGGTTTTCTATTCCTTTCTCTTCAACTATTGAGGTTTCTTAAAGTACTTGCTCCACTTCGCTTTTCATTTCCTTCCCTAATTTCATTCTTATACAAAATATCATCTGAGAATTTAGTCTCTCTTCGATTCGAATTCGAACATTCTGTTTCGCATTTATTTAAAAGTCGTCATTTAATTTAAAGAAGGATTACCCTAATTCTAAATAAAAACCAATGCAGAAATTAACTTAGATTACAATTCCGAACTTGATTTGCGTAATAGGGTTGATTGAGTGAAAACTTCTTTTATTGATGTAGAAGATTTAAATGAACAAATAAATCAGATTTACCTTTCATTCGAAAAAGAATTGTCGTCTCAAATTGAATTCGACTCCGAAGTAAAATTTAAATTAAACGACCTTTCGAGGAATTCTAAATTCACTTCACCTTACTCTAGGAATTCCGACGGCGCCTAAAATTGAATCTCAAGGAACCTTTGCGAAATGGTGGTACGAAACTCCCTATCATATCTACTCCCAAACATTGTTCATATTATCATGTATTCTCCCTCCGTTTGACTGTGTCCTTCTTCACAAACCTCTTCATAAGAGTCCCTTTTCTTTCGAGTTGTTAATACAGCCATTTTAAATCTACAAGAAAGAGCTCTAAATTTTAAAATTCATATCCCAATTCTCATTCTAACGAATGTTCTAAATCCCCACACTGGGCGGCAAATTCTTTGCAGGACGCTGTTTCTTGGCGGACCTTTGTACCGCGCATGTACTCGTAGGTCTCTCTTATCTCGCCAGTGCATCTTTTTCGAACTGAAGACACATATTTTGACTCACTGTCCTTTTAAAATCAAACGTCAAATCTCTGGATCAAATAAGAGCAAAGTGCTGTCGTTGGGATAGGTGGCTAAATCCGTTCAGGGTCCTAAAGCCCCGGGTGAATTCAATCTAAAGTCACCGTTTCCTATTTTTATACAGAACCTTAGGTTAGTGAGTGAGTTTGGACCCCTGTTTGGATGCCTGTCGAAAGAAGAGTACTTCGTTGGTTACCATCAGGAAAAATCTATACTCACACACTCGCACAAGCAAAACTTTCATCGCCTCTCAGAACAAAGACTTCGGGGAAAGGGGTTGCGGGAGGGGGATCCTCTTCTCCGAGCCTGGAAAAATAGCGGCTAGATTTTTAGTCGAATCAAATGCAGGTGCAAAATGTGCTCTGAGGGGGGCCTATGTTCCCCCATCCTCGCAGATAGAGAATTCTACCATCATTTTGATTTAAAAGATCAAATTTGGCAATAAACTGTTTTCTCAGGGTCTATTTCAACCAACACCTAAGGTTTGTATTTAGTAGGGCTTTTCGGTAAGGGTCTGGTTCGGTGGCCAATTTCGGTTTGGTTCCGCACGGAAACCACAGCCTTGCTTTGCTATGACTAAGCTTGTGTAGCAGCCGTCATTTTAGTCAGCTCCTACAAAAGTTCATAAAATGCCCTTGCCATTTCCCCCATTTAAGAACTTACTCATCTTGCATTATTTTATATACGACCCTCCATGTACGATATTCCAATAGTGTCTACTCACTACTTATTTCTACGGCTTTCCCCAGCCAATCATAACCCCTGCGTGATGCAATTTAAATTAGCCAATCAGAATCGAGCTCCGTTTGTCTTTGTAAAACCCACACTCAAACCACTCGTGTTTTCTCCACTCGTCAGAAAGGCCCCCGTGTGCCCATACCCCGTGTATTTATATCGTCCAAATACCAACTTAACATCACATTCAATCTAAATTAATACACATAAATTATCAAGATTTCACTTTACTTATCCAATTAAATTGCTACTCAACTGTCTGTTTCCAATCTTCTCCCTTGCTCTTAAACATGTCTATATTTATCCTTTGTGCCCAAGGAATCGCGGCCCACATAATATATTTATATAAATTAATACTTATAAATATCAATAATACAGTTTATGTATATATTTTCCCAATTTATATAATTCCTAGCAATATTTACCCGGTGCCTCGCATTGAGCTTTTATTGCGGACGTCGTTCGTTTTCCGTTTTTATCGTTCCCCTTTTTAACGAAGCTCGTTTGGGGTGGACGTAACACCTTCACATCTCGCATTTAATCATATTTAAATTCAAAGCAGGTTAATGATTGAGTTAATTAGGCTAACATATTATATTAACAATTGCTTTAACCACACCTTTTTGGTAGTCGGTAGTGTATTTTAGTCTAAAAAGGAGATAAAGGCACCGAGGGAGAGAAATGGTTCATCTACTCTGCCCCTTCACTTCTCGAAACCATCAAACCTGACATTATTTGGTTGCAAAAGCTTCCTCTCACAGGATGATTAATTCCTGTACTTAGAAATAGATCGTACGAAGAAGGGCTGAGGCACCACAATTTAGATTTCACTGTTTTCCCTTCATTCACTTCATGCGCACATCCATCCTCTTTTACAAACCAAGCAGTGAAATCTTTATATTTCTCCATCCAACAATTTAATTCGTTTTTCAACCTATGTCAACATGAAATAACTACCGGAGACAAACAACACCGGACTAATTAATCATGAATAAAATACACAGTAAAAGTAAGATATATAAATAAGACGATTCAAACAGCATAATAAACAATTCATCACAACATCTAATGCTTAAAACAGGCAATAACTGAATATGAGACGTTATTCTATTTGCCTTGTATCACATTTTGCCTCAATTTCAGTCAATAAAACAACGTTTACTGACAAATCTTTTGAAAAGGGAAATAAAAGTGACTCTAGCCCCCCCCCCCTCCTAAGACTGACTGAAAAACGTAATAAAAGGGACAAGTTACCTTCGCTCGACTCGAGTAATAAAGTAAACTTCAATTTACGCGGGGAACCTACGGTTACCATAGCAACGAGTAACCACCTTCCCGCTAAATCGGGCACGCCTGGGGGACGCTCTTCATCCGAGCAAAACAAGCGTCTCCCAGACTTGACCGATATAGCTTGAAGGTGTCCGGCTACTCATTACTCACCTACCCGCATACCATCACTGGGTACAGTGCAGTTTCCCTTACCATTGCAAGATATAACGTGCTCCCACGGGTGGTGAAAACGATCACGTGCCACGGATGGGTGAAAATGATCCCTTGTACTGCGAAGGTAAAAGACAAGGTTCAAATACCGAATTGATACAGTTGTTTTTAGGGGTATTAGAGTTGTCTGTTGGATACAGTCACATGAAGAGCGTCCTCCAGGCTGACCCAATACAATGTTAAGGTGTGGCCCCTCATCGTCCTCCTCACTACGTCCTCCGACGACTCGGTTAAGAACCTCGAATCACGTTCCAAGCCTCCTTCCAAAGGCACCTTTCCAACATCCACTTCCCACTAACGTAACTTTCAACCAAACCTAAGTTAGGTCATTTATACACTCTCAACCATACCCTTGCCGGTAGATTCATCCCGCGGCTTCAGTCTCCAAATGTCTTTTGTGGACTTCTCATCGATCGGGAAAACCGAAAATCGAACCAAAATGCTCTAAAATACGGGGTCTTTCGGGTTTTGGTATTGAAGTGTAACTCCCCCCCCCCCCTTCACCTATTAGCAATTTAACATATTTGTTCTAATTAGAAATCAATATAACATATTCTTCCCGAGGGGACTCTTTTGTTTTGTTTCTCGTTTTTTTTTTAGATTTTTTTTACTATGCTTTTGATTTTGTTTGTTTGGAGTTTTTGTTGTTGTTATTGTTTTTTTTTTAATAATGTAACTTAGTATTAGGGTAGAAAATATTTACGATGACTTATGCCCTTTGTGGTAGCCGCCAGAAGGGTGCTATTAAATACACTAAAAATCCAAAGTGGAATTCAAATTCAAATTCAAATCTTTATTGATTAAAAACATCACAAAATAAAAATAATTATACAAAATTACATCACAGGAATATATAGGTAATTCTTCTAATCAAGCCCATGAGGAGCAAAGCTCTTGGGGTAATCATTAAGTTAACAGATTAAAATATTTAAATTAGTACGAAACATATCCAGTGGAATGAATTATGAATGAATCACATGAAAAACAAATCAAACTACAGAAATACAATACAGATACTACAAGATGTTGGAATAAAGAATATAAAAGCATCAATAAATACATAAGAACAATCTAACAGTTGTAATGACAGCAAAATTTAGTTGGTCAAAATAAAGTACCCATTGATATTTTTATAGTATATAGGGTTATAAAGGAGCAATAAATTCAGAAAAAAAATTAGTATTATAAGAGGGAGCAATGGCCTGTTACAATGATTAAGTCGGGGCATAGTGCAGATATTGATAATATTAGCAATATGGTATGGCAATTCATGGTACATTGTTGATATGAAATAGCTTACAGCCTCTTTTGAAGAGAGGTAAGGAAACAGTATGCTTTAGATAACTAGGGAATGAATTCCAGGAAGCAATACCTTAGGACAATAGAGAATGTCTACAAAGGTCACATCTAGCATAAGGCAATTTAAGGTTACTATGTCTAGTCGTGTAATTATGCAAGGGTTGTATGTTATTTATAGAAGCACGTAAGAAAGGATATCTACCAAGCTTGAGATTTTTGTACATGAAAACCTGACAGTGATATTTGTACATGTTATCTACTGTTAGAATTTGCAATTGATTGAAAATTGGTTCAGTATTTGCCAAGTATGTACTCCCACTTATTATTCTAACTAAACGCTTTTGTAGCATAATTAAAGGATTTGTCTTTAGCTACCCTAAGCGAGAATGCAATAAATCAAACGTGGGTAGAGAAGTGAGTCTTATAGGTTCTTCAAAATTTCTGCTGGAAAGATGGTCTGTAATCTATAGAATAAACCGGCTAACTTGGATGTTTTAGCTGCAATATTGTTTATATGCTGCTTAAAAGTTAATTTTTAATCCAATAGCACACCTAAGAACTTCCCTTGAGTCTGTTGTAAAAGAACTTTATCACTTATTGTAACATTAACATTATTTAGAATCTCTCGTGTATAAAATATCATGTAGTATCATTTATTAATGTTTAGCGTTAAGTAGTTAGCCAAAAGCCATTCGTGAATATGTAGTAGGTCTTCACTCAGTTACTGCGAAAGTATATTGATGTCATGATTGGAGGAGTAGTGTGTTGTATGTACCATCCGCAAAAAATGGAATAGCTTTTAGGGTTCTCATGGCTTGCGGTAGGTCATTTATGTATATTAAGAATAATAGAGGACCAAGCACTGACCCCTGTGGTACACCTATATGCATTGATTTAGTGCTAGACTTGCTCCCATTAACAACTACGTACTGTTGACGATTTGAAAGATATGATGCAAACAGTCGCAGTGCTAAGCCTCTTATACCATAATTCTCTAATTTCTTTAGCAGTATATCATGAGAAACTGTATCAAATGCCTTACTTAAGTCAATAAAACCAGTACCATGGTATTTTTTTTTATTTATAGATTCATATACACTTGCAAGTAAGTCATTCACAGCATCCCCAGTACTTTTGTTCTTTCTAAAGCCAAACTGCTCCTTGGATAACAAATCATTAGCTTCAAAGTAAGAGTAGCGCCTTTTGTATAACAGTTTCTCAAAGATTTTATTTAGTAAAGGTAGACAGCTAATAGGCCTATAATTATTACAATCCAAGGAATCACCACCTTTAAACAAGGCTGTGATGCAGGCTATTTTGAGAACGCCAGGGCATTGGCCAGTTTGTATTATACTGTTAAATATAAGAGATAAAGGTTGAGATAAGGTTTGCGAGTTATCTTTTAATGATTTTACAGATAGACTGTGGGAATTGCCTTAGTGTTCTTTAATCCCGAGATAATCGGTTTAATTTCATTTGAATTACTAGGGAACAGGTACAATGAGAAAGCTACAGATGGTGATAAGTACCGATGATAATTTTTGCCATTGCCTGGTAACTTATCCCTAAGAGTTAAACCAATCACAGCAAAATGATCATTAAGAGTTTCAGCAATGTCTGAAGGATCAGTGAGTATACATAGAGTTGGTACCGAGTAATTTTGTGATAAATGGATCCTTCCTTCTCCCTTTTATTACAGAATTAATTATTGACCAAGTTTTACGAATGTCATTTCTACATAGTGAATATTGTTCCTTGTAGTAATTTGCACGGGCTACCCTGATAAGAGACGTTAATCTATTACAAAATCTGTTATAGATCAGCTTATCTAACAGATTATTTCTTACACATCTGTACATTTCATGTTTGGTATTAATTGAATTTAGAAGTGCATTTGTTATCCAAGTTTTTTTAAGCCTCTTAGTACCCACCATTTTGGTCATAAATGGGAATCAAGTATTGTAATACCATTCGATGGTTTCAAGCAATTTAGAATTTGGGTAGGCTGGACCATGTAACACTAAATCCCAGTTAGTATTATTGAGCCCCTGATTCAATTTAAATTTGTTAGCATGACACATATTCCTAAATTTTACCGTAACCTTTTCATTACATGATTGGGAAGTTATGTTGAGTCGACAAAATATAGGGAGATGATCTGTGATGTCACATAATAAGATGCAGCTTTGAAAAGGAGCAGTAGTATTGGACCATAGTTCGTCAATTAGAGAAGCTGTTTGCCTGCTTGTGTTAAACCTCGTAGGTCCATAAATAACAGGTCGAAAAAAACATTCACTCATCATGGTGACAAAGTCAGCTGTTTCTTGATTATGACCCTCATTAAGAAGACATATTAAAGTCCCCAGCTATAATAGATTCATATCTGTTAAGACGATTAACATCAATTATTTCACGTAATTTATTTGTAGCGTCGGAAACAGGACCATTAGGATGACGGTAAACATCAAATATAGTCACCGATCTGTCAGAATTGGGATAGTATAGCTTGACACCAGTGCATGCAAGGAATTCTTCAGAAATATCAAGAGTTTCAAAAGGCAGATATTTAATTCATTCTTTAAGAAGATACTGACCCCACCCCCATTCTTGTTAGTTCTTATGTTATGAATTTCCTTATAGCCTGGGATATCCAATAAAGGAAGATGTTCAACATTGCCCCATGTTTCCGTCAGGACAATGACATCGAACTCATGATTACAATTAGATAAGTATCCAAGAAACTCATCCGAATTTCTGTAAAAGCTACGAATATTGAAACAAATTACTGAGAGTCTGAGATTATTGAAATTTTGCTTGAGATTTTTAAATGTTTCGACATATTCACAGCTAGAGGTTATCACGCAGCAGTTCCAAATTCGCATCTGGGTCTATTTGTTCTAAGAATATGTGATTCATAAATAAGATTTACTAAATTTTAAAAATAAAAGACAGAGAGCATATAATAAAACTTACAGCCTTGAAAGACAATACAAAAACATAAGCGAATAAAACAACTCAAATACAATATAAAAAGAAAATAGATAAAAATGGCAATAAATATGACGCTGAATAATAGACGTATCAAGAGGGAATATCCCAGTTACAAAAACAAGCTAGCATCTAAAATATCAATCTAATAAACGGACACAATTATCGGAAAGATACGAGGGGCGGTCAATAAGTTTTGCGAATCGGTAGAGCAAAACAGAGGAAGGGGGATGGCTGTTTGTGGGAGTGTTAAGACAAGTTATGAAAAGTCAGGACCTGCAGCCGCACGCTTCTGTCTCGTCTATTTAAGAAGCAGTAGCTGATCACAGATCGCCAGTCACAAATTTTTCAACAATGGAGAAGTTTGAGCACCGTGCAGGGATCAAATTTTTTACCAAGGGGGGCAAGAATGAAAAAGAGATCCATGAACGCATGGTTGCAGTGTACATTGACACCGCCCCTTCCTATGCAACCATTGCTCGCTGGAATAGGAAGTTCCGCCTTGGTCGTGAGTCCCTTGAAGATGACTCCTGTCCAGGACGCCCGTCAGACGTCACCAACGAGGACAATGTGGCCCGTGTGGAGAGGATGATCCTCGAAAATCGACGGATGAAGGTCGAAGAAATCGAGCGAGAACTTGGAATATCACATGGAAGTGTTATCAACATCATCCACGACAATTTGGCCATGACCAAGGTCTCTGCCCGTTGGGTCCCTATAAACCTCACACCCCATGATCGACTTCAACGTCGTCAAAGTCCATAAGGCCAGAGTTGCACAAACTGCCCTGCGCGAGTGTGGATTCGAGGAGCTCAACCATCCCTCCTACAGTCCAAATCTGGCCCCCAGCGACTACTTCTTATTTCGCTAGCTCAAGGCTGCATTGAGTGGACGCCGGTTTGGGGACGATGAAGATGTCCAGCTTGCCGTCCAGGAGTGGATTGAACAACAGTCGGGAGATTTCTGGTTGTCTGGAATTCGAAGCCTCAGGGACAAGTGGCGCAAGTGCCTTGAAGTCGATGGTAGTTATATTAAAAAATAATAAAACCCTTTTCCTCATATCTCGTTTCCTTATATCCAAATTGCAAAACTTATTGACCGCCCCTCGTATGGTCCTATCATAGTATTAAGACAGAGAACAGGAAAACCAATAACAGTGAGTCAAAGTGTACGTCCTAGACCGGTTAGTTTACTATAATCGTTATGTGTATGGATGGGGAGGGGTAGGGATATCACTTGGCTTAGTATTAGGGAGACACTTCTTTTTGAACACTTGTAAGTCACATTCAGTGGGAATTTACATTTCTGGTGAGGTTAGATTTTTTTTTTACCAATACCGCTCCATTTCTGGTCCGAATAATAATGTTTTGAAAGGAGGAGTTTTCTCGTTTCAGTTTTCGTAGAGTTGTATGTAGGGATAAGAGTTCTTTGGTTAGTACCTCACTCACGAAAAAGTTTCGCGGTCTGTCCCGCCGTTGCTTAAGATATTTAAAAAGATGGTGTTTGGCATTTATGTCCGTCATTGAGAGTTGGTATCTCTCTTTATCAAAGAAAGATATATTATGAATAAGCTGCAAGTTTAAGTTAGGGAATATATTTTGTAGGACATTTCTAACAGTGGGCTCAGGATTGTTGTTGTCAAGAAGCTCATGCTTGGGTAGAGAATGTCCACTGATTAGGAGCTTATGCCTGAAAGGTTCATTCTTAAGCCTGTTTAATTCCCCCTCTAGATAATTTACACGGTCCTCACTTGTTTGTTTTAAGTTTAGGAGATCTGATTTCAATTCTTTATTTTCATTAGTGAGCCGTAGGATGTCCGCTCTAAATTTTTATTCTCTTCAAGAAGATCACTCAGTTTCATATCTATAGTAGAGATATTAATCAGAGCATTATTCATAGTACCAAGAGTTTGTCTTATATCCTTCAGCTGTTCTTCTACGGAAACAGAGGTAGACGCTTTATCCCCCACTAATTCCCCCTTAGAAGTTGTTAATAGGTGCCATGTTGTATTTACTCTTGGTCTTTTTCTTAGGCCTTTTACTATTTATCCTAGCAGATAAATATGATTATCCGTACCTTACCGGATTTGTAGCACTTCTTCGGGGTTTACTTGAATGGTTATTTAGCATTCCTAGCTTCAAAGCGAAATGAACGTCAAAATGAGAAATTCACTTAGGAGTAGTTGGCAACCCACAGCAAGTCAAATCAGGGCCCTGGAATATATTGCGGAAAATAGGCCATTCACTCAGATTGAAGAATAATTTAGGCTTTATTTTTTTTTATTTTAACACTTATTAAAGGTGAACTTATTTAGGAATCATTATGAAAGTTATTGTAATTAGGTTAGTAATTAGTTTATGATTCAATGGTAAGCCTCTTAATACGATTCAGCTATATTTAGTAAGATTAAAGAAGCATAATAGAGGAGCCTCTGATTAAGTCAGTAATTCTGATTCACATGCTTTAATTCAGGGGCGGGCAACCTCCGGCCCCCGATACCTTGCTCGGCATAAAGATTGCAATCCGGCCCGCGAATTCCCAGCCCCCAAAATAAATAAATAAATTCTGCCAAACAGCGTCTGTCTCAGTAGACTCATGGAGGGAGAGACGAATGAGTCTTGCGTCTGGCAGTGAAAATGAGTGAAAAATGAGACAAAAATGCATTTCCCTTACTTATACGAAAGGTTTCATAAGGATCAAAGTTGTAGAGGGGGCAATTCTAAACACAAAATGCTCAAGACCTTTTCCTCTGCAATGAATCCTTCATCCGCGACCTCGTCCTTCCTTCTAGTAATTTTCCAAAATACAATGCCCATGTTCAACGCATCGTGGCCATGTTTGGCAGTACCTACTGTTGCGAACAGCTCTTCTCCAAAACACGAAGTCGCACCTTCGCTCAAAACTCTCGGATCGCCACTTCAATGACATTCTTCTGTAGTCTATTTCATCCATCGAGCCGGACTTTTAAACACTTCTTCAACCGTCTCACTGATTTGTATAATTTTCAATAAAATATTGTATAATGTATTCTAGTATATATATATATATATATATATATATATGGTCATTTTGGGAATTTCATTTGTCACTCCGGCGCGCGGCCTGTTCCCAAAAGTCTTATCTGGCCCTAACTCTGAAAAGGTTTCCCTCCCCTGCTCTAATTTATTAGTATTTTACTTAGAGTTGGGAGGAGTTTGTACTTTATTTTTAACACTTCATCCATAAAAAGTATGTTAATTAACCCCACATTACCTATATACATCACCGCATTACATCCGTACATCCCATAAACTCCGACTCACTTCAATAATTTCATATTCTTAAATGTGACCTCTGAACTAAAAACTAGAGCAATTTCTCTCAATTCACTTCATTTTATACTTTATTTGATTGTATTACGTAAATTAGACGGCGTAAAATTGTCATTGTCTGCCATTACATTCCTCTCCTTACAGGGAACAATTTTTGATTTAAAATCCCATTTATCTATTTCTTACTAAAAATTAGAGTGATCAGATGTCACGCAATTCGTTTTTAATTTCCCTTGAAAAATTCTTCTGAACAATTACAACATTACCATTTGACAATATTTCCAGACTTGTAAATTAATTTGTATGGAAGCCTTCAATTGAAAACCAGTCCTTAGATTATAAGTGAAAAGAAATTGGTTCCAATTTTAAACGGTTCTCTTTTTTCGCTTGTTTTCTTCTTTTTTCTCGATTCGGTCATCATCTTTCCTCTAAGAAATAATATCAGAAGATTAACTCAATCTTTTATCAAAAGAGAAAAACTCTAATTTCTACCCCTCTCATACCATAAAACACTCTTTTTAGCTTTTTAAAAGTGTTATAAATTTCTTGGAGTTCAAGCTTTACCTTCATTACGTATTTTTTTTACATCAAAGCTTTCTTTTAATTCCCCGCTTCGTATTAAGCAGTCGTTTTATTTTCTGAGCGCCACTCCTCTGAATCTTATTAACTTTCTGCTTGGGTGAACTCTGTTTGCCTTTACTATCTCACATTTATTTCGAGAAAGCAATTTCACTGTGCAACAATCTCGCATCACCAAAGATCGCGTTAGATTGCTCGAGTTAATACGTTCCAGAGAAGTAAAATTTATTTTGTATTCTCTGGTTTTCTTCGCTCTTTGCGCGCTTGTTTCAAGATGTCTGCAACTAATGATGAGCATTTTCTACAAGTCAACGGGTTTCCACAAAGTGACTACCCATCAAGTAAATGCATGAGAGGAGAGTTGCGTTCACCAGGCACGCTCGAAGACACCAAGAGAAGCGGAGGAGAATGAAGCATCAGACAGATCCTTCCCTATCGCAGGAGAGCAAAAATCTGGAAAGCAGAACCGGGACGACTACGAGGTACAAGCGATGGAAAGAGCAGAGCTCGAAAAGACGAAAAGGGTGGGAGAGATATAGAGCAAAGATAATTATGAGGAGGTAGTTACATTTAAGGTGCAAGTAAAAGAGGGACAGTGAAGATGATGAGGCAAGGAATGGGTAGCAAGTACAGTTCAGCAAGCATGGGAGATAGTCTGGAAGAGACCCACTCAGTGAAGAACACGAGTTGTGAAGTTTTTCCACAAGTTTAAGGGGTGAAAGCGTGAAAGGAAGGGGTCCAGAAAGTAGGGAATTAGTGTAGTTAAAGTAGAAAAGGGGGACAAGGGGACCCTACAAGTTTAAGAAAGGGAGACATATTTTTAGAGTTTCCGAGAGTCATTCAGTACTAATGCTGTTCGCTTTTAAAAGATTTCAAATAGTCTCAACAAACGTGGTTGTGCAGAAAGTTGGGCGGTCTTTGGTTTCATTGGCATGCAAATAAGATGCTAGACCGAAGTGACCCCTAAGAGGGGCAGTGGATGGTTACGAAAGAAGAGCAGACCAAAGCCGAGTAGTGCGGGACATCTAAACGCACGTCTACCGCCATTGAAAACTCCTTTCCGATAGGAACAGTTTGAGTGATAATCTTAATCGGATTCAGTCTTTTTCCAGAAACCGCAATGAATTCATGAATATAATGAAAGATATCAAGAAATACTAGAATAAAAGGCGGTCTACCATCACCTACCTAACGAAGGGATTCAGTTACATTTAAGAGAGCAAATTCAATGCTGCGATCAGCCTTGGGACCAGACAGGAAGAACATATTAAAGTTGGATGGCGACATGTAATCGGAAAACCCAGCTGACACCAGCCTTCCAAGAAAATTAGATATCCAACACCCCATCCATCCATTCAAGTTCCTCCTAATTAGTTCTTTTGTTCGAGTAATTTAATGTTTTTCGATCTTCTCTCAAAGTTCCACTAATTTAGTTCTTTCTCTCTACTTATTAAAACCATTTGAAATTATTCATACTAATTATTATTAATTCTTTCCTTGTGGTAATTACCATGCATAGAAGGATCGAAGGATAAATTTGTTAAGAAAGAACGTGATGATAATTATTCTCGCTCTCAAGATATTGTCCAGGGTGCGGGGGGGGGGGGGATTTGTCGCCTAACTTCAATATAAAAGAAAATGACACAGAGTTCTTCTATATTTACCAGTCAGAAAAAAAAGAGTTGAAGGATTGCTGGACTCTTCATTTTATTCAAATAAATCGCCGTCGGTCTTAATCACGACCTTCAGGGGGCCTCTAAACCTGCTGCAGGCCTTCTCGATCACCCTCCCAGATTATGTGGGTGAACTCTGTGGCGATCCTGGACCTCTAAACTGAACCTTGGTAGTGCACTGAGACTTGTTGGTCTTCTCAATCACGCCCCACATTTAATAGCCCAGGGGGTTGCAGTCTGGGGAGTTAGGGGGCCAAATGTTGTGAGTGATGTGGTCAAAGAAATTGTCTGACAGCCAAGAATGTGTCTTCCTGCCTGTGTGGCAGCGTGCAGAGTCCTTCCACCAAACACACGGCCTTCCAACGGCCCCCTCCTTGATCCAGGGCTTCACCAACTTCTCTGGGAACTTTATGTAGTCCTCTGGGAGGAAAAACGAGGCCATAACGTGTCCCTCACTACTGACCACCATGATGTGGACCCCTGGAGCTTGGTCTTCCTGCCATTCGGTACATCATCGGGAGCCACAACTAACCAGGGGTTGTCTTGCGACTCCACCACCTGGTCGTGGCATAAATCCTTTTCGTCTGGCAAGAACCAAAGCATGCAAGGCTTGAGGGGTTGGTTCAGTTTGTTCAGAAGCTGATCCTCTTTTATACCTGGCTATGGACCGCATTGTTTGCTGGGATCGTTGTTAATGATGACCTGGATCTGTGCGACCAATTTGGGGGTTCAGAATATTTAGAGTGAGGACGTTTTTGAGCCGCTGTATCCTGATTCTCTGCAACGTCCTCAGATTGACACCGAAGCACTTGGAGATCTTCTCATTGGAGCTTGGGACGTGAGTACCAAGCAGCACAACTTGATTTTTCCAAATTCTTGGACGATTGACTTAAGCTATGGTATTTCTTCCTTCACAAACGATACAGAACCCATTCTACTATGGTATGAAGAAGAAAGAACAGACGCCATAACAAGTACATGAGCGGAATTTAGCTTCCATTTGCGACAAATTACCCCCTGCGACCTGTACCTCACCAATCGATTTGCGTGCAATGCACGAAAATCGTACTTATAATCTATAATTATGTACGAGTCTTAGTAATAAGATGATGTATTGTGTCGTAGAATAGGGTCAAGTTAAACCTTTCCTGCGTTTCTCAGCCGAGATAGAGGACGGCTATGTGCGTGGGAGATTTATAATGCAGACTGTGTGCAAATTAACGGCATTTTAGGTTGGCCAAATAGTCGGTTATCTTGTAGGTTCTGGGGTAATAGAAAAACGGGTACACCAAATAACTACTAATATGCAAATTAATATTCTTTTTACAAAGGTTAAAGGTTTTTTTGAAACAAGTTATATAACACTTTAGACGTACACGAGTCTCAGCGACTAAAAGGAGGGGGGAGGCTTGGCGGGGACGGTTGCCGTGCACACAAACGAACAATACTGACCAAAGGGTCGCTCGAATGACCCTGAGCGTACACGAAGCCGACGATAGAGGCTTACACGATGGGGTGGATAGTAGAGAGAGCACTTGTACAAGAGAGTTACTCGTTGCTGTTACCTCCAAGATTTGGTCTGAGGGAGTAATCCTTGCCTTGGCGCAAAGTTCAAATAATAGTCTCTTGAGAATGACTACTAACGGGATTAACTTAGATCTTGCATTCGGGTTTAGAACACCAAGTCGAGACTGGGTTCATTGAGTTCGATGAGCGGGTAACAACGAGTACGGGGTAGACTCACACGAATTAAACGAGAATACCCGGAGCTTCAGAGGTTCTGCGAGAAATTGTGCAGAGTCCAACGGGACGCGAATAGCGGGTACGAACGGGGAAGTGCAGACGGCAGGTACTGAGTGGGCGGGCAGACAGCGAATACTGACGGTGCGGGCGGGCAGCGGATACTGCCTTCCAACTCTGAGGTCGGGGATTTATAGTGGGGTCGAATGTGGTTTCCCCCCTTCCGTCCGAAAGGGAGGGTTCCAGTGTCCGACGCATCGTCAGATGAGGGTAATCTCACCCTATTAGCATGATCGCGGCAAGGTTCCTGAGCCGGCGAGGAAGAAATATTCTCCGACTCACAAAGGGAGCTTTTTCGGGCTCACAAGCTTGTCGCGTCCTTCTGCGATGGCGGGCTCTCAGGCCGCCACGGCGTCTCATGCCTTCGCACTTCCATTAGCGCAGACAAAAAGGGTCGACCAGGTGTCTGTTCTCACTCTCTCTCTCTCTCTCTCTCTCTCTGATCTCAGACATATTGTCTTCAAACATATTCTACGATAACTTCCAGTTACATTAAATTTTAATCCTAAAATCATGATACAGACATTACGTAAGAAACTCCTGACGCGGATAACTCCAACAACCTGAATTAAACTTCAAAACCTTAAATTTTACCACATAATAAAACCCTTTGAAAAGTGGTACTGAAATTCGTTTAGTTTTGTGATTCCTCCTCCCCTTTAAAGGATATTCAGTGGTTCTAATTAAGGGAAAAGGAACGGTTGCAAAGAGGTGCCGTGTCATTAGCCACTTTAAGTTACCCCTCCTTTCCCGTCCATCATTGCAACAAGGCATTACAACACGAAGGCTTTTAGCACGGGCTGGAATTCCATAAAACTCCATCCTTAATCAGAACTCCGCCTCAGCGTCGTGACTTTCTTTGGATTTATTATCGTCAAAAGAAATTAGCTGCCGCCATTATAAATGAAGCTGTTCTTCCGCAGAAGGAGTATGAGATGGATGGCGCGGTGAGGAGCGAATTTGCGGGTAAAATACTGAACAAAGATTACATGATTTCTGTGAATAAGAATGACGTGGGATCGTGATGGTGGGTTTGGGAGGGAAATATTAAACAAGTAGGTTGTGTGACATTTCAAAATGGAGGAAACATGATTAAAGAGGATCATGTGAGCGGTGTGTTGTGCATTGTCAGCCCAAACGATAAATGTAACAAACACCTGAGATGATTTATTTGATATTACTAATTAATTTGGACTAAAAAAAAACACCTTTTTGGCGGATTCCTGGAGACGGATGAGAGATGAATTGTGTGTGCGCGAAGGAAAGATATAATAAAAGAGAGTATTGCTGTAAATTGGTTATGTTTGCGATGATGTATGATGATAAAACTGCCTGCACGGATGGGTTATACCCTGCGTGAGTGATTTGTGGGAGTTCCCTGCACGCATATATATATATATATATATATATATATATATATATATATATATATATATATATATATATTTATATATATATATATATACATATATATATATATATATATATATATATATATATATATATATATATATATATATATATATATATATATATATACAAAGAAGTACAGTAACGTACATGTAAATGCAGGAAAGTAACCACAGTGTAAGGATTAAGATCAATTTATTTGCGAAACCAGGTTTCGACGGAGACCTCCGCCATCTTCAATCGCTGTTAAACTAATGAATAGAGAAAGATGCTTATTCTAGGGACACACAAAGTTACAAGTTGGAATGTAATTAAGGGGGGCGGCATGGGGGAGCAGGGGCAATTTTGAGCAGAGGAAGGACAAATCTTTTGCTTATCAAGGGATTGGTGATGAATTGCCCATCGGAACTATTAAAGTTTGGAATTTCCTTTATAAGAGCTGATTCAGTTAGACGCCTATCTATATTATTGTGAGAATTAAAAATTATTTTCGCATTATCAATGTCGGTTGAAGTGTTTTAATTTAACATGTGAAGAAACAAACTAGAAGTAAATTTGTGTGCCCCTAAGTTAAGCATCCCTGTATTCATTAGTTTACTATCGATTGAAGATTGCAGAAGTCTCCTTCGAAACTTGATTTCGCAAATAAATTCCTCCTAACACTGTGGTTTCTTTCCTGCATATATATATATATATATATATATATATATATATATATATATATATATATATATATATATATATATATATATATATATATATATATATATATATATATATATATATATAATAGAAGATATCACATTGGCGTGATATGTATCAAGATTTTATTTATAATTATCTGACTAGTTTCGGCAAGATGCCATTTTCAACTAATAATGAAGAAACTAGGCAAGGAACACAATATATATAAGTTAATACCCATCCTAAACAAAACGAAACCGCAGGAAACAATCTAGGAAAAACTCAAGTAGTGTATCTTGCGCAAACGACAAGCTAAACAAAATGAAATGAAACAAGAAACAATCTGGAAAGTTGCTAATCTCCGAGACCCATTGCTTCCGGGAGTTTATAAATACTATTGGCGACTTTATTCGATATATATTTATTAAATTTATATTGCCCTTCAGATAATTTGAAATTATCAACTTCGTTAATGATGATGGATTCCGCAATTCTCCTCTCAATATAATTGTTTGATTTATAAATGATTTTTGCTTGGTTAAAATCAATTCTATGATCGTGCTTTGCATGTGCGTAAAGAAACTTGAAGAGTTCGTACACCTTCTGATATCAGCTAGATGTTCTTTCATCCTCTTATTAAAGTGGCACGACTCTCTTCCATGTATGTTAAATTGCAATTATGGCATGTTTCATTTTGTTTAGGATGTGGCTAACCTTATATATACTGAAACTAACCGGGTAGTTATAAATAAAATCTTGATTCAAATATTTGGGTTTACATTTATCTTTCCTATATATATATATATATATATATATATATATATATATATATATATATATATATATATACATATATATATATATATATATATATATATATATATATATATATATATATATATATATATATTGCGATCGCTATCACTGGGATCGAACCAGAGTAATCGGGTGAATATTAATCCTAAAAAAGTCGCCTGGCCACAATTTGAGGAAGACCTAATACAGGGTGTTTCACCCAATTCTCTCATTTTCGAGTGATCTAGATCAAACATGGACACTTTAAATGTCTAAATAAAGGTGTTACTGAAAGTGTTAATAAAGGCGTTAATAAAGGCATTAATAAATGTTTCAGTGAGACCTAAGACGTTTGATATAAATGCTCAAAATATTGACTTAAATTGGTAAAAGTTTTAGTAGATTGATTAACAAGTGTTAGAGATTTGTGAGACAGCCTGTAATTTTAGCACGAAAACAATCAAGGATTCAAAGATTTTTTTTAATTTGAAGCAAAAACTAACGAAGATATCTTCCGTAGAATGTTTGTAAGGAGTGATTTGTAAAGTGGCGACGAGAGATAACCTGAAAAAGAGGGGAAGATAAAGTAGCTCCTGGCTCCTGCAGCGTTTGGGGCCAGGAAGGCACGTGAAATGATTATTTGTTGTTTGAAGCTTACATTAACTCCATCCAGCTGAAATTCCCTTGCATTTAGGCGGATTAAATTCGACTCCGGCTTAGCAGAACCCAATTTAGCAGTTCTGGACACGGAAGACGCGTCCCTTCAAGTTGAATATATATATATATATATATATATATATATATATATAAACAATGTTGTAGCTAAGTTCTTCATCAAGCTCTCGGAAGGAGCTCTCCACACAGTTTGTGTTAGAAAGGCTGGCTTATGCGATATCCTCCCGTGACTCTGGAAAAGCTCCTTACAAGGGTATATATATATATATATATATATATATATATATATATATATATACGTAAATTGGGTATTGCAAAATTCTTGTTACAATTGTTACGACGCTTTCAACAAAAGACACAATAATTGTTTGATGCAGTTAGACACGTTTATATTGTTTTAGCATATAAATATGTGATTAAATTAGAATATTAATCAACTAGGCAATGGCTTCGTTACTAAGATTAATATTTAAAATCTAAAAAAAAGCAGCCATGGTTAAATTTTTATAAATTTTCTGAACTTCGCCAATTATAATAATTTTAAAATGGAACTCTAAACTAAATTTCAACTCTTTCAAAATATCACGTTGCTAAAATATAGAGTTATAGAAGATATATTAAAATAAATTTTCTGAACTTCATCATTTGTAATTCTTTGGATTTTAAAAATTTCACAAAATTTCGATACTTATATTTATTTTTGAACTTCACCATTTTGTTTTTTGATATTATAAAAGAGTTATTAGAAATAACTTTGATAAAAAACATAAGTGATAACCAAACTAAGATGAAATTATTATTCAAATACTAAAAATAATTTCCTTCTTAAATTATAGTTAGTGATGATGATGATATGACCACTTTCAGAGGCGAGCACGCGCTCCAGACGAGACCTGAAGGCTGCGCACACGTTGTAGACGAAGTCCTTCCTCATGCTGACCCTCACGCGGTTGACGGGGGACTTCAACTCGTGCACGTTGCTGTGGCTGACCTTGCAGGCCTTGCCCTTGTCAGGCAACCACACGCTGTAGTCGAGGAGACTGAGGTCGCGGTGACTGCAGCAGCCAAAAGACCTTCGACCAGGAGTTCGTTCATGTACGGCTCCATCCATTCCACGGGTTTGGCCGAGTGGGCCAAACCCGTTATAATCGGCCGCAGTGAGCCTGTATCCGTCTTTTAAACACACTGTCGGCCTCTTCTCCCCATATATTTATCCTTTTGGGGACCCCGGCCCCTATTCGTAACGACTCATAATTTAACGGGGGCATTCCTCCCTGAGTCCCGCGATCCCTATTCGAGAGGGATTTTCTTTCCTCCAAACAAAACCATTAAATTTCCTTTGGAAGATATAAAATATCCACTCTCGAAATGTTAAGAAAAAACAATAAGTAATCAGAATTTGGATCCGGATTTGGACCCACTCCAAATTTCAAGCAACTCTCTCTTGACCCACCCAACCTTCCCTACTCCACAAAATTTATTCAAAAACCCTCAATAACATTTTTAGATGTGTTGTACGCAATTAGACAGTTTTTATATATTGTACACAATCAGACAGTTTAGATGTGTTGTACACAATCAGACAGTTTAGATGTGTTGTACACAATCAGATAGTTTAGATGTGTTGCACACAATCAGACAGTTTAGATGTGTTGTACACAATCAGACAGTTTAGATGTGTTGTACACAATCAGACAGTTTAGATGTGTTGTACACAATCAGACAGTTTAGATGTGTTGTACACAATCAGACAGTTTAGATGTGTTGTACACAATCAGACAGTTTAGATGTGTTGCACACAATCAGACAGTTTAGATGTGTTGTACACAATCAGACAGTTTAGATGTGTTGTACACAATCAGACAGTTTAGATGTGTTGTACACAATCAGACAGTTTAGATGTGTTGTACACAATCAGACAGTTTAGATGTGTTGTACACAATCAGACAGTTTAGATGTGTTGTACACAATCAGACAGTTTAGATGTGTTGTACACAATCAGACAGACAATGGGAATCACATAACCTTCGCCAAACTCTGTTGGTGGATATAGTAAGCTCATGCCTCGATTCCATGGATCCTAAGAGATTCATGTAAACTGAAACATAAGTGTTTCATTTGTATATGGTACTTCAAAGATTGGGGTTATATTGCCACTCTTTGACCTTTTCCTCGAAGTATACACTACCCTCCAAAATGATCAGAACGCCTTTATCTCTATCACAACATTTTCCATAACTTTTGCCAGAGAAATTTCAAGGTTTCCAAAATTGCTGAAAAATAACTTCCAGATATAAACTAGGTATTGGTAAATGTTCTGAAGATTTGGATGAATAAAGCATAAGTTATCAGCAGATACCCATTTTTGTAGAAAATTTTAAGTATCCGAAATGGTAGGAATGACTGGTGGAAATTCTATCTCCTACACTTTTTTCTATCCTATGGCAGTGATGCTTGGCATTAATCCCTTAATGATGAAAAAGAAGAATACAAAACAAAAATAAAAGGGGAAAAAGAAAATATATAAATGGATTTAATGGTTAAGCTACTCCGTAGGGCCCATAGGTAAGTCTATTTTGTAGTCTATTCTATGGGGCCTGTAGGTACGTCAATTTTGTTGTCTCTTCTGTAGGTCTCGCAAATACGTTAATTTTTTAGTCCATTCTGTAGGGTCGGTAAGTATGTCAATTATGTAGTCTATTTCGTAGGGTCCATAGGCTCGTCAATTTTGTAGTCAATTCTATAGGACTCTTAGCTACGCCAATTTTGTAGTTTATTCTTTAAGGCTCCTAGGTACGTCAATTTTTAAGTCTACCTTATATAGCCCGAAGGTACACCAATTTTGTAGTCTATTATAAGCTCCGTAAATAGGTCAATCTTGTAGTCATTTCAGTATGGCCTGTAAGTACGTCAATTTTATGGGCTCTCCTTCAACCTGTGGGACTAATCGCTTCGTAGAAAAAGGAAAATTGGAAAATCGCACCGTGGTGATGTTTCATAGGTTTTCATACATCTGCTCATCCGTAGAAGGGATTATGAACCTATGCCGGGTCCTCGACAGAGCAGCTCGGAGATGCTGAGAAGCGAAAACAAACTCGAGCATCGAACCGAGAATGTGTGGAAGGAATGTGTGAAAGGTATATAGACTGAATAATCTACATATGAAAATACTTAGGACTCTGGGCATGGTGTGTGTATCCAACTCACTCTCATCCTGAAGCAGACATCCAAAATATTGGTACCAATTCGGACTTCATTGTCCAATGCAAAGCTTTTTGACATAAAAGCCGAATTCGCTACCAGGGATTCACTATGCTTGGCTTGGATCCTTCGCGATCCTTTTCACTGTCCTCTTTATCGAAAGCGAAGACCTTCCACCAAGCTCCATCAAATATAAATTTAACCTAACGGAAAAAGAAAAGCAGCGAATTCCAAACAAGTTTGGAACTTGAATTCATTTTTTTAGTGACTGTATTCCTTGAGAATGAATTGAATTAAAGTTTGAAAAGGCTTGGAATTCGTCGTTTTTCTACTTCTGTTGGGTTAAATTTGCATTGATTGCTCTCCTCATGCACTTTGTGGGGGGCCCATCCAAAGATCCAAGATGTTAGAAGTGACGAAGTGGATTATTTTGGCCACCTTTGTTTACATCTCGTCCTTTTGGCTATTTTTCCTCTTGTCACGCGGTGTTCCAGTCGCTCGTAAGAGGGCGTTAGGTGTCCTCGGAAAGCATGTTGCAGCTGACATATAGAGGATAGCGTGCCTTCCATACCCCAACGGTTTCAGATGCGTCCCCACCCCCCCTGCCCGAATGCAGGCAGGCGGATCAGCGGCTATATATCCTCCATATATTTTCACTACGCCTTATTCACCGCTTTCTTTACAGACTTGTCCTTACAAATTCTAAGACGGAGATGCCCTCGTTGGTTTACGCTTTATTTTTTTTTAATAAAAACAAATACTACAACTTCCGTTTATTACACTTTTTATTACTGGGAAATAATATTTTATGGGTTGTATTTCTTTTATTTAACTTCATTTAAGCCTTTTTTTTAAGTGCGCCCATCTAGCGACTTCCAGCCAGGGCATAAGTCGCCGTAATCATTTGTTGCCTATTAATAGGCGCCCTTAAAAACTAAAACAAAAAAGTATTCGCAAACGAAAGAAACAAGCCCAAAATAAAAAAGAAAGAAAGAAGAAGAAGAACTACAGAACTACAGAATCTAGGACCAGCAAAGACCCTAAGGTCCGCTCGAGGCTAGTCCGCTACACTAAATCAAAAACTACGATACACCCTTATCTACGAGTGTATCTCTAACATGCTATTTTTTTTTATTTTTATTTAATACTATCAACTGTACACACTTATCTACATGTGTACATTATCGTGCAATTTTAACTAATCAAACTAGGGGTCGGGGGAGATAGAAAGTTTTTCTTCTCATCTTCCGCAGCCACTCGACTGCTAGTGGTGAAAAGCTAATTTAGGGATAGAGACTACTTATAGGATAGGCGGAAAAGAAATGGGACATCTAAGCTACACATGCAGAGAATCGCCGGCATCATTTTTAGTCATCATAATTTCATATCCTTAAACCTCCGCTCCAAACTCTCTCTCTGCAAGGACGTTTAAATTCACAGTGCTCAACTACGTTATATTTAAACTATTCAAATGCACGTCGAGACGATTTTTGAACATATTAACCGAAGTGCTATCTACTACGTGGGTGGGCAGCCGATTCCAATTTTGAGTAACTTTAAATGTAAAATAGTTTTGGGCTATACTAGTGTTAAAACGCTTGTTCACTAATTTTAACCCGTGCTGACGAGTATTTCCCCTATGATCCAGTTCGAACAGATTGCGAAAGTCCACGTTTGAGAAACCCTTTAGTATTTTAAATACTTCTATTAGCTGGCCACGTAATCTTCTGCTTTCTAGCGATGGCAAATCTAAAGCCCTGAGCCTTTCCTCGTATGATCTATTCCTCAGCTCTGGAATTAATTTCGTAGCCCTACGCTGCACTCTTTCTAATTGCGCAATATCTTTCATTAAATATGGAGCCCAAAATTGAACAGCGTATTCGAGAAGTGGCCGCACAAGGGATTTATATAAAGGTAAAATTACATCCTTAGATTTGAAGATGAAATTGCGCGCGATATAACCCAAAACGCGATTTGCTTTTTTACACGCATCCGCGCATTGCTTCGAGAATTTAAAATCGTCTGAGACTAATACTCCCAAGTCTTTTTCTAATTTAACCGCGTCGAGGACTTGGCCTTTCATGGTATAATCTACTCTTAAATTATGGCAACCCAAGTGCATTACCTTGCATTTGCTTAAATTAAATTCCATTTGCCACTTGTCCGCCCAATTGGCAATCGAGTTTAGGTCCCCCTGCAATTTATCGACATCCGATCTTACATAGGCACGATTACCCAGCTTCGTGTCGTCCGCAAATTTCGAAATCCGACTAAGTATGCCTTTATCTAAATCGTTAATATAAATTAAAAACAATAAAGGGCCTAAAACAGAGCCCTGCGGTACCCCACTACTAACGCTGGCCCAATCTGAACATTCCCCATTTATTACTACCCGCTGCGAGCGATCTTTCAGCCAATTTCTAATCCAGTTTAAAATCTTACCAGTCACCCCAATCGCTTTAACTTTCATTAATAACCTTTGGTGGGGGACGGTGTCGAACGCCTTTTTAAAGTCTAAATATATTACGTCTACAGCTTTGCTTTCATCGTACACGCAAATCATTTTGTGGAAGAATTCGAGCAAGTTAGTCAAGCACGATCTCGCACGCCTAAATCCATGCTGGGTATCGTTAATCAGCTTATTTGCCTCGAGGTGGCTCACTATTCTATCTTTAATTACAGATTCTAAAAGCTTCCCAACTACCGAAGTTAGATTAATAGGCCGAAAATTCGTTGCTTCAAATCTATTCCCCTTCTTAAATATAGGTGTAACGTTTGCTCGCTTGAAATCCAACGGAACTACGCCATCCTCTAATGAGCGATTGAAAATTTCACGCAATGGCTTAACGAGTTCATTTTGAAGCTCCTTTAAATGAATTGGATATACCCCATCGGGGCCCGGAGATTTCGACTTTTTCATTAGCTTAATAAATTTAAGAATTTCCTCGTCCTTTATACTTACATCGGATATGCATTTATCAGCACTACGAACTTCCCCAATTAACGATTCCAATTCGGAAGAATCTTCCACAGTAAACACGCTCGTAAAATGCTCATTTAAAATTTTAGACATTTCTGTCGGAAGTTCAGTCAAACGACCATCCTTATCTTTGATCGGCCCTATCGATCCTTTTACGGATTTCCTATTATTTACGTACCCATAAAACCGTTTCGGTTCATTCTTTGAATCCTTAGCGAGGTTTATTTCATACTTCCTCTTCGCATCTCTGACCGCACGTTTAACTTCCCTACGAGAATCTATGTAATTTTGCCGACTTATAACTGACCCATTGTTTTTATGAATTTTAAATTTTCTATTTCGGTCCCGGATTAAGCGTAGTATTAACGGACTAAGCCACGGAGCTCTCACCGACTTCCCGCTCTTACGCACATACTTAACCAAATCAGAATTCACACGAAGCAGCGTACATCGAAGTTCTGCGTACATCTCTCCTACCGACCTGTTCTCGAATCGTATTCCCCAGTCTATATCCTTAATCCTTTCGCGAAAAATATCGAAATCACAGCTACCAAAACGAGGGATGAGCTGCGAGCTCATTCTAACTTCTACGCAGGTGTTTAGATCGAATCTAATCGCATTATGGTCGCTGGAAGCTAAATGTTCACCCACACGTACGTTTTCTAACAATGACTCATCGGTTGCCATGATTAAATCAAGAATATTGCTATCACGAGTAGGCTCTTCCACTTTTTGTACGAGAAAATTCTCCAACATAAAGTTTAATAGCCTCTCACCCGGTTTATCAGAAGTAAGGTTGCTAAAGTTAACATTAGGTAAATTAAAATCGCCGCAGACTAATGTGGTCCCTTTTCTAATCCAAGACGTAAGCGTATCGAAGAGTGCAGCATCTTCTCTTTCCAATTGGCAAGGCGGACGATATAGCACGACTAAGTTAATTTTATTTATAGCATCTAAACTTAGCTGGACTAATAAAGCATCACTTCGCATATCATCCTTAGACGAGTCCATCGTTATGGCGTTTAGATCCTCTTTTATATACATTAATACGCCCCCTCCTCTACCGGTTTGTCTATTTCTGTAATGAATTTTGTACCCCGCTATATCGAACTCGCAAACACTGATCCCCGTATGAGTGTCTAACCATGTTTCACTTAGGAATACGAGGTCGAAATTACCCTCTAGAATAACGGCTTTTATTTCGGCAATTTTATTTTTTAAGCTACGAACATTCGCATATATGCATCTCAGTTTGCGCTTTACGTTAACTCTTCTATAACACTCGGATCCGTTCCGTTTCCCTGCACCCCGTCGATAGTGCCCTCTTCACGCGTGGGCCGGCCCGGCGCATCGGCATCACGTGGCCGCGCAACTCTCCTACCTAAAATGCTACGTACGGACTCGTCTAAGATCCTACCCAGCCGACTATTACCCACATCGCTTAGGTGAATTCCGTCCTTTTGGAAAAGTGACGGATGGTCCTGGAATGAATCCCATAAGTTAAAAAAGCTAACACCAGTTTCTCGACACAACCGCTTAAGACATTCGTTAGTATAGATCGCTCTAGATTGGAGGCGCAACGTGGATTTAAGTCGGGGGAGAACACCAATAATTCCCACGTTGGTTGCTTTGGATTTCGCCGTATCTATCATGGTTCTGGCACGATAAACTATATCTTCCGGGGTGCTGTCATACCTATGGACGTCGTTGCCCCCTACCATCGTGATGATCGTTCGTTCACCACGCGTATCTTCCAATTTCTCGATCTCGGCGGCCACGTTGTTAATGCGGCCACCGGGATAGCAAAAGCGCTTACGCTTAGAAGGGTTACGCGCAGCAAACTCCTGATCCTGCCTTCTAATTAAGGAGTCCCCCATTAAAACGGTTTCCTCTTCCCCCTCGATAGGAGTTAGCAACGCGAAAGGGTTCGAACAGGGTAAAACGAAGTTCTGGTCCCTCGTTGGTCTAGCCCCATTTCTAACACGTCGAAATTGCGATTCCTGAGGCCTAAACGAGTTTAAAATTTGTTGTTGCTCGTCAACAATTACCTGATGATTCGAATTTGCAGGCCGCCTATCTCTATTACTATCTTCCCTCCCGCGCATGTCGTGAATAGTAGAGTCTAGTTTGGAATTTAAGTCATCGACTTTACGGTTAGTCGAGATCACATCCCTCGCAACGGTATTTAATTCCAGTTTGATCTCGCTGATCGCACTTGACAACTTGCGTTCAAACGCTTCGTTCAACATACAAAATCGACATATTCTAATTTGCTCAAGGTTCGAGGGAACGTAAATTTCCTTATTAAATGAAGCAGCGCACCTTGAGCATTCGATCTTTATAACGGGCATTGTCGGTTTTTTGTTTTTTTTAATTCGGAACTAATTTAGAAAATAAGCTGCACAAGCTAATATACTGTAATTGAAAGATCGAACTTTATAATACGGCGACGAATATTGAATAGGCGATATATATAAAAGTATTCAGTAGCAGAGGCACGATAAATTCTGAGCAGAGTGAAATTAGCGGGAGCACAGAGCGAGCACGTCTTTTCAGTAGAGAGTCGGTGGGACGAATGAGAGTCGGTGGGACGAATGAAGAGTCGGTGGGACGAATGAAGAGTCGGTGGGACGAATGAGAGACGAAGAACTACAGAACTACAGAACTACAGAATCTAGGACCAACAAAGACCCTAAGGTCCGCTCGAGGCTAGTCCGCTACACTACATCCGAAACTACGATACACACTTATCTACGAGTGTATCTCTAACATGCTATTTTTTTATTTTTTTTAAATATATAATCTACTGTACACACTTATCTACATGTGTACAATGTCAGGCATATTAACTACTTCAACCTAAGGGGGGGTGATAGAAAGTTTTTCTTCTCAACTTCCGCAGCCCTCGACTGCTAGTGGTGAAAATCTAGTTATAGGATAGGCGGAAAAGAAAATGGATATCTAAACTACACATGCAAGAGAAATCGCTGGCATCATTTTTAGTCATCATTTTTACTCTCCTTGTTCCTCCGCTCCAAACTCCTTTTGCAAAGACGTTATTATTTACTGTGCTCAGACTACGTTATATTTATACTATTTAAGTGCGCGTCGAGACGGTTTTTAAACATATTTACCGACCTACTATCCACTACGTGGGTGGGTAGCCTATTCCAAATTTGAGTAATTTTAAACGTAAAATAGTTTTGGGCTATACTAGTGTTAAATCGCTTGTTGACTAATTTTAATCCGTGTTGCCGAGTATTTCCCCTATGATCCAATTCGAACAAATTCCTATAATCAACGTTTGAAAATCCTTTCAATATTTTAAATACTTCTATTAGCTGGCCACGTAATCTTCTGCCTTCGAGAGATGGCAAATCTAATGCCCTGAGTCTTTCCTCATAGGGCCTGTTTCTCAGCTCGGGAATTAATTTTGTAGCCCTACGCTGCACTCTTTCTAATTGCGCGATATCTTTGTTTAAGTATGGAGCCCAAAATTGAACCGCATATTCGAGCAGTGGACGCACAAGTGATTTATACAATGGTAAAATTATCTCTTTGGATTTGAACGTGAAATTACGCGCGATATAACCCAGCACACGATTTGCTTTTTTACATGCATCCGCGCATTGTTTCGTGACTTTGAAGTCATCCGAGACTAAAACTCCCAGGTCTTTTTCCAATTTAACTACGTCGAGGACCTGGCCTTTCATGGTATACTCTACCCTCAAATTATGGCAACCCAAATGCATCACCTTACATTTACTTAAATTAAACTGCATTTGCCACTTATCCGCCCATCTGACAATCAAGTTTAGGTCCTTTTGTAATTTTTCTACATCCGATCTTACATAGGCACGGTTGCCCAGCTTCGTGTCGTCAGCAAATTTAGAAATCGTACTAAATACGCCATTATCCAAATCGTTTATATATATTAGAAACAATAATGGGCCAAGAACGGAGCCTTGTGGCACTCCACTACTGACGTTGACCCAATCTGAACATTCACCATTTATAACTACTCGCTGCGAACGATCCTTCAGCCAATTTCTAATCCAATTTAATATCTTACCCTTCACACCGACTGCTTTAACTTTCATTAATAATCTCTCGTGCGGAACGGTGTCAAACGCCTTTTTAAAGTCTAGATAGATTACATCTACAGCTTTGCTTTCGTCGTAAACGCAAATCATTTTATGGAAGAATTCGAGCAAATTTGTCAAGCACGATCTCGCCCGCCTAAACCCATGTTGGGAATCTTTAATCAGATTATTTACCTCGAGGTGGCACACTATTCTATCTCTAATTACCGATTCTAAAAGCTTTCCAACTACCGAAGTTAGACTAATAGGACGAAAATTCGTTGCTTCGTATCTATTCCCATTCTTAAATATTGGTGTAACGTTTGCACGCTTGAAGTCTACAGGGACTACGCCATCTTCTAATGAGCGATTGAAAATTGCACGCAACGGCTTCGCAAGCTCATTCTTAAGTTCCTTTAAATGAGTGGGGTAAACGCCATCGGGCCCGGGTGATTTCGACTTTTTCATCAGGTTAATATATTTAAGAATTTCCACTTCATTAACCGTTATATCGGATATGCAAATATCACTATTATCTACTTCTTCAACTAACGATCCTAATTGGGACGAATCTTCAATAGTAAAGACGCTTGTGAAATGTTCATTTAAAATTTTGGACATTTCCGCCGGAATTTCCGTCAAACGACCATCTTTGTCTTTAATCGGCCCTATTGAACCTTTTAAGGGTTTCCTACTGTTTACATAGCCGTAAAACCGTTTCGGTTCCTTCTTTGAATCCTTCGCCAGTTTTATTTCATATTTCCGCTTCGCATCTCTAACCGCCCGTTTAACTTCTCTTCGAGAATCTATGTAATTTTGCCGACTTATAAATGACTCGTTGTTCTTATGTATTTGAAATTTTCTATTTCGGTCCTTAATTAAGCTTAATATTAGTGGGCTAACCCACGGCGCTCTCATCGACTTCCCGCTCTTACGGCGCACATACTTTACTAAGTCGAAATTTACACTAAGGAGTGTACGCCGAAGCTCAGTGTACATTTCTCCTACCGACCTATTCTCGAAGCGCATTCCCCAGTCTACATCCTTAATCCTTTCGCGAAAAGTATCAAAATCACAGCTACCAAAACGTGGCATGAGCTGTGTACTAATTTTTACATCTACACACGTGTTAACCACGAATCTAATCACATTATGGTCACTCGAGGCTAAATGCTCTCCTACACAAACATTTTCTACCAGTGACTCGTCAGTCGCCATGATTAAATCGAGGATATTATTATCACGAGTTGGTTCCTCCACTTTTTGAACGAGAAAATTCTCCAGAATAAAGTTTAGTAGTCTCTCCCCAGCTTTATTTGACGTTAGGTTACTATAATTAACGTTTGGATAGTTAAAATCGCCGCAGACTAATGTGGTCCCTTTTCTAACCCAAGATGAAAGCATATCAAAGAGTGCAGCATCTTCTTTTTCCATTTGAGATGGTGGACGATATATGACGGCTAAATTAATTTTATTTTTTGCATTACAACATAATTGGATTAATAGGGCCTCACTTCTCATATCTGCCGTAGACGAGTCGATCGTTATAGCGTTTTAGTCATCTTTTATATACACTAATACGCCCCCTCCTCTACCAGTTTGTCTATTTGTATAATGAATTTTATAACCTGCTATATCAAATTCGCAAACACTGATCCCCGAATGTGTATCTATCCAAGTCTCACTTATGAATACGAGATCGTAGTCTCCCTCTAGAATTACGGCTTTTATTTCGGCAAGTTTATTTTTTAAGCTACGAACATTTGCATATATACATTTCAATTTGCGCTTTAGGTGGACTCCTCTATCACACGCGAATCTGTTCCGTTTCCCTGCTCCCCAATACTCATTGCCCCTTCAAGCGAGGAACGGTCTGGCGCATGGGCATCACGTGGCCCCACAACTCTCCTACTTAATATGCTACGTACTGACTGGTCTAAAATCCTACCCAGCCGAAGAAGAAGAAGAAGAAGAAGAAGAAGAAGAAAAAGAAAAAGAAGAAGAAAAAGAAGAAGAAGAAGAAGAAGTACGAAATTAGGACCAGCAAAGAACCTTGGGTCCAGCACGATAACCACTAAGCAAGCGAAGAAGAAGTAGCAGAAAAATAATAATAGTAATAATAATGATAATATGTAGCAGAAGAAGAAGAAGAAGAATAAGAAGAAGAAGAAAAGAGTGAGGGTCAGTTTTTAACGTGAAAGTTCCCGTAAAGATGAGTAAAGGAAGAACTTTGATGCCGTTGACATTCTGAGAAATGCGTGCCCTCCCCCCCTCCACCGCCCGTAGGTAGATCTACTGCTATAGGATCAAGTGAAGATAAGCCCTCCCCCCCAACCTCTCGTGGGGTGGCTCATCTTCAAGTGAAGAGAATTGGGTGACTTCTCTTCATTTGTAGATTTCGAGTCCTGAGCGAAGGAGCTCCTTAGGTTAGGTTAAGTAAGGGCAACCTAACCTAACCTAACTTAACGTAACCTAACCTAACCTCACAGAGCCCTTGCTTAGTTAGGATGGGCTAGATTTAGGTTAGGTACAAAAAATTATAATCATATAGCAACCGTAAAACATCAACAAACAAGGTCAATATACATAAGTCGCGTGCTCTCAATTATTCTAACTTATGACCTCACGACCTTCAAAACTTTCAAAAAGTGGGGCAATCCGACCCATAGTTAGTTTTATTTTAATAATTCTTGGACTAACCTTGGTAGGACCTTGGCAATTCTATCATTTGAAAGGGAATTTAAAACAACATAAGGGCTTCAAATTTCGTTAGAATCGGAGGAATAGTTACGATGTTATTGCTAAATAGCTCATTAAATAAATGGTTACCATCCGACCGATAGTCCTACGAACGTACATACTAACTCTTAGAGTCGCGACTAAAAAATAAAAATCATATCAACACAACATGCATCTCTTCATCATCTATTAAAAAGCATTCATCCAAACAACTTAACCAAACCTACCCAACACAACTCCCTTTCGTTTAATAAACCCAACCCAACTCACCTAACCAATATACCCAACCAACCCTGACCTAAACCACGAAACCAGCGAGGTGCGAAAAGTTAGGGTTGACTATGCCCGTGTATAGGTTTCAGTGTTGCGTATCTTCTGGTCATCCCGATGGACTCGTTGGTTTTCGCTTTTCATTTTTAAATAAGAACCACTAACACCAAAATTCTCTCTGCTGGACCTATTTGGGCATTGCTTTTTACGGGATGTTGGAAACATTCGGGAAAAATCCCTCAAACCTTTGAAGAATTTAGGATTTTCGAAAGAGACCAATTGTTGATCGCTTCGATGGAGGATTGCCTTAGCGATACATGAGTAGCAGTGCCGAATCCAGGATAATAATTTGTCGGAGGGGGGGGGGGCTAACCTGAATTCCTCCCTATGAGTTGCCTGAAAAAAAGGGCATTAATGATCAATAAGGGTTATCATAGAGAGTATTGATAATAAATAACAGCATCTCATAAAGGAGAGTACTAACTCTATCCGATGCGATTATTTTCCTCCAAATAAAATTAGAAATTGTAGTTTTTGGTCGTCAGCTAAAGTATAATACTCAATTTTATAATTATTTTTTGAAATTTATCTGTATTTTAAACATGTATCATATAAGATACATTCAATCACAAAGGTTTATTTTTTTATATATTCTATATTATTACATAGCTTTCCAAATAGCAGAATACAAGTGTAGCTTTAAAATGAAATATATACGGGTCTGAGATTTGAGGGATCCTTCAGTCCCCCTAGACCCCCCCCCCCCTGGATCCACGCTTGATGAGTAGGAATCTTAGAATAACCACCCCTTTGGATATCGGAAGATTCCCTTTAGTAAACGAGAGAAAAATATCAATTGAATCAGGGTTTAATCGACAAGAATCAGCTGTTGGAATGCTTATGTGATAAAAACATTAAAATTACCCCCCAAAACAGTCAGTAATTTCATCAATTAATTGGAACTAGAGGTAGTTTAAGTCCACTTTAACATTATCCAAGGTTAAATGTAAGATTTAGAGAACTAAAGTATAAATATATAAATAACAATTTTTTTTTAGCATCTATTTGGTGACATCCTAGAAGGAAATAAGTCGCTATAATTATCTTATAGCTGAATGCTAAACTAAATAAAAACAAACAAACAAACGAACACATTATTTAAAGCAAAAACAACGAACAAAAAATACAAAACAAGAAGCAAACAAGCAAGAAAAAAAAGGGAGCAGACTCCGGTGCGGGAAAGGCAGGCCTTCCGGGCTCGGGAGCACGCCAGATGTAAACAATCAAGTTCTTCCTTTAGGCGTCATCTATTTTCCTCGCTGCAGAGTCAAGATGGAACATTTTTAGACACGAGACTCGGATCGCTCTCGAAATCATCCAACTAAGAGGCCGAAATCAACAGGTTGCAAACAACAGTCAAAAAGAGTAACTTATCTCCAACTATTGGCAAACTTGTCTGAAACAATGGATAATCACATTTACTTGATGGGTGCTAGTAATTTAATTCCACCCCCTAAATTATTTTTCTCTCGAAAGATTGCCTTATATTATAGCACGGAAGGAAAACTTTCATGCAGCAGAGATGGTAGGTGGTTGCTATACCAACGAGTAGCCACCTTCAGGCTGCATCGTGTACCCCCTAAGGGCGCTCTTCATCTAATCTAATCAATTGAATGTATCCGATACTCACCACATACATTTACTGCCTACATTGCAGTTCTCTTTACTATCGTAAAATATACCATACCGCCACGGATGGGGGAAAACGATCCAGTGCCACGGATAGATGAAAACGATCCCTTGTACTGCGACGGCAAATGTTGAGGATAAAAGATCAAATTGATACAGTTCTTTTTAGTACTGTTAGATTGATCTAATGGATAGTCACTTATTTGCCGGGGGAAAAGAGCGTTTCCCAGGTATACCCGAATCAGTGTGTATTTTGATGTCTCCCAAGAAATTCAATAACGACATATTCATTCTTAATAATCTTCCCCGTTATTGGGCAAGAGGAGAATTCTAGTTAATTTTCATTTCATGATTGCAGATCAAAAACTGGATAGGAGTTTCGGTGCAATCCACTGCAGCTCAAAGACTACTATATTAATCAGAGTAGGAGTTTCAGTGCAATCCGCATTTCAATTTGTGGATTGCCGTGTTACTTGTAACTGAAACCACAGTGCCTTCGTTTTAGGAACACATTTACTTTTAGCCTGTAAGGAGAGAACTTACTACCGCGTTGCTCATGGCCGGTGTCCTACAGGGCCTCGATCAAGACACCGTTTCCCAGTATGTTTTCGTAACACCTTTTTTTTTTTTAAATGTCTATTTTTAGTGAGGAAAAAAGGTTAATGTTAGTTATGTTAATTTTGGTTTTGGTTATGTTATAATAAAACAAGGAAATAAAAAAAACTCTGATTTTAGATTTTGTTAACTGAGAGGTAGGGACATTTCCACCTATTTAGCTTGATTCTTTAGGGGAGAATCTTCACAGATTTCATGCAAATAGTTATTCACTTTCGAAAAATTTCTGGGTAATGCACTATTTGCATCAATACTGTTTCCAAATGGCAACCTATTATGCAGATAGTTATTTATCCGTAAACTAACGGTAGAACGACAACTAACGAGTGCGAAAGCCAATCTCTTTGATCAGAGCAGCACAATGACATTTCATGTTCTTTGCCAGCAAAATGGTACTTCTCGAAATGTCTGCCTCTCCAATAAGGCACTGCAGCAACATTGCTGTTAATTTGTATTTTTAAGGAAAAAAAATAGACATTTTAAAGTTTTCTAGTGTGTTACGTTCTCGAAAGATGACAACACACTGGCAGCAGGTTTGTCTGACACTAGCTAAGGGCAGCGCGTTAGACTAATTCCTTGCGACGGGGCACTATAAAGCTAGAACTAGAACCAAGTATAGGAGCTATAGTAGTCCTAATATTTTATTTTTAAGATTGCCTCATGATGGCAACCCACGAGGCATCGCCAGCACAATACCCAATACTTAGTCTTTTAGCTTATATTTAAAAGGACACACATACATGCTCATAATACACTAAAATGTGTACACAAAAAAGTTAAAAAAATAAAGCAAAGTAGTAATAGTAGTAGACTATAAAGACAACATATGCACTTGCCATGAACCATATGGATAAAGTTGATGAAGTTCGTTCCCGATCTATTCCCGTCTGTACCTTCTCTGGGTTCTTCGTTGAAAAGCAAATTTGTTTGGGAATTTGCTTCGATCATCGTCTGTGGCTTCAGACAGGAAATATTCGGCGATTGATTGTTTGCGAAGAACAAAAGCTGTGTCGTTCTTTCTTTCGGTCGTTTTTGTGAAAGGAAACAATCGGAAATCATCCTAGAAAGAGGCATGGGGACATTTTTATCAAGAGACGCATCGTAATCCTTTTGGAGAAATGGGAAAAGATAAAAGATATGGAAATGGATGGCTGAAAAGCTACAATAAATCCCGTTCACATCGGATTTTGTGGAAAAGATGAAAGTCTAGGGTGGGTTGAAAGATGTATTGAAGGGGGAATTTCGTCACGACCAAATATCGCTTTGTGTAGAAAGAAGCGAGAGAAAAGGATTAATCAAAGGGCTACCAGCAAAGATCCTAAGATGGATTCAAGGTCAGTTCAAGAAAGGAGAAAGGGGGAGAGAAAAGACCAAAGTGAACAAAAGGGGAGAAGGAAAAAGGCGATATAAATCGTGTATCTATTTTCACGAGTCTGCGTCATTTCTGAGGTCAAGATTTTTTATCTTTACCTTTGTAATTTTTATGCATGCTTGAATTAAAAAAATATAGCTAGTGTTTTTAAATAACGTAATTTTTTCTAGACCTGAAACAAATAAGCTTTTCGACCTGACTTTTCAGGTCGCATCCATTATGCTGGATCTACAAAGTGACTACACACAAGCCACCAGTTTATTGTGGCTGTGAGACAGCATAATATATAAGTAGAGCTACAAACAACCCAATACCTGAATTGGAACCAGATTCATAAAATGTTTTATCACATTTTCTTGTCAATCTACAGAAGGTTCTGATTCCACCACTATACATAAAAACAGAATTAATCAAGAATTTTGTCACAGAGTTACGCTATATTTAAGGAAAGACAAGTTTTCACTTTCCTGAAACAGAAATTTACACACCTTAGTGATACCAAACTGGAAGCAACTATTTATGCTGTTTGCTGTCAGAGTTCACGAAAAAGTGTTCATTCGAGAAGTGTATGAAATACGAGGAGTGGCATGCTTGGCTTTCATTTCAGTCTATTAAAGCAAAGTGCTGTGGAGACGTTTGTAAAAAAAAATTCCATTCTCTTGGTGAGCGCTGTCGGTCAAGAGGCATTTCTCAGGTCACATCGAAGCCTACTTTCTCCACAACTGCGGCGATTATAGCGAGAAGCAAGGAAAGCATTTCCATTCAGATGTTGTAGTTACGGAAAAGAGTCACCAGAGCGCTGGTTGTGAACATGCTTGTTGAACTACTGCCGGTGGATCAAGAGAGATATTTCATATGTGGAACACAATTGAAATAGTCATTTTGTCGTCCCTTATTCCAGTTCTGCTCTCATTAACATATATTTTCAATATTTGTAGGTTAAGTAAGTCAACTTTGATAAAATATATATAATAAAGCGATACGTTATTTTCATATTCCCTTAATTATTCGAATTGATACAGAATTAAAAGTAGACCAGATTGACGAAAACGATTATATTTTAATTCAGCATGTCAAAATTATAAGTAATAATTACACTGTACAACAAATTTCAGTGTCAAGAAAAGACATAGATCTCATGTGCTGAATTCGAATTTGATAACAAAAATTTTCCATCACATAACATTTTCTCGTAAATTGCCAATTTAATAATTATGCAAATGATGACGACTTCCACGATACCATAAATGTATTTCGCTCTCAAAGTCAGATTAAATGTGTCTATTGTAATTAATTTATGGATATAAAATGAATCAGCATGTTTGTTAGCATTATATAATGTATTAAACTACATTTTAGTATTTTCTTCTTCGTTTGTAAGACGTCTTAGGTGTGTCACGCTTCAGGTTCCAGCAGAAGTCAACCAGCATAGCAGGGCTCCATTTTCCCTTATACCTGTTTTCCATTGACGCTATATTTTGATGGAACCTTTCTCCATGTTCATCACTCACATCTCCTGCATTCCTTGGGAAGAAGGAGAGATGGGAATGAAGAGAGTGTATCTTCACTGACATATTGCATCCGAGACCTTGGTAGCACTTGATTAGACTCTCCACTATACGCTTTCGCTGGGCCCCTCGGTGCCGTCCCAGAAGTCCTTTTGCATACATATTTGAATGCATGCAAGGCTTCGAAGTCCTCATCAGCTATAAGTTGACGAATCTGAGGGCCTATGAATACTCATTCTTTTATCTTGGCATCACTTATTTTAGGTATGATCACTTTGAGGTACTGGAAACATGGCTTGTTATGTTGCAGTGCTTTGGTAAATTGCTTCATTAGGCCTAGTTTTATATGCAGTGGTGGCCAAATGATTTTCTCCTTTTAACTAGTGGTGCATGAATTACATTATTGCATCCAGGGGTCATAGTTTCCTGAGGTGACTATTCTGAGCGTACATAATATTCTGATCTGGCCCTACTGTTCCACTTGCAAATGAAGCAGATAAACTTGGTATATCCAGTTTGTAGCCCCTTAAATAGGGCTACTACGTTCAAGTTCAGACAAATTAGCCACTCATGCTCTTTGTAACTTATGCGCTTCAGAATAAAAACAAGGTTCTCATATGTCTCTCTTAAAATGACTGAGTGAGCAACTGGAACTGAAGGCATGGTGTTCCCAATGTGCAACATAACCGCTTTTATGCTGTAAAGGGATGAATCTATGAATAACCTCCACTCATTTGGTTCATAGGTCAGCTCAAAGGCATTGAATATGCCTCTGATATCCTTACAATAAGTCAAGTCGTTTTCAAAAAGTGCAGAATTATGTAGATCTGCAGAACGCTTCTTAGATACTGTAATTTGATCATGTTCACCTAAAAGGTTCCATTTGGCAGACATGAGGCCAGGAGTGCATTTTGTGCTTACTTAGTGTTAGATCGCGAACTAGATCATTGATTTCCGGTTAGGTGATGAGTGGTTGTTTCTTGCCAGATTCAATCTGTGCCACATATGGTGGATCTTGAGATTCTGAATCGTCTGAGTTGCTCGTGTCATTGCTTGGTAGTCCAGAGGGCGGTTGTAGGGCGGTTGTTGAACTGGGCGAATAACGGAATGTAGATCTGGATATATGATAGATTTTTTGCCTTTTCTGTTGGGACCTGCAGTGAAATAAAAGAAAATCAGACTAAAAATGGATATTACTGGCTGTGATCACTTGCAGAAATAGTGGAAGTACAACATAGTATGTATTTTGATCTATTTAATTGATACATCATTTGAAAATACGAATATATTAAAGAGCAAGAATGAGAACACATTGAATACCCACCTTTTATATCTGTTAAGCAGGAGGAGCAATCCGTTGAATGGTCCTTTGGCTCCCTCCGGACCATTGTTAGGCCAAACATGAGGCCAGGCCCTTTGCCTTTCACCCAGGCAGAAAGGGTACTTGTACTCCTGCCACAACATATGTGAGGTGCTTAGCGTTTGTCCTGGTTACCCATTTTTCCTCCAAAGTAGTGCTCATAAAGTTTCTTCACATTTTTACTCAACTGTCTCATGTGGTGTCTTTATGTAACTGACCCACATATATAACAGAAACTGGCTGGGGAATTTTTGCATTCTCTAGGCATTTTAGCTCCTGTAAGGAAAAAACACTGAAGTATGTGAAAAAATACATAAATAGTAACAACAAAAAATATTAAATAAAAAAGTAAAAATAGGAAGCATTCATATCTAGCATTACGTAAGAGTTACCACTGATTTGGACCCATACAACTTAAAGAATATTGAGTATACTTTCATAAATTTCATAGGTTAGGTTGCAAATACTTTAGGAACGCCCCATTAAAATTATATCAAAATCCGTTTATAACTTTTAGAATTGTCACTTTCGGCCCAATCCTGGTAATTTACGAAATAGTGAAGGATCACAGAAAGAAACGGATGTTATATTCGTGATTTACGCAAAAAACTACTCCTAGCTAAGGTTATTCTCATTTCCGCCTTTTCTTTCATTTTGTACAGTGTTATTTTAGAACACATTACCATGCAAAAAATTTCTCATAAGCAATGTTACTTTTCAGTAATAAATTTATGCATTAATATCAACAATACTCCTAAAACATATTGACTGAGATGCTTCATTGTCTCGCGACGGTAAATTATTCAAAACTTAAGTAATTTTATATAAGAAAGAATTATGTACTATCGCAGAGTTAAATATTTTATTATGGCATCCTTAAGAAGCTTGAAGGCGTTATTATTTCTAGTGTCCACCTGGTTATCTAACTCAACTAGCAACACATATTTTATGCAAGAGAAACCATTTACATTGTAAAGACCTCGATTTAAACGCACCCTCGACGATTTTGCAGCGAACGCATATTAAGCTCTGTCAATCCGTCTTGTGATGAATTTCCTAAGTTGAGGAATTAATTTCGTCAGCGGGTGTGGGGTGGGGGTGGGGGGTTATGACGTTCTTTTTCAGTACTCTTGTTATGAACATTTCACACAATTTCTCTACCACTGACTTTAACAGCTGATAAATGGTCAGGCATACACTTTATAAAGAGGAATCGACAAAAAAAAGGATTAGTGAAGATGATAATCCAAGTAACCCGAGGGTATTAGCCATGGTACCAAAACGAGTGAAATTTTAGAACCTCCTTGAAAACAACCTAACCTAACTTAACATAAACTAACTTTAACCTTAACCTAACCTTAACGTAACGTAACTTAACCTAATCTTAACATAACCTTAAACTAACCTAACCTAACCTAACTTAGTACCTAACCTGCATTTAACATAAACTAACCTCAACCTAACCTAACTTATTACTTGACCTTAACCTAACCTAACCTTAAACTTACCTAACTTAGTACTTAACACGTTCAAATGCTCTCCCGGCAGAATTCAGGAAGAGCGAACGCAACCATTAAGGCAACTGCAGTGATGAAGGGGAGGAGGACGATGGGTTGTGGGTTCGATCCCGAATCCCGGCATGAGCGGACACCTGGAGATCTGGCTACCGATTGGTGGACGCGCTGTGCTCACCCCTGTATCAGAGTGGGTAGATCTTATACTTCCCATCACACGCATAACACTGCTTTCTTTCTTCTCCCGTCTTCACGGTACAACACCACACACACACTCTGTTCCAAGGAATCCTGCCGATGGGTGTCTATATCCACATACCTCTGATGCGGAACAGGGCAATTTGCCCCGAGGCGACCAAAGTTCCACCTGAACGCTGTTTGGTGTCAAACATAAAACTTTATGGCACCTCTCCCCAAAAGAGGACCGGCTCCTGGGGCCCTCGGGCTGACCAGCGATTGTCATACTGACCTTTATGTCTATTTCATTATCCGGTCGGGGATCCTCCCGGTATTGGCGTTGACTAACTAACTAACTAGCGATGGGTTGTGACTCCTTTCGTACTTTTTTAACTCCCATCCCTTTCACACAATTTCTCTCCCAATAATTTCACCTAACTTTGCTCCCAATAACTTCACACAATTTCGCTCCCAATTATTTCACACAACTTTGCTCCCAATAACTTCACACAATTTCGCTCCCAATAATTTCACACAACTTTGCTCCCAATAACTTCAAACAATTTCACTCTCAATAATTTCACACAACTTTGCTCCCAATAACTTCCAACAATTTCACTCCCAATAATTTCACACAACTTTGCCCTCAATAACTTCACACAATTTCGCTCCCAATAATTTCCCACAACTTTGCTCCCAATAACTTCACACAATTTCGCTCCCAATAATTTCACACAACTTTGCTTCCAATAACTTCAAACAATTTCACTTTCAATAATTTCACACAACTTTGCTCCCAATAACTTCACACAATTTCACTCCCAATAATTTCACACAACTTTGCTCCCAATAACTTCAAACAATTTCACTTTCAATAATTTCACACAACTTTGCTCCCAATAACTTCACACAATTTCACTCCCAATAATTTCACACAACTTTGCTCCCAATAACTTCAAACAATTTCACTCCCAATAATTTCACACAACTTTGCTCCCAATAACTTCAAACAATTTCACTTTCAATAATTTCACACAACTTTGCTCCCAATAACTTCACACAATTTCACTCCCAATAATTTCACACAACTTTGCTCCCAATAACTTCACACAATTTCACTCCCAATAATTTCACACAACTTTGCTCCCAATAACTTCCAACAATTTCACTCCCAATAATTTCACACAACTTTGCTCCCAATAACTTCAAACAATTTCACTCCCAATAATTTCACACAACTTTGCTCCCAATAACTTCAAACAATTTCACTTTCAATAATTTCACACAACTTTGCTCCCAATAACTTCACACAATTTCACTCCCAATAATTTCACACAACTTTGCTCCCAATAACTTCAAACAATTTCACTCCCAATAATTTCACACAACTTTGCTCCCAATAACTTCAAACAATTTCACTCCCAATAATTTTACACAACTTTACTCCCAATAACTTCACACAATTTCGCTTCCAATAACTTCACTCGTTAGTTTCAACTTATATTAAATTTTTCCTCTATTAAAAAAAATATGCAAAAACTACCAAAGACACCTCCGCCACAACATTTTGGAGCTTACAAGTCCTAACTTGGTCTCCGACGAAACAAAAGATAGAAAATAAAAGAAACGAAACATAAATAAAGGAGTAAAGATACGAAAGAAGGGCAAGTTAAATTCCCCTTTTCAAAAGCGATGAGAATATAGGTAGAGACAAGACCAAGCAACACAAATACCTCCGTAATTCTCCTAGCAAGAGTTAGAAGATATTGCCCCCTCGCCCACACCTTCTAATTTATACGAACTTTCTCGTGAATATTTAATATTTGAACTGTTCATTAAGTTCTGTTCATTAAGTTCTGTTCATTAAGTTCTGTTCATTAAGTTCTGTTCATTAAGTTCTGTTCATTAAGTTCTGTTCATTAAGTTCTGTTCATTAAGTTCTGATCATTAGGTCTGTTCATTAAGTTCATAAAGGAGGAGATTATGAGTTTCGGAGATAAACTCCAACGAAACTCGGCGTCCACTTTGTGCACAAACAAAGACATTTTCACTAAATTTACATTAAAATTAAAAGGTGTCGGACTCTTTGTTTTTGTCTCCATTGTAAAGACACCAACGGGATAATATAAAAAGAGTATTTCCTCGCTTCATATGGACCAAAAATAAAGGCGAAAAAAAAGAAGCACTATTCAAAATGAATTTTGGTGGTGACTGGATCGGACGCCCACCATTGAGTTAAAGAGGAATTGTCCAAACAATGTGGTGAGTCTCATCACGAAAATAGTCGATATCATTAATTTTTATGGTATTTTAAGCGACCTCCCTCAAAAGAGTTAATGTATTGGGGGAGGGGGGCTTAACTATATGAGGTAAATTTTGCTGTTTGTTTTCTTTTACCTTTTATTTTTAGTAGTTTTTAACCATTTATGCTTCGTATTAAAATGTCTATCGCGTTTAAAGACCGCGTTTTTGCACATAACTCTTTTTTCTACACGTATATCAAATTAATTTTAAAAAAATCATTTAAGTGGAAAGGAGTTTGTTTGTCACCTGCGCGCACTCTGTTCAAGACCTTTTCCTCAGTCATGTACACTATTTTCTATCAAGTGCATAAAGCCCTCAGTCTTTCCTCAGCCATGTTCCCGATTTTATATCCAGTGCACAAAGCCCTCAGTAATGTACGCTATTTTCTATCCAGTACAAAAAGCTCTCATTCTTCCTCAGTCACGTCCGCTATTTTCTATCAAGTGCATAAAGCCCTCAGTCTTTCCTCAGCCATGTTCCCGATTTTATATCCAGTGCACAAAGCCCTCAGTAATGTACGCTATTTTCTATCCAGTACAAAAAGCTCTCATTCTTCCTCAGTCACGTCCGCTATTTTCTATCAAGTGCATAAAGCCCTCAGTCTTTCCTCAGCCATGTTCCCGATTTTATATCCAGTGCACAAAGCCCTCAGTAATGTACGCTATTTTCTATCCAGTACAAAAAGCTCTTATTCTTCCTTAGTCACGTCCGCTATTTTCTATCAAGTGCATAAAGCCCTCAGTCTTTCCTCAGCCATGTTCCCGATTTTATATCCAGTGCACAAAGCCCTCAGTAATGTACGCTATTTTCTATCCAGTACAAAAAGCTCTTATTCTTCCTCAGTCACGTCCGCTATTTTCTATCAAGTGCATAAAGCCCTCAGTCTTTCCTCAGCCATGTTCCCGATTTTATATCCAGTGCACAAAGCCCTCAGTAATGTACGCTATTTTCTATCCAGTACAAAAAGCTCTCATTCTTCCTCAGTCACGTCCGCTATTTTCTATCAAGTGCATAAAGCCCTCAGTCTTTCCTCAGCCATGTTCCCGATTTTATATCCAGTGCACAAAGCCCTCAGTAATGTACGCTATTTTCTATCCAGTACAAAAAGCTCTTATTCTTCCTCAGTCACGTCCGCTATTTTCTATCAAGTGCATAAAGCCATCAGTCTTTCCTCAGACATGTACGCTTTTTTTTTCTATTCAGTGCAAAAAGCCCTTATTCTTTCTTAGTCACGTACTTTATTTTCTAGACAGTGCAAAAAGCCCTGGCTTTCCTTAGCCATATACGCTATTTTTTATCCAGTTCAAAAAACACTCAGTCATGTAAGCTATTTTCTATCCAGTTCATAAAGCCCTTGATCTTTCCTTAGACAGCTACGCTATTTTCTATCTAGTGCACAAAGCCCTCAGTCATGTACCCTATTTTCTATCCAGTGCACAAAGCCCTCCGTCCTGTACGCTATTTTCAATCTAGTGCACAAAGCCCTCAGTCATGTACGCTATTTTCTATCCAGTGCACAAAGCCCTCAGTTATGTACCCGATTTTCTATCCAGTGCACAAAGCTCTCAGTCCTGTACGCTATTTTCTATCCAGTGCACAAAGCCCTCAGTCATGTACGCTATTTTCTATCCCAGTGCATTAAGTCGCAAATCACAATCTTCACGAAAAGACACCTAAGAGGTCTAGGGACACGTCCGTTCCTCACCCCTTTCGCGCCACTGTAGCGTGAAACCTCGGATTTCTTTCTCACCCTTCACCAAACCACGGTCGTATGCTCTTCCAAATTCACACCTCTTGTCATATACTGATATTATCATCGATTACTCTCTGTGCAAATTCCAGTACATGAGTAGATTATTGTGCATACGGCCTTGGATTTTTGACGTCAAGGCACGCGTTCGATCGCAGCGAGCGCGGACTCAAAACTTTTAACGACGTCATGAACTGACCGCTCAGTGGGCGGATATGCTGATACCCGCACGGGTTAAGTAGCTCTTTACGCATCATAATACACCAGGCCAATCATAACATCACTATTATCTCCTATCCCGCCTTCACAGACGATTAAGTACTGGTATCCCGCTCCCCCTCGGGCCACGAAGGGTTCCATCATTGCTAGGTGATGTCAAAAACACACGATGCTACGCAGGGTACCTCCCCGCCCTCAGTAAGGGCCGGCCTCTGATCCCTTTGACTGTTATTCTGATCTTTATGTGTACTTCATTATCCGGCCGAGGGATCTCAACAACGATGTGAGGGATGGATGGCGCTACCTACCTACACATTTTATCGCCGAACCCCAATGATGCAAATATGAGCAACAGATCGGAAACTGTCTCCTTCAGGCTGGACAGGTTAGTTTTCTCCTTCAGGCTGGATAGGTTAGTTTTTCTTCCTCAGGATGGGCAGGTTAATTTTCTGTCTTTAGTTTGGACAGGTCAGTTTTCTTCTCCAGGCTGGACAGGTTAGTTTTTCTTCATCAGGCTGGACAGGTTAGGTTTACTTCGAAAGGGTGGACAAGTTACCTTTCTTTCTTTAGGCCGGACAGGTTCGGTTTCCTTCATCAGACACTACAGTTTAGTTTTCCTTCTTCAGATTGGATCTGTTAGTTTTCCTCTCTTCAGGCTGGACAGGTTAGCTTCCCTTATTCAGGCTGGACAGGTTAGTTTACTTTGAGATGGTGGAGAGGTTACTTCCCTTTCGACAGGCTGGACAGGATAATTTTCCTTCCTAAGTCTATACAGTTTAGTTTTCCTCTGTTCAGATTAGACAGGTTAGTTTTCCTTCGATAAGTTGCAAAGGTTAATTTTCCTTATTCGGACTGGACATGTTAATTTTCTTTCTTCGGCTTGGACAGGTTAGTTTTCCTTGTTCAGGCTGGATAGATTAGTTCTCTTCTCTTCTGGATGGACAAGTTAATTTTCTTTCCTAGGACTGGAAACTTAGTCTTCCTCTTTTCAGACATCGCAACTGTCATGTAGATTCTGATGGGTTGTATAATTGCATGGTAGATTTTATTAATGTTTTTCCAATTGAGCGAACTTATTATGCATAATCGTTTTAACCCAATTTTTCCTTTGCCAATTCTTTCGTTTACGTTTTTCTTTAAAGGTGAGTTAATCGGAATCGGGATGGTAGAAGAGGTGAATGTGAGAAAGAGAGAGATAAGAAAGGTAGAAATTTTTGCGTAGGTGAGGTATAAGTGGTGTTAGTGAAATGGATGAGTAGAGGAGTTGATTATGATAAATGATTAGAATGAGGGTGATGGTGATATGTGCCAGGTTGTCTGGCTAACGCTTTCGTTTTACTTATGTTTATATTATTTTTCCTTTGACTATGAGAGCCTTTGTTCTCTTGGGTTTTTGTTTTTTCTTGATATTTGCTTTTTAAATTGTCTTGGGTTTTTGTTTTTTCTTGATATTTTCTTTTTAAATTGTCTTGGGTTTTGTTTGTTTTAGCTTTCGAGCTTTTGTTCTCTTGGGTTTTTGTTTTTCTTGATATTTTCTTTTTAAATTGTCTTGGGTTTTGTTTGTTTTAACTTTCGAGCCTTTGTTCTCTTGGGTTTTTGTTTTTTCTTGATATTTTTTAAAATTGTCTTGGGTTTTGTTTGTTTAAGCTTTCGAGCCTTTGTTCTCTTGGGTTTTTGTTTTTTCTTGATATTTTCTTTTTAAATTGTCTTGGGTTTTGTTTGTTTTAGCTTTCGAGCCTTTGTTCTCTTGGGTTTTTGTTTTTTCTTGATATTTTCTTTTTAAATTGTCTTGGGTTTTGTTTGTTTTAGCTTTCGAGCCTTTGTTCTCGGATTTTATCTCCTTCTAGCTTTGATATTACTGGTAAACTTATCTTTCATGGAAATTGTGGGTGTACTCTCATGCTTTTATGTTATTTTCTCTTGTTCGGTTGTTTTTTTCTAGTCATTTCGTGATTTTTTAGCTGTAAAGTGGTTCAATTTCGTTTTGAACTTTTTCTCTACTGCTTTGGAAGTTTTTCTTGCAATTTATAGTTCAGTTTTCTCTGTCCGTAAGGTTGATTTTGATTTTGGAAAGTTCTCTTCTATATTGGGCCTTATTTTGGGGGCGCGTTCATCGGGGACTATGATTATTGGTGTCATGGGATACGGCCGAGTACGTATATACGTTTGCTCCGTATATGAATAACTCCGTTCCACTTTTCTCTAGGAGTGATTTATTTTACTTTTGATTCTTTAACCAGGGAGGATTAGTAATATTATATATCTATTGCCATTTGCAGCGTTTCAAGGATCTAATTAAACAACCTGGGCAAAAATATACTTTTAATTACATAACAAAATGGAATATTTAAATTTTAAATATACTAATGCTATAATAAGAAGATCTAAATAAAAATTAATGCTACCAATGAGTACTACGCGATGGTTGACGCAAAATTCACTTTAGCACGGAATGGTAACTAACGAACATGAATAAGTTTTGGATTCCTTTTACCTTTAACTAAGATGGAGTCTGGAATTGGATGACCTTGAACGAGAACCTCTTCAATGCGATGATTAGAGACGAGTTAGATGGGAACCTACTCGCTGTCGTGAGTCTGGCTCGGAAAACAGCTGATCGTCTCTCTGGGTGAAGGATACGCTTGGTGAGTCGATTCAGGAAAACCAGCTGATGCTTATCTCCCTAGGTAGGTGGGGAGCACGTGGCGATGCTTTTTGACTTGAAGATATAAATAAGAGGATTGTGAATGTACGGGTTATTCCAATCCCTGTGTTACACTTGCGGGCTTCTCGATGATGAGACTTGACCAAGAGGTGAATCTTTTCTAGAATGGAAATTCACGTTGGTATTCCTCAATGTTGAGGGTTATCTCTGTTTTTATTCAGAAAAAAACTGAGATAGGGGATTTCTCCGAACGAGAATGGTATGACAGTGTCTCGATACCACTGGTCTACTCTTCTAAGTAACCAAAGGAAGGGCCTCAGGAAGAAAAGTCCCGCTCGATTCCACTGTTTTCTTGATTCCCGGTTTGCCTCCGGGACTCTTCTCGTCTCGATTGCTACTCCAATTCTCCTCCCATTCCTCCAGATCGAACTGGAGGAGGGGAGGAGAGACAAGGGCCCACCTTTAAGCCTCTCTCCTAGGGCATAACTTTCAACGTTACGTACGGAAAAGTGAAATTTCGTCTATTTGGCGAAAATAGACATAAACAATCGGAGGTGACAGTGAGCCTGTTCATAGATTTTTATTCTAAAGGCTATCCCACCCTCCTATGTTTATATTAACGGACTACGAAATTTTTTGATTGTAATCCTTCTTTGCGAGTGACCTCGAAGATCTTTAGGGAAACGGGGCAAAGGGGGGAGGGTAAAGTATCGGACCATACGGAACGTAACCGTTGACGCTGTATAAACAAACTAGCATCTGTTTGTCCTCGTGGTATTTATTTCCTCACAATTGGCTTTAGTTTTGTTTTTGATGCAGAACACTTGATGGCATTCCGTCGCTTCTTGGCGTTTTCTTTATGAAGAAGGTCGCTTGGTTTTGGACCATCTGTGTTTGTACTATCTTTCGGTTAACTTTGGATAAGGAGGAAAGCCTGTGGAAGGGAACGCAAAAAAATGGAAAATTAAAGAGAAAATTGCAGCTCATATAAACTAATAAATACTAATAGGTAACAAATATGTATATCGTAAAAGAATACTGAAAATAAATACATGTATATGTGTAAAATATTTAACTCTAAGTCTCCTATTCGAAGAAAAAAATAGCTACTAAAGTTCTAGCAGTATCTTTATATATATATATATATATATATATATATATATATATATATATATATATATATATGGGGGGTTCCATTAAGACGGATCGAAGTTAGCAGTAAATAAAACAGTGTTATTGGTGAAAATTTATTGATTTAACTATTGGGTCATGTTATTTGAGTTATGGCAATTATGTGTGAAAAATAATATCACCTAAATATCAGCCAAGGCTTCGGTGGCACACCTCCACTCGACGATGGTCAAAATTTTTGATGACGTCTCTGCATAGTTGCTCCTCGATCTCACTAATATGCCTTATTATCTCATCCTTCAGCTGTTGAATTGTTGTTGGCTTGTTGGCATAGACCTTACTTTTGAGATGACCCCAAAGGAAGAAATCTAAAGGCGTCAAGTCACACGATTGTGGTGGCCAATTGACCTCGTTGTTTCGAAAGATGATGCGACCTGGGGAACTTTTCATTTAATAAAGCCATTGTTGCATTGGCTGTGTGGCATGTGGCGCCGTCCTGTTGAAACTACAAATCTTCGACATCCATAGCATTCAATTCAGGCCATAAAAGGTGGTTATCATGATACGGTTTTGCTCGCCTGTCACCGTAACAGAATTCCCGGCATCATTTTCGAAGAAATACGGCCCAATGATTCCGCTAGCAAAGAATGCACACCAAACAGTGACCTTTTGTGGATGCAGTGGCTTTTCAACAATCTTCCTGGGATTTTCATCAGCTCAAATGTGACAATTTTGCTTATTAACGAATCCACCAAGATGAAAATGGGCTTCATCACTAAAGATGATTTTTTGCGAAAAATCATCATCGGCTTGTCTTTGTTCATGCACCCAATTGACAAATGTACGGACCTTCAAATGGTCAGCAGTCTTCAGTTCTTGTGTCAATTGAATTTTTTAAGCGTGTAGAGACAAATATTTTGTCAAAATTCGATGTAACGTTGTTGTGGAGAGGTTCAATTCCTGCGCGCGAAGACGAATAGAGGTGTCTGGATCTTCGGCCACATTCTCACGCACAGCAGCAATGTTTTCAGCTGAAACAGCGTAAACGAGCACGCAATGGCGTTTTCATATCTGCCAACGACCAAGTTTGTTTGAATTTACGAACAATTTTCCCAATTGCACTCTTGGTTGGTCAATTATGTTGACCCCCAAAATCGCGAAGTGCCCGAAATGCGTTTTTGTTTGAACGTCCATTTTCGTAATAGGCTTCGATAACTTTGACACGTTGTTCAATTTTTAATCTTTCCATGGTTAAAATTGCTAAAGACTGAAGTTGTTAAATCTGAAAGAAAAAGAAAAAATCATTAGACGCTTTAAACTTAACTCACATTTAAAATCGGTCCAAGTTATTGGAACCCCCTTTATATATATATATATATATATATATATATATATATATATATATATATATATATATATATATATATATATATGAGAAGATAATAGTAAACCACAATATTTGAATCAAGATATATTTATAACCACATAACTAGTTTTGGCAAAGTTATAATTGCTATTTTCAACTAAGTAATGAAAAAGCTAATCAAGGAGCCCAGTATATATAAGGCGAGCAAAATACTAAACAAAATGGATGCGCAGGAAACAATCTGGAAAAACCTAAGTATTTGTGTAGACTCAAGGGAAGTTACTAATCTCCGAGAGTAATTGCTTCCGGGTGTTTATAAATATGATTAGCGACTTTATTCGATATATATTTATTGAATTTGTATTGCCTTTCGGATGAATTGAAATTATTGACTTTTTTAATGATGATAGATTCGGCATTTCTACTCTCAATATAATTGTTTGATTAATAAATGATATTTGCATGGTTGAAATCGATTCTATGGTCGTAATTTTGCATGTGCGTAAAGAGACTTAAAGGACTTGTACCTCTTTTTATATTGGCTTGATGTTCTTTTATCCTTTTTATTAAAGCAGCGGTCTATTTCTTTTTAAAGAACTTCTGCTTCAAGAAGCAATAGAACGCACTAAGAGAGAAGTTGATCATCCTTTTCTCCTGTAACGTGAATCCCTCTGGACATTGAGAGAAACCTGCTCCGATCTGCAAATCTTTCTCATCTTCTTTGTCTAAGCCAAAACCATCTCTACCACACCTACATTAGATAATCTTCCAAACAAAACAAGAAATTTTACTTTCTTTCCAAGAAAAGCTCATGGTGAACCTTATTATCTCCAAGAAAAAACATCGTGAATCTCTCTTCCCGTGAATTAACATACGAGGAACAAATCATTCTTGGATATAGACTTTTGTTCTTATTTTCTAATAGCGATTCATTAAACTTACAACAATTAGCGTCCCTTAGTAAATGAGGTGAAAATCTGGAGATTAATAGTGAGTGAATTTCTCAGTGGTTATCTTGGTGGTGTTTTTAATTCGAATGCTAATGTTAAATATAAAAATATACCCAAAAGGTTACTTAACGCTTTAAAACTTTGGCAGAAAGACCAAAACATAGTTATAACCAAATCCGATTAAACTAACCAAATTATTGTGATGGGTAAAAATCAATATTCGCAAAAATTAAATGACCTCTTAAGTGACAATACTACCTATGAAATTTTAAATTCTAATCCTCTGAACAACAAGACGAAATCCTTTAATGACGCCATCCGAAAAATCTTAGGTTCCAAATGTGAATTGACAAAGAAATTTAAAACACTCAACCCCTCCCTTTCCTATATATATATATACGGGTTACCGAAAACCCATTACAACCAATTAACTCTTGCATTGGCTCCCATAGTTATAAGCTATCCAAATAGCTGGCTGAAATTTTATCAAATGCGGTGGGTAAATTATCTCACTCAAATATCATCCCCTCATCTGACCTTATTGCCAAAATTAAAAACCTTGACCTCAGTGGGAAAAAAACTGTTAAGCTTTGACGTAAATAGTTTGTTCACGAAAGTCCTTGTCGATGAAGCGCTTGATATTTTATCGAAAACTCTTCCCAATCTAGATATTAACCTACCCTTACCGATCCCTAAAATTATTAAATTAGTGCTCTTATGTGTAACTGATAATGTATTTTCAACTGAAGATAAGTTTTTCCGTGAAAAATATGGCCTAAGCATGGGCAACCCCCTTTCCCCCAGCCTATGCAATCTTTTTATAGAAAACTATGAAACGACCCTCCTCCCTAGAATCCATTCCCAACCTCTTTTCTGGTTCCGATATGTAGACAACATTCTATCGACATAGCCCTTAGACAATAACAATTTTAATGAAATTTTCCACAACCTGAATTCGTTACACCCATCGATAAAAGTCAAAGTAGAATGGGAACAGAACAATTTACCGTTTCTAGACGTAAAAATTCACCGTTTAAATAATCATATTTAGTACTCAGTCTATCGAAAACCTACAAATTTAAATGCTTACATACATTTCTATTCATTACATGACAAATGTGTTAAGATATCTGTTCTTTTTTACCCTTTTCTCCGACCCTAAAGAATATGTGACCCAATCTTCCTTCAAGATGAAATTAACCACCTTATCTGCAATTTCATCGAACTAAAATAAGCAATTCACTTCATAACACATGCCATTCAAAAGCACGAAAAAACCTCTATGCCATCTCGACCCACGAAGGACGAATTAACAAAAAGTATTAGTTTTCCATATGCTCCAGCTTTGGCCCCTTAGAATCGTATGCGAACGGAAATTACATAAATATCACATTTAAATATTTAAATAGCGTACAAAAATCCTTGACTAGACAACGTCCATGCCATAATTGCAATTTGGCATACTTCGGAGAGTCGGGCCACTTTAATAAGAGGATAAAAGAACATCAAGCTGATATAAAAAGAGGTACAAGTCCTTCAAGTCTCTTTACGCACATGCAAAATTACGACCATAGAATTTATTTCAACCATGCCAAATTCATTTATAAATCAAACATTTGTATTGAGAGAAGAATTGCAGTATCTATCATCATTAACAAAGTCAATAATTTCAATTCATCCGAAAGGCAATACAAATTCAACAAATATATATCGAATAAAGTCGCCAGTAGTATTTATAAACCCCCGGAAGCAATTGCTCTCGGAGATTGCTAACTTCCCCTGAGTCCACCCAAATACTTAGGTTTTTCCAGATTGTTTCCTGCGCTTTCATTTTTTTTAGTATTTTGTTCCCCTTATATTTCCTGGGCTCTTTGCTTGGTTTTTTAATTACTTAGTTGAAAATGGCAATTATTTCTTTGACGAAACTAGTTCTGCGGTTATAAACAATTCCTAAATAATTGTGAAAGCTGGGCTTTTTTGAGAGGTCTGGATAGACATTTTGGAAATCTCTAAAGAATTGAAGATTATCTTTAATCTAGGCTTTCAAGACCAGGTTATAGATTACATGGAGCGGTATGCGGTCAGGTTCTTCGCCTTACTGAACCGTGAACCTCACCCGCCTCCATGATAAGTCACCACAGAGAAAACACATCACAAGCGGAGAATTGGAACTGGTGACCTCCTTGTTTTAGTCAAAAGTCCTGGGCCTCATCCAAACCGCCATCAGTCATATAAACGCCACCCCTTAAAACTCATGCAGTTTGCAAAACTTTTTAACGCATCTCTGCTGGTGAGATACTTCCACAATGTTCTGAAGAGTTAAAATTGATCTTTATTCTAAATTAGAAAAAGCCAGCTAACCAGGTATTGAGCTATATTCCAATCTATTTGTGAAAGACCTTCGGGAAGATTCGTTAAAATAATTATAAACAACAGACTCACATCTAAACTCACTGCACACTCTCAATTGGACAAGGGACAGCACGGATTTTGCAGGGAACATGGGTCGGATACAAACATCGTACTCATCTATCCGTATGCAGTGAAAGGGCTTGCATTGGGACGCACGGTTGACTTAGTTGGTAGGGGTGTCGACGCTCGGACTCGTGCCTCACTTCAAACAAAATCCTCTGCTGGTCTCTCATGAACAAACAAGCTGCCATCTTTTTTAAAGAAGCCACATTTTAAGACTTTAGCCTTCTCTCCGATGTTCTGCGGGAGGAATGCTTCAGATAGCCACCCATGCCTTTGTTCTCTATGGAGCCCCAAACACTACAATTCCTTCCTTTCAACTTGTGTGGAATTTGCAGCTCGAGATATCCTCCATCTGGACGTTTTTGTACATCATTTTGGAACACTGGAAGACCTACGATATATTTTCGCTATTTATAGCTAGCTAGATGTGTCCTATTTGCATAATTACATCTTCACGTTAATTTGTCTTTGCTTAAATCATACAGGACACACTGTATTTTCCTAAAAGTGTTTGTTCTTTTGTATGATCTTCATTTCCCTTTCCATTCCATCCAGTTATTATGAAGAGGGCTTTCATTGTTTAAGTTGGAGTGTATCTGCGTTGAAGGGAGAGGGTGTTGAATGCTAGGCTGGGCTTAGGTAGTTAAGTATGGAACGGATGAATTGCTTGTATTGCACAATAGGTGTTTCATTATGTTGCCAAAGGTTGGAACCACAAAATGCACACACTGCGCTCAGTTTTTTTGATGCTTCAGTGCAGGTTTTGGTCACATGTAGCGAGGTCATGGTTGGGTCGAAAGTGGAGAGTATTATGGGGGATTTGTTGAGTGGAATAAGAATGTTGTTAAGTGCTATGGTTTGTGCCTGTGTGAGGTGAACAGGGTTACTGGGGTTAGTTAAGGTGACATTGTCATTTCTTTTTCGTCTAACCACTGCTCGAGTCTGAGGAGGTATGTTTGAAAGTTTCTAGTTAGTCGGTTTATGTTGTGTTGTAAGGTGGTGGTTAGGTCGTCGGTGTAGTATTGAATGGTAATAGAAGAGGTCATGGGAGGAGGGAGGTCGTGCATGAAAAGGTTAGTGAATTGGTTGGCCCTTGAGGGGGCCACCATTGTAGAAAGGAATGTGATATATATATATATATATATATATATATATATATATATATATATATATGGTTATTTTTCGGTTTATGCGCGCCTTCGAATTTCGTGGGCGCTTTGTTATAAATATCTCTATTTAAAAAAAAATACTCAAATGCTATATAGTGTACATCTATGATACACTGCAATAGCCAAACAACCCCCACCTCCCCAAAAGCACTTTAAAAAACGATGTTTTTTTAATATATATATATATATATATATATATATATATATATATATATATATATATATATATATATATATGAGGAATTAAACCACATTCTCCGAAGACAATTTAATTCAGAACAGTTTCGGTGTATCTCCCACCCTTTTTCAACTGTGAGATACACCGAAACTGTTCTGAATTAAATTGTCTTCGGAGAATGTGGTTTAATTCCTCATCTTTTCTTGCGATATTGCATTAATTTTCATCATATACATTTATATATATATATATATATATATATATATATATATATATATATATATATATATATATATATATATATATATTTATAATGAAGTCACACAACTTACCAAACCTTTATTGGCTAGATTAAATCCTTTAAGTTTTTTTTTTATATGTGCTTTTGAGACGCTACCAAAAGGTTGCCCTAATGCATCCATAGACGAAACTATTACTTTCCTTAGGACGTGCCTGATTTACAAAGGCGATTGTTAACCTGTTGATATTGACACATTTATTAAATTAATTAATATTTTCGTATCCAATACATATTTCAGCTTTAACGGTTCATATTTTAAGCAAAAATTTGGTCTCCCTTTAGAATAGCCTCTTAGCCCTGTTAGGAACAATTTATTCATGGGAATATGTGAATAACGTTTTTCACCATATAATTTAATTACCGGCACAAATCAGAGAAGATACGTAGACGCTATCTTCCCATTTATTAATACTGACGTTGATTTATAACGTCCTGGAAAATCTAAATTTGAAATTTGAATCATTTAATTTTACTGTCGAAATAGAAAAGGAAGCATCACTCTCGTTTCTTGATATACTTTCAATGTGCTTCATTGATCAATCATAATTTAAAATATTTAGAAATCCCATCCACATAAATTCATAGATCCATACAATTTTCATTTCATTTTCAAATTAGTCAAATGTGGAGTTATCTCTGGCTTGGTATTTAGGGACATACGTATTAATGACTGCCCAATTTCCTGACAAGGAGATTAAACACATTAAACAATGTTTTTCCAAATTGTACTCTAAAGAGATCTCCATTTCAAACACTATTAAACAAACCAAAAAGAGATTTTATAGTGACAATAATGTAGACGAGAATAAATGTAATCTTGAGAGGGTTTAGAAGGTTCCTATCCCTCCAAAAAATTAACTAGACCTAAAATTCTTTGCGAAAAGTCGGTGGCTGTATTTATGCGATGGTCTACTCTGTGTTCCTTAAAACATAGGTGAAACTATGGATCTAAAACGCCGTATTCACCATCATAAATGTTAGGATGTAGAGAGAAGGTAGTTGTGTGGCCAAGCACATATTCCAAATCGATTATCCAATTACTTTTAATCTGGTTATAATTATTAAAAGATTTCAAGATATAGACATTGGTAAACTTATATAAACATTTTATATCAATAAATTTTATACCTTAAAAGAATACCTAAGTAACCTTGAATTTGATCACTTTATTTTTAGGAGGTTTCAAAAAACTATTTGATCAAAGATGAATGTATTTGTCTATTTTCCTTACCTGTGCACCTGGTTTATCGATGACCAGAGAATTAATGATGAGTGTTGAGGTTATGAGCGTTATCATTAGTGAAGTGAGTACACTCGGTTTTTGTTGTCATTAGCTTATACTCTATCTCTTTCTCCTTTCATTCAGTTTTGTTCAGATGTGCTTGAATAAGAAATGTTTGTCACAGTCTTGAAAGCTCGCTGTTTGTTTTATTTCATTTGTGGGTTGCTGAATTCAATTTGTTGCTTATTGCAAGATTATTCTCACTGTACGACTTTTGCAGGATAATTCTCATTGCAGGATTTTTGCAAGATTATTCTCACTGGTCAACGCCCGCGCCTCGCGGACCTTGACCAGTGAGCCACAATGGACTATAAAAGAACGCAACTTGAACTCTCATAAGAGCTCTAAAGAAAGACATCCAAAATTAATAGCCAGATGTCTTTTACAGGTCTCTTCGTTCACACTTGGCTAGTGGGAAACATTTAATTCGAAGGTATCTATGTAGTGTAACACCGAATCCCTCGTATGAGTTCAGTAAGACATGATAGAACGCCTCGTGAATGATAGAGAAATCAGCCTTGAATGCGTGAAGTCGATTTTAAAAGAAATGTTTTAGGCAATGATCACTTGAAATGAATATTATCAAATCAGTTTTTAACTGGATCTTGCAAATGAGAGAATGGAAAAGCCACATTCAACGTCTGCTATACTGCATGACGGACTAAATATAATCCTGATCGCAGAGTCGATTTGTGTGAATATTATAAGTCAATGAAATGTGAAAACATTAAGTTTACCATAAAAATTGTGTGGTTTAATGAGGCTACTTTAATGTTTAATGGCTCCTCGAATATTTACACAAAAATTTATATTACAAATCACAATCTATATGTAGCTAAGCATGTTTATTTAACAAGATCAAAAGTATGTCCTGGTTGCTTGGAGGGTTTTAAAATTAGTATTAGGAAATTTTATATTTCCAAACTTTAAAATTACCTACGTTTACTAAAGAGCATGTTGCTTGCTTAAAATCTAAAATTAAGTGTTGTTGGTTGTCTACTTTTATGCTTGTTGTCGAAGTAATCATCCAAGCAGATTACTTCATTGTATTTTAATACTTCGACCTTAAACAAAATATTACAAGTTTATGTATTTCTCACTAGAATATTTCAAGACTTAGATCCAGTATATGATTGAATTATAATAAATCTAAATGCCAACTTTATAAAAATAGATATGAGATTTAATTATCCACTCAACACCCTGTACTGCTAGACAGACGGATACTCGATTTAAGAGCATCAAATTGTTGAAAACTGTCATCAAAGTTCTTAATAGAAGTGTGAATCGGAGGAACACATAATTCTATACTTTGACCAAGCTGTCATTTAATCAACAAGTTCCTTGCAAGTATCACTTTGACTGTCGTGTCTTTGTCATCCAACATTTGCATTGAAGCACCTATGACCATCTGAAATTGATGTTTTCTTTTGTGTTTTCACAAATGCTGCATAAAAGTCCTGAACGTCATTTACCCGAGATGGAGGTGCGTAGGCTTGGAATACTCTTAGGAAATATCTACTATTTTAAGATACATATTCTATTTTCATTAATCTACTGGATATCTCTGTGATTTCTTTCATGAAACTTGCTGTTATGGTGTATAGGAATCCTACCCCAGTATGCTATTTCGACAAGTGAGTGATTTGGGGTCCGTGGTGCAAAGAAAACAACAGTACTTTGGGAAGTCAGAAAGTTCTGACTCAGTTAGGAAGCGGAAGCTTGTTTACAGTTTTTTTTTTAATTCAATGGCAGCTGACTGGGATCTGAGGCATCAGATTCGGATGCTGGCTGATCGCTGGGAGAAAATGGTACAGAATGATGGACTTTATTTTGAAGAATAAATATGGTGTTGTTCCATAAAATTTTGTTGTTTTCTTTCCGCTTCCTAAGTGAGGCAGAATTTCCGGCCCAACTTAATAGCATACCTTGGCCAGAGCTGAGATATGGAATGTATGTGTGAGTGAGTTATCGCGAGAGGGGGTCAAAGATGACGAAGCATGGGAGGTTCTGAAGAGAACGAAAAAATAAAAGGCAGTAGGAATAGATATTGTTGTGGTTGTTTAAACGGGGTGGCAGGGATTGGAAGCGCTTCTTAAATTTACTAGAGGCAGACTCAATTAGGCGAAAAGCGGGAGTTTACTTACTAATCCCAGTTAGCTGTAGTGTCTGATGTAGCATGCGAGTGAGTTGGCAGTGTCCTTCAGCCTCCTGACCGCATTTCGGATAAATTTTCAGGAAAGTAGATTCAGTCAATTACAAAATTACAGATCTTAATATCTACTTGAAGCCAATACAAGGAAGAAAAAGAAGGGAGGACTAGATATCGGAGTGGATGGATAAAAGTGATGTAACTTGAATACTTTCAATAACTTTTGAGGGTAAATTATTCAATATCTGAGTAATTTTGTATCATAAAAAGTTCAGCGCTATCGCAGTATTAAAACTTTTGTTAATAAACTTGTAATCGTTATTTCTAGTAGATGCTCGTTTATCTAACTCAACTAGAAACTCATAATTTATTCGAGTGAAAACATTTGTATTTAATTATTCGATGAGTTGATTGTGCAAACGAAGATTTTCCAGCCAAAGTAAATTAATTTCTCTCTCTATAGCTTTAGATGATTTATTTGTAAGTTCAGGAATTAATTTCGTCGGTCTACATTGCCATTTTGTAGATGAACTGACCCAAGTTGTACTGCATATTCCAGGTGAGGTGTGACAAGCGCTTTATATAAAAAAAGAATAATATTTTTCGATGGTGAAACAAATCCCATGGCTTTGTAACCCAGCCCTCGGTTTGTTTTGGGGGCAGCTAGCACACACTGTTTTGAACCTTTGGGGGTCGTTCGAAATTAATGCACCTAATTCTTTTTCAAACTTAAGCTTTATTAGATTATCTGTATCTTAATTTAATTACTTTATAGTCATCTACCTTGTCCGGTTAATCGGTTGATAACGATATTACGCTCCGATGATAGTTCGGCCTATACCTATCATGAATTTAACATAGATTTTATCCTTTTGTTTTGCACAGGCAAAAGCGATATATCAAAGCACGCAACCCTTAATAACCGATTAAAGATATAGTAAGAAAACTCGATTTAAATAATAGGCCAATTAATCGGTAATCGTTAAAGGACCAATTTGCATACCTGATATTTGCGTATCTCTCCCAAAAAGGAGTTTTCCTAAGTTTGACTAGCTGCGACCCATGTACCCGAAAGTTTATTCTTTTCCCCAATTTCCTATCAGCCTGAGTGTATAGGATAGAGCAGCTATATGTCTCTATTTGCATATAATTTTGCCTTATTAAGTAAACTTTAATATCTTCATTCGTGAATAAAATAGATTTTCTTGTTTTTTCTCACATTTAAATAACTGCCATATGTGCTTTTATGAGGCAATTTTATCCATTCAAATTTATGAAAACCAGTATTCGAAATTTGCATTTTTACGATACTCATAAAAGAATAATAGAACAAGAAAGGATTCATTTTCACTTTTATTCCACACTTCTTATTGCATTCTTAATTTTATTTATCAGAGTTACTCCTCAAAAAATTAAATAATATTAGTGCAAATAATTAAATTTTTAATGATTATTAAAAGGGATCCCTTGTTAATTAGGCTTCTAATCAACCCTTTTAGATATATTTTACTAAATATTTTTTAGCGTCTAAACAAAAAGAAAATTAAAAAAAACATTAATATAATTACAAAAAAACAATGAGATAATAATAAATAAAAACCTTTTACAGAATTTAACTCCATCTTAAAAACAATTTGTTCCTCAATGTTTGCAGCACTTTGACCCGTTTGTAAATCAAATTGAGCACGTTTAGAATGCTAGAGGTTAATTGTCAGTCAAATGCTCAAAAATTGCAAAAAGGTTAGTTACTCGGAAAGCTATAAATAGCATACATCAAATACATATATGTATATATATATATATGTGTGTGTTCACGCTAAATTTGATGGCTTGCATAGAAGAAAAATAACCCGCAATATCTCTCAGTTAAAATCAAATGTATGTAGTTTAAAAATGAAAAAGATAGCAACTTCATTATGGCTTGGGGATAACAGTTTACTCAAAGTAACAGCCCTCAGCTTTCACTAAGGCCTCATGAAGGCTGAGGGACTTGGTGCATACGTTCCTCATCCACAGCTCATCACATTTTGAGGAAACTTGGTCTTAAATATAGGTGGAACGTCGCCAAGATTGTAGGCAAGCCACTTGTTGTTAAGTTCTTTTTATCTAAAAAGAATCAGTTTGTTCCCTGCTGAACAAGATGCTACAGCTTGTTCAAGAGCTTATTTGCCTTCGTCAAGCGGTTCTCCTTGGCCTTGGCTGTCAGAATTTGTCCCTTGCTCCTCTTGTACGACTGGTTGCGAAGGTCTTTATTCAGGGCATCATGGTGGCAGGTCCAACATCCAACTCCCTTGCCAAAGCCCCGATTCCTTTGCTCGGGCCTTCTATCACCTTGTCCTGCAGTTATTGGACGTATTCCGGCTTCCGGACGCAGTCAGAACGCTTGTTGTCTCCTTGTATACCGGCCATGTCTTCGTATTTTCCATTTCATCTGTCCATAAACGTCTTACCACAGCCTTTACAGTTTTCACGGAGCATTGAGAAACAGTCATAATATCTTCTTGCTCTCGTGACAAGGGGCGTGATAATGACAAAGCTTTTTATATTTTTGGTAAAAATAAAGTCCTCTGAATAATTTAACGGAAGGGTTGTTCGAGAGTAGTCGCATCAACAGAATAATAATAAATGATGGCTTAAGTTGAATGCAAGAGAGCGATAAAAATTATAAATATAGCCTTGAAATTTTAAATCTCTTAATACTCTTTAATCATCCTGTTTTTGTCTAAGCATGAGGTTTTATACAAGATGGCTAGTTGGTAATGGTTACTTTATGTTAACCAATTGGGATCAAATTAAATACAACGAATTTAGCATAACTATACAAATTAGTTTTAACACATTTTATTTGATCAATTAGAAGAATATTTTTATACCTAAAATCAATAACTTGAAATATACACATGAAGAGGCGTAACAAATTTATCGGATAGGCGTCGCGATTCTGTTTCCAAAACAGGATTGGTTGAATCTAAGAAAATGGGCTTTTAGATAATGGGGAAGAACTTTATAGCACATATAAACTTTGAAAAGCTATGTTATCAGCTTCGTGTGAGTCGTTTATGTGACATATAAGCTTTGAAAAGATATGTTGCCAGTTTCGTGTGAGTCGTTTATGTGGCATATAAGCTTTGAAAAGATATGTTACCAGCTTCGTGTGAGTCGTTTATGTGGCATATAAGCTTTGAAATGATATGTTGCGAGCTTCGTATAAGTCGTTTATGTGGCATATAAGCTTTGAAAAGATATGTTACCAGCTTCGTGTGAGTCGTTTATGTGGCATATAAACGTTGATCGAGCATATTAACAGTTTCACGTCAGTTCTTTAAAATGCATATAGGTAAACTCGAGCTCTCATTTCTATCTTTTGACAACATCGTGTTTTTTCTTACACATCTTCATTGTTTACGAAATCTTGCCATATAATCAGGTCGTAGAACTATATCTTAAAACTTATTTTCTGGTGTGAGTGGATTGTAGCCTAGTGGTTATCGCAATCACCTAAAAGGCAAAGAGCGATCGATGGTGTAGGTTCGAACCCCCACTCATTTTTTATCTATTTTAATGGGTAAAAGAATTTATATCATTTTATTATGTTTGCTCTCTTTCTCTCTTCCCTCTTTATTCATCTATGTTTAATCCTTGTTTGGTCTTATAAAAAGATGAAGTCACATCTGTATCATCTTTCGTCATTTCTTATGGGTTATTGAGCATCTACGTGTTATTGAGCATCTACGTGTTATTGAGCATCTACGTATTATTGAGCATCTACGTGTTTTTGAGCATCTACGTGTTATTGAGCAACTACGTATTATTTAGCATCTACGTGTTTTGAGCATCTTCGTGTTATTGAGCAACTACTTATTATTTAGCATCTACGTGTTTTTGAGCATCTACGTGTTATTGAGCAACTACTTATTATTGAGCATCTACGTGTTTTTGAGCATCTACGTGTTATTGAGCAACTACGTGTTAATGTGATTTCCCGTTCATTTACGAAGCACTTTCTTCTTCAGCAGATACAGACTTACTTACGAGTACCTACACTCTTCTGCATATACGGTGACTTTAAAAATTCTTATTGTGGTGTGTGGAGTGTAGTCTAGTGGCAATTATATCATTAGGAAGGGAATGCAAAACAACATAAGGAGAACGGAGATCGGAGCGCATCAACGACACGTAAGATAGTACCCCTCCTCCCCCTATTACGCCCAATTAATCACAAGGTCAGGCATAAATTTTGCGCTCCATCGGTTGTTAAACCTCTCGACCGATCATCAAAGCAAAGGAAACAGAACTTTGGCGACACCCGATAACTAAGGAAGACTAATTAAAAAATTCCAATTTAGAAAACCTATTTCAGGAATCCTATTTAAATAATAATTTAAACTCCAAATTAATTAATCCCATTTAAGGAATCCTAATAGTTAAGGAATTTAATTAAGGAATTCTATTTGAGGAAGCCCAATTAAGGAATCCCAATTACAGAATCGCATTTTACGAATCTTAATTAATGAATCCAATTTAAGAAATATAATTGAGGAATCCCAATTACGTAATCACGTTGTAGAAATCCTAATTAATGAATCAAATTTGGAAATTGTAATTGAGGAATACCAATTAAGGAATCTCATTTAGGAATCCCAATTAAGGAATTCCACTTAAAGAATCACGGTTAATAACAACCATTAATGGATTACCAATTAAGGACACACATTTAACGTATCCCAATTTGACGAATCCCAATAAAGTAATCCTAATTAAATTCCCTCCCATCCCCCAAGTCATTTAAGAATACCTTTCTCTGGTAAATCTAAGCAAACCAGTCTCTGGTAAATCTAATGACACCAATCTCTGGTCAATCTAAGCCTACTACTCTCTGATAAATCTCAGCCTAGCTGTCTCTAGTCAATCTAAGTGTACCAGTATCTGGAAAATTAAAGCGAACCAGTCCCTGGTCAATCCAAGTGTACCACTCTCTGGAAAAATTAAGCACACCCGTTTCTAGTCAATCTAAGCCTACCAGTCTCTGATAAATCTTGGCCTACCTGTCTCTGGTCAACCTAAGTGAACCAGTATCTGGTAAATCTATGCGAACCAGTATCTGGTCAATCTAATTGTACCACTCTCTAGTAAACTAAGCACACCAGTCTCTGGTCAATCTAAGCCTACCAGTCTCTGATAAACCTCAGCCTCCCTGTCTCTGGTCAATCTAAGTATACCAGTATCTGATAAATCTAAGCGAACTAGTCTCTGGGCAATCTACGAATACCCTTCTCTAGTAAATATAAGCATACCAGTCTCTGCTCATTCTAAGTATATCAGTCTCTGATAAATCTCAGCCTTCCTGTCTCTGGTCAATCTAAGTTTACCACTTTCTGGTAAATCTGAGCACACCAGTCTCTGGTCAATCTAAGCCTCCTAGTCTCTGATAAATCACTGCCTACCTGTCTTTGGTCAATTTAAGTGCACCAGTCACTGTTAAATCTAAAAATAACGGTCTCTGGTAAATCTAAATATAGCAGTTTCTTTTAAATCAAAGCATACCAGTCTCTGGTAAATCTAAATATACCATTCAGTGGCCAAGCTAAGCATACCAGTCTTTGGTAAATCTAAGCACACCAGATTCTGGTAATTCTAAGAATACTAGTCTCTGCTTAATCTAATAATACCAGTCTCTGGTTAATATAGGAATATCAATCTCTGGTAAATCTAAACATATCAGTCTCTGGTAAATCCAAGAATACCATTCTCTAGTAAATCTAAGCATAGCAGTCTATGGTTAATATAAGCACACCAGTCTCTGGTCAATCTAAGCATACTAGTCTGTGGTAAATCTCAGCAGACCTTCTCTGGTAATTATAAAAACAACAGTCTCTGGTCAATCAAAGCATATTAGTCCTGGTAAATCTAATTTTACCAGTCTTTGTTTAATATAAGAATACCGGCCTCAGGTAAATCTAAACATACCGGTCTCTGGTTAATCTAATCATACCAGTCTCTGTTTAATATGAGAATACCGGCCTCTGGTAAATTTAAATATACCATTCCCTGGTTAATCTAAATATAACATTCTCTGGTCAATACAAGTGTACCAGTCTCTGGTAAATCTAAATATACCATTCTATGGCCACCAAAGCATACTAGTTTTTGGTAAATCTAAGCCTACCGGTCTCTGGTAATTATAAGAATACTAGCCTCTAGTCAATCTAAGCTACTAGTCTCTGCTAAATCTAATCATACCAGTCTCTGGTTAATGTAAGAATACCAATCTCTAGTAAATCTAAACATACCAGCTTCTAGTAAATCTAAGGATACAATTCTCTGGTAAATCTAAGCATACCAGTCTCTAGTAAATCTAAGGACTCCAGTATCTGATAAATCTAAGCACATCAGTCTCTGTTAAATCTAAGTACATGAGAATCTGGTCAATCTAAGCATACCAGTCTGTCATGGAATGGCCGGACTCTCTCTCTCTCTCTTTCTATATATTATATATATATATATATATATATATATATATATATATATATATATATATATATATATATATATATATATGTATATATGCCTTTTGTAGGTTTGGTCGAAGTCTGTTTGAGAGTCGACCTAGCGGTTCGTGAACGGGAAAAAGTTAAGAATTTAGTGGGAATGGTTTACTTTTCGATTGTGGGGTCTTTCAAAACAAATAATTCAGAGTGAAAATTGACCAAAGATTAACAGGTATCTGGTACTCGTTTCGGGTTGCAAGAAAAGACGGTAACAAAAATATACCTTTACTAACAAATAAATAGAATTTTAATATATATATGGATACAGAGTTTAAACGGAATGATCGTACATGTGAAATTAAATGTCGGCCCGAGACACAGGAGGGATAAATATGGGATTAGTGGCTGGGTTTGGGTCTGTGATTAAAAAGGGATTTTAATCCAGGGCTCACACAAAGAATCGGACGGTTTAGGTAGACCAGAATATAAAATAATCTGTAGGCGTCAACGATTACAACTGCTTACGTGTTCGTTGAAGGCAAGGGCCAGTCGGGATACTATGACTGCGATGGGGTAGCTGGGTTACCTCACCGGGCGGATGAGGGAGCACACGTAGTTTGACCTTCGGAGATGGAGTTCATCGTCAGATACACGCCGATTGACTATGGCAGAGTTCAGGAATGTCAATTTAGCCTTCGTCCTCGAATCGAAATCGCCGATGCCTCTGATCGCGACGGGTGAGGGTGTCCTTTGCTCGTACGCGGTGTTAGGCGGAACAGTGCTGATCCGGGCTGCTGTGTTCCGGTGTTATGGTACTACAGGGCTACAGAGCTACCCGGTGAACTGATCGGGAGATTATATAGACCACCAGTCTCCGTTAAATCTAATCACATGAGTCTCTGGTCAATCTAAGCATACCAGTCTCTTGTAAATCTAAATATAACAGTCTCTGGTAAATCAAAGCCTACCAGTGTCCGGTAAATTTAATCATACCATTCTCTGATAAATGTAAGCATACCAGTCTCTGATAAATCTAAGCACACCAGTCTCTGGAAAATCGAAGAACACTAGTCTCTAGGAAAACCGTGTATTAGTGGATCACGCCATAGTAAACCAACCTTAACATCCTCTCTCCTCCTATCAGCTTGCAATCGTACCTACTACGGCCGCATCGGCGCTACCTACTCGCTGCAGGTTCCTCGCCCGCCGGATCACGCTCTACCTCACTTCTGCCAACTGACCCTCGTCGCCTCCGGCTTCGTCTACGGAGACCTCATTATGCTCTCTATCGAGAAATTCAATCTTGGCAGGTGAGTGACACAAGAATCTCGCATGCCATTAATTTAAGGGGGAAAATATTATTAAGTGGAATGCTCCGTGTTTGATGCCCTTATCGATGTTAACTATGTATGATTTGATTGCCTATTAATTAATTCCCTCGGGAGTGGGTGTCAAGGTGTAGTATGGTCAAACCATGTTGCAGCTGAAATATAGAGATTTTAACTCCACATATTTTTAATTAAATATTTACTTAGAACTAAGCAACAAAAATCAACAATAGGTGGACAGATTTGTAAATAAGGGCTAAAACTCTTATTTACAAATCTGTCCCCCGCACATTGTTGATATTTGTTGCTTAGTTCTAAGTAAGTATTTAATAAATAATAAATACAGATTTTAGCGTTGATCGTAAATCACATCAGCAAAGCCATGTACTTATTCATGAAGAAATAAAACATGTATATAACAAAAAATCTAGATATGTATATAAGAACTGACTACCATTCTACCGGTGACTTAAGACCAATAAGGCCGGAAACCACATCTTAGGTATTTTGCAAGAATGCCAAGTCATTAAGTAAAAGTAAAAAGTGGCTCAATTGGGTGTCATTATTGGCCGACTAACACCTCGACTAGAGAGAACAACGTAAGTGGATGGTTACTGAAAGAATTCAGGATTGCCTTCGGACAACTGACGAATATTTAAAACTAATAAGTCTTTCAACCGTAAACACCAAAGAAACATAAAGCACAAGAAGGACAATTACTGAAAAAATGAATTAGACTGAACAGCCAAAATAAAAAGCTCAACAATAATAACATGAATAGATTTTCATCGCCTTAAATAAAGAAATAAAATAACTATTGTTCAAAAGAAACATAAAGCACAAGAAGAAAAATTGAAAAATGACTTGACTGAACCAGCAAAATTTATTTAAAACGCCTTAAATAAAAAAAAGAAAAAAAACTATTGTTCAATAAGACAGACATGTCACTACCAAGGTCACCAATATTTCTGCTAGTAAATAGGCATTAAGTACATCTCTTCAACGCAAATAATATAAAATTAAACTGAATGGAAGAAAATGTTACTAAAGAATGCATGAATGAATATTTTAGTATTTAAAATCACTTTTTGAAAGTTCAGTAGGAAGGATTTTCTCCATAGAGTAAAATGTTCGTTTGTTTCCTTCAAATGTCAGACATGTGTTAACATAAATTTGGCCCTTCATAAATATTGATCAATATCTGAATTTGCACAACTTTGATGAATATGCATTTAGACGGAGTTAAAATAATACTACCACTAGAGGCAAAGGAAAGTCCCAAGTTGACTCGAGAGCTAACAATATTTTTGTTTTAAATAGAGGAAGTATTTTGATATTTCCTGTGAAATGTCGGGAAATTTGCATCTTTGCATTCATTTGCTTGTAAGATGTATTTTAAAATTCACAACACTTTAACATCGTTTTCACGTTTTTATCATAACCATACGAGTGTAGGTCTTTCAATATCGATTAATCAAATGAGGTTGTTGTTTGGTTAATGGCAAAAACGGATTGCCAAATTTCTTCTGAGAGAAGGAACGATAAACACACTTCAATAAGGAATCATTATAAATCAGCATGAAAACTCATCGTATCTTCTTTAAAAAGGTTATAAAAGTAATAAGTAGAAAATCTCCACCACTTTCATCTACTCTTTCCCCGTGCTTTTCCTCCTTTTTCTCCCTTATTTCACTGCCCAATAAGGGATTTTTCCCTCACCTGAATTTCTAAAAAGGAAGCCAACTGTGAATCGCGACAGAGCTTTACGGTAAATATAATCGTTAAATTTTGTTTGCAGTCCATATTTACACTCTAAATTATGCCACCGAATTTAGAAAATCCCCACCTCTTCCATCTACTTTTCCTTTATCAATCTTTTTCATCAACAAACAGTGATATTGCTTATTTATCGAATAAAAGTGAATACTAGTGTTTTTAAACTGCATTGAATACTAAAAATTATAAATCTACGTATGTAAGTTAATTTATTTGGACATATAAAGTGATATTACCGTATTACGTCGAAAATTCCCATGTTCCCACTGAGTCTGTTTTGAAAGCCATTAGGCCTAAACTCAACTGAGTGATTAGAAGTGCAGCGCTGCCACATCTATCTTGTTTAACTAATCTCTTCACTCTTTGAATTAATAAATTAAAACAATCACTCATCAATCAAAACCTAACAACCTTCAAAGTGAAAATTTTAACAATTAAACATTACTGTTCCTCCCAGTAATTAAACAAATTCCCATAGCACATAAGCACTGTTGTCACATTTCTCCATTCATCCTTAGAAAGAATGGCTCCTCCTACTCTCAGGAAGGCAGACAAAGAAAAAAATACTCCAATTACAAGAGGAAAACCCGAATTAAACGAACGAGTTAATTTTAATGAACTGCAGACTAATATTTCCTCATCTACGCTATCAGGTGATGCCAAAGACATTATGAACGTTCTCTTTAAGTTTTTTGAATCATCTTTTTCCAAACAAGAACAAAAAATCATCTCTTTCGAAAAATCTAACGAAGAAATGAGATCAAAAATCGAAAAATTAGAAGAAAAGGTTGATTCTTCCGACGCTTATGAAAGACGAGATACGATTATATTCTCCGGCAATATACCTGAAGCCACCAATAATGAAAACTGCAGCAATATCATCCACAAACTTATTAAAGATAACTGCCACATACAAATGCAAGAAGCTGACATCTCTGTTGCTCATCGTCTAGGTCCCAAGCCTAAAGTACAAGGGCCCGACAAAAGAAACATAATTGTTAAGTTGCGCAGAAGTGATCTGAAGCGTGATATCTTCTCAGCATGCAAAGAATTCAAACCTTCATTCTATGTAAACGAACAACTGACTCCAAATCGCAACAAAATCTTTTTTGTCCTCCGCCAAGCTAAAAAGAAATTCTCCACAAAGATCGCCGGCTGTACTACCAGAGATGGATTCATCAACGATTTCCTGCCATCACCCTCCGGTCGCCGTGACCTACGTATAGTTATCAATACCTGATCTGCCCTCCAAAAATTTCTGTCGGAACACCTCAATTCGACGCTTGCAGACTTTAATGGTGAGAATCTCTGGAACGATCAGTAATAATACCTTCGGCGATATTACTGCTTTAGATGAGAAAAACAAAAAAACAAACAAACCATGTTTTGACCTAGCATTCACTTACTTTTATTTCAATTGTATTACATACTTTATTCCTTTTTCTCTTATTAAAGTTATCATAAAAATAGTATTTTAACTGTTTATAGATATTTTATATGTAATTTCAATTTGTAACCTTTAATTTTTAAATTCCAATAGAACTACCTTTATGTTTGAACAACTCGATCACTTCAATAATATCGATCCAGACATAAACCGTTTTGATGAATTATATCCAAATTTTAAAGAAAATAACGTAAGAAACCAATACTATCATTGTGATAAATTTAACACTACATTTTCATTTGAAAAAACAGACCTATCCATTTTAAATCTTAATATTCGATCATTGCACGCAAACATTGATGAATTTTCAATATTTTTGTCAACACTTAATTATAAATTTTCCGTTTTGGCATTCACCGAGAGATGGCTAACAAATAATAATAAACACCTTATCAGTGTCCCAAACTATAGTTCTTTTCATTCACTACGCGACGTAAACAAGATAGGGGGAGGTATAAGCGTGTATATATCTGACAGACTCAATACTAAAAAAGTTGACGAAATTAGTATTTCCTATAACTATATTGAAACTTTATTTATCGAAGTAAAATCAAATGGCAAAACAATAATCATTGGAACCGTATATAGACCTCCTTCTGGTGACCCTGAGATGTTTATAGATAAGATTACTGAATCAATCAATTACTTCAATGTTACAAACTATGACGACATAATAGTTACAGGAGATTTTAACTTCGATCTATTAAACTTTGAAAACCACGCATTAACTCAGTTCTTCCTCAATACTTTTTATTCTTATTCCTTACTTCCAATTATAACAAAACCGACAAGAATAACCCCAAACTCAGCAATACTAATTGACAATATTTTCAGAGTTCACCCTGAAAATTACTCTTCCGGTATTCTCCTTTGTGACATATCGGACCATCTTCCTATATTCATGATCCAAAAGTCTTTTTTAACTCGAACAATATTCATCAAAACCGTACAATAACCTACTGCATAATTAACGAAAATAGCTTATCAAACTTCTATAACTATGTTCTAAATCAGAATCTATATGAAATTTCATATATAAATGACATCGATTCTGCTACCGAAGAGTTAATTTCAAGGTTAGACGATGCTTTTAAACTTAATTGTCCTCTAAAATCTAAAACCATATCATATAAACACAAAACAAAACCTTGGATAACAAACGCAACTATAAATAACATCAAAAAACGTCAAAAATACTTTTCTCTTTATAAGCTTAGTCAAATTCCAGAACACACATATAAAAATTTTCGGAATCAAGTTACTAACCAAATTAAAATAGCAAAGAAAAATTATTACCATGAACGATTTAATCAAACGAAAAACAATATAAAACAAACTTGGAAATTAATCATTTCTGTGATAAAACCTGAAATTACTAAAGGAACAAACCAAATTAAACAAATTATCATTGATGGTAAACCAGTTGATGACAATAAGGAAAAAGCGAATGAATTCAATAAATTTTTTGTTAACGTAGGTAAAAAAATCTCAGACTCCTGCAAAATAGTCGATAAATCTTTTCTTTCGTATTTTAATGAGATTAATGTACCAAATTCCTTGTTCTTTTCTCCTGTAAGCGTAGCCGATAAAAAAAAATCATTAGTTCACTAAAAACTAAAAAATCAGGTATTAATTCAATCTCCACTAAAATTTTAAAATACATCTCTGATATAGTTGCTCCAATTTTAGCATCAATAATTAATAAATCATTTACGCAGGGTATATTCCAAAGTGTATTAAAAGTTGCTCGGGTAACACCGTTACCGCCCTATTTCATGTCTTACAATGTTCAGTAAAATATTTGAAAAAATAGCATTCAATAAACTTTATAAATTTCTGGAATCTAATTCACTGTTGTATAAACACCAATATGGTTTTAGACGTCAGAAATCAACGATTCACGCGATAATTAACCACCTTCAATATTATATGATATGATTAAAAAAAGGCCACATTGTATTCTCAATTTTTCTCGATTTTAAAAAAGCTTTCGATTGTGTCAACCATAATATTCTACTGTCAAAATTAGCTATGTACGGAATTAGAGGCAACTGTCAAAATTGGTTCAAATCATATTTAACTGAAAGAAAGCAATTTGTCTCCGTCAATGGTCATGACTCATCCCACCTTAATATTACAACTGGGGTCCCACAAGGCTCCGTGCTAGGGCCACTGTTATTTTTAATGTATATTAATGATATTGTTAAATCATCTTCTCTGTTTAAATTTATATTATTCGCGGATGATAGTGCCTTATCAACTCCCTTGCCATATGACAAACCGAGCAACATTGCATCTACAATAAATAAAGAACTCGAAAATGTCTTCAGGTAGCTTAATGATAATAAACTATCAATAAATGTAGATAAAACCAAATATATTCTTTTCTCTTACAAAAAATCTATTGAATTGCCCCATATTAAAATGGGCGACGGAATAATCTATGAAACTACTCATATCAAATTCCTAGGCATCTTTATTGAAAAAATCTGAGTTTTAAACAACATATTACGCATATCTCAACAAAACTATCAAAATCGATTGGAATATTATATAAATTAAATAAGTTTCTTCCTAAATCTATTCTCCACTCTTTATATATGACAATGGTGCAACCTTAATTGACATATGGCATAGAGAGTTGGTATGGAAAATATCAAAATTATCTCAATAAATTAGTCATATTACAGAAAAAAGCAATTCGAGCCATCCATCAACTTGACTACAAAGAGCAAACTAATCGATATTTAAAAAAATCCAGAATTCTAAAATTAAATGATCTCTTTGTTTTTCAAACATCCTTATTCCTTTAAAAAACAATAAAGTGTTCCTATAATAACTATATATTTAATATGTTACAAACAGCTGATAATACCCATAATCACCAAACCCGCAATAGAACAAAATTTATTTCACCCTTGTATTCAAAATCAAAATCACAATGTAGCTTTCTATACAAATCTATCAAAATATGGAATGGCTTCGACGACAATATCAAATCCCAAACCAATTTAGCTCAATTCAAAAAAGCTCTTAAAAACAATATAATTTTGGCTTACTAAATTTCTATTCAGTTTTTGTTATTATGTATTTATTTGTTACCATACACTATTATACTGTGTACTATTACTTTGATTTATACATTATAAATATGTTATTATTTATATAAGACTGTTGACTATGTTAACTACAGATCTTTTGAAATAATCGCTGGAAATAAAATAGTTTTTTAATTTATCTCTAAATTTAAATAATATAATTATTCTTTATTTGAAATCTTTACAATGGTTAGGTTCTCAAATGTATACTAAGTTGTTTATATTTTTATAAACATGACGGGATTTTATTTTTGATAATGTTATGCTTAGTCTTAAGTTTTAAGTTTCTGCCCTAAAAGTCACTGACTTATTTTGGGCCCCTAACTAATCTTTGTATGTATATACATATATACGAGTATGTATAAGTACTTATTGTAACTTGTCATTAAGATTTAAAATGTAATATGTTTATACTGTACATTGGATTAATATGGAATAAATAAATAAAAAAAATAAAAAAAAATAAAGGGGTCTTATCTTTTCGTTATTCTCTTTTCTATAGTAAGAGGGTTGATGGCAATTTCTTTCGCTATGTAAGACAAACATGAAGCGGAATTTTTGTGTGAGTTGGAATGAATAATACTATCAGCTGTGATTTGTAATTGTGAGAACCAAAATGAGGTTGCTGTGGTATTAAGTGAGGAGTGATGAGATGCTATGGATGAGTACGCATATGTAAATCTAAAAGTACGTGGGTCAAGTTAGAATTTGCAAATTTGCAAGGGTGAAAGTTTGTCACAAAACAAGTAGTGAATGCCATCCGTGTCTTGTCAAGGACGGACCCTCCCCCCACACACACCTGACTATATATTGAAACCAACCTCAAAATTGCCGATGAGCCCGAGGTTTTCTTACCTAGATTTTTTACCTAGATGGGGCTTAATCCCCATCTAGAAACTGGAGGTGCCTCTAACCACGACTTTCCCCAGGGGCCAGTCCTCTTAGGGGGAGGGGAGATTTTGTGGTTTTAAACCAACCAGCGTTCAGGTAGTGTGATAGAACGGTCTGGGAGCAATTAAATTTAGCCGCTATCACATGTTAGAAACACATGCTACCCACGTGCATCTGCGAGAGGAAGCAGAGCGCGTTATCGCCCACCATAGCAAATGTTTAATCAAGGAGGTTCACTCCCCCGTTTCGCCTCCATACGTCAATCTCACCAGATTGAGTTAGGCTTATGGGCAGATAAGGTATTTTCCTAGGTGCACCGGGACATTCTCCCGAAGTTTCCAACTCAACTATCCCATATGCCATGGAGATGGCTCTAGGTATTTATACCATAGCTTTTCCCAATTAGATCAGATCCCGATTATCTTCGCGAGGCATCACGCCGATCCAGTCTTCCTTGTGCACCTAGGAACTCTCTACCTCGAGAACCCCCTTATTGTCCAGAAGAGGACAGTATCCCTTGAGTGCCAAGGTTCGTGCCTTCGAGACGCCAAGTAAACAAGGCCCCTTTGTTGTTCAGAAAGAGAACATCGTTAGAACAGCCATTGTTCTTTGAGCCCGTTGACAAGAAACGGTTCTCACCCTCCCCCCTTCTGTTGTTCAGAAAGAGAACAACGTTAGAACAGCTATTGTTCTTCAAGCCCGTTCGTCAAGAAACGGTTCTCGTTTCCAAGACATCACGTCAGGATAATTTAATTTCCCCCTTTTAACGTTCTTCAAGAGAATGCTTGGTTTCAACAATAACTTCCATTGTTCATCTAGAACATCTCCGATTTGCTGTCACAAAGATCGCTCGTACTTCCGAGCGCCACTTCGCTCTCACTCTTCGAAGACAGTCCTTCCCCTTCGTTAAGGACAACCCCCCGAAGAACCCTTCTGCTGGAAATCGCTAGTGGACCGAAGATTCCTTTGCATCGTCTTCCTCTGCACAACAACGTTGTAATTACGTAAGCTGAGCATTACCTTTAATCATTTAACCTTTTGTCAACGCAACCCTGTGTTTTAAATGGTTCAGCGAACCATTCTTCCCCCCCCCCCCTTTAATTTTTATTTGTTTACCTTTTTAAATCTCTCCAAATCTTAATCCTCGGATTAGTCAGATATTCCCCAGACCCTTTTCATTCTCCGTTTATGTAAACATTTTTTTTTGTGTTGTTGATAGTTTAATTAATAAAACTCTATTTTTTAATGGTAGCCATATTATTTAGCCTTGTGCCCCGTTCCACTTCTTAAGCATATTGAAGATAAATAAGCCTCTCCAGGCCTCTCCCTACTTTTGGACTAACCTCGGTCAATCAGATTACCACGCACTCGAAATATTAGAATAATTCCCTCAACGAATAGTTATATATGGTATATCGTCGAGAGCCTATTCTACTACAGGTAGGAACCTTCATGTCGGGCCCAAAGGACCGTCCCGCTTAAGAATTATGTAGATACACCTGCCTATCAACAGAATTCAATTGATCAGAACAGAAAATAGTCTCTTACAACGCGAAGACGGGAGAGGAAAGAGATCGGTGTCATGATTGGTTATGTGTGCGACGATCTGTATAATATATCCCTACTCGGGTAGGTATAAGTACAGCTCACCCGCCAATCAGTAGCCATACCTCCGCGTCCGCTGACGTTTGTGTTCACCCTCGCTTAGGATTAAACTCGACACCTCGACGTCAGAAATCTAACGCCCTATCCACTAGACGAGAAAGAGCTCCAATGATATCGGTTGATGGTTGCAAGAAGCATAAAGAGACAAATAAATTACAGGGTGATATATGAAACAATAAGTAGTAGTGCTTTACCTGGCAGATTAAGAAATGGTGTAGCAAACACGTTTTATCAGGCCTTTGCTGAGCATAAGTAAAGATGGTGTTTGAAGAAAGGGTGGATTTAAGAGTGTGAATGATCGATTACTGCTGCAGATTAGTTTTTAGGCCATAGCTTTGAAAGGATGAGTATGGGCCTTTTTGACCACATGAGTGCGGTGTGTACGGTTAAATTGATCGGTGTGTGGATGAGATGTCGTGAGAAGGAGGCAAGAAAAACAATCTGAAGTAAAAGACCTTTAAATCAGCTTGAAATGGAGAGAGTATGTGAGACTGTTAAAAGTGGGTGGCAGGTGGTAAGTATTAAGAACGAGTGGGAGGAATTCAGGTTTTAGGAACAGATGAGAGGAAGTAGGTGTTAAGAGTGGGGGGAAGCAGGAAGTAGGTGTTAAGAGTGGGGGGAGGCAGGAAGTAGGTGTTAAGAGTGGGGGGAGGCAGGAATTAGGTTTTAAGAGTGGGGGGAGGCAGGAAGTAGGTGTTAAGAGCAGGTGGGAGGTAATATTTGTTAAGAGGTGTTGAGAGGAAATAGGTGTTAACAGAGGGTGGAATTAATTAGGTGTTGTAATCAGGTATAAGGAATTAGGTGTTAAGATCAGGTAGGGAATAGTAGGTGTTAGGAGCAGGTAGGTAGAAATAGAAGTTAAGAGGAGTTGGGGAAAAGTAGGTTTTAAGAGAAGGTGTGAGGAAATAGGTGTTTAGAGCAGGTGAGATGAAGTCCTTGTTATTACCGAGTGGGAGGAAATATGTAGACTGAAGGTGTTAAGGGTAGGTGGGAGGAAGTAGGTGTTAAGAGCAGGTAGAAGGAAGTAGGTATCAAGAGAAGGTGGGAGGAAGTAGGCACCGCTTCATCTTCACAATAATTGAACATATTGCTTTTCATTTTACATTTGCAATGGAACGAAATCTGAAAAATGTTACATAACCTTACCTCGGTCAAATAAGGTTAGCTCATTTTGAGACTTCTATCAATCTCCGTAGTTACGAGATACATCATCTCCTCTACTATGCATTGCAATGCATCATCTCCATTGCGGGTAATTTTGCATGTGTGGCGCACGCGCGCTTTAGGTAACTAAAGCATCTAATACTTCTTTGTAGCAATTTAATAGTGTTGTAAGAGAAATATTTCAATAACAGAGAGAGTCTAGCACGCTTTATAAAGTCACAAAAAGTCAATATTTCAACTCAATAATTCTTCCATGACGCCATCTTGTTTAATGCCATGACACGGCCTAATCTACGCTCGCACATTTGTTGTTAATTGTCGTAGAATGGACTCTCGACGATATATCATATATGACTATTCGTTGAGGGAACTTATTCAATTATCTTTAGAGTGCGTGGTGCCTGGGTTGACCGATATTATGTATCTTCGATATGCTTAAGAAGTGGAACTGAGCTCAAGGATAATAATATGGCTATCATTAATAAAATAGAGTTTTATTAATAAAAACTATCAACAACACACAAAACGGAAAATATTGACATAAACAGAGAATGGAAAGGGTCGTGGGAAATCTAGCTAATCCGAGGATTAAGAGAGATTTAAAAAGGTAAAACAAATAAAAGTTAAAGGGATGGGATGGTTCGCTAAACCATTTAAAGCACAGGATAGGGTTGACAAAAAGGGTTAAATACTCAAAGGTAACGTTCGGCTTACGGAATTACACTTGTTGTGCAGAGGAAGGCGACGTGAAGGAATTTTCGGTCCGCTGCGAGTTCCAGCCAAAGGGAGGGGGAATTAAATGATCCTGACGTGGCGTCTGGGGAATGAAAACCGTTTCTTGGCGAACGGGCTTGAAGAACAATATCTGTTCTACGTTGTTCTCTTCTGAACAACAGGGGGGGTGAGAACCGTCTCTTGTCTACGGGCTCGAGAACAATGGCTGTTCTAATGTTGTTCTCTTCTGAACAACAAGGGGGAAGGGTGAGAACCGTTTCTTGGCGAACGGGCTGGAAGGCTGGAAGAACAATGGCTGTTCTACGTTGTTCTCTTCTGAACAACAGGGGGGGGGGTGAGAACCGTTTCTTGTCTACGGGCTCGAAAGAACAATGGCTGTTCTAACGTTGTTCTCTTTCTGAACAACAGGGGAAACCTTGTGGACTTGGCGTCACGAAGGCTCGAACCTTGGCACTCAAGGGATAATGTCCTTCTTCTGGACAAGTGATGGTGGATCTCGAGGTCAAGGACCCTTCGCGCACAAGGTGAGAGTGGATCGTAGTGATGTTTCGCGAAGAAAATCTGGATCTCGAATCTCATCTTAGTGGTAAAGTTTCCATATAAATAGTCTGGACATCCCCTTGGCGTAGGGGACAATGGAGTGGCGGCTTCGAGGGAATGCACAGCCACGCCTGAGAACAATACCTTATCTGCCCATAAGCATAACTCAATCTGGCGAGGTCGGAGCATGGGGAGAAACGGGGGAAGATAAACCTCCTTGTTTAAACATTGACTCAGGTGGCGGCTCTAATGCGCCCGGCTTCAAAGCGAAGATGCACGTGGGTAGCCTCGTGTTTTTAAACAACATGTGATAACGGTTGAAATTAAGCGGCCTCAAACCGTTCTATCACATTAATGTTAATATTATTTTTATTTATTGGTAGTAAGGTATTTAAGCATGTTTAGTAGCATAGTCTGGTGGCAATTTTGTGGCGTTAATCTGTAGAATTATCCAAACTAAAACGGTTTAGATACCTTCCACCGCTAACCTTATACATCGTTGCTCAGAACGTAAACAGAATGACGCTACGCGATTTGTTGGTGTTAATCCGTAAAATTACAAAAACTAAACATGTTTATACAACCTGCTACTCCTAACCTTATAAATAGTCGTTGCTCATAACATAAGAAAAACTGGTCATGCCAAAGGAAGGGACTGAAATTATGGCCATGATAATGTTCGCCCCTCTAGCAAACCTGGCTCGCCCCGGCCCGTTTGCAGACGAGCTAAATCAGTTTCTGCAAATGAAGGGAGTACAAAAGAAGCTATGGTTCCCGCCGAATCCCGCCTCCAACGATATAATAAAAATGCAATTTACCGAAGAACAGCAAGAAGAAAAGAAAAAGTTAACGACAGAAAAAGAGGAATCGACAGAAGGGGAAGAAAGTGCAAAAAATGAAAACCCAAAGGAGTTCCCAAAGAATAAAAAAACAGAGAAAAAAGAAGAAAAAGAAAACCGAAAAAGACGAAGAAGAATAAAACCTACCAATAAAAGAAGAGGACGAGGACGAAGAAATATTAAAGTACCCAGGAGTTCCCTTCACAGAAAAGAAGGAAATATTGGAGATGGGGTACTTCTTTAAGGCAGAAGAGGTGTCCCTCGAGGTCTTCTGATCACCAAGTAACAGACCGCCGAAAGGAAACATTGAGGAACTTACGGAAGGAATTAGAATAGGCAAATTTAAAATGGACCCACGAAGGACCCCACTCACCGAAGGAAATAGCAGGACTGATGGAGGAAGGCACATTTTACATACCGGACTCGTGCAACCATACAGTGAACCTGAATGTGTTCAAGATAATTAAGAAGGGACAAAAGACCTCTCAAATAGCCAAATAAGTGACCGATAAAAGTGAATAATAAACAAAAAGTGAAAATATGATAATTGAATCAAACGATGGGAATAAATTAAAGTTAAAATACGATAAATGAATAAACTAACGTGAAAATGAATTACCAAAGTGAAATAATATAAATAGAATATATAATAAAAATAAAGTATATAAAATATCGGTACTAATATGAAATAATATAAATAGAATGTGTTAAACGTTAAAACTGTGAAATATTAGGAAATGTAGAAATAAATAAAATAATCGAAAAACATGAATAGACTAATAAATGAACGTAAATTAGGTAAAAATAATAGTGTGAATAAGTAAAGTGAAATAAATAAAGTGAATAAATTAAAGTGAAAATGAATTATCAATGTGAAATAATATAAACAGAATAAAGCAAAATATAAGGGAAAAGATAATAAAGTGTACAAAATTATCGGTACTAAAGTGAAATAGTATAAATAGAATGTGTTAAACGTTGAAATTGAGAAAAAGAAATAATTTAATAATAATTAAATCACTCAAAAATAATAATTTTAAATGTACAAATAAAATATCACTCAAAAATTATTTTAAATGTATAAATAAGAAAAGAGATATAACAAAATAAATAATATGTAACAATTCGATATGATAAAACGTTTATAACTAAAGTATATGTAATAACTATGTAAAGAGAATAAAGAGGATAGATGACCTCCACAGTTCCTGTAGTTTCGTTCTTCTTACTTCTTGATGTCAACTTTCCCTTCTCTACTCTTTTTTTTTGTGTGTATATCCACCACTATTAATCTAAATTGATTTTCTTATATGTATTTTTTTAATTATAATGTAAAATACTCAATTCTGTAAACTCTGTTCTTTTGAATAAATTAAAAAAATTAAATCATACCTGATTTAATTTTAATATTAGTCACTTGTTAATTTACAACCAACGATATAGAAGTTTATGGGTAGTATGGTATTTAATCATGTTTAGTATAATTTTATGTTCAAAACGAGCGAGCGTAAGTTAGCCCGTCTCTTGGCATTTCAAGATGGCGTTATGGAAGAATTCTTGAGTTGCGGAATCGGGTTGGAATATTGTGTCTTTTTGTGACTTTATTAAGTGTGATAGACCCTCTCCGACACTGAAAAATTTCTCGTAGAGCACTATTATAACAATACGAAAAATTATTACATGCTTTAGTTGCTTAAAACGTGTGCGCCACTCTTATTCTAAATAATCGCATTGCAATGCATCATCTCATCCAGTCTTCATTGCAATGCATGCAAATTTTAGCTTCGAAAGTGAAAAAGAGAATAGTCTTGCGAAGAGAATATATGAGAGTAGATGTTCAATTTTGCGAATAGTTGGTTAGTAGACCACGTAAAAGATCGATTAATTATAATGAGATAGAGTGTTTAAAAGAAAGGAAAATAGACGAAAACAAGAGGATGATCTTGTTAAAAATGGAACGAGATCGTAAGGGGCCTCTTGGAGCCTTCACTTCGGAAGGAACTCAGACTGATCAAGATGCTACTGCGCAGGCAACCATTGTGCTGGAGAGTCAAAGAAAGCAGAAAAGTATCTGTACTGTTGTGCTCAATCGTAATTATGGAAATGGGATTGGGTAGGTCCTTTGGCGATAATGCTCTTCAACCACACTTCGTGTTATTATGGTTTAGGAGAACAATGATTAGAGAGATAACTTCATTTTCCGTATTGTTTGATCCAAATTAGAAAAACAGACATTTATAAAATATATTCGGATTATGGTAAATAAAATTCTGAAACTTCTCAATTTATGTAGATATATCAAAGGAATTTTAGAGGCTCGGTTTGATTCATAAGATTTTTATTCTATTTCTTTCTCTTTCCAACACACTGAACAATTCTTGGCCGAAAGCACACCAATCTACTTCATTAGAAATCTTCCTCTTTCAAATCACGAATCTGAGCAAAATAAATTGAAGAAATTGAAATTACATTTGGAAACTAAACCCTAATTTGTAAAATGGCCATGGATTTTGGCAATGTGCGAATGGAAAACTTATTTAAGATGGATACAGCAAACCATGGACTATTTTTTTAAAGACACTAATCTAGTAAGTCCTAGCTGGAGAATAGTAGCCGATTTTTTTTTTAATTACCCTCCAAAACAAATGATAAAAGATGCACGACAAAAATCGAAGCAAATAATAATAAAGATAATAATAATAATGGTAATAATTATAATAATAATAATAATTCATTTACAACATATGTTGTACCCTTAATACCACAGGCCCTCTCAGAGTGGGTCTCTAGTTTTGAAAGAATACTTAGCCGAAGAGGCACTCTTGAAGGCCCCGAGAGACAAAGGAGGGGGAGAGCGTAGATATTTATTATTATTATTATTATTATTATTATCATTATTATCTAATCACCCGTTTCCTTCATTGTTGATGTTAGTGACTGCCTTACAGTAACGACTTGAGCATCCATACACCAGCATGAGAGGATTGATAAAAGATGTGAGAGGATATTTACTTTATTCTTTATGATATTTATTTTCAGGCGCAGAGACTTTTCTCTTGGGTCATTTCAATGGCTTCAATGCGAAAGGTAAATAATCGCGGGCTGCTTTGGAGCTTCGTGCGCTCTATGCAAATCCTAGAATGGTGAATGTGATCATTTTACTTTCGTAAATGCTAAAAACTTTCCAAATGAGAATAATAACCATATTTTTTTCCGAAGACAGTTTGATATAAAAATCGCAGCGATAAATATAAGATAAAAATGACTCTATTCTCTCCACTTGAGTATAGAATAGGAAACTTTGTCAGACCATTATTTCGAACATTCAAATTGAACGATGCCAAACTCCATACGATTTTCTTTCCTCGATTTACATCGAATGAAACGCTATTGAGCATTAACTAACGTTGAGCATTTCGGATGAAAGCGGTTACTATACAGATAGTTATAGTTAACTAGCCTGAGAGGCTGAGGATCTCTATAACATAAAAGATTACGAAAATATAAATATTACTTAGATTTGAATCAAACAGTACTTGGACACTGGTAAGAAATACGAACAGCAGATAACTACTTGTCTTTTTCTTTTCCTAAAAACGGCACTGTTGTAGATAAGGCCAAGAATATTTTGGTAAGAGTTCATAAACAAGATAAATCGTCTAGCTGTTTGCAATCAAAAGATGAAGAGTTCCAGTGACTCAGAACATTCAGCAATCCAAGATGTCGACAGCCGTTGAGGCTGCAAGATTTTGAAAGTCTAAATGACAAAGATCTCAGCCTGAATAGGCTCCCGTTCTTTGGCTCGGGGAGATAGATCATGCTCAGAGCGTGGGTAAAATGTGGAATCAAGAAGTCTCCAGTTATTTGAGATGACACTCAATAGACCTTCAAATTCGTTAATAGCTCTTTTGTATAATGCTTTAACATGGTGGAATCTGGCGAGGCAATTACACCGTGAATCTACCGAAGTAAAATCGTAGATTGACTTCACTTTATTGTGGCTTTATAAGAAATAGTTGATCCTAAAATTATTTTGTTAATCAAAATTATTATAAATAAAGGATTTTGTTCTTTGGTCATCTTTTGTTTCTTGAAAATAGCAATTAATAGTAAACATACAATCTAATTCTACTTAATAGCTGCCTTGAGGTTAAGTACTACAGTCATGACCAAATGTTTTGAGACTAATATTTTTTGGATTTTTTATAATTTACATGATAGGAATAATTATTCTAAGTTTTAAATTATCGCATTTTTATTAAAAAGTCAACATTTAAAAAATCTAAAATTGCGCTCTGGTCCTGTTCCTGTAGGTGGTGCCTCAATCCCTGGAGCTTTGATATTGAATCAAAAGTGTAAAGTGATGATAAATATGGATTAAATGAATGTAGCTGTATAATTATAATCTAATTCGTAATATTTTTTGTATAAATAGATGTTTGAAACTTTAAATTACAGAAATAGGGCTTTTGAGATAAAGGGCTGCAGCCATTGTTGTTCTGCAGAAAAGTGGCTTGAAATGCAAGGAGATTGTTGCCAAAGGTATTGCATCAATGAGGACCTTTTTAGGATGATTAATGACTTTAGAAAGACTGGTTACATTCTGGTGAAAAAGTCTTGTCTTCTGGACACACAAGAGCTTCAAATAACCTTCATGATCGTCTCCTGGTAAGGTCCAAGCTCAAGGTTCGGGTTTCCTCCAGTGCCAAACTTGATCACGATTGGAAAAAAGCAGGTGTGGACGCTTTGGTGCGCACACTGAGGCGGAGATCTTTTGGTAAAGAGAAGCCTCATCACACCAAGAAGAACTTTATGGATAGGCTCCACTTTTGGAGGAAATGGACAACTGAAGACTTGGGCAAAGTGATATTTTCTGATGTATCTCCCATCGTCTTGCTTGAGCTCCTGGAAGATCTCTCATTAGGAGAAAAAAAGAGGAGCACTTTCACGAGTAATGTGTGCAGTGCTCACGGTGAAGCATCAGGACACTCTCCATATCTGGGACTGCTTCTCATCTAGGGAACTGATGGACTAACAATTTTGCCCAAGAACCCTGCCATGAATTCAAAATGGCACCAAAACGTACTTCATCAGCAGTTTTTTCCAAACCGCTCAGGACCAATTTGGGGAGAGTAACTCTATTTTTGAAGCATGATGGCGCACCTTGTCACAAAGCAAAAGCTGAAAATAATATCGAACCTTCGGAACCTTTGCCCATAGGTGTACCAGATTTGAACCCAAAAGAGAATTTGTGGGGGATAATCAAACTGGATGTTGATAAACGGAAGACATCCATCAAATTGTGAGCAGTTGTCGGAGCTTAGTGAACAAAAGTAGAGCAAGATGAGTCAGGATATCATCGCAAAGTTGGTCTCCAGCATGCCAAAATTCTTCTCAAGAACAATGGACATCATTGCAAATATTAACAGAACACATCAATTGACTGTATATATTTATTAAATTGGTTTGGGCTCTGAATTATTGTATATTTCATCTTCAAATTATATAATAAAAACATACTCAAACAAAATGCAACGTTTGATTAGTTCTATTAATTTTATCATATAAAAACTCCAGTAATCTCAATACTTCTGACCATGAATGTCGAAAAAAAGCTAAAATTTACATCTTTTATAAATTCATAAAAAGTTCCAGGATTTCTCGGGAACATTTGAGAAATACCGGAAATTTCTTTCCAGGAAGTCGATAAATCCTAAGAAATAACTAAAGCAGAACAGAAAGATAAAGAAATAAATAGTAAAAGAACTAAACAAGAAGTAGTAAAAAATAAGGATGGGTAGGATCAGTTTAACCAACACCAATTCTAAATGCTTGGGAGTGTGAGGAAGAATTTTAACTCACTGGGAATCTTTTTAGTCGAGTGAACGTGATCCTATAAGTTACTATGTCAGTCCATAGGTCAGTCGATCGGATGGTTCCCGTGTTACTTTCCGATGAGTTTTTTGGTAATAACATCGTAACTACTCGTCCGATTCTAACGAAATTTGAAACCCTTATGTTGTTTTAAATTCTCTTTTGAATGTTATAATTATCAAGGTAGTCTCAAGGTTAGTCTGGGAATTATTGAAAGTTTTGAAGGGCTTAAGGAAGGTCATATGATCATAAGGTCTTAAGTAAGAATAATTAAGAGCACACGACTTAGGTCTTTTGACCTTATTTAAATAGTACAGGTAATAAAACGCACAAAATAAGATATAGGATTTCTTTCCGAGTGATTAGGATTTTTTAACGAGCTACATAATAAAATTCAATCTTATCAAATAACAGAATAGGTTTATATATAAACCCTTTATTAGTAGATACATTTCCAACTTTCCATACAATATAGGGAATACTAATATTATCGATTAGCATCGCGATTCAATTCTGGAGGTAGGTCAAAGAAGAACAGGGGGATAGGGACCCCCAAACGGGTTCCAATTTTCGATTTACTTTATTAATGTTTTAAGGATTTAAGAAATAAAGCCGATCAAAGTTTGTCACCTGTATATTTTGGGAGGGGACACAACGGAATCATGCGGTCCGTATATTTTGAGAGGGACACAACGGAAGCCTGCGGTCCGTATATTTTGGGAGGGACGCAACGGAAGCCTGCGGCCCATATATTTTGGGAGGGACACAATGGAATCCTGCAGCCGAATTCCTCCTGGAGAAACTTCCTACACCTCTGATCCTCAGCTCAAGTGAACCGATGGTAAAATGTTTGGTAGAAAGTCTGAATCAAGGTTTCGTAGAGGTTTTATAGTAATAGATGGAAAAATAAAAAAAATAAAGAGTTAAAGTTTAGTGAGGAGGCAGAATGAGCAACCTCGGTAGTTAAAGGTGAAAAAGAAATACCCATGCCCAAAGGACAACGGGGACCTGCTGATTACTGTGGATTCAGAACCACCATACTGCATTTACTTATCATTAATTCTTCCTTTTTTTACGCTCAGAGTCCCTGAAATACTCTGGTTAATAGCTATTGGGAGATCTGACTATTCTCTAGCTCGATTTTTTTTTTGTTTTTTATAATCTGTGTGTAAGGACATTCATGTCTTGGGATGTATTTTATATGCTTTTATATCGTGTTTTTTTTATATTTCTTTCATGCTGATTCCTTCATCGGTTCTTTGTTTGTCATTTTCTGAACGATTGTCTTATGTCCTGTGTCTTATTCATCCATCATTCATTTTCGATTCTCATATTTTGGTTGTCTTCATTCGATTCTCATTATTCAATGATTATTCGCTGCCCGGTATTTTTTGTCGTTTTCAGTTTCCCTCCTTTGTTTTTATTCGGGGAATTTTTATCCTGCGTTTGTCACTCTTCCTAATTTCATCACGTATATATGGACTCTTCTTCTTTCCTCAGAGTGTCTTGAGCTTCGGAAATGAAGATGAGTGCGTTGATCCTTGTGCCATATCAATATGCTATGCAAATACTAGTAGGAGATTATTGATTTTCTCCCATATATCTCCTGCCCCTTTTCTGAGGACTTTATTCATTGGTGGTAGATTGGCCTCTACGTGTAGGTCGCTCATTTTTCGCATTTCTGTCTTCCTGGTCTTCGTCATCAATCTTCGGGTATTATTCTGCACTCTTTGCATATCTTCTTTTCCTTGACTGTGGCATCATATGCAATGGTATTGGCGGGTAAGTTAGTGTTGCCCTGCCCAATGCCATATATGTTTTTCTCTTGTTCTTCATAGAGATTCCTCCGATTCAATATAGTAATAGTAAGGTTGGGATTATTCGTTGAATCCTCTCTCGTTGGTGACTTATGTAACCTCTTGATTTTAAATTTAGGCCCAAAGCTTTACTTTTGGATCTATAATTATACATTTCTCTTTCATATATGATATCGGCTGTTTTCCTTCTTGCAATATGAATTACGGTAAATTTTTGGATTTTCGTCCGTATTTTCCAATGTTTTTTATATATATATTGATGTTACCAATTTCCAGTGGCGTTAATCACGCTTGTTGTCTTTCATTTCGGCTGTGGATGTTGTACATTGGCTGATATCATCCGCGAACTGGAGGTTCAGCGTCTCTGGTCTTATTGATGGTGGTATAGGCCACCCCCATCGCATTGATTTATCACGATACTTGCTCTTCTTTCCGTGATATAGTCGCAGAAATTTCTGTCCAAATCTTTGTCCATTTGGAGATTTAGTATTTTCTATTGTAAGCCTCTGAGCACTAAGTCTATATACCTTTTGTTCGCTTTTGCTTTTGCTATTTGTTTCTGTTATTAATCAGAGGGCCATTATGGTTTTCCTCTTCTACCGGAATCCAAACTGAAAATTATTATATAGATTATTTTCCTGTATATATTCTATTAATCTTCTTGTCATTATCTTTCCAAATACTTTGCGGGTAAAATCCAATAACGGTATAGGCTTATAACTATTCAGGAGGCTTGGAGGGTTGCTTGGTTTTAGGAAGAGCAATATTCACGGTTTTTCAATGCGTCATGGAAGTAGCCGGTGTTTAAACTAGCATTAAAGATTTTTTTCAATGTTTTTATGACGGTATTCGGGGCATTGATGAAGTTGATCTTTGTGAACCCTGATGGTCCTGGCGCTTTCCGGTTAGTAGTGGTGCATCGATTCAGACGATGAGATCTAGAATCTGTGCGTGAGGGCTTTAAAAGTGGTCTAAGCCGTTGAACTTGGGCAGGCCTACTCTCTTGGCATCAGGAGGCGGAGTTTAATTCGGTAACTCGTTCTTAGCCCGTATTTCGTGTCTGCGGTCACCGAAGTATCTGTTGACTGATTCATATCTTCATCTATCTCCTCGAGTGAAGCGTCTGTCAGGTCTTTTAGGAATATATCCATTTAATTATTCCTTGTACATCCTCCAATTTGCTCTCTGGTATTGTTCCCTTTTAACTGCAGGTACCTGTATCGGATTTTGATTAATTTGAAGCATTGTTCCTACATGGTCATTGCTCACAATTGATACCGGTTTAATATGAAAATTTTATAGCATATCACAGCTGGTTAGTACTATGTCTGGTTTTGTTGCGGTGTTTGCTCAATCTTTTTAGGATGTTTCTTTGTACCATTTTCTCTTGATTTCTACCACCATTATTCGTTGTTCTCTATCCACTTATATGGCATCTTGCATTTAGGTCTCCTATGAATATTGTTGCGTGGCCTTTTCCGAATATCCTAATGAAATTATGTACTGGTAAAGAAATTGCTCCTTTGTGGTTAGTAGCCCGTCGATATTAATAATAGAGTAATTTATAGTTTTTCTTTAACAAAATCATGCTTTTCAACTACACCTTTATTGCAAAGAATACCAACGAAATCAACTGCGACGGAGTCGCAATTGCGGTACGAAACGACGTCAGATTTTTCAAGTCCGATATCGTACTCGCAACAACGGATCAACAGTCTAATTACCTCGCAGAGAAAGGCTTCCCATCGACTAGTGATCACGAAATGGTCATTCTGACCTTATCGCTGTACCTGATTCAAGTAAGCTGCACCCCAAGGAAACATTACAAGAATGCCAACTGGGACGCTTATGCAGATGAGCTAACCGGGCACCACCAGGAACACCTCTCCGAAGCGACTCTTGAGGAGATCAACCTCGGATTTGATAACCTAATGGATGCCATAGTTAAGGCAGATAAGAGACACCTCCCCATAACAACTTCCAGAACCCTTCCGCGTCCACTCAGGGCGGCTCAAATCGCTGACCTTGAGCATCAATACTTCGAATTGAGAGAGGCTATCGAACAAGCTGGCCCCCAAAGAGGCGATAGGGCCCGATTACAACAGATTAAGGAAGATCTAATCACCGCTACGGTAGTAGAGAGAAACGCCAGATGGGATCAATTCGTGGAAGCTATCAATTCAGAGCTGGACCCGATAAAATTCTGGAGAAAGACCAATATTGCAAGAGGCGAAAGGCATCCAAAGACCAGGTTTTAGATTTAACACAAAGGATTAGTTGCGAAAGAACCCCATGATATCAAAGCTGCTTTCCGTGAGCACTGAGAGGGGTGTTCGACATCTCACCGGACGAAAATAAAGACTTCGACAGGGAACACGAGTTAAGGATCGTCGGGGAACTGGAACAACATGGCCTCGAGATCATCCCCAACGATATTAAAGGAACAAGGAATTGAACGGGTGACCTTTCAAGAGTTCAAAAGCACTCTCTTTAACACCAAGTAGAGGGTGCCTAGAGAGTCTGGAATCACCATAAGAGAATCTGGTCCGTGCGCCGGACTCTTTCCTTGATGAAATAGTTCTTATATTTAACGCCACAATCAGCGCAAACTACTTCTTGGATTCATTGAAGAAGGGGAAAATCATATTTCTGCCGAAGCCCTGGAAGCCTCCTGACAGACCGGGCAATTTTAGACCGATAGCCCTGCTGGAGACGCTGGCAAAGCTACTAGAAATGACGATAAATAGTAGGCTTATGAGACATCTAGAGGAAAGGACCTTGATTCAACGACATTAACATAGTTTCCGGAAGTGCAGGGGCACCGAAACAGCTCTGGCTATCCTAGTAAAGACAATCGCAAAGGCGAAATACGAGAAACATTACACCAACATCGTGATAAGGGACGTCCAAAAAGTCTTCGATGAGGTTTGGAGGATCGGCCTTAAATTCAAGCTTAGGAGGTTGGAACTACCCCAAGCTCTCACGAAATGCTTTTGCGACTATATCACGGATTGGGAAGCATATGTTTTGGTGGAAGGCTGCGATTGACCGACCTTCGAGGTCGTACAGGTGGTCCCGCAGGGAGGCTGCATAACTCCCACCCTGTACAGCGTATATACTATGGACCTACCGTAACACGTCTGCGACTCCACAAGATATATACAATTTGCAGGCGATATCACTATAGTGGGGAACAGGGTATACAGGCACGCCCGGAACTTGGCGAGGGTCACAGCAGCAGAGATTAAACATATCAACAACTATAAGTGGAAGTGAAAGATCCGCACAAACGCGGATAAGTTCTCTATCATATCTATAGGCAGGCGCAAGACTTCCAGAGTGGAAGTAGAATAAAATACGTTCCTTATGAAAACGAAGGGAGGGTGCTCGGACGTAAGATCAGCCGGCACGGGTACGCCAAGCACGGAAAGGAGCGAAACAACCTGACGAAGGCGAATCTCACCAAATTATTCCAACTCAGAAGCCTTAAAGGACAAAATAGAATCAAGATTTACAACGATCTCTGCAGAGCCACTCTACGCTACAAATCTAACGCAATAAAACCCTAGAGAGCTCAGAACTCTGCAGTATACGTAATCACGGACACGAGAAGGAGAGAGCACAGAAGACTACGGAACCTACATCAGGAAATCGATCTTCCAGCCACTAATGTATCCCTACACAACAAAGCATGTAAAGTGAGTCTAGGATAAGTTTAATAATACCATAAGCCAAGGTGATATAAGAACTATGGAAATCCCGCAAAACCATAGACTCAACAAAAGAGGCAACTTTAGGAACGAGAAACCGACCTGAGAGGTGAACTGCCTCCTATCTACACATACAACTGAGGTTGCTATGCAATGCAAAGATCACCATTAAAAATTAATCTACACTAGAAGGTAAAAAAAATGAAGAGCAAATGAAGAGCAAAAGAGGCACGAGAGCCTCCAACTAACCGAGAATGAAGACTGAAGATTAAGACAAAACAAGAAGAAACCAGGAGATGGCTGGTCACCCAGCAACTACAATTAACTCAACCTTTTCCATTTCCCTATTTTTTTCTACAATCTCTATCGACTTAACTTCAACTATGCACTTTATTTTTCTTACCTCTTCAAGACGCAAGACGTACTTCTACTTTAACGGCTATGTAAGCTTCGGCCACACTTAAGACTTCGGTGCATTTGAAGCCACCTTTGATAGCTCTAGCCGCCCCGTGATTTCTTTCTCCTGGTGGGTTGTTCGTCATGACGGTATAGTTATATATTTTTAATACTTTCTCATCGTTACTTATTTCATGATCCGAGATGAGTACAATAAGTACAATGTCTGGATCGATCTTTCTGATGTTATTTCCAATTCATCTTTCTTTTTCGATTTACTCATTCGTATTTATTTGCAAAATATTTAGTTTTCTATCTTTGGTTTCCCATTTTTCCGTATTTGACTTCAGTCAAATTTGCTTAATTGAATCATAATTTTATTTTTCTCTATTGTGGATTTTGCCGTGTGGTTCTCCTTCCTGTTTCTCCTGTGTCCACAGTTTCGACATTGAGGTTGTTTGGGTTAAATTTTCCAACGTATGCCTGTTTATATGGGCCATTTGAGAGAGTTATTACATAGCCAGTGTATACTCTAATTCTTCCTTCCTTCAAAAGTTTTTCATCTATTTTTTTGCTTTCTTGTGACTTGTAAGACCATTTGCACTTATTATCGTTAAGTGCTCAGATTATATCGTCTGGCTTTAATTTTCTTGGCAGACGCATGGATTCACTCATGTAGATTTTCAAGCAGAGATCTTTCCCGTTGCACACCATTCCTTCCTTTTTGTTAAGCTCTAATTTTGTTTTTGTTGCACTCTAACTATTTCACTCGAGTCGAGTTTTCTTGGTTATTAGCATTTTTTTTCATTTTCTTTCGGTTGCAGTTACATTTGTAATGCATTTTCTTTCGTTTTTAGAATCTCTATTTTTAAGATATCTGAGGACTCAGGATTTTCTGAGAACCACATTTCCTTGATTCCGTTTTTAACCAATAATTGATTCAGCCCTCTTACTAATGTTCCTGGTTTCGCTATGTTGGCCAATTGTGCATATAATATGCACTCTAGGAAGTCCGATGCTAGTCTTTGTGATATTTTTATATTTGTTTTCGCTTCCTTTATCTCATTTATGGTTTCCTTTGCCACTCGTGCATAAGTGGCATTTTGCTCCTTTTGCTTTGCTTGTGTTTTTCTCTTTCTTTCCTCTCTATATTTTCTTTTCTTTGGGGTCAAGTCAATGCTAGGGGCGATAATTCCCCTCGCAATTTAAGCATTACTATGTGGTGGAGTTACATTCCCTCCATTAATGTTCACCAGAGCATTCGGAACATCTTTTTTCCGTCATTGTGCAGTTTCTCGTATTGTAGTTTTCCAGTTTTCGAGTGTGAAGCAGTTGTATATTTATAAATTTTTCCTTCTTATTATTTTATGCTGGGCTTCTCATATTAAACGCGAGTAACCCATTTGTGGCTATCTTGTTTGCCATATCACTGTTTGTACACATCACCTTAAATACGTCGGCATTTTGTCCGAATTTAATTATTTGATGAACTTTTATATTTTGGTTACTTTTCTTAATTTCTTGCTTTAAGTATTCCGCTGTATGTGATCCGACCCCTAAGTTTACTCTAACGCAAATTACGCTTCTTTTCGCGATAATTTGTACAGGAATTTCTGGGTTTAACCCTTTCTTATAAAGGTTTCGATTCCTTCATGTGAAACCAATCTTTCAGCATCTCTTTCTTGATGGCTTATTACAATGTATCATGTTGAGTTATCTATCAATTTCACTTATGCTACCTTCATATTTACGTACACTATTTGAACCACCTTACACCTATCCGGTTTCTGGATGACCCTAGCGAAATATTCCTAGCCCTAACAGCAGTCCACAGTTGGTTTCAGGCTCATCGTCGATAACCAATCACCCTTTACTGGCCTCGTAACAGGGTCTCCTGCAAGGGTTTACTATACCTTACTTTCCAACTGTATTTAAGACTGCCGGTGATGGAGTTATGTTGTGCTAGTTGGTGAAACAATTAAAGTTCAGACGGAATACGTATGAAAGAAGAAGGTAATACCACTTTACGGTATTATTTCGTTCCTGGGAACAGGAGTTCTCTCCAATCAACCCAAGGAATTGCAAAATTTAAGGATTTATATCCCTTTTTGCCCTATAGGTTCATTTGGCGCCCAAGCAACGGAATTCTCTCTTCTTTGTATTATCCCTTCAACCGTATCTCTTTTTTAAATATGTTTTATGCAAAACTATAAAGTTATTTGAAGTAAATGAAAATAAATCCTTCAACTTAAGCCCAAATATGGTAGCGTTGCCATGCATAAAATGCTTATAAAATTCCGCTCATCCGTAATTATTATCGTAAATGTAAAAAGGATTTGTGCGGTACGTAATGGAATGAAGGGAAAACAGGAAGATGAAGGAGAAAAGCAAATAAACTTAAGAGAGTGAAAACAGGAAGTGGAAGAAGAAAAACAAATAAAGAGAAAAGAGTGGAAACATATTCCAAGACTCTAAGAGCAAAATTGCACAAACAATTTTAGTTAATTACGTCATTCATCCTCTCTAATTGAAAGTGCGATATCTCTACAGGATAATGAGATTCGCACAACAATGAGTCTGACGAGCTCTCCCAACTGGATGATGAATTTCGCATAAAGATCAAAATAACACTAGCTAGTGAACCCGTAGACACCAGGACCAAGTTTTTGCGCCGCGATAGAAGGGGGGGGGGCAAGGAGAGCGACAGTATTGTTCCCTGTCACCCTCGATCGTGAAAGTTCTTTGTGGCCCATAGGAGAGCCATCCCTTCCACGCAGGGCAGGTATAGTTATCGAAGCTCCTGAGGCGTGTTTCGTAGACGGAAGAGTGATGGGATGTGTGTGCGGTGACGTTTGTTTATTGAAGTACCCGGTCAGACACGGCGAAGAACCTGAGTGACGGTTAGCTCCCTACGTTAGCCTTTTGCTGTGTCCTCTCTCACCGGAAATCGAACCAAGTATACAGACAGCTCTAGATTCACAAGAGCCGCATTGTATCAGGTGTGAACAAAAGTAATGTCCTATTTTCTAGAATAAAACTTTAGATAGTATTTATTGAAGTAGTGCCTCTTTTTTTCGTGTAAGAAAACTACATTCAGTAATTTATATCTTTTCTTTCAAATTATAAAAAAATATTGTTCATAATCTTCTTAGATATTCACTCCTATGTCTTCCCATCTAAAGATCACATTCGACATGTTTTACTCAGAGATTCCTAAAAGTGGCAATGCAACTACAGCGGCAAAATGCTTTCACAGCACTTATGGGGATCATGCAATAAATGAAGGAAGTTACAGGAGGTGGTTTTCCTGTTTCTTAAGTGGGGATTTCAGTCTAAAAGAGAGACCAAAGGAAGGTCACCCCAAAGCACTTGATTCCGAAGGGTTGGAAGCTGTTGTCACAGCAAGTCCTACTACAACTTCTATGAAACTCTCAGAATAATTTAACTCAACTAACTGAAAAGGATTGAAAAGGTTCTAGGGATTGGAAAATGAGTCCTGTACGAACTGACCACGGCGAATCTGCAATAGCGTGTTGCTTGTTGTGATTCATTACTTTCACGACACTTTCAGGCACCATTTTTAGGCAAATTTTTTACTGGACTTCTTCCAAAAAAGATCATGTTGAGTGTTGATGGGATATTGAAGTAATTGTCCATTAAGAACTGTTAGACAACAACTGAAAAATCGATGCTAATCTCGACTGCAATCAACTTCGTTGTTTGAAAGCCGATTTGGACCAAATGTGACCCTCCTTAGTCAACAGAAGGCTTGTCATCTTCTATCACGATAATGCCCGTCTTCACACAGATCGAATGACCAAAGATCTTTGAGAATAGCTTGGTTGGATTATCACTTGTTTAGAGGGTTACAAAACCATTTGAATGGTCATTGGTCGACAGGAAGAGATGAGGTCGAAAACGAGTTGGATTTATATTTTTCATCAAAACCCAAAGAATTTTACAAGCGTGTTATTTATAAGCTTGTTGACAGATGGAATGAGGTTCTAAGATGCAATGGAGGTTATGTTTATGATTAAGTATTTTCATAGTCATAAGTTTTTTTAAAATATTAATAAAGGTCCAAAAATCTAACATTACTTTCGTTCCAACCTACATTGATCACTCGAGCCCAAGGATACTGGTTCGAACTCCTTCCTTTTTGTTCTCAAATTTTGAGTTAGTTATTTCCATAAATCATTAATGAATCTCATACCATTACATTCCATTCTATTCCATTCCATTATATTATAGTAAATAAAGTGTTCTTATACTATTTAAACACTTTGTTGTACACACCGAGCGAACAGATTACTGTTCTAAAGCTATTGATAGCAAGATACCAGGTTGGAAATTACAGAGTGCAATCACTAGTATTGAATTAATGTATATACAATACTTGCACCCGAAAGATATTCGGTATATTTACAGCTTCAATACTTGCCAAACCGGGACTCAATATTAATATCAAAGGAATATGACAAGGGAACAATTCCGATAGAAAGTACAAAACGTTTACAGCGAGAGCGATAATGCAATCAACCACACGAATTGAATACAAGCGAACAATAAGAATTTAGGGAGATTCAACACCCCCCCCCCCCCAATACCCTCCCGAAATAATCTACATAGCTAAACAAATGCGATTGGCCAACCGTTACAAATGAAAAGAAGAAGAGAATTACAATCGGCGATTAACAAAGTGGTAAACTAAAACACTAATTTATAGTAAGGCTTATTACTAAATGACTTAAATTCATATATCATATTTTGTCTGTCTAAAGATATATTTCCCGAAACACTCTGGGAGCGGGGATAATATTAACGTTTAAAGGAGAAAGATCCCCAGTACAAAAAAGGGCGCACCATAACCAAAAGTTACACATCAAGTGGTCAATTGGACCTTAAATTGAGTCCAGACTGGATTTGTCTAGAATGAGTTCAACATCACCATGTTTGAAGTCCGATTTAACCACATCAGTTAAGAGAAGTGTCAAAGACACCAATATAATACAGGGATGACCTGTTGATAGAGACTAAAAGAGAAGGAGTCGAATGGAGAATAGGTCTTTAGCGAAGAGAAAGCGGCAAAATTCTCTCCCTGGGGAGTAAGGGAGTTAGAAGGGGAGGAAATGCCACGTGGAAGGCTCAAGGGCAGAGGGTATGTCAGAGCAAATAAGCACTAACTTGTTTGAGAAGAATGGTAAAGAATTAACAGGTAAGATAGAGGGAACAGATTGGGGCAGCTCTGGTGAGGACAGGCGAGAAAGAAGCTTGATAGTTTTTGTGGATTGTTTTTATTCTAAGAGTGGATGAGGCGGATGTGAACTAATGAGTAAATTTGAAAAATGTGTTATACGCATTGTAGGCGAGTGAGATAACAGATGTGTCGTCGTAACAGAGGCGAATAACAAATGGGATTGATATTGTTATTTATTCTCCAATTGCGCTGATTCAATAATTAGATGTTGTTTTTGTTTGTCCTAAGTATACTGATTACCCTTTTATATCATCATCCTGCAGTCTAATTAATCTTTGGTATGCAAAACGTAGAAGGGAACCCTCATATTCATTCTTTGGCTTTTATATTTTGTGTAATTTCCGTTTTGTAGCGAATTGAAGTATCCCCATAGATTCATTCTTATATATCGGAAAACCTGAGGAGTGTTGGCGAGCACCTCTAGATTAAAGATTGAATCTGAATCACAGTATTAATATGTTTACAGGGTGTTCCTAAGGTCTGGACACATAAGAAATATCACAATGATGTCCTAGTACACCAGAATTTAGTTCCTTTTACTTCTTTTTCTGGGGTATGGCTAAAAGAGAAGGTGTATTCAATGAAAATTAAAAACACGAGACACCTGAGTGAACAGCGCTTCATAAATGAATAGGCTCAAATTGACGGTAATTTGTGAATTAATGCATCTGGTTCATCTGGGTGAATCTTGCAAAGCGCATCGAATTTGCATCACAAATGGTGCAAATCACATCCAAGATGTTTTGTATTAATATTCCAATTATATAAAATATAGTTCAAATTAAATAAAATGTAGTTTATTTTTTATTTAAAATATGCATTTTGATTGTGGCCAGACTTTACGGACACCCTGTATAATGAGTGGTTCTATGCACTTCTAGTAAGAAGTGTATAGGCAGTAAATTCAATTGAGGAGTGTTTTATTATATTGGTGTAATAAAACAGAGGAGAGGGGGAGATGGCGGTAGCAATGAGGTGATGAGTTTAAAAATCACAGGAATAAGAATTAGAATGAAAGGATATACATAGATGCTTCATAAGTTCGCTTACCAATGTAATGGAAGGAATACATAGAGATGTTGTAAAAGTTTATAATTTCAGAAACTCCATCAATGCTACTAAAGCAGAGGGAAAGTCCCTCCAATGACCTGCGGCGTTTTGTGATAAGATGCTAAATGATTATTGCATCGATGGTTTCCCATGGTTCAAATCACTTACAAGTGCCTTTGAATGGCTAAATGAGGCTTCTGCCACTAGATGGCGCCACCCAGCGCCAAATCTGATGGCAGATTTGAAATCTTCAGGGTGAATAACCACATGTCCCATGGTCATATGGGTCATTTCATTGCTTAAAATGGGTACAATTGAACTTTGCTCCTTTTGAAAAGAAGCCACGACTAGACCTGGCGCTTCGTCGCAGGTTAAAATAAGAAAGTTGATCGAAGGGTTTTGAACAAGGAGATAGTTATCTCAAAATAACTGATTCTCATATAAGTTCCGATGGATATGTTTGGTTAAGTATTAAAAATTAAAGAATCCCCCAAACAGTAGCAAAAAGATGTTTTTCCACGTCTCCATCAACTGATGCAGAATTGTTATGGACATTGAAGAAGTAATAGATGCACTTATCAATCTACGGTACGATATAGAGTAGAACAATCCTTAATAATTGAAAATCACATGGCACGTGATATATAGATGTATTTAAAGGCCCAGGGAAATGGAAATTGATGACACAACCCGGAAAAACGCTAAGGAGAATATTTCATGAACCAATGAAAGCTTAAGATGGAAAATGGGAGATGTAGAAAACGGAAAGAGATGGCAAACTATTTTAACCGTTATATGAAAATAAATAAAAAAGTTGGATTTGAACATACATCCTTAAGTATATCCTAATTAATGAATTTGAAGAAGAACTTTATGAAAAGTATCAGTCAATCGTTTAAAGAAGTATAGACTTAGAAAGAAACGGAAAATATGGAAAAACATAACTATGAAAATCAAGCTATATTTTATGCTCTAAAGCGAAACAATGGTACATGCGAAATTCTAAATAAATGAACAAGTTATGTGGTTCTTATAGAATAACATACGGGAGGTAATAGAAAAAATATTCTGAATAAAAGGATGTTTAAGAATGTCAATAAATAGGCCCTAAAATCCTTCCTTTACTTATTAATTACCCCTGGCTAGGTCAGAGCCACCGACTTGTCTCGAGGTTGACTCGCTATTGCACAGAAAAGCAAATCTCAGTCTCGATTCAACGCCGTCCGATTCCTAGTGAGTCTCTTTTTCCCTCCCCCTTCCCTGTGTTTTCTCATATTTCTTATGAAATATCATGAAGCCATTTAACTCCCCCCCCCCTGGGAAGCCGTAATATAGAACAGTTTTCCTTTGTCCCTCCTTTGAAGGTCATTCTCCCATCCAGTCACTACATTCACCGCCTTTCTAATTAAGATAATTAATCCTACTTCGGGCACCAAGAACGTACTGACCCGGTGGTTTCCTGACTAGCCAGACCATGGGGCTATTGTTTCAAGTTCCAAAAGCCTCCCTAATACTACTACTTTAGAAGACCGTAACTCTCCCCCCATTTTCTTGCCGCGCTCCCCCACCCTTCCTTACCCTCTCTTATCTTTCGGCTATCTATTTTTCCTTGACCAAAACTCCCGTACAGAAATCAAGTAAAGAGTTTTTTATGTTATGTCCTTTTTTTAAAACTCGAATCTCGAGCAATGAAATAACGAAGTGGTCTTACCACAAATCGGACACTCCTTGACAAGGATATATTAAGGGAATTTTAAGAGGGAATCGGTAGATGTAATTCCTCGCTTGGCTTCGAGTCTTCAGAATAAGTTGTCTGGAAGCAATTTTTCGCTATTGGACCATCAGAGATGTGCTAAGTATTATAGGGGAGGTTTATTGAAACATTTTATAAAAGTTGAGAGACAGGATTGGTGAGGGTCAGAATGACTCAATACTGTCAAAATAACCAATATCATGGACGTGGCACTTAAGAGCCACGGAAATCGAAGTAAACAGTGTAATACACCCTGAGTCATGAGCCACATACGACACACACACACACACACACTCTCTCTCTCTCTCTCTCTCTCTCTCTCTCTCTCTCTCTCTCTCTCTCTCTCTCTCTCTCTCTCTCTCTCTCTCTCTCTCTCTCTCTCTCTATCTATCTCTACCTTTCTAACTATTTCTCTTTTTTGCTCTATTTATCTGTATCTCTCTCATCTTTCTCTCTCTCTCTCTCTCTCTCTCTCTCTCTATATATATATATATATATATATATATATATATATATATATATAGAGAGAGAGAGAGAGAGAGAGAGAGAGAAAGAGAGAGAGAGAGAAAGAGAGAGATAGAGAGTAACAAGGAGTAACAAGGAAAGAAAGTACCCTAGAAGACCTTACAGTCCATTCAAAGAGGGTACCTTTGGACTAGCAGTCGAGTGGGCACATCTCTGCTCAAATGCTTTACGTCCTTAAACGGCCATTTTTAAAGACCCTGTCTAGTCTTGACTTGAACTGGTTAACAGATTCACTGTTGACAACTTCCACTGGAAGTGCGTTCCAACTACCGCAGATACTGTAGGTGAAAATTTTTCCACACAGATCGCGGTTGTAACGCTTCAGTTCAATTTTAAAGCCGTGATTTCTTGTTCTGCTCTCAGCAAGTGTGAAAATATCCCTGTAGTCAACATTGTCGGAGTATTTTGAAAACTTCGATTAGCTGACCACGCAGTCTACGGGTTTCCAACGAGAACAGATCTAATTCCCTTAATCTATCTTCATAACTTTTATGTCTGATAGAGGGAATCAGTTTGGTTGCCCTGGCTTGTACGCGTTCCAATCTCGCGATGTCCTTTCGAAATGAGGGACTCCAAAATTGTACGGCATACTCCAGGTGCGGTCGGACAAGTGAATTGTACAAGCACAGTACAATCTCCTGGTTTCGATATCCAAACTGGCGCTTTATGTAGCCTAGCATCCTTTAGGCCTTTTTCTCTGCCTCAATGCACTGTTTCGAGAACTTGAGGTCACTAGTGATTGTTACACCCAAGTCCTTCTCAGTGTCGGTGGATTCAATAGCAGTGTCCTTAAGGATATATTGAGAACAAATGCATCACTTTGCCTTTGTTCACGTTAAAAGGCATTTGCCACGTGTCCGACCACTCTCCAATCTTCCCAAGATCTTCCTGCAGGCGGGCAGTATTTCTATCCTTTGCAACGTTCATACCAAGCTTGGTATCGTCGGCAAATTTAGAAATATTGGCAACCATGTCACCGTCCATGTCGTTGACGTAGATGATGAATGGTAGTGGTTCCAGGACAGAACCTTGAGGCACCCCGCTAGTAACGTGCACCCACTCAGAAGCCTGTCCATTCAGCACCACCCGTTGCCGTCTGCCACTTAGCCAGTTCTCGATCCAGCTGGCTACTTTTCCCATCTATGCCCAGCGCTCGTACTTTCCGGAGAAGGCGGCGGTGTGGTACCTTATCAAAGGTTTTCTGAAAGTCTAAGTAAAGAGAGTAATGCGCCTAAGTTTTGACATATATATATATATATATATATATATATATATATATATATATATATATATATATATATATATATATATATTTCATTCATTATTAAAATTTAGGTGATAAGAATAATAATTCCAATATTTAAAATATTGCCGTTTATTAAAAAGTTAGCAGTTGAAAAAATCAACAAAAAAATCAGCATTCCTCCACTGAATACAAAATCGCGCTCTAGTCCTGTTCCTGACGGATGTGAGATTCAGTCTCTGGAGCTTCGTTATTCGATCAAATGACAAATATGGGTTAGATGAATGATGTGTAATTATAATCTGGGAAGAGGAAGGCGTGAAGTTTCAGAGCTCACAGTGAGCGGGAAACCTTTCGACAAAGCTTTCAAGTAGAAAGGGTTTGCGAAAAAGCCTCAGTTCACTTCACGGATCACCTCCACATTTGTAGGAAATATAAAGCATGGACTGTTAAAGATGGAGCAAAGTGATATTCTTTTATTGTGCTCCTTTCCGCTGGTGTAGAGCTTCTAGAAGATCCCTCCTTAGGATGAGAAAAGGGGAGCACTTTCTCCAGTCTTGAGTCGTGCTCTAAGGGAACTTGAGCCATGAACTAGAAATGGTAGCAAAACGTGCATCATCAACACCTTTTTCCTACAGTTTAGAACTAATTTGAAGGTGATAACTATATGTTTTAGGATGATGTAACAACTTATCACGAAGCAAAAACAATAACTAAGTTCTTGACTTAAAAAAAAATCAAGCTTTTGAGACGTTGGCCGGGAAATTCGACAGATTTGATCCCAATAGACAATTTATGGGCGATAATTAAACTGGCGAATGATAAAGAGGAGCGATCCAATTATTGAGCAGTGGCGGGAGCAATACTAATAAGTATATCATCACTAACAGATGGAAACGAGGATTACTGTAAGAGAATCGATTAATACACTCTTTTAGGTGGTGTGTTAGAAAGATTCTATGAAAAATTCTTTACTGGCGAGGCATGATGCCCAGCCTCCAGGACCTAATGGAGTCTCCGGTGGCAATTTTTGCATGATACTAACCGCACCATTTATATCGAGATTTCGATATATATATATATATATATATATATATATATATATATATATATATATATATATACCTTTCTTTGTCTCTATAATTTGATAGCTCTCTCCCTCACTCTCTCTCTCTGGTACCCACAGGAGCTTCACATCCTCCTAACCTGAGAGCAAACTAGGGAAGCCCTCTCGCTGCTGGGTTGAGATGAACTCTTTGATGAGGCCTGAAAAAGTCTGTTGATGCGCTTCTCCCTCGCTTCTTCTCAGCCCTAGCACTACTTTATGTTTATTTAGTTTATTTATTATTATTATTATTACGGCTATTCCCTCACCCTTTCAACTCGCACTTTGTACTAGGAGGACTGTGTCCACCTGTACAAAGTTCGGTCCGGTAGCCATGGTGCCTTGGTCGACTGCATGCCATCCTGGAATCAACTAGCACCAAGGTAGGATAATAATAGGTAATCACCCACCCCACTCTTTAGTGGACCTTCCCCTCTCGAATTCTCTTTATTACATACTCGCTTACCCCTTTCCAAACTTGCTCTCTTATCCACAAAAGTTCTGGTTGTCCGGTGCACTTTTGTCCTCTTATGGGTCCTTAGTCGAGTGGTATTGTATGCCATGATGTCCCCCTACCTGCTGCGAGGGCAAAAGCCCCCTCAGCTCTAGTTAAGGGGCACGCTGGGTCGTCGACTCTTCTCACCCTCTTCAAGTACACGCATAACGGGGCTACGTCGGCGCCATCTGTTATAGTCTAAGCTCGAAGACAATTTCGCCTGAATGGTGGGCCGGGTTGCCAAGGCCCATCTTAGCCCGAACCCATAGGCCAAGTATGTGTAAATGATCCCATTCTTGAATTTTCTGATCCTACAGAGACTTTTCTGAAGGCATTGGGAGGACATAGTAGCTCCTTCCCATCCATTTTTTACTTGCCATGGCTACAATATAGAGGAATGAATAGTGGGCGACGGGAGGCAAAGGGACCAGTTTCCAAGCGGAAACTCGTCCCTCCTAGTTGCTGGGGAGGACGAGATCAAACAAGGCTTCAAAGGGCTTTCCCTTCGCCATCTTTGGAGTTTCCCTCAAGCAACTCAACCTCTGTAAAAGAGGTGCCCCTCCTCTGTGCTTTATCAGGGGGTCTTCCATTTTTTTCAGCGGAGAGGGCTCTTCTCCCTCTCCTTTCTTAAAGGATTCAGGGGTTTGCTCCTTACCCCCTTTTTTGTACCCGCCCTTGAGCGACTCCGTCTTAGTACCAGCAGCATTCTCTCTCTCCCCCCATTTCTTATCACAAGGGAGTGCCAATAGAGCAGGCAGGTGGCCCCAAATTGAGCGCCAGCGATTTCGATAGGCCAAACCCCATTAGGGGAGCAAGCAATTTTAGGGTCCATCGAGTTTTAAAATCATGCATATGCACCTTGCAAGGGGCCGGGGGGGGGCTACCCTCTCTTCTCCGATAGAGATTGTTCGTCGGCCAGAGACCATTCAACAGAAGATACCTCGAATGAGATTCGTTATGCGTCAAGGAGGGATGGCCAGAAGGAGTGAATCACCACCCCCTGAATTTGACATCATCTTGGAATTGACCCCGTCCCAGATGGCAGGATCTTCCATTGGGGTGAACCCAGGCTTGGTGCCAAACATCGAACCTGTATTCGCTCCTGTACAAGCTTCTCCTCACGTGGCTCGGACTCCAGAATGCTCAAAAGGAAAGGAGAGACCTTTGACGGCTAAACCCTCCTCCATTTGGGAGAAGGATCTTGTTGAGGCCGCTCCGAACGTCCTAGAGGCCCCCTCCGTGGATGGAGAGAAACGGTTTAATGCTCCACCAACCTCTCCTAAAAGAAAATGGATTAAGAAGAAAACATAGTAGGTTTCTTATACCAACGCGCGCGCTCTGGAGACCGACGGGTCCGCCGACGTTTTGACAGGTGATTAAGCCGAGACCGGCACGTCAGGCACCTAGACGCCCTCGAGCGAGGAGGCTCAGACGAAAGCCAAAGTCGCGAGTGCGTTGATCGGAGCCTTATTATGTCGGGGCCCCTCATTCATAGTATAACTTGCGTTTTTGAGCCCGATGACTCCAAACGTTTTCTAGTTATTCGCTCTACAGATGACAACATGTTGGCCAAAGATAAAATGATGCATCAGAGAAGAGCATTAGCTAGTTTGATTGGTAGAGAGGCGAAAGTGACCAATTTCTCTAACGAGAAGGCTGGCGAATGCCTCGTACCATTTCGAGGCCGCCATAATTTATGCCCTTCAGTTACTCATTGGCTAGCCGGTGTATGCTGCCCCTCACTATTGTGAACTTAGGGGAAGGAGTGTTTTATTTGTAAAGTGCGAAAAGAGTAGCTCTTCTCGTGTAGCAGGATGGGTTAAGTGATCAAACGTGGCTTCCTTAGGATATAGGAAAATATTCAGCTGGATTCTTTATGCCGTCGTAAATTGCGGGAACAGGTCTCGTAAAGGCGAACGGTAAGGGTAACTTCTTCTTGCTTCTAGAATAATGACTGCTAATACTATCTATTTTTTTACCAAAATGCTGTTCTATATATAGTTATTATATGTAACATAAGCTATACAAAATTTAGCCAATCAGGATTAAGCAGATTTTTAATGACCAATCAGTATCAAATAGATTTTAAGGAATAATTTACGTTCAAACACAAACAAACATAAGAGGCGCTGAAATTGGATAAAGCTCGGCCAACATCAGGAAGATATACCTGATGTACGTCCGGGCTAAGCTCATCTATCCCGCAGTAGTGACTCAAGCGGCAAACAAAACCTCAATGAGAAAAATGCAGCGAGTACAGAACACTGCATCCCTACTGATCAACAAGGTCAGAAGGCGGGACCAACGCCGTCAGAGGGAACACCAAACAAGGAAGAAACTGGACCCAATCAACATCTTCACCCATAAATTGGGATGAAGGGTGGTTAACTCTTACAAATGATGTCATTCCGAAATTACAGGGAACAGGTGGCAGAATTGGCATTCCTGCACGACTGCGTGGGAATGTCACACGATGTAACCGATTCCCAAGCACCAAACACTGTACACAAGAAAACATTACATCAATGTACACATAACAGATACCCAACAAACAACACAATCGAAACGAAACAAACATAGAGTATCCATAAAACCAAACATGATAACAACACAGGTAAATTGCCGAGCCTAAAGCTTTAAAAGGCTTGAATGCCCAAAAATTTAACTGAAAATAAGTACAACATTTGAAACACGAACAATAAGAAGAACACGCCTGCTACACGTAAATAATCCAATACATAATAGACACTACATAATACAAATAAGTGAAGAAATTTTCCAAAAGTAAAAAGACTGCGATGCCCTCCTACTAGCCCCCCCCCCACTCCACTTTAAAAACTTTCACCTACTTTTATCTATGTACTACTATCCTATCCAAATTTTTCTAAGAGTGAATATACCATCATCAAGATTTTTTCGTTTTGAATTCTTGGACGAAATAATTTTGCTATTGGCATGTCGCTACCGGGTAAAGGAGGTAACGGTTAAGAGAGTCCAAAAATGCCTTGGCTCAGTAAAGAACTGTGAGGACCGATTCACTGTGAACCAATTATAGAACCCCATAAAACTTGAAAATGCTCGTCTTTGAGGAGGTAGTTTTGAATCAGATGCGATTCTATAATGTGGTTCCAGCACCACATTGCCTTGTATTACGGGTCAACTGGGTGGAACTGAGGAGTCTCGCATGTCCCCGCTAACATTCCAAGGGTATAAGAGTTTTGCGATCCCACCACCAAGGGATGGGCCGGGCAGTAGGATGAGCAATTTACACCCAGCATGATGTCTCCGTTCTTCTATCTTCTATTTACTATAAATACCTGCATTCAGGAAGTAGCAGTTCAGCTGCACCTGGATAGCAGGTATACTGTTATTTCTGCATACATTTCCCCGTCAACCGACTATGACGTAGGGGCCTTCTTCCGCGTCAAGGCACGGTTGCCGAGGCCCTTTTTACAGCTAGGGGGATTTGAACGGTACACACATCCCCCCAAAAGTCAGATAGTCAATAAGTCTGTGTGCACGAACTTTCACCGAGTGCCAGGGACGAGTAGTAGCGACCTTGCTTCTTCCGGTACCAGGAAAGGTACTGAAAAATAACCCACAGTGGGACATTTTTACAGTCTATGGAACAACATGGTCGTGGCAGTAAGATGGAGGGAAGCGTTCCACCAAATAGCGGTGTGTCCCTCGACTGCACCCAATTCAAAGACGACAGAAAGCAACTTGAAACCGTTGCAGCATTGGGAGCAGTTGCATGGGAACAGTCGTGGCACAATGAGGCGCAATTTTAAATTCCCCTTGTCAGTCTCTATGCTGACCTGCTTCCTGCCGTGTAGTCAGTGTGAGCAAGAGCAAATCGTGAGTCTGGTCACCTTGTCCTTGCGGATGCCTCGGTGCCTTAATTGGCGATTCCTACATGTCTAGAAACCCAGGAGAAGATAATCTCGAAATCTCACAGGATCGCGGCAACTGTTGCGTCCCCTTACCGTGATCCAGAGTGTGTGGAGATTCAAATGTCCAGAGAGCACTCATTGCGCTTTTTGAGTCGCTGAATATCACACCCATCCCCACTGACTTCAAACTAAGTGGATACGGCGTAGAAGCCGAGTCACTCCTAGGACATGGAGCTATCCGTGTAGACTGGCACAGATCTAGCGGGAGGCCAAGTGTGCTAAAAAAAGGCCAAACGCAAAACTTCAGGAGCTGTGGATTCTTTGAGAGCAGAGATGTGGCGACACATAGTAGTGGCCTTCAGGGTGGCGCTACCGACCCGAGAACTAATCCGAGTTCGAGAAGGAGTGTTCAAGGCCTGAACAAAAAAGGCAGAAGGTATGACTGGAGTCTCTCGACAGCAAAGGCACCATCGATATTGGCCGTAGATGCAGTGAGAGCTGTTGGCGACTGGAGACATCAGGCCCGCGCGTAGAGGTGCATAATGCACCGTGTCCGGTGCAAAGTGAGTGGTCTCTCCACGGTGTCGACAAATAGACACTCTATGGGGGACCTACGAAAGGCACCAGTCACCGGGCGGAGAAGAGTGTGGTGGATCAATGCCTGTTGGTGTCGAAGCTCTAGAGTAGACATCTGGGCCGTGCCAAAAGAGATCGAAAAGTCGTCCACATAGAGCGTAACGAAAACATTTTCGACAGTACAGATGTGATACTGTTGGTGGTCAGAGTAAAGAGTGTAAAACCAAGTAGAATTCACTGCGGAATACCATCTTCCTGCTCGATTTGGCCAGAGAGGGATCCCCTCCTCCCCCACCCGTACGCAGAATAGATGATCTCGCAAAAACTCAGAAATAAGTATTTGAGGTGCCCCCTTACCCTCATCGTGGGGACAGTCTCCATGATACTGTAATGTCATACGGTATCAGAGGCCTTCTCTAGATTGAAAAACACGGTGATGTTGTGCTGTCTACGAAGGGAAGCCTCGCAAACAGCATTTTCAGTCGGAGCAGAGCATCCCACGTGGAGAGGAGTTGCAGAAGCCGCACTTTGCGGAAGATAGGTAGCCTCCGTTCTCCAGGAGAAAGACTATTCTAACATTAACCAATTTCTCTATCAACTTGCACACGCAGGAGGTTAGAGAGATTGGGCGGAAACCGGCCGGGGTAGAGTGATCTCTTCCCGGTTTGTCAAAGGCGAGCACAATAGTCATTCACCAGGAGTCTAGGAGGATTCCATCTTTCAAGATCATGTTGAAAAAAATCTAGCAGAAAAACCATACCTCGCTCACTTACCGAATTGTCGAAGCATAGCTTAAGGAACATCGACCGGACCAATGACAGTGTCTGCCTTCAATGAAATCACGACGTGCAGTGAATGCTAACAGAGCATAATCCTAGCTATAAAATGCCAAGAAAGCGGTTGCAAAGGTCTCCGCCACGGATGTGGCTTAAGAAATTACGGTGTGATTCTCCTGGAGATCTGGAGGGGGGTCCTGCGAGAACTTTTCCCGAATCGTTTCGACACACTTCCAAACCTTTGCAAGAGGAGTCTTTCCCGTTCAGTTAAGACACGTATGCCCGCCAGGAAGAACTGTGAGCGTGCTTCAAAATTTACCAGAACCTAGGCCTATCTCGACGAAATTCATCGACAGTGAAATCGTTCAGGCGGCGCTTATAGCGGATGTAGGCATAAGGCCTCTGTTCGAGGGCCTTTTCACACTCGGCCAACCACTAAGGAAAGGGATGGTGTGTAAAACGACCAGATGATCTAAAATAATTGAATTGTTAGGTCCAGAACGATGAGGTTGCCAGAAAAAACTCAACGGGATCATTCACCAACCTAAATTCTTCGACAGGGACAGATAAATCAGTCATTTTCTCAAATGTGAAGGACTTCGCTCTTTCCAAGCACTACTATAGTGATCTTTCAGGCGGCAGCAACCTAGAAAATGATAGATGAATGGGAAAGAGATCACTACCATGGAGGTCAATGAGCAGCTCCCACCCGAATTCAAGTTGTTCATCCAGGAAGCACAGGGATAGATCAAGACAGGAAAATGAAGTGGTTCTCAGGCAGTGATGCGTAAACTAATCTAAATTCAGGACACCCATATACAGTTCGTCGATCAGGTTGGCAAAGAGTTGACCCATGGAACAACTTCTTGTTGTGTGTACCGTTCAAATTACCTCTAGCTGTAAAAAGGGCCCCGGCAACCGTGCCACGACGCGGCGGAATTCCCCTGCGTCGAAGTAGACTGACGGTGGAATGTACGCAGAAATAACAGTATAACTCCTATCTAGGTGTAGCTGAACTAATATTGCCTGAAAGAAGGTATTTAAAGTAAATAGAAGAGATAAGGACGGAGAGGTCTATGGTTTCGTTGACAGGGATATTTGTAAAGAGAGAGACGACGTCATTTTTTTTTTTTTTTAATTAAGGGGCTATCTGGCGACTGCCGACTAAGGCATAAGTTGCCGTAAACAAACAGCCTAGTTTTAGGCTACTTTAAAAAATTAAACAGAAAACAATAAAAAGAAATAACAATAACAATAACAAAGCAAAGCAATAACAAAACAATTACAAAAACAACAACAACAATTAAATCGGGTTAAATAAAAGGGAGAAGGCCGGCCTCCCCCAAAAAGTCAATAAGTCCACCAGTCAAAGTACACGCACTCGTCCCGAGCACAAGGGACAGGCGGTAGCGACCCCGCCCATCCCGGTACCGGGACAGGTGTCGTGCGCGAAGATCACCCAGACTGGGACATTCGACAAGAATGTGCCGAACAGTCTGGGGGACGACGCAGTCGTTGCAATAGGGCGCAGGCGAGCGCTCCATCAGATAGCGATGCGTCACACGAGTGTGTCCGATTCGGAGACGACAGAAAGCAACCTGAAGCCGCCGCGGCATTGGAGGATAGGTCCATGGGAACAGTCGCGGCGCAATGGCACGCAACTTTAAGTTCCCTTCGACCGTCTGCCATCTTCTTTGCCAAGCAGTCCGAAGAGCTGCCCGTATTCCTGCCATGTAGTCGGTGTGAGGAAGAGCGAAACGCTGGTCCGGTCGCAGAGTCCTCGCGGACTCTTTGGCGCCCTACTCGGCGCGCTCATTCCCCGCAATTCCTACATGTCCAGGAACCCAGCAGAAGATAATCTCGACATCTGCCCGGCTCGCCAAAACCGTGGCGTCACGTATATCGCGAACCAGGGGATGCGGAGATTCCAAGGCCCCGAGAGCACTCAGGGCGCTTTGTGAGTGGCTATAGATCACAATCCGGTCTCCGAACCGGGCACGTCGCGTAATCTCCCGTACCGAGTGGTGTATTGCCACCAGCTCGGCCGTGAAGACAGACGCAGCGCCTGGTAGAGCCCCGCTGACTTCAAACAGAGGGGATACGGCGTGGAAGCCGACCCCCTCTTGGGACTTGGAGCCATCCGTATACACTGGCACGGTACCAGCGTGACACGATGTGTGCTCCAAAAAGGTCGAACGCAATACTCTCGGCGCAGTACAAGCTTTGGGAGCAGAGGCGTGGCGACAAATAGCCAAATGTGGTACCCTCCAGGGTGGCGTCCTGGGCAGAACCAGGGGCGCCACCGGCCCGAGAGCTATATCTAGCTCTCGAAGGAGTTTCCTGGCCCTAAACCCAAAGGGCTTAGGGTATGACTGGCGTCTCTCGGCGGCATAGGCACCATCGAGATCAGCTGCGGATGCAGTGAGAGCTGTTGGCGACTGAGGGAGGCGCCGGGCTCGCGCGTACAGGCGAGTGATGCACTGCACGCGGCGCAGAGCGAGTGGCATCTCCCCAGCATCGACCAACAGGCTCTCAATGGGGGAAGTGCGGAAGGCACCGGTCGCAAGGCAAAGGCCGGTGTGGTGGATTGAATCCACCTTCCGCAATAAACGCTCGGCTGCGGATGCATAAAACTCGCATCCGTAGTCGAGCTTCGAGCGAACAAAGGATCGATAAAAAAGTAAGGCGGTAGCCCTATCAGCGCCCCAAGCGCTGAACGTCACGGAACGGAGAATGTCCATGGCGCGGGTACAAGAGACCCTAAGGCTGCGAATATGAGCCTCCCAGGTGAGGCGTCGGTCGAATACAAGACCAAGGAAACGGTGCGCCTCAACCACATCCAGGCGCACCCCATTAAGAAACAAATCTGGGTCGGGTGAAGCCGTGGATGGCGGCAGAAGTGCACCACCTTAGTCTTGGCCAAAGAAAACCGAAACCTGTGCGCTTCGGCATAGCGAGAGACGCGGTTCAATGCCTGTTGGAGTCGACGCTCCAGAGTTGGCATCTGGGCCGCGCCAAAAGAGATCGAAAGGTCGTCCACGTAGAGCGTAGCGAGAACATCTTCTGGCAGAACCGAGGTGATGCCGTTGATGCTCAGGGCAAAGAGTGTGACACTGAGGACACTTCCCTGCGGGACACCCTCTTCCTGCTCCTTTGGGGCAGAGAGGGCTCCCCCCACCCGTACGCGGAATCGACGATCTCGCAAAAATTCAGATATAAACATAGGGAGGCGTCCCCTCGCCCCCATCGTGTGGAGAGTCTCCATGATACCGTATCGCCATGCGGTATCATAGGCCTTCTCCAGATCAAAAAACACCGTGGCGTAGTGCTGTCTACGAAGGAAAGCCTCGCAGACGGCATTTTCGAGTCGGAGCAGAGCATCCGACGTGGAGTGGAACTTACGGAAGCCGCACTGTGCAGAAGAAGGATGGCCTCCGCTGTCCAGGAAAAAGGCTAATCTAACATTTACCAATTTCTCCATCAACTTGCACACGCAAGAGGTTAGAGAGATTGGAAGGAAACCGGTCGGAGTAGAGTGATCTCTCCCCGGCTTGCGAAAGGCGAGCACAGTAGCGATTTTCCAGGAGTCTGGGAGAAGACCCTCCACCCAGATCCTGTTGAACAAATCTAACAGAAAGGCCATGCCTCGCTCACCCAGGTGTCGAAGCATGGCGTACGGGACATCGTCCGGACCATGGGCGGTGTCCGCGCACGAAGCGAGAGCGGAACGCAACTCACTCACAGTAAACTTGTCGTTGAAGGGTTCTCCGCCTCTGGAGGTAAAGTCCAGCCGGTGGCCTTCCGCGACATCACGACGTGCATTGAATGCTGGCGGAGCAGCATCACGGCTAGAGAATGCGGAAAAAGCGGTCGCTAAGGATTCCGCCACGGACGCGGGGTCCGAGATTGCGGTCCCATTCTCCTGGAGAACGGGAGGGGGGTCCTGCGAGAACTTGCCCCGAATCCTTTTGACTCGCTTCCACACCTCAGCTAAAGGGGTCTTCCCGTTAAGTGAAGACACGTATGCCCGCCAAGAAGAGCAGCGGGCGTGCTTCGAAACATACCGGAACCTAGCCCTAGCCCGACGAAATTCAGCGCCAGTGAAATCGTTCGGGCGGTGCTTATAGCGCATGTAGGCATAACGCTTCTGTTTGAGGGCCATCTCACACTCGGCCGACCACCATGGGAGTGGTCGGCGTGCAAAACGGCCAGACGTCCTAGGAATAGTAGTCAGGCCCACGGCGATGAGGTTGCCGGAGAAGAACTCAACGGCCTCATCTACCGACCTAAACTCCTCGACTGAGATAGAGAATTCAGTCATTTCCTGAAATGCAGGCCACCGCGCCCGCGCCAAGCACCACCGCTGTGGTCTCTCAGGTGGCAGTTGCCCTGAAAAGGATATTTGAATGGGAAAGTGATCACTACCATGGAGGTCATCGACCACCCCCCAATCAAAATCAGGCTGTGCATCCGAAGAGCACAAAGATAGGTCAAGGCAAGAAAAGGAAGCGGTTCTCGGACAGTGATGCGTAAACTCATCCACGTTTAGGACACCCATCTCAAGCTCTTCGATCAGATCGGCAAGGACTTGTCCCCTGGGATTTATGGAGTAATCTCCCCAGAGAGGATGCCTGTCGTTCAGATCTCCAAGCAAGAGATAGGGCCTCGGCAACCGTTCCACGACGCGGCGGAAGTCCCCCGCGTCGAAGTCAGCTGATGGTGGAATGTACGCAGAAATGATAGTATACCTCCTATCCAGGTGCAGCTGCACAGCCACTGCCTGAAAGGAGGTATCTAAAGAGAAAGGAAGAACGGAGACATCATACCGGGTGTAAACCGCGCATCCCCCAGCCCGGCCATCCCGCGGTGGTGGGGTCGCAAGACCCTTATACCCCGGGAGGGCAGGCAGCGGGCACGCGCCTAGCATGGTCTCCTGCAAAAAAATAGCTAACGGGGAACGGGACGAGACGAGCCTCCGCAGCTCCTCCCAGTTGGCCCGGAGTCCACGGCAATTCCATTGAAGGAATATGCCCTCCAGGCCTAGCTCGGAGGAGACGCGGGGGCCCTCCTCGAATTGAAGACCCTCACGGGAATGGCCGTACGCTTCCCGGGGGCAGAACCCCGGGGGCAGAACCCCGGGCGCTGTTGGCCGGACAAAGCGCTGAAGGCGCGTTCGCCTTCGAGGACTTATTGGGGGAGGTTGGGCTCGCCATGCGAGTCTTTTCCTCCCTCCGCCTCGAAACCTTAGGCGGGCGCTGCGGCTTCGGAGGCGGGGGGCCCTCTTTTCGAGGAACCACCGTCTCCGAGCCACTCGCTCCACCTCGTGGCGTGGGCGAAGAAGCCGAAGCTCCTTTGTTGCTGTCCTCCTTTCGGGGGACAGCTTTAGGAACCCCCGAAGATGGCCTAGCGACCATCTTCAGGGGTGTTGCCTCCTGTGAGTCTAACGACTCTGTGGAGGCGCGTGGCCGTTTCGCCTTACGGGAAACGGTCACGCTGGGGGAAGAGGGTGGAGCTCTGGTTTTAGCCGGGGCTGGGTGTGAACCCTTTTTGCCGCCAGCTCTACCAGGGGAGCGCCCGGGTGTAGTATAGCCCGCAGAAGGGCTCCGAATGGGCGCGGAAACAACCGTGCTCGTTGGCCTGGATGGGCCAGGAGCAGAGGGTGCCTTTCGAACTACTGAGGCATATGACGTCGCAGGCAGAGCTGGGCGCGCCAGGACCAAGTCCTTAGCCTCGCGGAATGATAGTCTATCCTGGGCCTGAACGGCCAGGATTTGTTTCTCCAGGAGATATGCACCACATTGCTTCGAAGAAGCAGGGTGCGGCTCTCCGCAATTGACACACTTGGCCACACACGATTTGGACTTATCGTGTGCGACCTTGGAGCAATTTACACATACTTCGGGTGACCCCGACTTTGCACGTCTACATGAGCGATTCGTATGGCGGAAGCGGTGACAGTAATAGCACCGCCGCGGCAGTGGCACGAATGCCTTCACGCGGTAGCGGTACCAACCGGCACGCACCGACTCAGGGAGCTTGTCACTGTCGAACGTGACGACGAGTGTAGGGGTGGGTCTCGACGCCCCTCCCTGTTTTCTCATCACACGTTCGACCTTGACCGCCCCATGGTCGACAAGCTCTAGGGTGATGTCCTCAATGGAGTAGTCAACGAGTTCCCTCGCATAAACTACTCCTTTCACAAAGTTCATGGTAGAGTGCGGCGTCACACTCACCGGGGTGCCATGAAGTGTCCGAAGAGCACTTATCTTGGCCGCCTCGGCGGGATTCGCCGCATTCGCCAGAAGGCTGCCGTCCGAGAAACGGGTCACCTTCGGCTCTCTACCAATTGCACTAGCTAATCCTCTTCTCTGATGGATCATGTTGCCCTTAGACAACATGGTGCCATCAGTGGAGCGAATAACGAGGAAGCGTTTGAAGCCAGCGGGCTCGAAAACGCCAGGTAACCTCTGAATGAGGGGCCCTGATGTCATCGAGGCTCCGCACTGTGCATTCTTCGTCTTAGTCTTGGTCAGGGGCTCCGCACACGAGGCGGTAGAGGGGCCGGATTTGCCGATCTTGGCTTGGTCGCCTACCAAAGTGGCAGCAGACCCATCCGTCCCCGCAGCCCCCGCGGATGGAGAGGAGCCCCGAGTCTTTTTCGTCTTTCTTGTCTTTTTCTTCTTTTTAGGAGAGGAGGGTGGGGAATGAACCCGCTTCTCACCCCCGCCGGTAGAAGCCCCCAGGCCAGATGGACCGGCCTCAGCCAGGTCCTTCTCCGAAATGGAGAAGGTCCCGGTGGGCGCAGGGGATTCATCCGGAGGAGATCCCTCCCCTCCTTGTCCTGCCTGAGAATCCACAGCCGTTTGATGAGGACCTTGCATAGGGGCGGATTCGGGTTCGGTGCTTGGCGCCAAGCCCGGATTCCCCCCCATGGAAGGCCCTACCGTCTGAGGCTGGTTTTCCTCAAGGACCATGTCTATCACAGGAGGGGCCTCCAGTTGGCCATCCCCTCCCAGGACATCGCAGGTCCCCTTGGCAGCGTCATAAGTCTTTAGTGGGGAGGCACAGGTCTTGACCCCGGCAAGGTTTAATATTTTTGCCTTCAGGTCTTTTGAGGGAAGCGACCGAAGGGGCCTGGCTTCCCTCTCACCCCTAAGGGGGTTTGCCCTACCGAGCCGCTTGTACGAGGGGCGGTCGGCAATGGGCTGCCTGCTGGCTTTCTTGGTAGTCCCCTTAGAAAGCATAGGAGGGACTGCCGCTGGAGATAGGGAGGTGCCCGAAAGCACCTCCAGAGAAGGGGGTGAGGGAGACGACGTCAAAAATGCAAATAAGTTTGGACGTGGGCGATTCAAATTTCCTAGTTCTTTAGCGAAGGAGTAACTATTGTTGATCTTCTATTCATTAATGGTAAAAGGTTTTTCCTGAACCCGAATCTACTCTCGAAAAATTTATCCCCTCATTACTCCGGTCCATTCTCGAACTAACTGTTAGAGACAATCACTTTTTGTTCAATAACTCCATCTACCAGCAAACTGATTGTGTAGGAATGGTTTCCCCCATTGGTTCTCTGTTGCTGACATCTTTATGTCTAATTTTGAAGAAATTGCTTTGCGAGAGTGCCTCCGGCTTTCAAACCGATCTTTTACTGTGGATTTGTTGATGATACGATTTTAATATTCAAATCGGAACAACAATCCCTTTATTTTTTGCATTACATAAATGAACGTCATGATAACATAAAATTTACATAAGAAAAAGAAAGAGACGGAAAACTCTCATTTCTAGATATCCTCCTAACCCGCACCTCAACCAACTTCACCGCTTCGATCTATCGGAAATCTTCTTTTACCGGTCTCGGTATGAATTTTTATAGTTTCTGTGACATTACATAGAAAATTAGCAACATTAAAACTCTCCTTCATCGTGGCTATCAACTTACCTTACCGCTGTTCCATATCCTCCAGGACGTCGGCGACCAGGGACTTTCACCTTCCTTTGTCCCATGTAGCTCTGATAAACTGCTCGCGCGACGTTCCGCCTCCCATCATCTTTACCAGTCCATCCAAGTAAATTTCTCTTGGCCTTCCTCTTCCCCTCCTTCCCTCCACCATTCCAGTTACAACCAAATTTTCCATCCATTCTCTTCTGATCACAAGACCGAAGAATCTCAACTGTCTTCCTCTCACCATCTTCATCAATTCTCTCTTCTCTCCTACCATTTGCAAAACTGCTTCGTTCGGTCTTCTTGCTGTCTATGGGATCTTCATCATTCTTCTCCAGCCCCACATCTTCATCAGCAACAGTCTTTTCACCTGACTATCATGTGACTATTTTCTCGTACACAAAGAATTCAATTTCCTCAAATGTTATTTCCAAAAGAATGGGTTTCAGCTTTCCCTTAACCAAAAGTGCATTCGTCAGTTTTGGGACAAAATATACCATCCACCTCAACCAATTGCCACTCTTCCCAAGAATCGTCGCTATTGTCTCCTCCCAGATATTGGTCCCCTTAATCTCACTTACGCCGTAAACTCAATAATCTTCTGAAAAGATTTACCACACACACTAACTTTAAAAGAGTTTTCCTTAGTAATTTTCTGTTGTTTATAGATTTATTTGCCCCAGGTTCCACCAGGGGACATATATTGGAAGCACCGTCCGCTCACTGAAGGCTCGAGTCTGTTCCCACCTAGGCATAAGCCCGCGCACTGGCTTCGTTCTCACTAATATAGAGATGTCCCCCATCGGTGATCACTCCATTCAATGTTAGATGGATATTTCCCACCTAAACTTTGGAATTTTAGGACATTTCAAAGATCCTACCTCCCTCCGTATTCTTGAATCACTGTTCATAAAACAATTAAGCCTCAGTCTCAATACTGATTCTACTGTCTTCCCCCTCATCATCCATAAATCTCCTAAAAATGTTTACAACCTACCGATCCTATGACGTCGCATACAAACAATCTCTCCTTCACTTCTCCGTTTTTGCTCTTCGCTAAAGGTTAACATTTGTGTTTACGTAATCAATAATTTTAAAGATCCCTTAAATAACCTAATTAATTAATATTTCCGTTTCATTGTTTTGTCAGTGTAATCCCGCCCACATTTTACAGTATCAATTTTAATTGTCCTTTATTTTGATCACAATTATAATTTCTTGTGATCATAGCTGTTATGTTCTAACTCTATCTATTTTATAGAACCAGATGTTCTAACTATCTATTTTATAGAACCGAAAGATGGGTAATGTACCCGAAACGTCGTTATAATTAAATGAGAAATGTTACCTGTCTCTTTCTCGGATTCATCCTTAACTTATATATATATATATATATATATATATATATATATATATATATATATATATATATATATATATATATATATATAATATTCTTATTTATTCCAAGCAACGTTTCGGATTACTTAATCCATCATCAGGCTAAAGGGATAAACACAATTTGTAAAGCGAACAAATGTTAACTTAAACCTAAATACAAATCAGAAGCAAATAATTAAGATAGTGAACCTATAAAATTAAAAGTATTAATAATTACAAGTACATATACAGATAAGCTCAAAGCAAAGGAGAGGAACAAATTCATACCTGCTGTCAGCGAGTCAGGGCAATGACTAAGGAATTTACCAAAACCGGACACAATTATGGGTAGTTTGTTGTCGGTAGAATATTAACAGGTCTGAAGCTGGTTGGTTGTGGCTATTACCGATAATGGGTGGCAGGTCAAGTCTGAATTTAACGTGGGAGAATGTGCTTTTATGAAGAGAGATTCTAGAATTCTGAGCTGGGTGATGTTAGGATTAGAGGCCTGAATCTCAAAATTATTGATGTTTGCATCAACCTTACACATTAAATCGTAATCTCTGATTGGCGATACTTCCTTACTAGCGATAGACTGTCCTGTTCGGCAACTAATGCTGAGGTGTGCGCAAACCCTCGAGTATAACGAGCGAATAGTTCTACCAATATATGTTCCCTGGGAACATCCAGGGCAAGAATGCACCTTGAATTCGACGTTCTAAGAAGTTTTTCTCGTGTCCAACTCATTCCCCCTAGATTTGGTTTACAGAGTCATAGGCAAAATATTAAATGACTCCTTCCATCCAAAGGTTGCAAAGATAGATGTCCCTAAGGACTTGCGATATTTTCTCCTGCCTGATCTCGGTCCTCTGAATCAAGAGGCTTCAAGACGGTACCGAAAAGTTCTTCAGAGTTTTTTTCCGCAAATACATTTCCGAATAAGCTTCATTAACAATATGAAAATAGGCAATTTCTTCCGCACCAAGGACTTAACCCCGGCTTATTTGCGCAATAGTATTGTATACAAATTTTCTTGCCCTGGATGTTCCCAGGTAACATATATTGGTAGTACTATTCCTCTCCTTTGCTTTGAGCTTATCTGTAGATGTACTTGTAATTATTAATACTTTTAATTTTATAGATTTACTATCTTAATTATTTGCTTTTAATTTGTATTTTGTTTAAATTAACATTTATTCGCCTCACAAATTATGGAATAAATAAGAATGTCACTGATGGTCGTATCCTTCTTTCTGCAATTAAAATTACGCCTTCTTAGAAGCAACCTTGTTGAATATATATATATATATATATATATATATATATATATATATATATATATATATATATATATATATATATATATATTCTCTGTCTCTATCTCGCTCCCCTCACTGTCTATCTCTCTTGCTCACTCTCCGTGTCACTCCAGGAACGACCTTCTCAGAGGTCGCAAAAAGGGGTGCCTCGCCAACAAACAAGCCGGAAAACGGAAGAGCGTAGGGAGTCCTACAGTCAGGGACTCCCTGAAAGTTCTTCTGTTCAATGCGAGGTCAATCAGGAACAAGTTTTCTGAGCTCCGTGGCCTCGTAGCGACGGAAGAACCCGAAATGGTAGCCATAACAGAATCGTGGATAAAAACCTCAAGCCGAGACTTTGAAAGCGAATTCACGGTTCCTGGCTACCAACTCTTCCACAAAGATAGGCCAGACAGAGATGGTGGCGGTGTAATGTTGTATGTCAAGGATACAATCAAATCTACGAACTCCAACATTATATCCGATCACGAGCTCCTAGGCGTTGACCTAGAGATAGGTCCTGTCAGATACAGGACCCTAATGCTTTACAGACCCCCTTCCCAACCCGTTGAAATGGACAGGGAACTGTACCAGCTGCTGGGTGAGCTTGTTCAAGGCAGAGTGTGCATCGTTATGGGCGACTTCAACAGACAAGTTGACTGGGAAACCAGAGCAGCCTGTGGCGAGAGCGTGCTACTCCTGGAGTTCGCCAACAACGAGTTCCTCACTCAATGGGTGAGAGAACCGACGAGAGGAGACAATATCCTCGACTTGGTCTTCACCTCTGAGGGTGATATCGTTGAGGATGTCTCTGTAGGCGAAGAGCTCGGTGGCAGTGAGCACCAGCTAGTTAGATTTACCGTCAAGATCCCGAAGGTAAGGTCTGTTGCCAGCCAATCAAGGAAACTTGACTTGAGAAGAGCAGACTTTGCAAGCCTTCATGCTGGGCTGACTGATGTAAGGCTAGCGGTATGCAAAGAGGTTGAGGATTCGTGGAAAAATTCCAAAAATAAATTAATGAGTCTTCTATCAAGTTGCATCCCTCTTAAATGTCTTCGTCGGTCTTCTGTTCAACCAAAGTGGTTTAATCGAGAAATCGGTCAACTGCTTAGGGAGAAGAGAAATGCGTACCGGCGATCCAAGATCTCGGGTGCTTTTGACGAGTACCGGAGGCTAGCCAGGAGAGTGAAGTCCAGCATAAGGGCGGCTAAGCGTACTGAAGAACTCCGGGTGGCGAGACTCTGCAAGGAGAATCCCAAGGAGTTCTTCGGCTATGTAAATAGCCGTAAACCAATCCATTGTAGGATTGGGCCCTTAGTGGACGAGGAGGGTGCATTACCTCACTTAGATGCAGAAAATGCTAACCTTCTCAATGACTACTTCTCCTCAGTGTTAACTAAAGAGTGTGGTCCCATCCCCCAGCCGACGGATTCCTACTCGGGGGAAAAGCTGGAGGCAATGGACTTCACCGAAGGATAAATAAAGAAAAAGATCGCTGACCTAAAGACGAATAAGTCCCCTCGACCAGGCGGGTTTCTACCCAAGGTGTTATAGGAAGTGTGCGATGAAGTATCACGACATCTGTGCGCTATCTTTAACAAGTCAATCCGGACCGGATGCGTTCCTAGAGACTGGCGTGAGGCAGAGGTGACTCCGATCTCCAAGAAAGGAGACCCCAGCCATCCGTCAAACTACCGACCTATCAGTCTGACTTCGATAGTCGGTAAACTCATGGAAAGCATGATAGTGGACAAAATGACGTCGTATTTAGAGTCAAACCTGCTACTGAGGAGTTCCCAGCACGGCTTCCAAAGGCAACGGTCATGCCTGACGAACCTTGTGCAATTCTTCCACTTCGTGTTCAGTGAACACGATCGGGACAAGGCGGTGGATGTGGTTTACTTAGACTTTCAGAAAGCCTTTGATAAGGTACCACACCGCCGCCTTCTCCGGAAAGTGCGAGCGCTGGGCATAGACGGAAAAGTAGCCGGCTGCATCGAGAACTGGCTAAGTGGCAGACGGCAACGGGTGGTGGTAAATGGATATGCTTCTGAGAGGGTACCTGTTAATAGTGGGGTGCCTCAAGGTTCTGTCCTGGGACCACTACTATTCATCATCTACGTCAACGACATGGACGGTGACATGGTTGCCAAGATTTCTGGATTTACCGACGATATTAAGCTTGGTATGAACGTTGCAAAGGATGCAAATACTGCCCGCCTGCAGGAAGATCTTGGGAAGATTGGGGAGTGGTCGGACACGTGGCAAATGCCATTTAACGTGAACAAAGCAAATTAATGCATATTGGCCACAGAAACCCCCATCTCATTATATCCTTAAGGGCACTGCTCTTGAATCGAGTGATACTGAGAAGGACTTGGGAGTTACTATCACTAGCGACCTCAAGTTCTCGAAACAGTGCATCGAGGCAGAGAAAAAAACCCATAGGATGTTAGGCTACATAAAGCGCCAGTTTGGATACCGCAAAAAGGAGATAGTACTTTGTCTGTACAACTCCCTCGTTCGGCCGCACCTGGAGTATGCTGTACAATTTTGGAGTCCTTCGTTTCGAAAGGACATCGCAAGGTTGGAACGCGTACAAGCTAGGGCAACCAAACTTATTCCCTCTCTCCGACATAAAAGTTATGAGGATAGACTAAGGGAATTAGATCTGTTCTCGCTGGAAACCCGTAGACTGCGTGTCAGCTCATCGAAGTTTTTTAATATACTTCGAGGGTTCGACAATTTTTTTTATTTTTTTATTAAGGGGCTATCTGGCGACTGCCGACTTAGGCATAAGTTGCCGTAAACAAACAGCCTAGTTCTAGGCTACTTCAAAATAATTCAACAGGAAACAACAATAAAAAGAAATAACAATAACAAAGCAATAACAAAAACGATAACAAAAACAACAACAACAATAAAACCGGGTTAAATGAAAGGCAGAAGGCGGGCCTCCCCCAAAAAGTCAATAAGTCCACCAGTCATGGTGCACGCACTCGTCCCGAGTACAAGGGACAGGCGGTAGCGACCCCGCCCATCCCGGTACCGAGACAGGTATCGTGCGCGAAGATCACCCAGACTGGAACATTCGACAAGAATATGCCGAACAGTCTGGGGGACGACGCAGTCGTTGCAATAGGGCGCATGCGAGCGCTCCATCAAGTAGCGATGCGTCACACAAGTGTGTCCGATTTGAAGACGACAGAAAGCAACCTGAAGCCGCCGCGGCATTGCGGGATAGGTCCATGGGAACAGTCGCGGCGCAATGGCACGCAACTTTAAGTTCCCTTCGACCGTCTCCCATCTTCTTTGCCAAGCAGTCCAAAGAGCTGCCCGTATTCCTGCCATGTAGTCGGTGTGAGGAAGAGCGAAACGCTGGTCCGGTCGCAGAGTCCTCGCGAACTCTTTGGCGCCCTCATCGGCGCGCTCATTCCCCGCAATTCCTACATGTCCAGGAACCCAGCAGAAGATAATCTTGACATCTGCCCGGCTCGCCAAAACCGTGGCGTCACGGATATCGCGAACCAGGGGATGCGGAGATTCCAATGCCCCGACAGCACTCAGGGCGCTTTGTGAGTCGCTATAGATCACAATCCGGTCTCCGAACCGGGCACGTCGCGTAATCTCCCGTACCGAGTGGTGTATTGCCACCAGCTCGGCCGTAAAGACAGACGCAGCGCCTGGTAGAGCCCCGCTGACTTCAAACAGAGGGGATACGGCGTGGAAGCCGACCCCCTCTTGGGACTTGGAGCCATCCGTATACACTGGCACGGTTCCAGCGTGACACGATGTGTGCTCCAAAAATGTCGAACGCAATACTCCCGGCGCAGTACAGGCTTTGGGAGCAGAGGCGTGGCGACAAATAGCCAAATGTGGTACCCTCCAGGGTGGCGTCCTGGCCAGAACCAGGGGCGCCACCGGCCCGAGAGCTATATCTAGCTCTCGAAGGAGTTTCCTGGCCCTAAACCCAAAGGGCTTAGGGTATGACTGGCGTCTCTCGGCGGCATAGGCACCATCGAGATCAGCTGCGGATGCAGTGAGAGCTGTTGGCGACTGAGGGAGGCGCCGGGCTCCGCGTACAGGCGAGTGATGCACTGCACGCGGCGCAGAGCGAGTGGCATCTCCCCAGCATCGACCAACAGGCTCTCAATGGGGGAAGTGCGGAAGGCACCGATCGCAAGGCGAAGGCCGGTATGGTGGATCGAATCCACCTTCCGCAATAAACGCTCGGCTGCGGATGCATAAAACTCGCATCCGTAGTCGAGCTTCGAACGAACAAAGGATCGATAAAAAAGTAAGGCGGTAGCCCTATCAGCGCCCCAAGCGCTGAACGTCACGGAACGGAGAATGTCCATAGCGCGGGTACAAGAGACCCTAAGGCTGCGAATATGAGCCTCCCAGGTGAGGCGTCGGTCGAATACAAGACCAAGGAAACGGTGCGACTCAACCACATACAGGCGCACCCCATTAAGAAACAAATCTGGGTCGGGGTGAAGCCGTGGATGGCGGCAGAAGTGCACCACCTTAGTCTGGCCAAAGAAAACCGAAACCTGTGCGCTTCGGCATAGCAAGAGACGCGGTTCAATGCCTGTTGGAGTCGACGCTCCAGAGTTGGCATCTGGGCCGCGCCAAAAGAGATCGAAAGGTCGTCCACGTAGAGCGTAGCGAGAACATCTTCCGGCAGCACCGAGGTGATGCTTTTGATGCTCAGGGCAAAGAGTGTGACACTGAGGACACTTCCCTGCGGGACACCCTCTTCCTGCTCCTTTGGGCCGGAGAGGGTTCCCCCACCCGTACGCGGAATCGACGATCTCGCAAAAATTCACATATAAACATTGGGAGGCGTCCCCTCGCCCCCATCGTGTGGAGAGTCTCCATGATACCGTATCGCCATGCGGTATCATAGGCCTTCTCCAGATCAAAAAACACCGTGGCGTAGTGCTGTCTACGAAGAAAAGCCTCGCAGACGGCATTTTCCAGTCGGAGCAGAGCATCCGACGTGGAGTGGAACTTGCGGAAGCCGCACTGTGCGTAAGACAGATGGCTCCCGCTGTTCAGGAAAAATGCTAATCTAACATCTACCAATTTCTCCATCAACTTGCACACGCAAGAGGTTAGAGAGATTGGGTGGAAACCGGTCGGAGTTGAGTGATCTCTCCCCGGCTTGCGAAAGGCGAGCACAGTAGCGATTCGCCAGGAGTCTGGGAGAAGACCTTCCACCCAGATCCTGTTGAACAAATCTAACAGAAAGGCCATGCCTTGCTCACCTAGATGTCGAAGCATGGCGTACGGGACATCGTCCGGACCATGGGCGGTGTCCGCGCACGAAGCGAGAGCGGAACGCAACTCGCTTACAGTAAACTTGTCGTTGAAGGGTTCTCCGCCTCTGGAGGTAAAGTCCAGCCGGCGGCCTTCCGCGACATCACGACGTGCATTGAATGCTGGCGGAGCAGCGTCACGGCTAGAGAATGCAAAAATAGCAGTCGCGAAGGATTCCGCCACGGACGCAGGGTCCGAGATTGCGGTCCCATTCTCCTGGAGAACGGGAGGGGGGTCCTGCGAGAACTTGCCCCGAATCCTTTTGACTCGCTTCCACACCTCAGCTAAAGGGGTCTTCCCGTTAAGTGAAGACACGTATGCCCGCCAAGAAGAGCGGCGGGCGTGCTTTGAAATATACCGGAACCTAGCCCTACCCCGACGAAATTCAGCGACAGTGAAATCGTTCGGGCGGTGCTTATAGCGCATGTAGGCATAACGCTTCTGTTTGAGGGCCGTCTCACACTCGGCCGACCACCATGTGAGTGGTCGGCGTGCAAAACGGCCAGACGTCCTAGGAATAGTAGTCAGGCCCACGGCGATGAGGTTGCCGGAGAAGAACTCAACGGCCTCATCTACCGACCTAAACTCCTCGACTGAGATAGAGAATTCAGTCATTTCCTGAAATGCAGGCCACCGCGCCCGCGCCAAGCACCACCGCTGTGGTCTCTCAGGTGGCAGTTGCCCTGAAAAGGATATTTGAATGGGAAAGTGATCACTACCATGGAGGTCATCGACCACCCCCCAATCAAAATCAGGCTGTGCATCCGAAGAGCACAAAGATAGGTCAAGGCAAGAAAAGGAAGCGGTTCTCGGACAGTGATGCGTAAACTCATCCACGTTTAGGACACCCATCTCAAGCTCTTCGATCAGATCGGCAAGGACTTGTCCCCTGGGATTTATGGAGTAATCTCCCCAGAGAGGATGCCTGCCGTTCAGATCTCCAAGCAAGAGATAGGGCCTCGGCAACCGTGCCACGACGCGGCGGAAGTCCCCGGCGTTGAAGTCAGCTGACGGTGGAATGTACGCAGAAATGATAGTATATCTCCTATCCAGGTGCAGCTGCACAGCCACTGCCTGAAAGGAGGTATCTAAAGAGAAAAAAAGAACGGAGACATCATGCCGGGTGTAAACCGCGCATCCCCCAGCCCGGCCATCCCGCGGTGGTGGGGTTCCAAGACCCTTGTACCCCGGGAGGGCGGGCGGGAGGCACGCGCCTAGCATGGTCTCCTGCAAAAAGATAGCTAACGGGGAGCGGGACGAGACGAGCCTCCGCAGCTCCTCCCAGTTGGCCCGGAGTCCACGGCAATTCCATTGAAGGAATATGCCCTCCAGGCCTAGCTCGGAGGAGACGCGGGGGCCCTCCTCGAACTGAAGACCCTCACGGAAATGGCCGTACGCTTCCCAGGGGCAGAACGCCGGCCGCTGTTGGCCGGACAAAGCGCTGGAGGCGCTGTCGCCTTTCGAGGACTTATTGGGGGAGGTTGGGCTCGCCATGCAAGTCTTTTCCTCCCTCCGCCTCGAAACCTTAGGCGGGCGCTGCGGCTTCGGAGGCAGGGGGCCCTCTTTTCGAGGAACCACCGTCTCCGAGTTACTCGCTCCACCTCGGGGCGTGTGCGAAGGAGCCGAAGCTCCTTTGTTGCTGTCCTCCTTTCGGGGGACAGCTTTAGGAACCCCCGAAGTTGGCCTAGCGACCATCTCCAGGGGTGTTGCCTCCTGTGAGTCTAACGACTCGGTGGAGGCGCGTGGCCGTTTCGCCTTGCGAGAAACGGTCACGCTGGGGAAAGAGGGGAAAGCCCTGGTTTTAGCCGGGGCTGGGTATGAACCCTTTTTGCCGCCAGCTTTTCCAGGGGAGCGCCCGGGTTGGGTAGGGCCCGCAGAAGGGCTCCGAATGGGCGCGGAAACAACCGTGTTTGTTGGCCTGGATTGGCCAGCAGCAGAGGGTGCCTTTCTAGCTACTGAGGCATATGACGTCGCAGGCAGAGCTGGGCGCGCCAGGACCAATTCCTTAGCCTCGCGGAATGAGAGTCTATCCTGGGCCTGAACGGCCAGGATTTCTTTCTCCAGAAGATATGCACCACATTGCTTCGAAGAAGCAGGGTGCGGCTCTCCGCAATTGACACACTTGGCCACACACGATTTGGACTTATCGTGTGCGACCTTGGAGCAATTTACACATACTTCGGGTGACCCCGACTTTGCACGTCTACATGAGCGATTCGTATGGCGGAAGCGGTGACAGTAATAGCACCGCCGCTGAAGTGGCACGAATGCCTTCACGCGGTAGCGGTACCAACCGGCACGCACCGACTCAGGGAGCTTGTCACAGTCGAACGTGACGAAGAGTGTAGGGGTGGGTCTCGAGGCCCCTCTCTGTTTTCTCATCACACGTTCGACCTTGACCGCCCCATGGTCGGCCAGCTCTAGGGTGATGTCCTCAATGGAGTAGTCAACGAGTTCCCTCGCATAAACTACTCCTTTTACAAAGTTCATGGTAGAGTGCGGCGTCACACTCACCGAGGTGCCATGAAGTGTCCGAAGAGCACTTATCTTGGCCGCCTCGGTGGGATTCGCCGCATTCGCCAGAAGGCTCCCGTCCGAGAAACGGGTCACCTTCGGCTCTCTACCAATTGCACTAGCTAATCCTCTTCTCTGATGGATCATGTTGCCCTTGGACAACATGGTGCCATCAGTGGAGCGAATAACGAGGAAGCGTTTGAAGCCAGCGGGCTCGAAAACGCCAGGTAACCTCTGAATCAGGGGCCCCGATGTCATCGAGGCTCCGCCCTGTGCACTCTTGGTCTTAGTCAGGGGCTCCGCACACGGGGGGGTAGAGGGGCTGGATGTGCCGATCTTGGCTTGGTCGCCTACCAAAGTGGCAGCAGACCTATCCGTCCCCGCAGCCCCCGCGGATGGAGAGGAGCCCCGAGTCTTATTTGTCTTTCTAGTCCTTTTCTTTTTCTTTTTTGGAGAGGAGGGCAGGGAATGAACCCGCTTCTCACCTCCGTCGGCAGAAGCCCCCATGCCAGATGAGCCGGCCTCAGCCAGGTCCCTCTCCGAAATGGAGAAGTTCCTGGTAGTCGTGGGGGCACCTGTCGGAGGAGATCCCTCCCCTCCTTGTATTGCCTCGGAGCCCTCAGCCGTTTGAGGGGGACCTTGCATAGGGGTGGACTCGGGTTTGGTGCTTGGCGCCGAGCCCGGATTCCCCCCCCCATGGAAGGCCCTACCGTCTGAGGCTGGGTCTCCTCAAGGACCATGTCTATCACAGGAGGGGCCTCCAGTTGGCCATCCCCTCCCAGGACATCGCAGGTCCCCTTGGCAGCGTCAAAAGTCATTTGTGGGGAGGCACAAGCCTTAACCCCGGCAAGGTTTAATATCCTTGCCAGCAGGTCTTTTGAGGGAAGCGACCGAAGGGGCCTGGCTTCCCTCTCCCCCCTAAGGGGGTTTGCCCTACCGAGCCGCTTACAAGAGGGGCGGTCGGCAATGGGCTGCCTGCTGGCTTTCTTGGCAGTCCCCTTAGAAAGAAAAGGAGGGACTGCCGCTGGAAATAGGGAGGTGCCCGAAAGCACCTCCAGAGAAGGGAGTGAGGGGAAGTCCCCTACACCCGTAGGCGTAGGAGAGGAGTAAGCCTTCTCTCCGGTTAAAGAAGTATGGAGGGTCCCCTGCGCAAGCACAAGGGGGGGGACCTCCATTTTTTCTGTGGAGCTGCCCGAGGGCGGCTCCGTTGTTCTTGGGGAAGTTGGGGGTTGGGTTTTTTTTTGATAATCATCATTGGGCATGGTGACCCTCTTATTTACACGGGACGCAACAGCTCACCACCTCTCACAGTTGCCCGCACTGCAAGAGGTGCTTGCAGGCCCGGCAGAGCCAGGCGCCGCCATTTGGGACCACCCCTCCCGCCTGGTGGCCTGGCCGTCCATCGGCATGGCGGCTCCACCTTAGACACGGCGTAAAAATAATAGATTTTAAAGACGAGAGGAAAAGGGTTTTGAGGAAGGTATCGGTGGGGATGAAGCAGGTAGTTAAAAACCAGCCACCCCAGACCGGAGCTCAGGGTTTAGGGGACATTGTTCCCGTCCCCCCTCAGCCCCGATTCGGGACGATTGGCTGAGAAGAAGGTCAGCTTCTACCCTGTGAAATTAGAGGCTGACCAGAGAAAGTTGTGGGAGAGGTTGTATGAAAAGCGACGAGGTAGGAGAGATATACAGGCTATCTGAAGGAAGGAAGAGAGGCTAAGCTGGGGCCGGACGGAGCGCTGGATCCCGTCAGCACGGCGGCCAGGATGGCAAATCGCCGCGCCCCTTACGGGGAGAGGGTTCAACAATGTTGACTACCGGGATATTTTCACACTGAGTGAGAACAGAACGCGCAAACACGGCTTCAAACTTGAACTGAAGTGTTACAACCGCAATCTGTGTGGAAATTTTTTCACCTACAGTATATGCGGTAAGTGGAACGCACTTCCAGTAAAAGTTGTCAACAGTGAATCTGTTGACCAGTTCAAGTTAAGACTAGACAAAGTCTTGAAAAGTGGCCGTTTAAGGACGCAAAACAATTGAGCAGCCATGTGCCTGCTTGATTGCTAGTCCGAGGATATCCTCTTTGAATAGACCGTAAGGTCTCCTAGGGTACTTACTCTCTTTCCTTGTAACTCTCTCTCTCTCTCTCTCTCTCTCTCTCTCTCGCTTTCTCTCTCTCTTGCTTTCTCTCTCTCTCTCTCTCTCTCTTTCTCTCTCTCTCTCTCTCTCTCTCCAAGAGTAATCAAAGAAGTAAAGGATGCAGTCATGGACTAGATAACCTACATTTTTAACTTATCACTTGAAAATAATACTGTTCCTCAAGACTGGAAATTAGCTAATGTCACTCCAATATTTTAAAAAAGGACGCAAAGATCTGCCATGCAATTATCGACCAATAAGTCTGACATCAATAATTGGCAAAATGTTGGAAAGTATTATAGCAGAAAAAATAGTAAGCCACTTAGAAACCAATGAACTGCTAAGAAACACACAACACGGATTTAGGAAACACAGGTCTTGTCTTACAAACTTGCTAGAGTTCTTTCATTACATTAACACCATCCATGATAGTGAGAGATCTGTCGACATCCTGTATTTAGATTTTCAAAAGGCTTTTAACAAGGTGCCACACAGGAAATTTATGTCCAAAGTTAGAGCCCTAGGAATACGAGGCAAAATAGCAAATTGGATTGAAGACTGGCTTAGTAATCGTATGCAGAGGGTGGTGATCAATGGAGAAGAGTCCGAGTGGATAACTGTAAATAGCGGCGTTCCTCAGGGATCAGTCTTGGGCCCCTTGCTTTTTATTATATATGTAAATGATATAGACGTGGGATTAATCGCTAAGATCTTCAAATTCGCTGACGACTGCAAACTGGGTAAAAACATAGTTACCGAGCAAGATATAATAGATTTTCAAAAGGACATTGACCACATATTTGAATGGTCTGAAAGATGGAATCTCCCACTAAATCTTGACAAATGCAAATTAATGCACGTTGGCCACAAAAATCCGAAGGCAGAATTCAAACTCAATAACAAAATAATAGCAGAAACAGAAATCCAAAAGGACCTCGGTGTTTGTATATCTAATGACCTAAAGTTCACACAGCACTGTGTTGATGTAGAAAAGAAAGCGCGAAAGATACTTGGATACATTAAGAGACAGATCAGCTATAAAAGCGAAACGGTAATAATCAACTTATACAATGCTCTAGTAAGACCACAATTAGAATACTGTGCACAGGTATGGTCACCTTCCCTCAGAAAGGACATAGAAAGATTGGAGAGAGTACAAGCCACGGCTACGAAGATGATTCCATCATTAAGAAAATACAATTACGAAACAAGACTAGAAAAGTTAAATCTATACAAACTAGAAATTAGGCGTATGCGAGGTCAGCTCATTGAAGTATTTAAAATCCTAAAAGGAATTGAAAATGTAGACTACACCACCTGGTTCTTTCTCTCTTTCTCTATTTCTCTCTCTCTCTCTCTCTCTCTCTCTCTCTCTCTTTCTCTCTCTCTCTCTCTCTCGCTATTACTGGGAGATTTTAATTTACCTAATATCTGCTGGGACTTGAATATAGGGACTAGCCAACAAGAAAAATTAATGACAAATTTCATCGATACTAATTATTTACACCAATGCGTAAGGAAGCCAACCAGAGGAAATAATATACTAGACCTAGTTATTGCATCCCAGGAAAATTTAATATCAACTCTGGCCGTAGCGGAACATATAGGTACATGTGACCATAAACTAATCCGCTTTGATCTAAATGCCAGGTATTCAACTACCAATAACTATTCAAAAGTACCAGACTACAGTAAAGCTAACTTAGAGGGCCTCAGAGAAGCCCTGGGAAATATTCCGAGCAGCTGATAGAAAAAGAAGATGTGAATCAACTTTGGAATAAATTTAGAGAACTATTTTTTATAGCCCAAGAAAACCATGTTCCTCTTAAGACAAGGAATAGTAACGCGAATAGAGGGAAGCCGCCGTGGTTTAATAATGACATCAAACGAGCAATTAGAGATAGAAACCGTCTCTACACATTATTAAAATACAATAGAAGCTATCAAGTTAACCAACAGTATAACACTAGCAGAAGAAAGGTTGAAACACTCATAGGATCAACGAAACGTCAATACGAAATCGAGATAGCGAAAGCAAGCACCACTAATCCCAAACACTTCTATACTTATATCAATAGAAATAGGCAAATGAGAAGCGGGATTGGCCCCTTGAAAAACCAGTTGGGTGAAATTATTTCAGATGATATGGGTATGGCTAATATCTTAAACGAGTTTTTTAGTTCAGTCTTCACCTTAGGATATACTAATAACGATAACAACGAGTCTATACAGGTCAGACATCCATCACTAAGGAGCCTGGAAGTAAATCCGCAACTAGTAATTGATAAATTAAAGAAAATGAACTCGTACAAGACTCCTGGTCCTGATAAATTTCACCCGAGAATCTTAAAACATGTCCATAATGAGTTAGCAGAGTCACTTGCTCTCATTTTTAACAAATCTCTCGAGCATGGGGTCGTCCCTGATGATTGGAGGGAAGCTAACGTCACACCTATCTTCAAGAAGGGATGTAAAAACCAGGCCAGTAATTACAGACCCATTAGCTTAACCTCAATAGTTGGAAAGTTGCTCGAAACGATCATTAGAGACAAGCTAGTAGAGTTCCTCGAAAACAATAACCTTATACGAGATAGCCAGCATGGTTTTAGGTCTAAGAGATCGTGCTTAACAAACCTAATTGACTTTTACCATAACCTTTTCAACCTATATAACGATACTAAATCATTAGATATAATTTATCTAGATTTCAAAAAGACATTTGACAAAATTCCCCATCAGAAACTCATGAACAAAGTGCGTACGCTAGGAATTAACGGTAATATATACGGATGGATTAGTAGCTGGTTAAAAAACAGGAAGCAGAGAGTGATAATAAATGGCGTGGAATCGGACTGGGTATCTGTTACCAGCGGTGTTCCACAGGGATCAGTCCTGGGGCCTATTTTATTTATTATATACATCAATGACATAGACGTTGGAATAAATAATATCATATCTAAATTTGCAGATGACACGAAAATAGGTAACTCAGTATTATGCGAAGTGGACAGGGCTAGCCTGCAAGCTGATATAAATAAAATTACCGAATGGTCTGAGAAATGGCAAATGCCATTTAATATCGACAAATGCCAAATCCTTCCGTGCGGAACAAAAAACAAAAAATACACCTATACAATGCAAGGCGGCTTAATAAACACAACCCCGCAGGTTAAAGATTTAGGAGTAATAATTACAGAAAACTTAAAAACATCAAACCAATGCGCAGCTGCTGCAAACAAAGCTAACACAGCACTAGGATTTATAAAAAGAAACTTTACTTATAAAAGCGAGGAGATAATTATGCCACTATATAAAAGTATTGCCAGGCCCCATCTCGAATACGCTGTACAGTTCTGGGCCCCTTACTTAATAAAAGACATAGATAAATTAGAAGCTGTACAACACAGAGCTACAAAACTTATCCCGTCAGTACGTAACAAACCTTACCACGAGAGGCAAAAAAAAACTCAATCTATTTTCCGTCAGAAAACGAAGACTAAGGGGGCAGCTTATAGAGTGCTTCAAAATACTTACCAATAACTTGTTCACACTGACAGGGGAGTGTCCCACCCGTGGACATGATTCAAAACTTCAGGGTAAAAGAGCCACTGTGGATGTAATAAAAAACTTCTTCACTTACTCGATTATTAATGATTGGAATAATTTGCCAAACGAGGTAGTGCACAGCAGAACTATAGATTCATTTAAAATGAGATTAGACAAACACTTAACAAATATTGGAATTGTTTAACATAAGCTACAAAATAAAATAATATTACAAAACATATAACTCTTTCAGGTTTATGTAAGTGGTTTTCATATTCATTTCATTTAATTACTATTCAATGCAAATTTCCTTCAGGTACTGTCTTCTTACACCTGCAAGGTACTTTTCCCAAATTATTTCATGTACGGCTTTTGCCGGAGGGAGTGGAGGGTGGGGAGAGCCTAAAACTTTTCTATCCTTTACTTCTACTATTCTATGTGTAAGTGGCAGTAGATTTAAGGCCAGATCACCTTAGTCTGGGCCGTAAGGCCCGTGTGATCTGTGTATCTATGTAACTCTATGTAACTCTCTCTCTCTCTCTCCCTCTCTCTCTCTCCTGATCACGCCCACCTTCTATAAAACAAGAGACATTTCACTCGTGAACTTAGATCCACATTAAGAACAGTCGAGGACAGACGTTCACATTACCCTGTCTCCATCGTTGTGAATCAATTCCACCCACTTCGGTAGATAGGATTTACCAAACTCAATTCAGCCTTTCATTAGAAAAGAATAACTCAAATTCCGAAATAAAGTTATTTTCATCAAGGGGTTTATAAAAATCCAAGTACGAACTTATTTGGTGAGGCATCCACAAGAAAGAACAGACCCTCTCGCCACATATATATGTATCCCTCGCTGGCGCTTTAGGACCTATTCGAGGAGGAGTACGAAACAACTAGAGGTGGTTCGATTTTTACAAGGGAAACCTGGTTTCGCTACAGACCGGAGGTAGGTTTAAGAGAGTTTCGCTCCCTTTTATTTATGGCAACCCAAAATATCTCGCAAATGGGGTGTATAGCGGAAGATAAATAATCGTGCTGCAGCTGTCATCTGGAAAATTCCGTGTACTCCCGATTTTTTTTTAAATGGCGCCCATCTGGCGACTGTCTCCAAATGCGCAACTCGACGCAATTAATTTCAGTCTAACAATAGGCTACATTAAAATAAAAATAAATCAATAAAACATTCAATAATGCAAACCAAACAAAAAGCAAAAAAATAAATAAAAAAGTAAGAAGGAAGCACCCCTCGGTGCGGGCGGGGGAAGGTACACTTCTCCACGGCGCAGGAGCATGCAGCCACCACCAAAGAGAGTTAAATAAAATGGAGGAGGCCTCTCTTCTCCAAAGAAATCAGTGTAAAAGAATAGAGTCAATAGAGCCCATATGGACCTCAGAATCCCACGTGGCCATCAAACACGAGATCAAAGGACATAAGAAACGAACCTAAGATTCTAGCGAAGATGCTTTCGGAACGCAGCTGTATTTATTCATGGAGGTTTCCCTCCAAGCCTTGAAGCAATCTTGCCTCCCGCCTACTATCTTGAAGCATGCGAGAGAGAAGAAGGACATCTGTTATTGCAAATTCCTGGCTGGAAGACGTCCATCCTCCAGCTCTGTATTTACCTTGGGAGAATCCCCTCCGTGGCCGGAGGCGATTTCACCCCATAGTCAGCCGGTATTTAACACCAGGCTCAGCCGGGTCAAGTTATACCGGCCCGCTATCACGCACGAGATACGTCACTTGTCGATTTGGTTCCGTTTCCGTTTCCCATCGGAACTCCTCCCAGTCAATTGGCGATTTCTTAGCAACGGCCGTTCTCGTTCACCAGCGCAACTACTCTCTCGTCAAAGTATTCCGAGGTAAATCTCAACCTTCTGCAATTCTCCTCCTCGAATTGCCCCATCCCTCCATCGTCTAAGCGTTAACTTCTGCAAGGCGTTGACGCGTGCGGATCTCTTAATCCGGTCATCCCATGAAGATTTATTTGTATTTCGGCTCAGCGCAGCCTTTGAAGACTCAATCCGAGTCTGGTCATTTACTTACCTTAAGATCATTAACTTGTCCCTTTTTTCCAGACTATCGAGTACCCCATAGGCTTAGATATACAAATTTCATTTTATTTTTGTAAATATTCATTTTTTTTGTTGTGTTATTAAATATTATTTTCTACTACTCTTTCAAATAACCCAGAACAGCATTCAGCCACAGCTAAGTAATTAACTGCCAATCTGCAGTCGCTTTTTGTTATTTGCCCGCTTGCTCAGGTGAACGATTTCCTTCCTCCCTCATTAGCTTACACCCATCATCTGGTAACGGAGTCGAGGAGAGGTCAACTGAACATCCTCTCGCCCTATTCCACACCACTCGGCTAATCAAATACCCCCGTCCATAGATATATATGTATCAGCTATAACTCGACAATCAGATACTCCACAAATCTGTGTACAAGGAACAAGCAATAGCGACCCCGCTCATCCCGATACCTGGACAAGTAACGTGCGTGAAGATCAGTTTGTGGGACAACGAAGTCTCGCACTAAAGTGCAGGGAAGCGCTCTGTCAAATAGCGGTGCGTCCCGTGAGTGTATCCGATTCGGAAATGACAGAAAACGACCTGAAGCAGTCTTGGTCTTGGCATTGTGGGGTAGGTTCATGGGAATAGCAGCACTGCAATGGCACGCGACTTTAAGTTCCCCTTGGCCGTCTCCCATCTCTTTTTGCCATGCAGCCCGGAGGGCTAAACTGATTCCTGCAATGTAGTCAGTGTGAGGAAGAGCGAGTCGCTACTCTGGTCTTTCCTCCCGCTCCCAAAGCCCGCAGGTTGTCTGCAGTTGCCTTTCACACATTTTCAGTTCATATTCATCCTCTTTTTTACATATCTCTCTTGACTACGTGTTTTTGTGGGGTTTTTTTAGTTCCTCTTGTTGTTTTTCCCTTCTTAGTTGGTGTATTTGCTTCCATACAGTTTCATTTCCTCTAAACTGAGAGAAGGAGAAGTATGTCAGACTTAATTTATTTCATTTTAGTCATACATTCTGACATTTTCCGACATTTGCCTTGTGAGCGGTTAAGAGAAGTGATAACAGCCATTCACTCAGGGTGGAGGACTTAAATAGAAGTGATAACAGCCATTCACTCAAGGTGGAGGACTTAAATAGAAGTGATAACAGCCATTCACTCAAGGTGGAGGACTTAAATAGAAGTGATAACAGCCATTCACTCAAGGTGGAGGACTTAAATAGAAGTGATAACAGCCATTCACTCAAGGTGGAGGACTTAAATAGAAGTGATAACAGCCATTCACTCAAGGTGGAGGACTTAAATAGAAGTGATAACAGCCATTCACTCAAGGTGGAGGACTTAAATAGAAGTGATAACAGCCATTCACTCAAGGTGGATGACTTAAATAGAAGTGATAACAGCCATTCACTCAAGGTGGAGAACTTAAATAGAAGTGATAACAGCCATTCACTCAAGGTGGAGGACTTAAATAGAAGTGATAACAGCCATTCACTCAAGGTGGAGGACTTAAATAGAAGGTGGATGACTTAAATAGAAGTGATAACAGCCATTCACTCGTGGTGGAGGACCTAAATAGAAGTGATAACAGCCATTCACTCAAGGTGGATGACTTAAATAGAAGTGATAACAGCCATTCCCTCAAGGTAGAGGACTTAAATAGAAGTGATAACAGCCATTCACGCAAGGTAAAAGACTTAAAAAGTCCTATTTGGGAATGGACGGAAGACTGATATATTAAATTCCATTATTTACTTCTGAATAATTAAGAAACCTGACCTGATAAAAGGAGTAACATTCAGTCGAGAGGGGGGGGGGGGAAATCGAAAAAGGTAGAGAGATTCCTTGTGATAAATGGAACGAACTGATCGAACAAATCAATAGAAAAAATGTAAATAGTCTAAAGTTGACAGGTTATTAGCAATTTCTACAGGGATTCTATCCTGGTAGATGGTACATACAGTTGCCGAGGAACCACCGTGTTTTAGACACCTCAAAAAGTATCGGCGGCTCGAACACACCTGCTATAAACCTTATTGAAGTTATCTAAATCAAATAAATAGATCAAAATACATATTATGATTACATTCTCTCAGTTATTGATTTTCTGAGACGGGATTTGACGTCAAATCCTTACCGCATTTGGCAAGGTTTCTTTACCAAAAAAATCACAGAAACATTTTCATCCCTTGATAGGGAATTTAAAATAAATATTCTGACACTATTGAAAAGTGAGGTTGCGCTAAATTAAATGTATTCTCAAAGTGGATTTCATTCACATAACCCAAAAGAGCGTGCGCCATCTGAGCTATTTTTAACGGCAACTCACCTTTATGAAAAAGATTAGACATAATTTCTACTTTGCACGTTGTGCAGCTATCTCACGCACCGTTGTAATTACGGCCTCGTCGCATCAAAAAGACAAGAAGCCATCGGGAAAGATTAAAGACAAGATTATCAAATCGTTTCCTTTGCAGCTTTGCATAGTGATCGTAAAAATGACTTTCTCTTTACTAAATCTCAAATGCTCTGCAAATAGATCGATGTTATAAGGATTTGTTTCGAGTTAGCGTTATCCTTTGTGGCTCAGTTGTTTCCTTTCCGATGTGATCAGTTCCACATCAAAGTAATTCAAAAGCCATTTGGGTACAAATCTATTCTAATATTTTTTTTCTTGAAAATTGTCTTTTGATTCTATTTAACTTTGCGGACAATGCGAGTACGGGATGGGTTTTTTTTTTACGTTCACACACACACAAACATACCTGGATGTGTACATGGGCGCGTCTTTCACTGACATCTCGCAACCATACAGAAATCATAACTGACAAAAACACGTAAGACGACTGAGCAAAGTGTAGATAAATGAATAAATTCGCGATCTGAGAAGTTTGTAAATCACGGATTTGTATCTGGGTCTAATACATGACTTTGATATGTCTAATAAAAGAGCAAAAGTTTCACCGAGAGCGCCAAAGAAGATAGAAAATCAGGTCACCGTTGAAACGTTGCTTCCAAAGTCCTGACTGACGGCCACATTACCAGCAAACAAAATCATTAAATCTCATTATTTACATAATATAAAGCCATAAACGGAATCTTTTATTATCATGATGGTATAAAGTTGAATTTTAAATTAAGCACTATCATTATCTTGCTGGAAATTTTTAATTAACTTCCAAACCTTTCCTTATATACTACACCTCATTCAACCAGCTTTAAACATGGCTATATATTTGCATTAATGAGTTTTGATACGAGGCAACTGTTTGTTCTGTTTTATATTCAGGTCACAAACATACATATTTACAATTCAGCTTGAAGTAAAAGAGGAAGATATGGAAATGAGAACAAAACATGAGTAGATTTAGGATTCAAGTCATAGGTTCTTACTTTTTGGTCAGATATGTCAACCCCACCCATCACCTGATAATATAAAGCAATTTCTTCTGGGAAATTAACTGCAACTTTACTCCCATTCTTCTCTTTTCTATTCACAGTGGTAATGATATTTTCATTGCAGCTGCTAAGTACAAAAACCTCTCTCTGATCCATCCATCGTAAAGCAAGAAGTCCATATTCGCTAGCGTAGGACATAGGATCGTCTCTCTTCAACTCTTTTTAAAATTTTGGAAGGTTCTTACGGTTTTTTGTGCATTTTTAAATAGCAGTCAACTGTAACTTTTCATCAAGTTCATAGTTGAGAAAAATCTTTCAAATGCTAATAGTATATCAGAAATGCGAATAGTTTCAAACAAGCTATTTATGACCCTTTCACCTAGTGTGTTGCCAACATTAGGAACAATGTCTTTACTTCTGTAGATATTAAGGTCATAATAATAACCTGTTTTGGTATCACATCTTTCCGGATTTTAATGCCTCTGTCTATTGGTTTGCCTGGTTCATATTATTTTAGGCTGCTATTGCCTTTGGATTTTACCTTGCTCTCATTTATGCTCTGGTGTGAACTCTCCGACATAGTCTTCATAAATGTGTGCTTGAAACAATTCACTAATTCATCTGCATAGTAAGTATTAGATGCATCATTTGGTTTTATTGGATGATCATATTATATTTTTGAGAGTAAAATTTGAAACCTATTTCTGGAAATTGAATTTTTTTATAAATACATTTCCACGAGAGAAATTAATAGACCAATAGTCACTAATGTTTGGGACTTTAATGTAACACATTAAAAAATAATTCCCCAAACAATCATTGCTTCTCTTTAATCAGTATGGACAATGGAAGCATTTTTTTTCACGATTATGAATGCCAATTCTTTCATTTGTACACTTTGAAATGAATATTATCAGATTTCTCGGATAAAAACACTGAAAGCATCAAATTCAATATGGTTAGAAGGCAATGATATACTTAAGGGGTTTTGGTAGAGTATAGTCTGGAACTTTGAATCGAGAACGAAAAGATGATGGCGGTGGTTTCCAAGTTACGGGTACCTCTCTTGCAATTGGACCTACTTTCTGTTTAGTGGAATTACACGAGTCACGAAGAGCTGAAGTATCTTCATCTGAACAAGAACTATCTTCAACAGATTCAGTAGATTCATCAGAATCGGATAACTCACCCTCACTGCTCCTTTTCCAGAATTCTGCTTCGATTTTTTCGTTGCTGCCTAACTTCCAGTCCATCTCCCGTTCAAGAAATTATAAATATGTTTTTAAATGTGTATAATATAATGTTTAAAATATAGGTATAATATATATATATTATGTATATTAAGTAAAAAGCATAAAATAAATATAGTGGAAAATGTATGTTTTCTAATATACTTAGATGAAGACACTATAACAAACAAATTAAAGAAATTAAAAAGGCAAAAAGTTATGAAAGTGTGCTGAAAATACCATTGGATTAAAGAACCCATTAATAAAAATAACAATGGGAATATATGTCCCATAAATTGTTTTTATTAAATAAATTCTACAAAATAGCTGGAATTTGTCTATAATATAAAAAAAATGTAAAATTTAGTCGGGCCTTTTAAGAATATATAATTGAATTTATAAATTAAACAATTCTTTCTCAAAAAATAATAAAACAAATACTAACCTTTCGACACGGGGTTAATTCACTAAATATCAAAGACAACTAAGGAGTTTTAGGAAATTGCTAGATGTTAGTTAACATGCTAATTACATTAGCTCTACCATTGGGATAAAATTATACACTAATTTAAGCTGAATTCTGCCTACTGTTTTTTTTTTTTAATCTGGGTTGTATTGTTCCATTGGTAGTGTAAGAGTTAAAGACAAAACAGAACGATACTAATGGAACGGTTGGTTAAGTAAACACGTTCACAATTTGTCTTTATTAACAAGGTCTGTAGTTGAAATTCTTCTTGGTTGAATTAAGACAGCGGGTTCGCAGCTCCCTTGAATGGGGAGTATTCTGGAGGTCGATCTAAAGGCTGGCACTTGGCGTGGAGAAATAATAGCAGCCAAGCGAGAGAGTTGTATCAATACCAATATGGCGCCTTGGACATTGGACATAGTAACGATGGAAAATGATAGAGTAAATAGGATAAATACTCGTAGTAAGAGAGGTGATAGTGGTGAAAATTTTGGAAAAGATATAAAAGAGAGTTTTAGATTGAGGTCGAAAAATTTTGTTCCCTGTTGAAAGGGTATCTCCGGCAAATAGTTTAGAGAAATAGTATAAATAATAGATTTGTAAAAGTTGGTAGGTCCCTGGTGAAAGGGTAGCTCTGGCATTAATACAGTGTGCCTCTCGCCGGGGCGAGAATTAATAGGCCAAGGATGGTGTGAGTTGCCAGGTGTCACTATCACGGGATTGCCATCTTTCGTTGGCTGCACCACAAATATTTTATCATTATTTAGGAAAAAATAAAAGGTATACTTATAATTAGAGAAAAAAATAATAAAATTGTCTGACATGTAACATTGAATTTTCTTTAAAAAAATGTAAGTGATTAAATGTTAAATATAGGTAAAAACCTTTTTAAGAAATTGTGTAAGAATTAATAGTTTCCTGATAAAGGGGAGTGTCAGCATAAAACAATATGTGCATTACAAGTTCGTTGAGTACATCTATTTGGTCATCAAATACTGAAGCTCTGCAAGATGTATAGATTAAAAAAAAATACTGATCTAGTTCAGTTATAAGACGGGAGACCCGACCAAGCCCAACCATATACATCAAAGATCAAACTTTGGGAAGATTATTTTAACGAACAAATTTTTGTTGGCAGATGAAACAAATAATAAGGGATATGGCCAGAAACAAATAAGGGATAGGACCAAATCCAAATATTAAGGGATATGACCAAATTCAAATATTAAGGGATATGTCCCGCAACAAATAATAAGGGATAAGGCCAGAAACAAATAATAAGGGATATAAGCAGAATCAAATAATAAAAGATAAGGCCAGAACCAAATAAGAAGGAATATGACCAAATACAAATAATGAGGGATAGGACCAGAACCAAATGAAAAGGTATAGGACCAGAACAAAATAATAAAGGATAGGGCCAAATACAAATAATAAGGAATATGACCAAATAAAATAAAAAGGGATAGGGCCAAAACCAAATAATAGGGTAAAGGACCAGAACCAAATGATAAGCGATAGGACCAGAAACAAATAATAAGGGATAGGACCAGAAACAAATAATAAGGGATATGACCAGAACCAAATGATAGGGATAGGGCCAGAACTAAATGATAGACATAGGACATGAACCAAATAATAAGGATAGGACTAGGACCAAATAATAAGAGATAGGACCAGAAAAAAATAATGGATAGGACTAAATAGAAATAATAAGGGATATGGCCAGAACCAAATGATAGGGGATAGGACTGGAAGAATATAATAAGGGATATGACCAGAAACAAATAATAAGGGCTAGGACCAGAATGAATAATAAGGGATTGCTCCAGAAACCAATAAAACGGAGAGGACCAGAAACCAATAATAAAGGCTAAGACCAGAAACAAATAATAAAGGATAAGGTCAGAACCAAATAAGAAGGGATAAGACCAAAATACAAATAATAAGCGATAGGACCAGAAACAAATAATAAGGGATATGACCAAATACAAATAATAAGGGATATGACCAGAACCAAATTATAGGGATAGAACCAAAAACAAATAATAAGGGATAGGACCAGAAGCAAATAATAAAGCATAACTCCATAACCAATTTAGAATGGATAGGACTAAATAAAAATAATAAGGGATAGGACCAGAATCAGAAGCAAATGATATGGGATAGGACCAGAATCAGAACCAAATGATATGGGATGGGATCAGTACCAAATAGTAAGGGATATGACCAGAAACAAATAATAAGGATAGGACCAAATAAAAATATTAAGGAATATAACCAGAACCGATTGATAGGCGATAGCACTGGAACCAAATAATAAGGGATATGACTAGAAGAAATAATAACGGATTGGATCAGAAACAAATAAAACGGAGAGGACCATAAACCAATAATAAGGGCTGTCACAAACTGGGATCAGGTGACATGCCCAGATTCTTTAACCCCAAAACTTTATAGCCAAGGAGAGAAGATGCGTCGACTTAAAAAGAAAACTTTATTTACAAATGTTTGATAATGAATCCACTTGAAAATGCCGATATATTCAAAGACTAGATTATCATAGGAAAGACCTTAAAATTAATTACAACTTTGACAGATCGAGGTAAGGAATGGCATTTTGTAATACGTAAATAGATTTAGAGTTTGGAAGACACAAGAACTCAAATATGTAGACACAAAAATAACGCACGTATGATCTTCCTATCTATATGAGACCACGGAGTAAGAAGTTTGAGCCACAAAGGGAAGCACTCACCGGTAACGGGACTACAATGTACCAATGCTCAATGCCTGACCATATATATATATATATATATATGAAGGCTTATACAAAAATAAGGGTCACTCACGACCACCAAAATCAGGCCTAGTATGGGCCACACAAAAACAAGGACACCACACACGGTGGTCCTACCAAAAATGCACGAAAGGTGCAACACTCGCGGTAATCCCGCACTAAAATGCAAAAGGGCTACAACTCTGCCGGTTGTCTTACACTAAGTCAATCATTCACAATAAACTTAACTTAGGTAACTTTAACTCACGGTAACCTTAACCCACGGTAATCTTAGCTCACGGTAACCTTAACTCACGGTAACCTTAACTCACGATAGCCTTAAATCAGGATGGCCTTAAATTACATTAGCCTTAAATAGCAATAGCCTTCCGAGACGCACGAAACCGGAAAATAAGTACACAAAATCCACTCTGCTCCCGAACACAACTTTCTTCTCCAAGCACAAAAAAATGGTCTGTCTTCTGTGAAGAATGACAGCCCCGACATTGAATTGCACGGAACACTAACAAATATGGATCATTCAAAATCCCAATGCTCCATCAACCTACAATGAAAATTCTTAACTCCAGACATCAAATGCTTTCTTTCATGACAAAAACGCAATAATCTTAATCCAATTTAATATTCAATAAAATAATTAGGAGGGAAACTGGCCGATCAAAGCGAACGAAAATTCTAGAACTCCTTTGGATGACGTGTCAGCCTCAATTAAGCGAACGTAGGTCCCACGATATCACGTCACAGCCCTCGTCAGAAAAAAATGCAAACTATCAGATATTACGTGTGTGACAAGGGCTAAGACCAGAAGCAAATAATAAAGGATAATTCCAAAACTAAATAAGAAGGGATAATACCAAATACAAATAATAAGGGATAGGACCATAACCAAATAATAAGGGATATGACCAGAAAAAATAATAAAGGGTAAGGCCAGAACCAAATAAGAAGGGATAGGACCAAATACAAATAATAAAGGATTGGACCAGATCTAAATGACAGTGGATAGAACCAGAACCAAATAATAAGGGATACGACCAGGCATCAATAATAAGGGACACGGCAGAAAACAAACACTAAGGGATATGACCAGAAACAAATATAAAGGGATGATATCAGAAACAAATAATAAGGGATAGGACCAGAACCAAAGGATATGGGATAGGAACAGAACAAAATAATAAGGGATATGACCAAATACAAATAATAAGGGATAGGACAAAATGCAAATAATAAGGGATAGGACCTGAACCAAATGATAGTGGATAGGACCAGAATCATATAATAAGAGATAGGACCAGAAACAAATAATAAGGGATAGGACCAAATACTTCACAATAAAGAGTATTCCCTCATCAGAAACCATGAATAGATTGTAAGACAGACGTATCCCTAAATGATTTTTCTGTATTATAATTTGCTAAATGTACATCCACTTTCCGCATTGAAGAATCTGTGTATTAAATACAATCATCCAAATTTTAATAATGACGAGTCATCCTTTCCGTTATTTATAACTTAACCAACTGAACTGTATTCAATCTTAAATTTCCTGCCCGTTTTCACTTATCATTATTATTCGACCATGTAAGGTAATGTTCTGTTTATTTATTTAGTTTTACTATATTGTATATTCTTTTCAATTATTATTTCCTCCCCATTTTATTCTCAAGTTTTGTACCGTTACGTTTATTTTATTTGCATGTGATTAATATAATTTTGTTTCAAATTTTTTCTACTGTTAATACCTCATTAGTTTTTTGTTCATTTGGTTTTCGTTAACATATTTTTCATTTTAGTATTTTACGGCTGTTTGCGTCAAATTTTATTTATAGTGTACTTGTGCTGTAGTATAAATTTAACTATATTATATATATATATATATATATATATATATATATATATATATATATATATATATATGAAATTCTTTGAGAAGTTATTCTTGCCCCAAATCCTCGATTTGGCCTGCCTCAAAAGATATTCACAATTTTCTATGTAATCTTAATTCTCTAGTCTCTTCTATTAAATTTACCCTTAAAATTGAGGAAAATGATACTCTTCCTTTTCTTGACCTTTTAAATTTTCTGTTTATCGTAAACCGTCCAATTCCAGTTCATATATTCACTTTTATTCTTATCGCAGTGTTAAAATTAAACGGTCAGTATTCACTTCTATGTTTCTGCGTGCATTAAGCCTCGTTATTCCGGAATTTTTGGATAAGGCATTGTCCAATATCTTTGAAATAGGTAAAAAACTTTGTTACCCTCGTCAATTTTTGCATACTTCATTAAACTTTGCTAAGAGAACTTTTGATAGAACTGATAACCCACCGGTTTTCAATTACAAAAATTGTCTTATCTTGCTATACTTTGAACCATTTTTTTGTCTGTAAATTTTAGATATGAATCCACTTTATATAAAATGTTAGTCCACAATAATACAAGGAAAAAATGTGGAGTATATTCTATAGATTGTTCTATTTGCAATTTTTCTTACTTCGGGCAAACTGGTAAATCTTTATCTACTAGAATTTACCAACATAAGTATAATATTAGAAGAGGTGAAATAAACAGCGCTTTATTTTTACATTTATCCGAAAATAACCACCCCATTGACTGGAACTCTGAAAAATTCCTTTATCATTCCGCTGATTTCACAAAAAGAAATATTGTCGAGTGTTCATAATTGGCATTTTACCTAATATGAATATTTCCCCTGGCTTATTTAAACTCGACCCTGTTTTAAAAAAAAACTTGTACTAAATGAAATAACTTCATAATGCAGCCTGTTGTCACTCTTTATTAGTGTAATATCATTTGCATTGCCTCCCCCACCACGTGTTTCTGCTATGATCATGGATTAACTCTTAGCCCTAAATGTTTTCGTTTTAATGATAATCCTTTAAAATCTTTTTTGTTTTTTCCCCCAACATTTCCATTCATATACACGGCGTTGTTGTGTGTATATCGTTTTAGGGAGGCATATGTCTGTTATTAGTTGCCTATTGTTCTTTTTATTAGTGTTTTTCTGTCTTGTTTTGTGTTTTTTTCCATTGATGGGCGTTCCCTTCGTATCTTTGTACCCTATATAAGGTTGTCTTCTCCATTTTCATGCTATTCTTTGAAAATGAACTTGCAAATATAGTTCGAAAGTGCTTGGATTCATTTTTTCATTTTCCTGTAAGTTAATTTTCATATATATATATATATATATATATATATATATATATATATATATATATATATATATATATATATATATATATACACTAAATGTGATACTTAATATTCATGGTTCACATCATAAAACAGTAATTTATTAACAATAAGCAAAGAAATACGAATTTTTATTCTTATTTTCATATGCTAAAGTGACCCTTAAAATTAGAATTCTCCTTTTTCTAATTTAAGAGGTGGCTCTAGAATCTAGGATTTGGGCGGGCGCTTTCTTCGAATTGAATGGCTCTAGTCTCAATTGGCATAAGTTTAGAATAGAAAACAAGCGGCTAACGTGAATGAATAGAAGTTGCCATTGACGAACTGAATAGTTGATTAACAAAGAGGGTTTATTTTTAATTATAATAGAAAGTTTCGTCTGTATGCGAGGCAGGTGGAATCCTCAACCGTTCTCCGACGAGTATCGTAAAAGGCGACTAAATCGGATAAAGGTTTGTACTTGATGTAACTATAACATACCCCATCCAGTCATGCTAATAGGGGCATTGATGTGCACAAACCCACTGTGTGGGTGATTGATGCAGATGATACGGGCATCAAGAGGGAGAAAATAATAATTTTATATTTGACAGTTTGTGGTATTAAATCCCAGTAGGGGATATAATTTCCTACCATGGGAGATTTGCTATTTCGGTGTTTTTAATCCTTAACTTTTTTCACGTTTTTATTTATCCACATTTTCCCTTTATTCTTCCATTCGCTCCTTCATCGAGTAATTCTCTCGTTGGTCTCACCAAGGCGTGTCTTAAAAGGAGTCTGACCTCGTTGGCGAACCCGAAAGCTTGGTACCTGTCATATCGGACTGGTGTTGATGCACACCGACCACATTTACATGAGAAAGCGGTGGAAGATAAAGGCTAACAATAGGGAGGGTAGGATCATTTCTCTAACCGCAGGTTCTTTCTTGCTTTTAGGTTCGTCTCGCATTCGAAGGCGGGTTGCCCCGACGGAGATATGCAAGTGGTGGAGCTGAGCCGACCTTTGAACAAAGGATTTTGGTGCGGTACTTCCCTAGGGACCAGCACCTACTACTCCGAGACCTCGGCCATCGCTATCATGCTGAGGGTGTTCAACCTAACCGAGAATATAGCAGTGAATCCCGGCGCTGTCGTTCACCCGCAAGATTCTCTTTTACTTCAAATCTCGTACAAGTTTCTACAAAGGCAAAAAGCCAGTTTAAGATATGGGATTCCTTTTAATCCTTATTACAGAGGTAAAGATATTATCAGAACGTTTTGTGATAAAAGTTTCGAAAATTGTGATAAAAAGAATTGCAAAATTCAATCTCCAAATTTCCCAGGAATTTATCCTCGCAACCTCACTTGCTCCTATTACATCCAACAAACACAGATTCCTGCGGGAAAGGTCCCTCTCATCCGAGTGAAACAACCCAATCCACATTTCATCTACATCAAGGGTGCGAATGCTCCTCATCTGATAAGAGAGCGCCGTTTATATTTGGATGAAGATTGTCACGTCATTCATGATTACATCATGATCTACAGCGGTAATAATACTCAGTCTCCTTTGTTATTAAAGGCGTGTAAAGGGAGCTCCCTCTCCCCAATAACTTCCAATGGACCAGAGTTATTGGTCGTTTTCCATGCCTCTCCCTTTGATTTTCCATTTCAAGATTCCCCACGAAGAAATGTTTACGGGTTCATGCTGGATGTTGAAGTGCTCTTTGTTGACGTAGAATCCACTGCTTACGTCCGCCATAACAGGTCATTGTCCCCGCATTCGTCTACAGTCGGCCTCCGTTCTTCCTGTGAGTGGGTAATAAGCAGTAGGGGCCAACGAAGTGGCTTCATCCAAGCCCCCCTTCATTCCCTTTTAGCCAACACTACCTGCATCTGGAGACTAATGGCTCTGCCGAGTGAAGTGGTTTGGCTTTATTTCCTCCATTACCGAAACGTTGCGCATCATGAGATGTCCCAGCCACAAAATTGCCCCAATACATTGAGTATCTATGACGGCGATCTTTCACACGGAAACTCAACCCTTATCATGAGGGTGTGTCAGCCAGAAAAGTTCCCTCGTGTTTGCATTGGAGCCCACGCCGCGCAGGGATCTATTGCATGCACGCCAGAGGAAAGTTACGTGTCGATGTCAAGAAAGCTCTCGATCAGCCTCTTATATGCGCAAGGAACGGTGCCATCACACGTCGAATTCCTTGCTCGTTACGAGTTTGTCAATAAAAGGCAATGGGGAAGGGCCTTACCTTATGGAGGATCCTGTGATCGGACTTTCGGACCACGTCCTGATAGGCTTTTTGCTTCACCTAGGGATGTTTTTATGTACGGGCGAGGTGGAAAGCAAAAACTTCAATGCTCGTACATTTTTAAAGTGGAAAAGCATCAAAGGATATCACTACGAATATTAAGATCGAAAATGGGCGATGCATGCGGTACAGTTTTCCGTCAAACATCAAAGAGGTTTGAGTGTTCTCACGGAAGTCTGGGATCCCAGCCTTCTATACAGATCGTAGAAAGAGCATGGGATGACGTGGAGATTAACAGAGCTTGTGTCTGTAATATAACTGACACAGGTCGTTTGACTGTACTTTCCTACACGAATGAAATCCGGCTAATTTTCACTATACCCCACATGACTGCCAATAGTGACTTCAAGCAATTTTTTTTCGAAGGTGACTATGAAATTACTGATGGCCCAACTAACGCGAAAAGAGATCAGTGTGATATACATGAGAGACATCACAGCGAACAGCATGGGAACTTTACAATTGGCTCTGGGGGAATAGTCGCCCCGTGTTCTTCTTTGCCGAGCCTCGTGACCGTAACAAATGGCGCCTTCCTCTTCATGCAGGTTAAAGGATTTCGAGCATCCGAAATCAACTGTGGCGTTGCGTCCCGGATTAACGTGTTCGCTGCGGGAGGCCACTCTCCGCTCATGTCAGTTTGTCCCGAACCTACCAATACCTATACCCACGTGTTCAGTCATGGTTGGAAGGACAAGCTGCTCACCCTTCAGCAGAATCACTCTCTCTTGTACCCTTTTCAGACTCTGACAGATACAACAATAACGTTGTCTCGGGACTTGGTAATTGAATATACAGGGAACTATTCAGGAAAGTCCCTCGTCAGTTGGATGGAGGTGTGGCAAGCGCCTTCTGAGAACAGTATTCAGCAGAAGAGCAAAATGGCGTGCACTCATGTCTGCTCGGAGATCAAAGCGTGTCTTCCGGGGAACTTGTGGTGCGATGGGGTGACCCACTGTCCCTCGGGATCAGACGAAGGGGCCAAAGCCTGCGGTCTACTTAACGCCTTTCCATGGGCTTCTATGGTGGCAGCTGCGGCCCTCATCATATCTCTTATCATCCTCCTCATAGCCGTTATCGTACACAAGATAAGTACCGCATTCAGTAGCCGTCGCAAGAGAATCAAGAAGCAAAAGAGTCTGCCTCCTGCACCAGGGAAGAGTAAATCCTACCGGAGGACTCCGGAAGAACCCGTGAATCCCACAGAAAACGACGGCGCTTGGTGACACAGGCCCTATTCTGGCCCTTACATTTGCATCGATTATGAAACCACCGTTTGAAGGGCAAATGTAATGGCCGGAATAGGCAATCGCTAAATAAGACTTTAGTTGGGTCAGGTCTGTAGGTGTACAGTATATGTTGAGATGGGTAGGATGCGGTTTAGATAAGTGGCTATCGTTGTAAATTGTTGTTTAAAGTAGAAAATAGAAGCTCAAGACACTGCCAGCTACAGGAGTGGAAGTATGACTCAATCATTTTTTTTTTATTGAACAAATATCACCAGATGTGTTATAAATATTTCCCCATGCAACCTTGAACATATTGTTGAATGTTGTGGAAATGATTTAGATAAGGAAGTTACAATAGTTTTAGTGGTTTAAAAGTCCTTTGAATCGATTTGTAAATACAAATGTTAATATATATATATATATATATATATATATATATATATATATATATATATATATATATATATATATATATATATATATATATATATATATAATATTTATACAAAATGCATCGATTACAATATCAAATTTACAAATCCATCATAAGAAAATGAAGGTGCTACAACACAAACTGGCTATGGTATTTTTCGCACACCAACCGCCTATTCTAGGCGTTGGTCATTTATCTGGGAAACTAAAATCTAGTCTTGAATGTCGATGTGTCTCGGAAAATCCTCGCATTATCAGCAAAAAAGAAATGTTGGGTTCTATCGAAATTGAAAGAAAAATAGGGAGAAATTGACTTTCTTATGGCTGCAGATTTCATCGATATTGGACAGGTGATTCAATAGTAAAAGTCATAGGGCTTTCGTATCGTTTTTAGCAACGGGCAAAGATGGGGTTATTTTTTAAATTCCGTTGATTTTGAGAAAAAAAAGTCTTAACAGAAGCTTTTCCCCCACCCCGAACAAATAAATCAATTATTATTCCCAGTAATATTAGAACAGTCAACTTATTGAATGCTGTATTAAATACCCCTAGTTATAGCGAATAAAGGCATCATATACTAATTAATAAAGCCATCAATTCTTTTGTCCCGTTATATATATATATATATATATATATATATATATATATATATATATATATATATATATATATATATATATATATACTATACCCGTTAATAACAAGGTAAGGATTCGAACCTGTGCCATCAAGCGCTTCTTGCTTCTCTAATCGTTGTGGCTCAGTGGTTAGTGTGGTAAGCCTGAGAAAGAGAAGTGCTTGACATGACAATACAGGTTCGAATCTCCACCATTTAATTGACTGGAATAGTTTTATTTAAATTATTTTCACGGTTATTGTGAATACTTTGTATTATATATATATATATATATATATATATATATATATATACACACACACACAAGAGAATGAGAAATTTGACGCTAATGAACACTGAGACAAGAAACAGGATTTTTTTTAAAGGCAAAAGAAAGGGACATTGGAAAAACACAAGGATCAAAGAGAGCAAAGAACGAGAGAATGAAGGCAATCAATACTAAGAAGGTGCCCTGAGTGTGGCCGTCAGTGTGGATCACGCATCGTCCTTCACAGTCATCGTCGCACCCATCGTCAGAGACCGCCCTGAGGACATCCGTCATCATCGACCTCGATGGACTTCCCTAAGCAATACTAAGAACACAGAAATAACGCCAAGGTAAAAGTTTGAAATTCCTGACCTGGACTCGAAGCCAGGCCTGCTGATTGCCGGTCAGATGCTCTACCATTAAGCTACCAGGCAAAATGATTCGTATAGGCCCAAAGCGTTACCCTATCAAACCCAGTATCTTCCTAAGCTAGGAACCTCCAAGAGATTTTCATACCATATCTTCTTACCCTCTCACAATTTTAAGGCTCATTATCCATGTCACATGGATACATGAGCCTTAAAATTAAAGGCCTAACTAACCTCTTTGTATGGGTGGGAAGACATCGCCAAACCACTTATCACTTAATTCGCTTTATCTTCCCTTAGCACTTGTGCGTGTCTGCGCTTAGTCTGCGCTTATTAGCCAATCAACAGTATATACACGTAACCCAAATCAATCAAAACTGGCAATGGGCGGTATAAAACCAATTTCAAGGTATTACTAAAGGTATGAATGTTATTTCGTGTCTTTTAACTGGTTACTAAAGTTCTATATTCCTGCCTGTTATAATTTGGAAGATTTAGTTGAAATTCCTGTTGCTCTATGAAGCAAATCATTGTTTTCCTAATCGTGTTAACATAATTTATCCAAATTAATCCCAATACTTCCTGTAAGTTATTGGAAATTTTCCAACCATATGTTGTTATTGTTAATAATGTCATGTGTAAGTATATCTTATAATAAACGTAGTTAATACAGTGCATATATTGTTGATTCCTTAATGCAAAATAGATCTGCAACGCGAGTCCTTGATAACTACAAAGCTAAGCCTATTTCAAAAGGCCTCGTTTTATCAACATAGAAAACCGGGAAGAAAGGCCTAACTTTAATTTTATCAAAACAATTTCATGCATCAGACTTTTCCTTCTCTATAAGCGGCTAGGAAAATCCAACTCCCTTTCAAAATGCTGACCTTTATATTCACATACAAAGAGAGATGAAGAAAAGTCAATTTATGACTTGGAAAAATACCGTGACGTCACATTACTACTCATTTCCCGGTATAAAGGAGAGAAAAATAGATAACTCGAAGGAATTTTGGTTTCTTTGTCCACGGATGTGTTTTAGAGATGGATTTGGATATAAATCGATTGCAATGGAAATGAATCGACGCCACGAGTCTTGGGCATTCAGGATGAGAGGAAGATGATAAAAAAATATGACTCCACGAATAGAATGTACCTAACGTTGGTAATATTAAAAAATGGAAAGAATTACGACAGCGGATCAACTTCTGTTCTTTAGTGAGAAATAAACGAAATTGGACAATCATCAAGGTTGTTTTTTTCACTCATTGAAAATGATTAAAGGATGAAAAATAAAAGGTGAATAAATGAAAAAAATAATCGGATGACAGACTACAATGGTAAACATCCATTCGGGGGGTATGGTGGGTACATTACAAGCAAGGACAAAACAAAGGGTATGGAATTAACAATTCGCTCTGTGCTCTTTAATTCCAACTCCCTGAAGACCCATTAATGGACGCTTGAAATAGCTTTTGTGGCGCTCGCCATTTATAAATGGCAAAGATGTTTCATGTATTTATTTCTTTTATACAGTGTCAACAGACCTAAGTCGCGTGCTCTCAATTATTCTGACTTATGACCTTATGACCTTATGACCTTCAAAACTTTCAACAAGTAGGGCAATCCAACCCATAGTTAGTTTTCTTTTAATCATTCACGGACTAACCTTGGAAGGACCTTAGCAATTATATCATTCAATTGAGAATGGAAAACAACATAAGGGTTTCAAATTTTGTTAGAATCGGCCCAATAGTTACGATGTTATTGCAAAAAAAAAAACATTGCAAAGTAAAATGGTTACCCTCCTATCAATCGACCTATGGACCGACCGACCGACCGACCGCCTGACCTATGGCCCGACATAATAACTTATAGAGTCGCGTCTGCACCAAGTCATCCGGTATTCCATACCTCCAGGAATATGCTTGGGTACAAAAAAAAAAAAATGAGAACGCTTTTAATACAAAACTCAAGAGTACAAAAAGAATCGTTACTGCAAATATGTAATTACAGAGAAAGAAATCAGCACCGTTTAGTGAAGAAAATCCGCACCAAACAGTAAGGAAGAGGGAGAAATTTATAAAGTATTTTAAGCTTGGGTTAGTAGTAATAATTCGAAAACTCGTAAGAAAGAAGTAAAGAAAGAGTGAAATCGAGAATAAGGTTTCATTTATACGTATATCTCCAATATTAACTCTAAAATGGACATTGACATGGAAAAATATTAATATTGAAACTCAACGACAACGAAGCGAAGAAGAGAATTCAAATTGGGAACCGAGAATGGCAGGAAATATAAACACGAATCGAATATAAAATGTTCTTAGAATATTAAAAAATAGTCATCAATACATTAGAGCCCTTTGTAGATGTGTGGCAGGGGAGTAGCGTGGGATTTAAATCAATAAATAATTATCATTAAATTAAAAAATAATTAATTATTAATGATAAATCATTGGCGCCTTTACGACCAATGAGAAGGCTAGATCTAACAGGGAGAGAGTAGGCTGAATGAGTGCGGGCTGCGTGCGTATGTGCACACCAAAACCATGTACGTATATGGTATTTGGTGTACATGCAAATGAGTTATTGCATCACTTCCCTGACTCTACTGGACGTAGAGTGGCAGACGGCAACGGGTGGTGGTGAATGGGCAGGCTTCTGAGTTACTAGCGGGGTGCCTCAAGGTTCTGTCCTGAGACCACTACTATTCATCATCTACGTCAACGACATGGAAGGTGACATGGTTGTCAAGATTTCCAAATTTGCCGACGATACCAAGCTTGGTATGAACGTTGCAAAGGATGGAAATACTGCCCGCCTGCAGGAAGATCTTGGGAAGATTGGGTAGTGGTCAGATACGGGGCAAATGCCTTTCAACGTGAACAAATTCAAAATGATGCATATCGGCCACCGAAGTTCCCAATCACCCTATATCCTTAAGGGCATTGTTATTGAATCCTCCGATACTGAGAAGGACTTGGGTGTGACTATCACTAGTGACCTCAAGTTCTCGAAACAGTGTATTGAGGTGGATAAGAAAGCTCAAAGGATGTAAGGGTATATAAAGCGATAGTTTAGATATTGGAACAAGATATAGTACTCTATCTGTACAACTCCCTCGTCCGACCACACCTGGAGTATGCTGTACAATTTGGGAGTCCTTCGTTTAGAAAGAACATCGAGAGATTGGAAGGAGTTCAAACCAGGGCAACCAAACTGATTCCCTCTATCAGGCATATGAGTTATAATGATAGATTAAGGGAATTAGATATGTTCTCGCTGGAGACTCGGAGACTACGTGGTAAGCTTATCGAAGTGTTTAAAATACTTTGAGGCTTCGACAGACTGGACTACGAGGATATTTTTCAGTTCAGCGAGGGGAGAACAAGAAATCACAGCTATAAACTTGAACTGAAGCATTACAACCGCAATCTGTGTGGAAATTTTTTCACTTACAGTATCTGCGGTAAGTGAAACGCACTTCCAGTGGAAGTTGTCAACAGTGAATCTGTTGACCAGTTCAAGGCAAGACTAGACAAAGTCTTGAGAAGTGGCCGTTTAGAGACGCAAAACAATTGAGCAGGCATGTGCCCGCTCGATTGCTAGTATAAAGGTACCCTTTTTGAATGGACCGTAAGGTCTTCTAGGGTACTCTCTTTCCTTGTTATTCCTTTTTACTCCTTGTTACATCAAATTAGTAATTTATAAATAGTAATATTGATAATAATAATGAAAAAATAAATAAATAATAATAACATAAACAGTCTCAATAAATTGGTCACCTCCCTAAACAATACGTCTATATATACATATATGTATCTATTAGTTAGGAGGAAAGAGATAAAAACTATGAGCATACGTATATATACAGTTATATATACATATATCCTCTAATGTCACCTTATTGAAGAGGAATCCTTTCGCGAGTCGGCACGAGGGAATGGAGACGGAAAATGGTTGTGACTCTGACGAGGATGAGGTGGGAGGGGGGGGGCAGAAGACAAGTTCACGATCGTCCTTGAAGACGGACGATGGTACCTCTGCTCCAGAGAAGTGCAACCTCCAAAAATCAGACTCTGACGCGGCTCGATTCTTGAGGGGGAAATCCAGATGAGACGAGAGGAATCCCGGCCAATCCTTCAGGGATGAAACGATTCAGGGCTTGCTCTGAACAGAGTAAGCCTTCACGCAAGAGATGGGTCTGCCTGGTCAGATCCAACCTCGATTGTATAAGCGAATACCAGTGACTTGGAGAAACAGACTCACGATCTGAACCGAAGGCGAAGGGTTCTCAAACTCAATCTGCTGATATTCGAAAACCCAGGGTATTTATATGACGGCCATTTTTTTTGTTTCTCCTCGTTATCAGTATCAGATGACTGGCTGGCCGCTTCCGGCGGCCAGATGAATTAGCGTCTGTCACCTGACCCAAATCTTAATGGCCTTTATGATATGGATGGAAAACTTTCGGCTAGCAGTTTCCCGACTACGGAGATTAGCGCTTCCTCGGCGAGGTAAAAGATTTAGCGCCCAACTTAATTAACTGGTCCTGTGAAGCGGCTGACGGATATTCAAATTCTTTCTTCTTTTATTTTTCTCTTTGGATTCAGAGATTACTCCACGTGGAGTTATACTTAGGAGACAGAGAGAGGGAAGGAATTCATGAAACAAATGAAGGGGGTATTCTTTTAGTCGTCCCTTTCCCTTACAAACAGTGACCTAAAACCTAGGTAGACTAGTTCATTATGCACTTTCAAGCAGGCCTGTGAAAGCCTAGGCCACTACGCAATAATTAGTCCCACACCCTATTTGATATCTAATGTTTCAAAAATTACCCATCAAATGAAATTTTCTCATGAACAACAACCTACTATTTCATTCTAGGATTACAAGTCCGTCCTAAACGCTGCCCAATCACTACGTCGTATCAACCAAGCACTTGGAGAAGACACAAAAAATCATCGCACAACCTTAAGAAGTTTCAGCGTGACGAATTCAATCTCTAAGATCAGCCATGAAGTGATCGCCCCTCACTTAATGAACAATGACCGTTTGTGCGCCTGTGTCAAAGTTGATTCCCATCTGACATCACGCAAGGTGGCTAAAAAGTTTATAGTCAGTTATACAGCCATGTTGCTTCATTTATAGGAAATGGGCAGTCAGCAAACTTGAAGATTGGATAGCAGGTAAGCTGACCGACTTCGACCGTCAGCACCGCATAGACACCTGCATGACACGACTGTCAAAGAAACGCGTTTTGATTGGCTGAACAAAGTGGTTACTGCATTTATACACGGGACCTAACACAACCACTCTCCGAGTGTTCGGTATACGTTCAGTTCGCTGACGATATATCGCAAATTTGTACAGCCGCTTATGTTCATAGGAAATTCATGGCGAGAAACACGGCTAGGGAGATAACTAACATAAACTCCTACGAGAGGAGATGGAAGATATCAACCAATGCCCTAAAATTCAAAATAATACCCATGTTCCGCAAGAGCTTCAACGATATACGTGTGGACGGGGAGCGAATCCCTTACTGCACAGAAGGGACGGTTCTGGGTCTCAAGGTCAGTACCAGGGGTTACATGAGTCATATCGAGCGTAGAGTCGCGAATACCAAGAGAGATTTGAGAGAATTTTATAGGTATCGTGCCTTAAATCCCTTAAATAAACTCAAGATATTCAATGCGTGCATTCACTCGAAGCTTCTGTACCCCCCGTCCCATGCCGCTGAATGCGAGCGCAAAGACCCACATTGCTAAGCAACAAACCAGTGCTTATCATCACAAATACCCGAAGGAGTGAATACAAAAGACAGATGGAGCTCCACGACTCGGTTGGATTATCTCCTATCAACGTGGCATTCCACGAGAGACCAAAGGAGGATCTGGCAAACCATTGGCACCCGTCTGTCCCCCGAGTTCTCTCATACACACCTTGCCTTCTTTGTTGCTTGACAAATAAGACTGTTTGAAAGCAGCAAGACACTGCCAGACGGCGACGTGACCCCAAAATACACATGACAACGATGACTAAATACAATTATAGGACTAACTTAGTGTTCAGGTTTCTTTAGTAATTAAAACATACCAATAATGATACCAAAATTACCGATCTAGTTAATTCAAATTAAATAACCAATCACTCACCAAAACCTTTCATATACCTTTAGCGGGAAAAAAATCCCGCCTCAAAATAGAGGCTTGAATGCCTGAAATTCGCAAAACTGATGTAGTTAAATTAACAAGTTTAATTTAATTATAATAAACTATAATTTTTATAGTTTATAAAATAAAAAACACAAACCAAAACAAGCCAGCAAAAACAGAGATACTCTTTCACTAGGGAACTTTTTAATTTCTGTTTTCCACACCCTTACTATTCTTTAATTTAACCCAATTTCACCGCTTTACTCTTTTACTAATATAACTCTCAAGTTTTCACCAACTTTCTAAGTCCAAGTCCAAGTCCAGTACACATGACTGCCTTTCCTGAGATTCTATACTAACCTCAGACAGGGCAAGAAAAGTTACTCCAGAAAATGGAAGAAATACATGTGTGGGTTGGACTGATTGTAGATTCCTCCTGTTTCCGATCCATGGAGAATCAGCTCAAAGCAGTGACTTCCACGGACTTTCATTAAACTATCACAACTTATTTAATCACTTTTCATATTTCTACTGTATTTCAACCTAGAATAACATAATCTGACCACCGCCAAGGTCACAGAAACAGTCGGTAGTAAGGTCTAGGTAAGTCGCGAACGAGACACCCGTTAGGGGACAAGATAATGAGCTCGGATAGAGGTGAAGAGCCCAACTTGACTGCAGGACCGCTTATCCTATGCCAATTTAAAAGGGTGGTCAGGGAGTGGGCGTTCCCAAAGTAGGCAGGTGATTTAGAGATGGGAATAGATAGAGGACTTCTCCCCTCTAGCAGAGGTGGGTCTTCTTTTTACAGGAACGTCAGAGAAGTAATAATGGATCAACTTGATTTTATTAAACGGCTACCACTGCGACTTCTCCTGAATGCGGCAAAAAGACAACCTCACAATGTGGCACAAAGCCTATTTAAGGACCTCAAAATAGTTCTGAATAAATTTATTGAAACATCCAATGGATTTGTGATAATCTGCTCACATAGCAATGAAATGGAATAACTCCTCTCACCGACTGGAAGCATCACCTTAAAAGAGATAAATGTGGAAGCAAGAATCCTCCGAAAAATTTAGCCAACCGAAGCCTTGTCTTTCGTAAGATAAAATCGTAGGTAGGAGAAAACTCACCAGAAGAACTTAGATGGAAACTACAAAAAACACACGACATTATCAAGCTCAAGGAGCACACATGTCTTCAAACCTGAGTGAGAATCAATAAAAATAGCAACAAAAGTATTGGAAAAAAGGACTCCTCGCCTAAAACATGCGCATCCCAACTACAAACCTCCAGACAGACCAATATATAAATATACAGATGTGCTCTCAATTGCCATAAAATAGAGGAATACACTCTCGTTAGCTTCCTCATAAGGAGAAGGAAATATGCTCAGAATATAGCGGATTCCACAATTGGAGAAATTGCACGAGTGCAATTATGAAGCGCATAAACTGCACCGGTAACCAGAGTACAATAGATATGTCCTGCTCCAAAAGAAAAGAAGTTATAAAGAGAAAAGAGGCAGTTATACAATAAAGAAAAGAGGAAAGTAAGATTTCCTATGCAGCAACAACAGAGGCAGGAATGCAAATTCAGCAGTGACACAAGTAGATTTCCTCTGATCCCTCAACGTAAAGATACTAACGTGTATAATTAATTCACACGTAATGAATACAACGCAACCAGGATTTTATGCAACAACACTGAACTCGATGTTCAAAGGAAACTGACTCAAGCCGAAAAAATTCCCAATTGAAATTTATTCATCTGCCATTTTCAAAATTAAAATATCAGATCAAACAAAAAAGACTGTTAGAAGAATCAAAAGAAAAACAAGACAACCAAAATGAAATAACGGACGAATTCGAAAGCTATAAAACTGAGACAGAAAAAAACTCAAATGAGTCAAACAATGAAGATATGCGTGAAACAAGAAAGAAAACGCAAAAGTCCAAAAAAACACACAAAAAAACACACGGACAATTCACAACGAAAAACTAGACCGGCTGCATTAAACAAAAAGAGTAGTAAAGGTATGAAAGAAAAGTCCAAAAGAACAGAATGGAAAAGAAAAACGGTAAAGAAAAAGTACCGCTGAAGCCTAACAACAAACTTAAACCTCCTCTAGAACAACCGCAACTAAAGAACAACGATCATGTAAGGAAGAATATTACAGCTAAACACAAACGGGTGCAAAAATAAAAAAAAAACCATGGAAATATTTTCAGAGATCGATCCAGACGTAATTCTAATCTCTGGACATGCGGCAAACCTAACACTAGTAAAGATAAAGATATAGAACTACGACCTAATCGCCATCAACCATAAGAATGAACATCACGACAGTGCAGCCATAGCAATAAAAAGAGAACTAGAATATATAACGGTACAAAGACTAACGAATCCTACCTCTCAATCGAAATAAAAATGGGATTAACCAATATAATAGCTATTACATGGAACTAACCCTCCCCCTCCCGTTGCCCCAATTTTCAGGTAACCAAAATCGACAAACTGTTCTACAACAGAAACCCAATTATATTCATAGAAAACTTAAACGCAAAATGCGCGGAAACCGATTACAGAACCAACAACAGAGCTTGAACTGACCTAAAAACACTTAATGGTACAAAAGATAGTAAAACGACTGGAACCGGACTTCACGACCTATATTGCAAGAAATGCAGCAACAAGACTATCTATCTGCCTTTCAAATTACAACATACTATTAAATTATTATTTGGAACCGATAGATATAATCCGCAGTGACCACATAACAACACTGTAAACCGACAACTCATCTAGATTCCCACGAAGAAATAGTAAGCATATCACAGAGCCTACTGGGCAAAATAGAAACGAGAACTAGGAACCTACGTACCAAACGGACTGAACGAAGCAACGTTAGAAGCGATCGACGAAGAGCTAGACAGAAGAAGGACCAACATACATGAATCATATAATAAAGCTACTCCTAGAATAGCTTATAAAACGACAAGCCGCTGTTCTATTCCTTAACAGGAAGGGCAATGGTTACACAGGCACCCCTGCGGGGTGTGGCCTACGGCCTTATTTGCTAATCTTAACCGCCTTTTTAATCTCCTTCATAGACTCTTTATTTTAACACCCTGAACACCCTTTTCTTTTTCTTCTTCTTCTTCTTCTTCTTCTTCTTCTTCTTCTTCTTCTTCTTCTTCTTCTTCTTCTTCTTCTTCTTCTTCTTTCGCCCTCCGAGTCCTGACTGAAAAGACGTGTTATCTCTGTTCTCCTGCTTAATTCATCTGTGCCCCAAAATTTCGTTTTCTGAGTAACTTAATAATTCTAGATACTTCCTGTGTTCATATAATATTAGTCGCTGTAAAAAAAAAAGATTGGCCGTCTTATTCGCTGTGTAAATTTTATTTATCGTCATCCGTATTCTATAAATCGACAATGCCCGTGATCAAGTTTGAATGTTCGAGATGTGGGGCTTCTTTTAATAAGGAAATTTACGTTCCTTCTAACATCGAACAAACTAGAATTTGCCGTTTCTGTCTTTTAAACGATGCATTGGAGCGTAAGTTTGCTAACGCTATTAGCGAAATTAAATTGGAACTGAATTCCGTCGCGAGGGACGTTATTTCGACCAACCGTAAAGTCGACGAATTAAATTCGAGTCTTAATTCTACCCTTCATGAAATGCGTGGTAGGGAAAATAGAAATCGTGTCAGCCGGCCTACTCGTATGAATCACAGGCAATTGTTGACCAGCAACAAAGGATTTTAAACTCGTTTGGACCCCAGGATTCACAATATAGAACCCAAGATTCGCAATTTAGTACCGTTAGAAATGGGGCTAGACCATCGAGGGAACAGCATTTCAGATTAGCATGTTCGAACCCCTTCGCACTGCTTACTCCTATCGAGGGGGAAAAAGAAACGGTATTAATTGGGAATTCTTTAATTAGAACCAAGAGCCAGAATTCACAGCGCGTAACCCGTCAAACCGAAAACGATTTTGCTTTCCTGGTGGCCGCATTAATAACGTAGTGAGTGAAATAGAAAAATTCGATCAAACACGTGGTGGCGTACGATCCTCACGCTAGTAGGGGGGAATGATGTCTACAGATACAACAGCACCCCAGAGGGAATAGTAAACCGCGCTAAGACTATGATTGATACTGCGAAAGTTAAAGCGGATAACGTAGGAATAATTGGTATTTTTCCCCGACTAAAATCCACGTTGCGTCTGCAGTGCCGAGCTATATATACAAACGAGTGCCTTAAGCGCTTGTGTCGCGATACTGGAGTTAGCTTCTTTAATGTTTAGGATACATTTTAAGACCAACTTTCACTTTATCAAACGGACGGAATCCATTTAAGCGATGTGGGGAACAGTCGGCTGGGTAGGATTTTAGACCAGTCAGTACGTAGCATGTTAAGTAGGAGAGTTGCGGGGCCACGTGATGCCCATGCGCCGGACCGGTCCTCGTTTGAAAGGGCAAAGAGTATTGGGGAGCAGGGAAACAGAACCGATTCGCGTGTGATAGACGAGTCCACTTAAAGCGCAAATTGAAATGTATATATGCAAATGTTCGTAGCTTAAAAAATAAACTTGCCGAAATAAAAGCCGTAATTCTAGAGGGAGACTACGATCTCGTATTCATAAGTGAGACTTGGATAGATACACATTCGGGGATCAGTGTTTGCGAATTTGATATAGCAGGTTATAAAATTCATTATACAAATAGACAAACTGGTAGAGGAGGGGGCGTATTAGTGTATATAAAAGATGACTAAAACGCTATAACGATCGACTCGTCTACGGCAGATATGAGAAGTGAGGCCCTATTAATCCAATTATGTTGTAATGCAAAAAATAAAATTAATTTAGCCGTCATATATCGTCCACCATCTCAAATGGAAAAAGAAGATGCTGCACTCTTTGATATGCTTTCATCTTGGGTTAGAAAAGGGACCACATTAGTCTGCGGCGATTTTAACCATCCAAACGTTAATTATAGTAACCTAACGTCAGATAAAGCTGGGGAGAGACTACTAAACTTTATTCTGGAGAACTTTCTCGTACAAAAAGTGGAGGAACCAACGCGTGATAATAATTTCCTCGATTTAATCATGGCGACTGACGAGTCATTGGTAGAAAATGTTTGTGTAGGAGAGCATTTAGCCTCGAGTGACCATAATGCGATTAGATTCGAAGTAAACACGTGCGTAGAAGTAAAAATGAGCAGTCAGCTCATCCCACGTTTTGGTAGCTGTAATTTTGATACTTTTCACGAAAGCATTAGGGATGTAGACTGGGAAATGCGCTTCGAGAATAGGTCAGTAGGAGAAATGTACACTGAGCTTCGGCGTACACTCCTTAGTGTAAATTTCGACTTGGTAAAGTATGTGCGCCGTAAAAGCGGGAAGTCGATGAGAGCGCCGTGGGTTAGCCCACTAATATTAAACTTAATTAAGGACTGAAATATAAAATTTCAAATACATAAGAACAATGAGTTATTTATAAGTCGGCAAAATTACATAGATTCTCGAAGAGAAGTTAAACGGGTAGTTAGAGAAGCGAAGCGGAAATATGAAATAAAACTCGCTAGGGATTCGAAGAAGGAACCGAAACGGTTACACGGCTACGTAAACAGTAGGAAACCCTTAAAAGGTTCAATAGGGCCGATTAAAGACAAAGATGGTCGTTTGACGAAATTTCCGGCGGAAATGTCTGAAATTTTAAATGAACATTTCACAAGCGTCTTTACTGTTGAAGATTCGTCCGAATTAGGATCGTTAGTTGAAGAAGTACATAATAGTGATATTTGCATATCCGATATAACAGTTAATGAAGAGGAAATTCTTAAATATATTAACCCGATGAAAAAGTCGAAATCACCCGGGCCCGATGGCGTTTACCCCACTCATTTAAAGGAACTTAAGAATGAGCTTGCGAAGCAGTTACGTGCAATTTTCAATCGCTCATTAGAAGATGGCGTAGTCCCTTTAGACTTCAAGCGTGCAAACGTTACACCAATATTTAAGAATGGGAATAGATATGAAGAAACGAATTTTCGTCCTATTAGTCTAACTTCGGTAGTTGGAAAGCTTTTAGAATCGGTAATTAGAGATAGAATAGTGAGCCACCTCGAGCTAAATAATCTGATTAAAAATTCCCAACATGGGTTTAGGCGGGCGAGATCGTGCTTGACAAATTTGCTGGAATTCTTCCATAAAATGATTTGCGTTTACGACGAAAGCAAAGCTGTAGATGTAATCTATCTAGACTTTAAAAAGGCGTTTGACACCGTTCCGCACGAGAGATTATTAATGAAAGTTAAAGCAATCGGTGTGAAGGGTAAGATATTAAATTGGATTGGAAATTGGCTGAAGGATCATTCGCAGCGAGTAGTTATAAATGGTGAATGTTCTGATTGGGTCAACGTCAGAAGTGGAGTGCCACAAGGCTTGGTTTTTGGCCCATTATTGTTTCTAATATATATAAACGATTTGGATAATGGCGTATTTAGTACGATTTCTAAATTTGCTGATGACACGAAGCTGGGCAACCGTGCCTATGTAAGATCGGATGTATAAAAATTACAAAAGGACCTAAACTTGATTGTCAGATGGGCGGATAAGTGGCAAATGCAGTTTAATTTAAGTAAATGCAAGGTGATGCATTTGGATTGCCATGATTTGAGAGTAGAGTATACCATGAAAGGCCAGGTCCTCGACGTGGTTAAATTGGAAAAAGACCTGGGAGTTTTAGTCTCGGATGACTTCAAAGTCATGAAACAATGCGCGGATGCATGTAAAAAAGCAAATCATGTGCTGTGTTATATCGCGCGTAATTTCACGTTCAAATCCAAAGATGTAATTTTACCGTTATATAAATCACTTGTGCATCCACTGCTCGAATACGCGGTTCAATTTGGGCTCCATACTTAAACAAAGATATCGCGCAATTAGAAAGAGTGCAGCGTAGGGCTACAAAATTAATTCCCGAGCTGAGAAACAGGCCCTACGAGGAAAGACTCAGGGCATTAGATTTGCCATCTCTCGAAGGCAGAAGATTACGTGGCCAGCTAATAGAAGTATTTAAAATATTGAAAGGATTTTCAAACGTTGATTATAGGAATTTGTTCGAATTGGATCATAGGGAAAACACTCGCCAACACGGATTAAAATTAGTGAACAAGTGATTTAACACTAGCATAGCCCAAAACTATTTTACGTTTAAAATTACTTAAATTTGGAATAGGCTGCCCACCCACGTAGTAGATAGTACGTCGGTAATATGTTTAAAAACCGTCTCGACGCGCACTTAAATAGTATAAATATAACGTACTCTGAGCACAGTAAATAAAAACGTCTTTGCAAAAGGAGTTTGGAGCGGAGGAACAACGAGAATAAAAATGATGACTAAAAATGATGCCAGCGATTTCTCTTGCATGTGTAGTTTAGATATCCATTTTCTTTTCCGCCTATCCTTTATGTAGTCTTACTATCCTAAAATTAGATTTTCACCACTAGCAGTCGAGGGCTGCGGAAGTTGAGAAGAAAAACTTTCTATCACCCCCCCACCCCTAGGTTGAAGTAGTTAATATGCATGACAATGTACACATGTAGATAAGTGTGTACAGTAGATTATATATTTAAAAAAAAATAAAAATAAAAATAAATATATAGCATGTTAAAGATACACTCGTAGATAAGTGTGTATCGTAGTTATGGATTTAGTGTAGTCGACTAGCCTCGAGGGGACCTTAGGGTCTTTGCTGATCCTAGATTCTGTAGTTCTGTAGTTCTGTAGTTCTTGTTCTTCTTCTTCTACTAAGGTTACAACCGAACTAAAAGAAAAAATCTTATTCAAACACCTTCAAAAAATCTCGTTCTTAAAATATAGGGTTATGGATAAAATACTTCAACTGTAACTCAGAGATGAGAAACCCCTGGAAATAAAATATCAAGCGACCACAACCAAAGGAAAGGACCAACAAGGAAAATACACTGGGACAAAGCTATTCAAAATATCGACAACACTATAGCGTCTAACGAGTATTTTGGAAGAAACTAAAACTAATGGAAACCACCCAAACAAGGGAAAAGTGAAGATAAAAGACAGAGAAGAAAATACAATCAAAGATGAATGTGAAATCGAAAGAATATCCAAAGGACAGTGGAAAAGAGTGTTTAGCATAAGCGAGGGACAAAGTGAAAATGTTGATATGGATTTTGAGAACCAAATAGTCGAATCATTGAACAAAAAAATTGAAATAACATACCTCCATCAGTATGCCGAAGAGGAAATAGACACCAAAGAGGGAAATGGGCCACAACCCATCATCAAAGAGATAAGAGATAACATTCAAAACTTCTAGCTGAAGGCGGTTGAAAATTCTAGCCTCTCTAATGAAGAAATATGTGCATAGAGTCCACAAACAATATTCTCGAGGGACAAAATCTATGCAAACCTCATTATTCCTTCTACTTTCCTCTATTATTTTATCAGTATTGATTCATCGGGCCAAACATAGGTCATATGTGACAGGGACAGCATATAACAAAAGGAAATAGAGAAAACATAAAATATTACGCCTGAAAAACGACTTCCTCTGACTCCCAGACACAAGGAATTGCGGATGGAATGGGCGCAAGGGCACATAAAGACAGACATGATGAGGGTAATATACACTGTTGAAAGCAGAGCAACTCTGGACGGGCCTGACGGATGGAGGAAAGGTTGGGTTGGATAAGGCCAAAACGTCACATCCGTTTTCGTCGCCAACAAGGTGGAGGAGGTGTAATGATATGGACAGGAATAATTGGAAATAAAATTATTGGTCCTGTTTGCGTGGTTGATGGAGTAAAGATAACTTCTGCGTCTTAATGCCAGCTTCTTGAGTCAGCTTTGCTTTCATGGCTGCAAGACGTACCACTGCGGAGGCGTCGAAGGTTGATATTTCAGCACGACAATGCCCCGTCTCACTCTGCCAAGGCAACATAAGCAAGCTTGTCATCGATGGGACTCAAAGGTAACCGTTTGATGGTATGGCCGCCTTGCTCTCCCGATGTGAGCCAGATCGAATACTTATGGGTGATTCTGAAGCAGGCTATTTACAAGAATGGGAAGCAGTACACCTTGAAATAAGATTTGTGGAAAGCAATTGAGACATCTGCACGCACAATTCATCGCTACGAAATGAAAATAATGACCGAATCTGTTAACAAGAGAATTGTAAGTGTTTTACAGAAGAAAGGATCTTATGTAAAGTATTAAGTATTTATTTAAGGTTTTGATTTTGTGATATGACTTTTTTTACATAAATAAACATTGTGTAATCATATTCTATTATTGTAAACCTCTTATGATGCTAAAAGTGGGTCGGCATGTTATTTTTCTATAATAAGCTAGTAGTTAAAATCTTTAGACATTGCTGAAATGAAAGTCACATTACAAAATATGCTGAAAATGTAGGACATGGTCACACTGATTGATTTAAAGATACCATAGAAGTATAAGCTCAGTTCTACCGATAATAATTAAAGTTTTCCCATTAGCAACGTATTTAAGCCAATAGCTTGGCACGGGGTTTACTTATGGGAAGGGGGGGCTTCTTTTTTATTATAACTTTTCTTATTTATCAAATCTATTTATTAATTCTTGACTGAAGTTGCCCCTTGAAATATTTGTCTTGCATTCATCTGACTCTTAGTATTCTTGTAGGCTGAGATTCCTTCTTCTTTAAGTTGGCTGGGTTAATTCTTGATCTTTTATTTCTTGACATATCTTGATATTAAGTTGCATTTATCTCGATGTGATGATTCCTTCCAAATTCTTGATCACGTGATGATTACTTGTTGAGTTAGCCCTTGAAGTCATTTTCCTTGAGTTCCGTTTTCTTCTGGAGGCGATCCATTTATCTTGAGTCTTCTTGAGGTGTCCTTAAAGCGTTTTTCGTGGTCTCCGTTTTCAGAAGTACAGATATGATGTTTACTTCGCGTGCTGATAGAAATGTCTGATAGAAAGAGTATAAACAATGAAGTAATATTTCATTAGAAATTATTCGATATATCTAATTTCCATGGTCACAAGCACACATTTCTCATCCTTGACTAACAGATGGAGGAAATAAACGCATTTATATCCGAGACATTCGCATTATCGTCCCACCACAAAAATATTTCTGTTACTACTCTTACAAAATCCGTTTCACTAAAATGCTCATATGTGGGACATAACGCTAAATACCCAATATCTTATTCTCTTCCAAAAAATGAGAGACTTTTCGCAGGTCAATATAGTGGCAGGTCAAATAATCTCTAGAGAGAGGAGATATCAAGGCAATCTCGATATTTTCTCTATGACTTTATTCCTAGTAACCTCTTATGAGTTTCACTGCGCATAAACGAGTTTTCGGACGAAGTTGAAACTGTGCATTTACCAGAATAACTCCAAATTTTAAATGATATGTTCATCTCCTACATGCATTCGGTTCACAGAAAAGGAATATATAGAAGCAGTTTCGATTAATAAGTTTCAGTACTAATCAAAAGAGGTATGGGGAAATAAGGGTAATATCCCATAGACACAAATTCAAGAAACATACTATTTGCTAAATATAAATTGGTTTAAACTTATTTATCGATAATCTCTATTAACTTCATATTAAATACACGTATCCTGAAGACTTATCAGCTAAACTATCAATCGAACAGATTATTAAATCTATTAAAAAAATATCTCTATTACATAAAATAATTACTAATGTTAACTATTTTAATGTGTTTAAATGGGTGGGGATAACAATTCAATAAAAAAAGAAAGGCTAACATTCATTCGTTATTTTCTGTTCCCTTTTTTTTGAGTGAATTCATTTACGGATAAGCATTTCGCGATGCAGCTCCAGATTCAAAAACTGTATAAAAAGAAGAGACGTAGAAAGTTATCACTCAGGGATGGACAGTTAATCGCAGGGCCGGCTCGGTGCATAGGCAACACAGGTGGCTGCCTAGGGCGCCAAGTTACAGAAGGAGCGCTAAATTACAGATTAAAAAAAATAATAAAAATATATGTATAATAAACTTGAAACACGCCCTTTACACTTACGCTACTTGACACGTTTTCTCTGAAATACGTTTTCTTGATATTTGACACGTTTTCTCTGAAATACGTTTTCTTGATATTTGACACATTTTCTTTCTTTGAGTGGGAAAGGGGTAGAGCATCAGGCCATCATCGTTTCTCAAATTGATACAGAAGGACGTCGTCGCATTGTCATCTTTGTCAACAAGTCAATTGCTTATCTTTTGTAATGAAAAGGTCATCCAAGCCGTCGGGTGGTGCTTACAGGAAGCGAAAGAGGAGGAGGAGGAAAACGGACCCAAAGCAGAGGTATATAATTTTAGTTAATTAACTTTTAAAGCGTTACCGTGTTGACTTTTCATTTTACCTGGCTAAGAGCAACAGCCAAGCTACGCTAGCTGCGATAAATACCAATAGACTGTCGTAGCAATTTCTGTAAGATGAAGTTTTGCAGAAAATATGACGGTCATTCAACGCTTGTCAGAAATTCATGTGGTTAAAGTATAGGTTAGGTTATGTTGTTAGGTTAGTATAATACGAGTACCTACTTTTGGGTTAATACTAACCTAACAACGTATCCTAAGACTAACGCCAGAAATGCATGGGAGGTGAAAAAGTTAGCAACCCTAAACTTAAACTGTATGTTAATTGTAAGTTTGGCTATTGGCCGCAGTGTACCCTAATATCCAAATAAATTAATTTATATTATTTTATAATATCTCAGATGCACTGAGAAAATATTTGTAGCCACAACAGACACCTGTGTAAGTTGCTACAGAGGAGGCATCAGTGTCTTCACCTGAGCTTCAGTAAAAAGAAGTGTAAGTTTAATCAAATTTGGAATATGATTGCAGTACAATTACTTTTCATGAACAATTTTATTTATAAATACAATATGAATTTCATATTTGTATCATACTGTATGAAGTACTTTGGAGGTACAATGAATGTGGAGATGTCATTGTATGCCATGTTGTTTTGTGTTTTACACAGCGGCATCTATTCAGGCTGAGAGAGCAAGTAGCAGCAGCAAATCAGCTAGTGAGACGCATCTTCAGCACTTAATTCCAGGTTAATATTTATGCTATTTGTTACAGTAGTTGCATTTATTGATATATGTCTTATCTCTCAATAATTACGATACTATAAATATTATTTGTAATATCCTGTAATGAAGTACTTAGGAAGTTCAAAAATACGAAGAAAATGCATTCCGATTCCTTCATTGGTTCGCAAATACGAAAAAAATACATTCTGATTCCCTCGATTGTTAAGTATATACGAATAAAATGCATTCCAATTCCCTCATTGGTTCAGTAAATACAAACAAAATGCATTCTGATTCCTTCATTCGTTCTGTAAATACAAAAGAAAAAATGTATTCCGATTAGCTCATTGGATAGGTATATACGAAGTAAATGTAGCCTGATTTCCTCATTCATTCCAGTAATTGCGAAGAAAATGCATTTTTCTTCCCTCATGGGTTCAGTAAATACAAAGAGAATGCATTTCGATTTTCACATTGGTTCATTAACTACGGATAAAGTGTATTCCAATTCCTTCATTTTTTCAGTAAATACGAAGAAATTGCATTCTGACTCTGATATTGGTTCTGTAAATAAGAAGAAAATGCATGCCGATTCGCTCATTCGTTTAGTATATGCGATGAAAATGAATCCAGATTGTCTCATTGGTTCAGTATATACGAAGAAAATGCATCCCTATTCCGTCATTAGTTCAGTTAAGGCGAATAAAGAGCATCCCGTTTCTCTCATTGGTTCAATAAATACGAGGAAAATGCATTCTGATTCCCTCATTCGTTCAGTAAATATGAAGAAAATCTATTATATTTCCTCATTAGTTAAGTAAATACGAAGAAAATGCATCCGATTCTCTCATTCTTTCAATAAATGCGAAGAAAACTCATTTTAATTCCTTAATTGGTTCAGTAAATACGAAGAAAAGGCATTCCGATTTCCTCATTAGTTCAGTACATACGAAGAAAATGCATTTCAACTCCATCATTCGTTCAGTAAATACGAAGAAAATGCATTCTGATCACCTCATTCGTTCAATAATTGCTAATAAAATGCATCCCGATTCTCTCATTGGTTCAGTAAACATGAACAAAATACTTTCCGATTCCTTCGTTTTCAGTGAATACGAAGAAAATGCATTCCTCTTCCTTTATTGGTTCAGATAATGCGAAGAAAATGCATCCCCATTCTCTCATTCTTTCAATAAATGCGAAGAAAACTCATTTTAATTCCTTAATTGGTTCAGTAAATACGAAGAAAAGGCATTCCGATTTCCTCGTTGGTTCAGTACATACGAAGAAAATGAATTTCAACTCCATCATTCATTCAGTAAATACGAAGAAAAGGCATTCTGATTGACTCATTCGTTCAGTAATTGCTAATAAAATGCATCCCAATTCTCTCATTGGTTCAGTAAACACGAACAAAATACTTTCCGATTCCTTCGTTTTCAGTGAATACGAAGAAAATGCATTCCTCTTCCTTTATTGGTTCAGATAATGCGAAGAAAATGCACCCCGATTTCCTCATTGGTTCAGTCAATACGAAGAAAGGGTAATCTAATTCCTTCATTCGTTCATCATATGCGAAGAAAAGGCATTCTAATTACTTCATTGGTTCAGTAAATACGAATAAAATACATTTCGATTCCCTCATTCCTTCAAGAAATACGGATAAAATGCATTCTAATTCCTCAATTGTTCAGTAAGTACGAAAAAATTGTATTCCGATTCCCATATTGGTTCAGTAAATAGGAAGAAAATGCATATCGATTCCTTCATTGGTTCAGTAAATACGAAGGAAATGCATCCCGATTCGCTCATTCGTTCAGTATATGCAAAGAAAGTGCATTCCAATTCCTTCATTGGTTCAGTAAATACAAAGAAAAGCCATTCCGATTCATTCATTGGTCCAATAAACCATCATCCTCGCCGGCCATTTTAACGACAGATAAAAAATTGCTGGCTATGTTTGAGCCGTCAGTCGAGGGAAGAACCTCGAATTTCTCCTGCGTAGAGGCGCAGCGGAGAGGAGTGGGCCAGACTTCCCGACCTTCATATACCCAAGGACAGCCACCAAGTCGGACATCGTGTTTACATAACTAACTTTTCCAACCAACATTATGTGCAGCCTGGCTCAGTCACACCCAGTGACCATATCCCTATGGTGATCAGGGTGACCAACGCTCCCATACCTATTCCCTTATCCTTAAGGAAAAACTTTTGGCTGCAGACTGGGAGGCCTAAAGAAGGTCATTCCCGGAGGTAATTCGCGAGATGGATGGTGCCACACAAGAGCAAGTCGAAGATGAGTTGTCCAGAATCTATGATGGCTAGCCACCCCGGTCAACATAATCCCGAACACAAGGCACAAGATCTTGATTCCGACACGCCCACCTCAGGAGAGGATCATCCTGCAGCAGCGATTCCAGCTGAATTACAACGACGCCCAGGAAAAGTGGTACTGAACGATTGATAAACTTGATATTGAGGACAACCCCTAAAAAGATTTGGAGCGTCATCATCAAGTTGAGAGAGCAACCATCTTCATTGGCTGACCTTCCCATAGTGCACCTTAAGAAGTGCACCAGAACTCCACAAGAAAAAGCCGAGCTTTTTAGAGAAGTTTGGGGTGACGTTTTTCGCATCTCCGAAAAAAAGAAGGAAAACTTCAACCCGTTCTGGAGCACATGGAAAGTCGCTACAGAAGATTCACCCTGCACTTAACTGCAAACGTTATTAGTCTGCGGAAGTGCATCCCGAAAGGTATAGAGATCATCCAAGAAGATCTGGACTCTGCAATTTCCAGCTTTAAGCAAAAAGCTTCTGGTTTAAACCTAATAACAACGAGGCACCTAAAAGAGGCCCTAGTGAGGACGAAAGCTAGATTGATGAATCTTTTCAATTTAGCATTAGTGCCAGGATACTTGCCAGACGGCCTAAAAATATCCAAAATGATATTTATTCCCATACCATGGAAGCCTAAATATCTAGCGATGAACTACAGGCCGATCTCACTTCTTGAGATAATTGGGAAAGTATTCTAAAATATCCTAAACAAGAGGCTGGTCTTCCACCTGTCGTCATACTCATTGCAGAATGTCAAATAATATAGCTACCGCAATAAAAGGAGCACAGAAACTGCAATCGCCTTAAAATACCAGCATGCGACCAAGGAGCTAGTCTCTGACTGCACGGTGGATGTCGTCTGCCAGGATGTATGAAAAAGGCTTTCGACAAGGTATGGATAGAAAGACTCAAATACAAGATGTCGAGGCTCGGGTTATACCCACATTTGGAGAAAATGCTCCACAGTTACATCACCAGCAGGAGAGCGGTGATAGCATTCGGGGACCACATCGGAGCCCCATTTGACTTGCTACCCGAAGTCCTCTAAGAAATTTGTCTGAATCCCACCCTCTTTACAGTCTACGTCAGCGACATTCCGAAACCGCTGCTCCCCTGAACCATCAATGTACAGTAGGCGGACGACATCACCCAGCTTGTGACTCGCTAAACCAGATCTGGATGAGTGATGTCGCGGGCGATTGCAGCCGAGGCTCAGAAAATCTACAAGTACGAAGAGAAGTGGAAAATCCAGATGAACCAGACCAAATTCACTGCAGTCTCGATTGACAGAGGGGAGACGGAGCCCATCCGACTGAAAAACTCAAGGGTAGACTATTCCAAAAGCGCGAGTATCTTAGGTTTCATGATCTCCAAGCACGGCATAGGAAGCCACATCAACTCGAAGGTTTAAGTTGCGAAACTCGGCAAACTCCACCGGTTTCGCAACCTTAGTGTAAGAAAAACAAAAATAATTTATATACATCTCTAGTAAGAACGAAGCTGTTGTACTCAGCTCTTTCACTCAACACAGCTTCAAGGACAAGGATGGGTCAAATGCAGTGGGTACAAAATCGGGCCCTACGCTTCATACTCAACGCGAAATGGGACGATTTCGTCATGTCGAGGGAGGTACATCGTAGAACCGAATTAGAAACGGTGAATGTCTTCTTGCATCAACGCACCACCACCATCTGAGACAGTCCGACTCGTTCAGGTTACAGGAACGGGAGAGATACAAGTCATACATGCCTCCGACAAGGACTGTAGCCACACCAGCCATTAACAGGTGACCCTGCATCCAACTCGTAACCGGACAAAAAGAAATTTCTTTAATATCCATTACAAATCACGAAGTGTAATATCAAAATAATTAGACAGAATCTACCTGAATTTGCTGAATGTACACAATTGACCGTATTTACAAATTTTCTATAATTATTACTTTTTTTAAACTAGTGACAATACTAACTTTACTACATTGTATCATTATAATTCTGCACTTTTATTACTTTGACTACTCTGGATGTATTTGTTGTTGTTTTTTTGTGTGTATATAAATATCATTACTATTTCCCTTTAGTGTTCTAAAATTATTTTGTATTTTTTATGTAAATATCATTATCATTTTTCACTTTTAGTTACAAAATGTTAATCCATACAACAATGTAAACTTTTGATGTAAAAACTAAGATAGCCTAATCCCCGAGCTACATTCTAACTCTCCTGTATTTAAGTTTTACCACTTTCCATCTCTTCCCTAGTACCCCAATCTGCGGATACGTGGAGGGGACTCCCTAAAATTTTCAACAACTTTCTATATGAATAAAGAAAAGACTCATTATGTCTACCTTCAAAAATTCCTTCTGCATATTTTATAAGCTTAGATCATTCTGGCAAACCAGACTCGCACTGGGTTTCTTTTTTTGTTTAGAAAGAGCTATAGTGTTTTTTTTATAGTCATGTATCAGATATCATAACGATATACATATATTTAATTAAAAAACTTTATAAAATGAATAAATGTATTCTCATTAATCAATTTAAGCGCCAGAGTTACTTTACGAACACATGTGCTTTGTATTGCATCTATTTTATCATAGAGGTAATCAGTGGTCAAAAACCCTAGTGTGAATTTATTAATGAGTGAAATCATTAAAATGATGAAGAGAACTAAAAGTTAATTATTAATAAAACTAAACATTTTATAATATGATTTTATTGTTATTAAACGGTGAACATTTGGTTAGGCTAAAATCTATATCATGATTTGAATATTCCTCTCTTAAATAAATTAATACAGTCACTAAGCACTCGACACAACTGGAGAAGTTAAGGGCGGTGAAACATCATATTTTATTCAAATATTTTCTGGGTTGTTCTCAGAAAAATGAAGTGATAATTCAAAGAAAGATGCAGGGCATAACAGAAGCAATGCCTGTGAACACAACTAGATCTCAATGGGAGCTCCAGAAAAAAATATACTGCGTCAAACATTACTACAAGACAGGCTCGTTCAAGAAAGTGCAGGACACTTTCGTCCACCAGTTCGAATGTGAAAAACTCCCCTCCAAGAGCAGAATTCAGGACTGGGTGGACCACTTCGAGAATTATGGGACAGTGGAGAACCTCAATGCAGCCAGTGACAACCGTCCAAGCCATTCAGGACGCCCCAGGAAGCGTACAGATGAGCTGGTCGAGAGCGTGAGAGTCAGTTCAGTAGTCCAAAACGCTCTGGGTGCAAGCGAAGTCAGTCCCTCGGTATACCCCGTGAGACTTGTAGGAGACTGCTAGTAATGGATGTAAAGGCCTACTCATACAGAATACAGACGAAGCAGACCCTTACAGCCTCAGACAAGGATCAGAGAAATGCTATGGCAGTCAAGATACTGGAGAGGATTCAGGAGACCCCAACTTTCCTTAACCTCCTTTAGACCTCAGATGAAGCTCAATTCCATCTTGAAGTAAAAGTAAACTCAAAGACAAATGTCTTTTAGCGGACTTCCAGACAAAATGATGTAGCCACCAAACACCTACACTCCCCTAAGTGCACGGTATAGACTGCAATCTCAGCCGGAGGCATCATCGGACCCTTCTTCTTCGAGGAATCTGGCGCGACAATGACAGTCACCAAGGAGTGATATGTTGAGGTTCTCAAAACCTTCAAGAGGGAGCTGCAGATCCTGTTCCTGTCGCTTATGGGAAAGTACTGGTTCCAGCAAGATGGAGCAAGCTCTCGCATCTCAAACCTGTCCCGAGATTGGCTGAAAGATAACTTTGGTAGCCATGTGATAAGTCTGAAGACTGATTTTGAGTGGGCACCTCACAGCCTAGACCTTAGCCCCCCAGATTTCTTTCTCTGGAGCTACCTTGAAGACAGAGTGTACGCAGGAAGACATAAGACCATCACGGAACTCAAGGAAGGTATTAGGTAGGAGATCTGAGCCATTAGTGGGTCGGTTTGTAAGGACGTCATGGACAACTTCGTGCTGCGCCTCAAGAAATGCACAGAGCTAAATGGAGGTCATCTCGAACACGTGCTCTAGAATAAAGAAAAGTGCCAAGACTCTCATGTTTTGATATGATGTTTTTAAACACAATAAACTAGTTATCACCAAAGTTTCATTCAATCCTTGCAGAAAATTAAGAAATGAGGCCTATCAAAATTTGGGGCCAGTTTTTTGTGGATAATCCTGTATGAATGAAAACACTTTTTAATTTATTATTATATGTGTGTATGTAGGCGCGTATTTTATGTAGGAATGTATATATGTATGTAACAAAGCACATCTATTGCTTATTCACAGATTCTATGTAAGGTCTCCGCAGATGTGTATGTGTGTGTTTATTTGGTATTAATTAATATTTGCAAAATATCAGCCTGATTTATTATCATTTAGGGTGTGCTCAATGCCTTCAGAGCTTCTTTTTCAGTGAGAGGGAGAAAGGAGCGTCCCGCATCATCAGAGGAGCACAGTTGCTCTTAAATACATTGGAAATTTCAGCCGTGTCGTCTGTCCACGGGTTTTGGCCGGTTTTTCAAATATTTGGCAACCTGAGCTCCAGAGGCGCGATTTGAAAGTTATAAGGTACGGCTTTTACGCACTTTTACATAGTATACTACTCATACAGTTTTTAACAAATGTTATATTTATGACATTATTGCAGATGGCCAATTTGGCACATTAGTATGTCATTTTATAGCACTTAGACATAAGAAAGAATCCACTAATCCAACATGCTTCAACATAGAGCTCTACTGCTTACACACACAGAGTTAGCCTGTTGGGCAATTACTGTAGTGGATTAGGTAGTGTCTGCTGTGAAGTATGTATATCTTCAGGAAGGCCATTTTTATTCAGCTGTAATTTTTGGTATAAAAAGGTAATATTTTTATGGATTTATGATATAAAAAACATTTGAGACGGCTCACATTTGCTCATAATGTCATCACATTTGCTCACATTTTTTAACTCTTTTCAAAGCTGTATCACACAACAAATTTGGACAAAGTATGTTGTTTTAATAGACCTTTTAATTATGAGAGGTTAAAAGTCAAATTTTGCCAGGCGAGAGCGGATCAAAATAGGTGGTCCCCATCAGGTTAAATCATAAACACTTGTCTTTTTCAGATATAAGATGACTACTTTGCAGAAACAGGACAACATATATTTGCTGGGGAACAGGAATGAGTCTCTGTCGGCCTGCAAGCTTCCATCCAAAGGAGACGTACTCCGAGTATATCTGCATCGCATGGGCGAAAAAGGAATGGTGAAGCATGAAGCAGCAGTGCAGACTATGAAGGAGGTCGAAAGCTTTTGGGGAAAGGCTCGCATTCCCATTCTGCCTTTTCACCATCCTGTGAAGAATCTCGAAGGCCTTGTGTCAGAATGAGAAGCCTTGAAGAAGAATAAGGGGGAAAGGAGTGAAACAGGAGAAGAACGCAGAGAAATTTTGCGAGACCTGGAATGATCTTTTCGACATAGCCCACCAAGATGCAATAAAGATGGTAAAGATCACAGAGGGTAAAGCACTTCTGCAGGCACAGCGAAAGAAGGCGAGGCGAGGAAGCATGGCAAGAGTTGATATTAAGTTGGCAATGAAGCAAAAGGAAAAATCAAAACAAGAAGAGAGGAAGCTACGGAGGATTGCAAAGAGACAGGACGAAGCTTGTCAGTATGAGAGAAGTTTCACCCTGGAGGACTCTTCCTGTAACTCCTCAGCCGGAAAAAGTGAGGCAGAAGGAGCCACTGCAGAAGCAGGTCCAAGCACAGTGGGGAAGTGTAAAAGAGGAAAGAAAAGCATTCTGAGTCCAGATGTCCTTTCTGCCCTAGATCGAACCAAGACCAGTGATCGTCACGAGGTACACACTCTCTCTCTGTTGTGCTCCTTGCTTCTGGTCAACTGCCTGACGAGTTCAAAGTCAACCGATCTTTCATCTTCTGTGCTCGTCACCAACACCGTAAGGATCGTTTACAGATCTCAAGCAGGAGTAAACAAAAAATAAAATTATATTAAATTGTAAAAACACACACCAAAAAAAGATAAAAAACCCGAAAATAAATCAGAATGAGCAAAGGGACTGACCTTTAACGTGCGAGTTGAGAAATCAACTAACTAAACATATAAAATTACTGACGAAATTTATTCGGTTGGTCGGTTGGCTCTAATCCAATTATAACATATATGGTAGGCTCTAAAAATTCGGCTTTCAATACTGGATAATTTAAACTGACTGGGAGAGCTACTGAAGAAATGTGTACCTAATCTAGAGGTGGTAGGTTTTCTGTAAATGGATGTATTGTAACAGGAACCTGTTCGGACAACGTTAACATTCAAGAACCAGATTTTGTTGTCCTTTTCTGTTGCCATAGAAAACCTTATGTTGGGATGTTGTTGGTTAATATAATTTAGAAATAGGGGTGCATGATCACTGTGTTTAAAAATTAGAAAACAGTCATCTATAAATCTTTTAAAGACAATAGGCCTGAATTCTAATGGAGCCTACCATATATGCTCTAACTGGATATCGTTTCATGAAGAACTGACTTATTTAAAGGATTTCTTCAAATTTAATTATTACCCCGATTTCATCTTCGACCAGTTAGTATCCAAATTTATCTCCAAAATATACTATCCTCGACCCTTACTTACTACTGTTTCTAAACAGAAGGTTTTCATTAAGCTACCCTATCTCGAGCATTTGACATCCGAGTTTAACAAACTCTTTCTCTCTACCCTCAACAACCATTTCCCTCAATGCCAATTCATTTGTATTAAATCCAACCCTGTATCGTTAAATTCCTTTTTCCTCCATAAGGAGCCAATCCCTTTGGGCTTGCGATCCTGTATAATTTACAATTATACATGTACGACCTGCCACAGACGTTATGTAGGCCAAACTGGCTTAAAATTCAACTGCAGGATCGCGAAGCACTTGGTTTGTCTCATAGGACTGGTATTCCCATTTCTAAACCTGAAGCCTCTTCCATCAGACAACATTCAGAGTATCACCATCATCCTCTTAATTCTAATTCATTTACTATATTATCTTCAGCCTTAACTTCTCTCGATTTGAAAATCTTAGAGTCACTATATATCATTAAAATAAATCAAAGTTAAATAATTACGCCTCCTTAATTAAATTATTCACAATATAACCAACCAACACTTCAATAGATTAACTAGCCAACCGACCAACCGAATAAACTTCGTCAGTAATTTTATATGTTAAGTTAGTTGATTTCTCAACTCCCACGTTAAAGGTCAGTCCCTTTGCTGATTCTGATTTATTTTGGGGTTTTTTGTCTTTTTTTTGGTGTGTGTTTTTACAATTTAATATAATGTTATTTTTTGTTTACTTCAGTAATTTTTAATACGTGATAATCAAGTCAGTTTGTTATAATTTCACTTTCTATTTTTTTTTTTAAATACCACTGGGTAATATTATTTAATTATATATATTATTAGTGTTTTAACTTTAATTTTAATTATTGTCAATTTTATTATTTTAACTTGCCTTCTTCCGCTTTTTTTTTTAATGCATTCTTTTAAGTGTTATCAATTAATGTTTCTTCCCCTTCTCATTAGACGATATAGGCGCTGAAGATAGTCCTAGTAAAGGTCCGAAACGTCCGGCTAATAAATGATTAGTATAATCACCTGGGTCTTCATATTCCTGCTACATATCAGATTCCCAAGGAACAAATCAATTACCAGTATTATATATTTTAAAGCTTTTTGAACACTTCTCTTCTCAGAAGGCGTAGGGCGAGTGGAATTTATTTTTAAGTCAAGGCGTATTTCGACTTCTTCCGTGTGTCATCCTCAGGGAAATGTAGGTGTAAATAATGGTATGGAAGATGTAGATGAATCTGCCGCAAGCCCACCCCTCATCCTCCTGAGGGGCAAGAAGGGGAGAAGACCCCCAGCAATCCCTTCTATCCCCCGCAGCTCTCTTCCTCCAGATCCCACCATGTTTGGTGTGTTTGGTGAGACTGGGAGAGAAGGAACGGTGGAGGCCGAAGAGGAAGTAGAGGAGAAGGAAGAGGAATGAAAGAGTGTGAAAAGAAAAGTATATTCGAAGAGAAGTTGTCCTCAAAGGACCATCTCATTTTAGGCGTGGGTATAAGGATAAAATGGAATAATTTCATTGTGGATGGACCTACTGATTAACGCGGAATCAGAACACGATAGTGTCTTAATCCTTTATACTTCATTTTTGTTGCTCTACTGGTATGAAATCGCAACTTCTGTAGAGTTATCTGGTGAACCGACTAATCTCTTTAATCATAAATTCTTTCAGTTTTGTGTTTGTAGCATTCATGCGGTTATGTGTATGTATTGTTTAGTTAATACTCAGTTAGTTGCGTATGATTTATCTGTTTGTTCACATGTACTGTGTCTTATGTATTATTACGTTTTCTTATTCTTTCCATTTCAGCACTTTTTTGTTTCACTTCAATATAGTAGGTTTATGTTGCACTGATATTTTTAACTACTATAGTACACTTATTTCACTATCTAGTTTATACTCGGTTTCACTGCGATTATTATGCAGTTTTATGGTTTTTGGTCATTTTTATGTGTCCTATTAGGTTGGGTATTTGAAGGGGAGGGTCAGTTTCTTGGGGGACTTTTTGGGTGATTTTCTTATGTTTAGTTAGGGTGTATCATGTTCGGTTGAACTCTTAAGGAACTGGTTACTTTCTTGATTCGTTGTTAATCTTCATTATGTGTACGATGGTATATCAACTACTCCCTGTTGAATTCTTGCACTAGGTAATCTGGAGATCAAAGGAGTGTTTACTCTGGTGGTGGTGTTTCCTTAAATGTCGGAGGAAGGTTGCTAATTTTCCTTCAGATTTTTCCGCTCGATTTCTGATGACCATGTTGAGTGGTTCGATCCTAGCTTCTCTATGTCGGGTTATCTGAGTTCTTTCCCCTGTTGGTGATTAGATAGAGGCCTTTATTTTGGTGTTTCTAAAGTTCCCGTTTTCTTGATTTTGTTAAGGTGTTCAGGGTGGAATGGTAGATGAACGCTCCCTTCTTAGAGGTAGGTAGATATTTCTTCTGTTTATTGTGTTTAAACCTCCTAATAAAAATAGGAGGCTTAGCAAAGGGGTAGTTTTTATTTTTCTTTCTGCTACGTGACATATGTAGCTATTTTTTAAGGAAGGGAAAGCAACTATTTTTTTTAAGGGGGAGGCGGGAAATGCGGCCTCGCAAGCCCTCATTCTCTCTGCCCCCCTCCACCGCCCACGTTTTGGGAGGGCGGAGAAGAGAATAGGCCTGCTGCCGACTCGTTCTTGGAGAGGTTCACAACACTTCTAGTCATCAGATCAATGTGAACCGAGGGGTAAGTGTTTGGTAAGGGAGCCCAGAACGAGACTTTGGAGAAGCTATGAAAGGCAAAAATGAAAATATTGAGGTAAAACTGGGAGAGATGCCAGGATGAGGAACACCTCGGTAGTCGTAGGTGAAAAAGGAACAATTTCAATGAACAAAGGACATGAAGATCCTACTGATTATTGTAGGATCTGAGCCACCATTCTTCATTTTCTCTGCATTCATTCTTTCCTTTCTCACACTCACAGTTCCAAAGTTATTCTGGCTATTAATGTTTGGGAGATCCAACTATTCTTTTGCACCTATCGCTATTATTTATTATTTTTTTCAAGTGTAATCGAATTTATGCCTTTGAACTCTCTTTCTGTAGCTTTGTGTTCTGTGTATTATTTATTACCTAGTTTTCTTGTGTCCGTTTTCGGTTTAGTGTTTGTCCTTATTAGGTATCATTTTCGGTTCTCTTAACTCGAGTTTCGTTCCGGTTGTCAATTTCGTGGTATTTTGTCCTGTTCGGTTATTTTTTGGTATTTATTTTAAGATTTGGTAGGTTTCTATTTCGTCTATTTTCTTGTTCTTCCTGAGTTTTTCACGTAAATATGGGTTCTTCTTTCCTCAACTAATGTCTTGAACTTTGGAATTGAAGTTGATGGTGTTGTTCGTTTGGGACATAGATCTGTTCTGCGAGTACTTGTAGGAGGTTGTTTATTTTTGCCCATAAATCTTCTGCCATTTTCCTGAGGACTTAAATTGATTGGTTTTAATTTGGCCTTTTTATGTAGATCAATCATTTTCTTCATTTCTCTTTTTGTGATATTTATTAGTAATCTTAGGGTTTCATTTTGTACTCATTGCATTAATTTTGTTCTCGTGTGAAATGAAATGGAATGAAAAGAAAAGTCAGAGAAAATGTGCAGATCGTTCGATCCTTCCCCCATCCCGCCGTAGCTATCTTAAGAGTGGCCAAAAGGGGGAGAGGCACGGTACTCTTTTGTAGTCCTCCGTAGCCACATTGTCCAGAGCCTCAGTAGGCTCCGGGCAGTGTGGATACCAAAGATAGGGGTGATATGGAGGGGAATAAGAAGTTTTAGCATAGGACAGCGAGATATTATAGTAGGACACAAAAAGTGGATTTAGGCTCTATATTTTCACCAATTTGACTGGATTTATAATTGTGGTTTGATTGGTAGTCCTTTTAAGACGCTCACCTTATTCCATAACTCTTTAGGGGCTCTTTTCCATCGAATTCTCCGATGGCTTCCTCCCACGTGTGCCACTGTTGTTACAATATCAGCTGGTTCAGTTCCTTCATGATCTCTCTTGTTCTGGTTAGACTCGATGGTCCTCGTACGAGGATTTGTTAATAAGGATTTTCCACTTACTGGTTGAGATGGTCCTGTATGCAGATTTTGGAATGGATTTCTGGTCTCCTCGAAACATTATCTTGTTGAGCCTTTCAATTGCTTCGTCTATTTCCTCGAGTATTGCGTCGTCTAAGGGAGGGAAGGTGTATATGTTTAATAATCTTCTGTACTTATTTCAAGCTGATTTGTGGTATTTTTTTTCTTGGGTATGATAAAGATTTAAATGGGGTTTCTGTTAATCGAGAGGGAAATTGCTATATGGTCGCTACAGCGGAACACTATTAGTTTCATTAAATTGTGGGAGCGCAGGAGGTTAGTGGCTAGGTAAATGTCAGGTTTGGTGGTTGCTCTCCCTTTGATCTAGGTGGGGAAGTTGGGGCCGAGGTGTTTGCAAATGTTCCTGTCAAAGAAGGTATTTAAACCTAGCTCCGCTTCGTTCTACAGCTTATAGTCAGAGTCTTGGCATCTTGCATTGAGATCTCAAATGAATATGGCTCTAATATGATTACCTTTATACGATGGCTAATCCACCAGTCCTAAAAAAACTGGTTTTAAAGTTACCTCTTTATGTTAGCTTCTTTACCGTCACAGAAAACCGTTATTATTAGTATATTAACAGCGTTGACTTAGCCAAAAAACTCGGAAGATGGAAAAAGATCCAAGACAAATTGGTGCGGTTAATGTAGTGGCATTATTAGACAACTGCTCTACTTCAGGTCCAGCGGGACATCCTTTCATCCTCGAAATGGAAGACTACATTTATAGGATAGCTAATACACCAGTTAATCTTTCGAGTGTTTTGGTTAATTGGTTAAGTTAACACTGTTATTATATTAATAATAACGGTTTTCTATGACGGTAGAAGAGGCTAACATAAAGGGGGAACTTTGAAACCATTTTTAGGGGGGAGGGGGGGGGGCTGGGTAATATCATGACTCTAAATCGGTATAATTAAACTTTACTCCTTTTAGTAAGGGCAAATATGAATATCTACCAACTAAATCGTTACCAACTAAACAACATTTTCAATATGTTTGTAAAGGTGTGTAATTAATAACACGTGTTAAAATGTTGAAATTCAATTCCCGTGGGAAACCTTGAAAAAAAAACTCCTCAATTTAGGGTAACGATAAATGATTGTCGAAATATCGTGGGGGGGGGTTATTTGGCCTTAACTAAATTATGAGGGGTCAAATCAGGGTTTTTTCATGATTTTGAGTTGATTGTTAGCATTTTTATTTCACCACAAACACTCATTTATGGACAAATAAATTCTAAATACATATATCTTATAATCTACTTTGCAGGTCATTGTAGTCTATCAATATGGATAAAGACATTACTCCACATATACTCAACTGCTTTATCTGTGCAGGCCCGAATACACCAGCTCAGAGGCTCATACAGGCAACTCTAGAGGGTTACTCTACTTTTTTTAAACTGATGTACCACATGAAGTGTAAAAATGATCTGTACAACAACTTTGTTGAGATCACCAAGCAGTCAGCTCAAGCATCAAAGGTAGAGAAAGAGTCATCAAAGTTGAAGAGAAGACGCACCTGCTCTTAGTTCAGTGCATCTACTGGCTGTAGTTCTAGAAGTTCAAGGTAAGTTCACTTCCTGTATAAGGTTGTATGACAGATAATTTGATTGCAGATCAACTGAAGGCAAGCTTGCTGAAGATAGCACCGAGTCGCGGGAATGACTGGTGCACTGAAGTCCCTGGACCCCTGGAAGGGATCAACGACTTGGTAGCAGAGGAAACACTATCATTTTGCGCTGCAAACTTCTTTTTGAGAGAGTTGAACATTACTCCAAGACTGAAGAGGAGGGCAAGAGGAAGAGAGGACAGGAAAATTGAGGCAGTTTTCATAGAATTCTACGAATGGTTTAACTCAGAATTAGAGCATGGGATGATGACGCTTGACCAAGTCCATGAAAAGGACCAGGAGTTTGATCAGTCACCAGATAAGAGCCTCTCTTATTCAAAGTATTGGCCTAAAGATAAAACTCCAAGAGAAATACCATGACACCTTGTATTTCACAACACAAGAGAGAAGGGCAGATGTGTTCTGTCTCAAAGATGGCACCTGCAATATTCTGCGAGAGCATCATGCTAATGTTGAACATGGAGATGAGAAGACTCAGATCATAAAGACAGCTCTCAAGCTCATATGCAATGATTTTGCCATGATTGATCTAGATCCAAAGTCATACCTAACCACACACAGCATGACTGACATTAATAGTCAGCTGGAACTTCTTCCTGCAAGCCTTCAGATGTTCTTGAGACAAATTGTCAAGACAGACGAAAGAGTTGCTGTTTGTGAACAGAACTTCATTAAAGCCTGCCGACCGCGATCATGAGTATTTCCACACCAAATGGGGCTTGTCATACAACTTGATCATAGATTTGGGTCCAAATGGATGGTCAACAAGTTACACCGGCTGGGATATACTGAGCCTTAGTCGGATACATAAAACTACAAATACTGCTTCCTTAATAGCAGGAGTAGAGATGATTCACCAGATACTTCTAGCACTCTTGACACCATTATGGAAGAAACCGATGATCAAATCAATGTGTGAGGTTGCGGTTGATGCTGCACTTGATGATCAATCAGCGATGACAGCCAGTGAAAGTTAAATGTCGAGTAACGATCAAGAGTTCTCTATGGAGGTTGGGGAAACAAACAATGCAGTCACTTAGTTTGTTGGAGACAATATAGATTCAAACATTGTCTCTATTCATGGAAACACTCCCCTTCCATTAAATGGGTTGGATCGAAGTGACCTCTCCAGCACCACCTTTGCCAGATCTACAGACAACAGCAGCTGTTCCCAGAGTGAAGTTGAAGGCACTTGACAAAGCTAAGATCTTGAGAGGAACTGAAGTGAAGATTCTTCCACTTTACCAACAGGAAACACACAGGAATAAACACCATCATGTTTTTCCACATTTCTGAGCTCTCCCCCTCCATGGGGGAGAGCCACTTCTCACAGTGGGCGACACACTCTGGGCATTGGGGTGGGTGATCAAAAACCGCGATCCTGAATTCCCACACTCCAACTGGAATGGCTGGATGAAGCGAATCCATGCATATGATGCAAAGCGGAGCACACAGATCCACTTCCTCTCAGTCATTGAAGATGAGCCTAATGACCTCAACACCATCTTTACCACTCTCAAAGAGTGCATACGGCTCTTTGCTCACAAAGTCGCTATAGCGACTTTTAATCTTCCGATTTGGCTGAAGGCTGTGGATATCATAAAGCAGTCAAATCTACCCGTCATTGCAAGGTTGGGTGGATTTTACCTGCTGAAGTCTTATCTTGGATCAATGGGTAACATCATGCACGATTCTAGATTACTAGAGGTGATCCAATTGATATATCCTGGAAGTATGATAGCCAACCACATCATGGATGGAATATGTTTTGACAAGGCAATCCGTGCTCACCTCCTGATCGATGCAGCCATCTATCAGCACATCATGAAACTTGCCTTCACTGAGGAGGAGTATGGGGACCTGAGGACCTTCATGAAGAAGGTGGCTGATGGCAAGATGGAAGCCAGACACACAGACCCAGTAGGGGCAGTGTTTGAGCAGAGGTTTGAAGAAACCTTCAAACGACTTGCAGAAGGAGGAAGAACCCCACACTTTGGGTGTAGTACCATCACACGGGAGATGTGATCAAGGTATTTATCAGAACCGAGTGAGTTTAAGACTACAACGGGCATATGCCCTGCATTGTTATCAAAATGCTTCACATCTTTGCCGCTGCAGGCCATCATCGATACACCAAGGGCGCACGGCTGTACTGTCAACTCATGAAGGAATTCGAAACTTTACCTGCTTACAAGGACGACAAGGAGTTGCTGGCGTCTTTCTCAACAGGATTTACAAGCACAGGAGATGACTCAGTCAATACTGAGAGAGCAGGTGAAGTCGGGATGGAGATGCTCATCAAGCTGGATAGACAGACAGTGACATCGACCATGGATGTCAAGTCAAAGGTAAGATTCCCATGTTCAACGAAAAGAAGATTCACCTTGACTCACTAAAGTTGTTCAACCGACTGATCATTTTCACCCAAAGGGATATGACACTTGAGACAAGCTTACAATATGAGCTGACTCCCTTCCCATTGTCCATGCTCAGCAGCAAAGATCATAAGATGAACAAGGTAAATAAGGCAGACTTTTAAAAGACAAGTCTGAAGCCATTAACTGACCTCACTAACCAACCGTGCTGCACCTTGGTGATTGATGGTGAATGGCTTCTCTACATGGTCAAGTGAGAACAACATCAGACCTGACAGAATATTACCAACAGTTACCTGAGCTACATGCATTGTTTGGGCCGCTGCTCCCAGAAGATCATTGTGGTCTTTGAAGACTACAGCAGATCACCAAAAGATCACAACATCCGGTGTACCAAGAACTCCTACTGTGATCTCCAGGCTCGACCAGAAATGTTTCACTGCGCTCCAAGAGCAAAGTTCATGGACAACCCTCATAACAAGAGTGAGCTCTTCCACCTCCTTTCTTCAACCTTCCGAAACTATCACACGGCTCTTATGACCTCCGAAAAATCCAAGAATCCCTCTCTGAAAGACAGAGGGGCTACCTGCTCTTCTGTCTTTCCTTCACGGGGTGTGATACGGTTTCTGTAATCGCTGGCCATGAGAAAACAGCTATATTTGACAGGTAATGATGATAATACTACTAATCCTTCGACAAATAATAATTGTAATCATGGTGCATTTTTAGTCGCGGGTGACTCTAAATCTCACTATGTGGGTCGGTAGGCCCCCGTTTTTTTTGTTTTTGTTTTTTTTGTAATAACGTTGTAGCTATTCGGCCTATTCTAACGAAATATGAAACCCTTATGTTATTTTATATTCTCTTTCGAATGATATAATTGTCAAATCCTCCCAAGGTTTTTCCAAGAGTTATTTTGTTTTACCAATAACATCATAACTATTAGGCCGATTCTAACGAAATTTGAAAACCTTATATTGTTATGCACTCTCTTTCGAATGATATAATTATCAAAGTCCTCCCAAGGTTGGGCCAGGAATTATTTTGTTTTGTCAATAACATCATAACTATTCGGCCGATTCTAACGAAGTTTGAAACACTTGTGTTCTTTTACATTACATTCTCTTTCGAATGATGAAATTGCCAAGGTCTCCTAAGGTTACTCTACGGATGATTGAAAGTTTTTAAGGTCGTAAGGTCATAAATCAGAATAATTGAGAGCACTTGACTCTTTGGTCATCAGACCTTGTTTCGGGTTTTGTGCCGGGGACGTGGATTTCTTCCTTGACAGAGAAGCCACCAAGGAGGCAGTGATTAAGGATGGTACTGCGAATTTCCAGTACATTTACCATGAACCACATACTATATTGGGTGAAATTCAGGACAACATGTTCTCAAGGAAGGTGGTGGCAGGAGGGATCAAACCAGAGACTCTACCTCCAACAGAGAGTGCAGCTGAACAGCATTTACTCCGTGCCTATCTGCAGACTCGGGACTGGATCCTTCTACAGAGCATGTATCTGAACCCCTGTGACTATGCAGCCGACAAAGAGGCAGCGATAATGCTGGCAGGAATCAATGGCAGAAAATCCTCACTGCACGAAGGAATCCAGTACGGGTCTCCAAAAAATTAATAACGTCAAGGTAAGTGACAGACAACGATTCAGCGGAGCAATCAGGCAGAATTCTCGCAACAGAATGACTTAAAAGGGCTTAAGGCCCCATTTATATCCTTCAGTCCGAAGGGAGAAAAGGGAAGTGGGGCACAAAAGGGGGGGTGAGTAGCTTCCCCTACGCAAATTAGACTGGTAGGTTGCAAAAATATAGGCCAAAAATGGTAGTCTCGAAACGGGTCAACCTGTGATAACACCATAAACTATGAGAGGAAAAGGAAAGCATGGGAATCCGAGGGCCTACCCTTTACAAAGACCCTCCAATGAAGTGCGGCGTTTTGTGATAAGATGATAAATGGTTATTGCATCGACGGTTTCCCATGGTTCAAATCACTTACAGGTGCCTTTGAATGGCTAAATGGGGCTTCTGCCAATAGATGGCGCCACCCAGCGACAAATCCAATGGCATATTTGAAATCTCCAGGGTGAATAACCATATGTCCCATGGCCATATGGGTCATTTCATCGCTCTAAACGGCTACAATTAAGCTTTACTCCCTAAAAGAGGTTGGAGATAAACTACTTTTGGATCTCACTTTCGCTTCCTTTCAAAGAGACCCGGATGGGTATCGGGGAAGCTTCCATGCGACCAATGGCTACACCGGATGATCTTGGTAAGGTTTGCATTCCAAAATACTCTCGCGATGGTTTTTAAATATGGGTGGCAATGATGCCCCTAGTTCTCTTTTCTTCTCTTTTCGGCAGTTCCTTAAAGCATTTACATGACACACTAATCTCTCTCTTTCTCTTTCTCTTTCTCTTTCTTCTCTCTTTCTCTCTCTTTCTTTCTCTTTCCCTCTCTTTCTTTCTCTCTCTATTTCTCTCTCTTTCTTTCTCTTTCTCTCTCTTTCTTTCTCTCTTTCTTTCTCATTCTCTCTCTATTTCTCTCTCTCTTTCTGTCTCTTTCTCTCCCTTTCTTTCTCTCTCCCCTACTATCTCTCTCTTTCTCTATTTATCTCTCTTTATGTCTCTCTTTCTTTCTTTCTTGCTCTCTCTCTCTCTTTCTCTTTCTCTCTCTTTCTTTCTCTCTCCCTCCTCTCTCTCTTTCTTTATTTCTCTCTCTTTCTTTATTTCTCTTTTTCCTTATTTCTCTCTCTTCCTTTCTCTTTCTCTCTCTTTATTTCTCTCTCCCCTAGAAGATCTCGAAGATCTCGGGTGACTAACGAATATCAGAGGCTAACCAGGAGAGTCGAGTCCAGCATAAGCGCGGCTAAGCGGTCTGAGGAACTCCGAGTGGCGAGACCCTGTAAAGAGAATCTCAAGGAGTTCTTTGGATATGTGAACAGCCGTAAACCAATCTGTCGAACGATTGGCCCTTTGAGAAATGAGGAGGGGACATTAAAGCATTCAGATGCAGAAAATGCTAACCTCCTTAACGACTACTTCTCTTCAGTGTTTACTGAAGAGTGTGGTCCCATCCCCCAGCCCACGGATTCCTACTCAGGGATATGGACTTCACCCAAGGAGAAATAGAAAAAAAGATCACTGACCTAATGACGAATAAGTCACCTGGCCTGGATGGGTTTCTACCTAAAGTGTTGAAAAGAAGTGCGTGATCAAGTGTCACGACACCTGAGCGTAATCTTCAACATGTCAATCCGGACCGCACGCGTTCCTAGAGACTGGCGTGAAGCGGAAGTGACTCCTATCTTCAAGAAAGGAGATCCTAGCCAACCGTCAAACTACCGACCTATCAGTCTGACTTTGATAGTCAGTAAACTCATGGAAAACATCATGGTGGACAAAATGACGTCGTAATTAGAGTCAAACCTGCTACTGAGGAGTTCCCAGCACGGCTTCCGAAGGCAACGGTCATGCCTGACGAACCTTGTGGAATTCTCCCACCTCATATTCAGTGAGCACGATTGGGACAAGGCGGTGGATGTGGTCTACTTAGACTTTAATAAAGCCCTTGATAAGGTACCACACCGCTGCCTTTTCGGTAAAATGCGAGCGCTGGGCATAAACGGAAAAGAAAAGTAGCAGTCTGGATAGAGAACTGACTAAGTGGCAGACGACAACGGGTGGTGCTGAATGGACAGGCTTCTGAGTGGGTGCCCGTTACTAGTGGGATGCTTTAAGGTTCTGTCCTGGGACCACCAATATTCATCATCTACGTCAACAACATGGACGGTGACATGGTTGCCAAGATTTATAAATTTGCCGACGATACCAAGCTTGGTATGAACGTTGCAAAGGATGGAAATACTGCTCGCAGGCAAGATGATCTTGAGAAGATTGGGTAGTGGTCAGATACGTGGCAAATGCCTTTCAACGTGAAAAAATTAAAAATGATGCATATCGGCCACCGAATTTCGTAATCAGCCTATATCCTTAAGGGCACTGCTCTTGAATCCACCGATACTGAGAAGGACTTGGGTGTAACTATCACCAGTGACCTCAAGTACTCGAAACAGTGTATTGAGGTGGAGAAGAAAGCCCAAAGGATGTAAGGGTATATAAAGCGATAGTTTAGATATTGGAACAAGGAGATTGTACTCTGTCTGTACAACTCCCTCGTCCGACCACACCTGGAGTATGCTGTTAAATTTTAGAGTCCTTCGTTTAGAAAGGATATCGAGAGATTGGAAGGAGTTTAAGCCAGGGAAACCAAACTGATTCCCTCTATCAGGCATATGAGTTATAATGATAGATTAAGGGAATTATATATGTTCTCGCTGGAGACCCGGAGACTACGTGGTAAGCTTATCAAAGTGTTTAAAATACTTCGAGGCTTCGACAGACCGGACTACAGGGATATTTTTCAGCTCAGCGAGAAGAGAACAAGAAATCACGGCTATAAACTTGAACTGAAGCGATACCACCGTGATCTGCGTGGAAAATTCTTTACTTACAGTATCTGCGGTAGTTGGAACGCACTTCCGACGGAAGTTGTCAACAGTGAATCTGTTGACCAGTTCAAGTTAAGACTAGATAAAGTCTTGCGAAATCACCGTTAAGATCCTCGCGAGTGATCTTCGAGGTTGCCAACGGACACCTTCAAGGATTGCCACAAAAGTACTCTCTTTGTATGGACCGTAAGGTCTTCTAGGGTACTCTTCTTCCTTGTTGCTCCTTGTAGCTATCTTTCTTTCTTTCTCTCTCTTTCTTTCTCTTTTTCTCTCTCTTTCTTTCTCTTTCTCTCTCTTTTCTCTCCCTTCCTCTCTCTCTTTCTTTATTTCTCTCTCTCTCTCTCTCTCTCTCTCTCTCTTTCTCTCTCTCTCTCTCACATACACACTCTTTTTGGATAGAGGCGAAAGTGCTCCCTTTTATGAGGTAATGAGTGATTGCTAAAGAACCCAGGCGGGTGGCGGGTTAAAAAGGGGTTCGAGGGGGTATTTGATGGTAGACTGATGGTCATAGGTGGCTTGGAGAGGTAGTCCCATTCCTTGGGACTCCTTCCTCTACTTAGCATTTAAGGGCCAAAGTAATATGTCTCCCCCACCAGAAATCTGGGGGTATGGCCCCCTCCCAGCCCCTGTAAAGTCGTGTCAGGTGTACCATTGACAAGCATACTGCAGCTGACATCTGGAGGATTGCGTGACCTCCCACCCTCAATGCCTGAAGGAGAATTTCCGGCTATCTTTCGGATATTTTCACACTCTCTAACTTCACCACTTCCTTTACAGATCTGGCGGGATGTCCTCGTTGGTTTTCTTTCTCCCTCTAATGTTTATTGGCCATAATGTCTCTATTGAGTAGATCTCCTTTAATCTTATCTCCCCTTCTTTAAGTCTTTCACCCCTCCCCCCCCTCTCTCTCCAATTAAAATTAACCCCCTCCCCCTTCGAGTACGCTGTACCAAAACACCTAAAAAGTTATAAACAAAATGTCCCTTTTTCTTCCTTGACTCGTGACGTGTCGTCCTTCCTTTCCTTCGATCGAGTCTCTAATGAACGAAATAAAATGAGATTTTTATCAAAGAGAAGAGTGAAAATGCTAATAAATGATAAAGGATGCGAAAGTAATTGGGAAATTTAATATAGAAACAAAAATAAGACTAGGAATGAGCAAGTAAAGCAAGTAAAATCAGGACATTTTCAATGAATAGGGTTCTCATGGAAGGGACAGGAAATAGCTACTCCTCTTCTCACATGAATGGTTGTAGTATGCTATGATTTGGGAGATGTCTACATAACAAATATAATAAAAGTTGTGCGGGATTTAATAATCTTAATTTTCGATGTTTACTTACTTCCCTAAAGTTATCAGAATTTTAGCCTTAAAGGACTCCTCCACTTCAATGTAATCAGACAAGAACCGAAGAACATAAGAAAAGGAGTTCGCATAAGGCTAATCAATGGCCTATACGAGGCAGCTCCTGTTCCCATCACCCAGTTCAGTCCCACCAGGTATCCTTATCCATAAGGCTATTCTTCTTAAAACTTCCCTCAGAGGACATGTCTAGTGAGCTGATTCCATTTATCTACCACTCGATTTGTAAACCATTTTGTGCCAATCTCTTTCCTAAACCTAAACTTGTCTAGTTTAAACTAAATACTACTTACGTATCATACTTAGTAAACTTAAGAACCTTACCTATGTCTCTCCGATTATAACATTTCGCTTAATAAAACTTCAATCAAGTCCACTCGAACTCTTCTCCTTTCTAATGTATGAAGATTTAGTCCCTTAAGCCTTTCACCATAAGGTAAAGAAAGCTCCAACCCATGAATCATCTTAGTCATCCTTCATTGCACAGAGCCGAGCAAAGCAACATCCATCCTATAATATGGTGACCAAAATTGTACCGCATAGAAAAAATGAGGTATAGTTCCAGAATAACGTAAGCACACCAATACCTTATTCCCTCTATTCCTAGATATTATGCACTGCTCACTATTCCATATTTCTGAAATTACCAGGACACCCATGTCTCTTACGCACTCTGTTAATCTCTCTCAGCTTTAAGTTGGATTCAGTCCATCCCACAATGCTTGCCAAATAATTAAATCACTGTTTTAGTACCGAAGAAGCTGCCGGTGCCATAAAATCAGTCCCTAAACATAAGTATTGTTGTGTCGCAATGCAAGAAAACAGAAAGTGCGATTTACACAAGCGGATATGAATACCCCCTCCCCTCCTCCATTTCAGAGATGTACACGTGAGTGCCCCGTTCACTCAAAAAAGGTAACCAAGGTTTTCATTATAGTGATATAAATGGAAAGATCAAATTCAAACTAACTTTATATGAGATCTTTACATTCGAACAAATACTGTAGATACTTTAACGAGAAATTCAAGCCATACTGCTACGGACTGCTTCAGTATGTGACGCGAAGTTTGAGAAGAGATCTCATCATATTTAACTGGGAATCAAATAGTCGGTACTGAGAAGTAAGTCTATTTAAATTGAGGAACACACGATTTGCGGAGTAACGAAAGTACAGGGTGTCCCTAACTACTAGACACAGGCAAAATACATATTTTTAATACAAAAATTGAACTACATTTTATTTAATTTAAATATTAATTGATAACATCTTCATTGATATTTCCAACATTTGGGATGCAAAGTTCGATGCGCTAGGCGAGATTCACCCGATGAACGCGAGCAATAAATAAACTCCAGATTTCCTTCAATTTGAGCACATTCATTTATGATGCGCTGTTCCCTCAGCTATCTCTTACCTTTTTTTCATTCTTCTTCCCCAGAAAAATAATATATATATATATATATATATATATATATATATATATATATATATATATATATATATATATATATATATATATATATGTGTGTGTGTGTGTGTGTGTGGAAGATAATGGTAAACCACAATATTTGAATCAAGATTTTATTTATAATTATCGGACTAGTTTCGGCAAGATGTCATTTTCAACTAATAATGAATGAAGACACTAGGCAAGGATCCTAAACAAAATGAAACAGCAGGAAACAATCTGGAAAAAAATATACTCGAGTAAATCTGGCGTGAATGACAAGCTAAAGAAAATGAAATGGAACCGGAAACAATCTGGAGAGTTGCTAATCCCCAAAACGCATTGCGTCCGGGGGCTTATAGATACGATTGACGACTCTATTCGTTATATATTTGTTAAATTTGTCGTTTTATCGAAATTTCTTCACAATTTAGATATTAACCTACCTTTACCGATCCCGAAAAAATATTAAATTAGTGCGCTTATGTGTAACGAATAATGTATTTTCAACTGAAGATAAGTTTCTTCGCCAAAAATATGGCCTAAGTATGGGTAACCTTCTTTCCCCCATCCGATGCAATCTATTTTATGGAAAACTATGAAATGACCCTCCTTCCTAGGATCCATTCCCAACCTCTTATCTGGTTCCAATATGTAGACGACATTCTGTCAGCATGGCTCATAGACAACAACAATTTCAATGAAATTTTCAACAACCTGAATTCGTTACGCCCATCGATAAAATTCAGAGTAGAATGGGAACAGAACAATTCTCTACCGTTTCTAGACGGAAATATCCACTGTTTAAATAATTATATTCAGTGCTCAGTCTATCGAAAGCCTACAAATTCAAATGCTTACATACATTTTTTCTCACTACATGATAAATCCGTTAAGATATCTGTTATTTCTTCCCTCTTTCTCCGAGCCTATAGAACGTGCAACCCAATCTTCCTTCAGGATGAAATTAACCACCTTATCTGCAATTTCATTGAACTAAAATATCCAATTCACCTCATAAATAGATGCCAATCTAAAGCACAAAAAACTTCTATGCCACCTCCACACCACGATGGGATGATTTTAAAAAATGTATTAGTTTCCCATATGCTCTAGCCTTGGCTCCTTTAAATTCATATGCGAACCGAAATAACATAAATATTGCATTTAAATATTTCAATACCATTCGAAAATCCTTGACTAGACTGCGCCCAATCAATTTCGATGCTGGAGTTTACAGTATACCATGCTATAATTTCAAATTGACATACATCAGAGAGTCAGGCCACTTTAATAAGGGGATGAAAGAACATTTAGCTGATATCAGAAGGTGTATGAATTCTTCAAGTCTCTTTACTCACATGCAAACGCACAACCATAAAATTGATTTTAACCATGCAAAAATCATTTATAAATCAAACAATTATATTGAAAGAAAAATTGCGGAATTCATCATCATCAACAAAGTTGATAATTTCACTTTATCCGAAGGGCCATACAAATTTAACAAATATTTAACGAATAGAGTCGTCAATCGTATCTATAAGTCCCCGGACGCAATGCGTTTTTGGGGATTAGCAACTCCCCAAATTGTTTCCGGTTCCATTTCATTTTGTTTAGCATGACATTCACGCCAGATTTACTCGAGTATATTTTTTCCAGATTGTTTCCTGCTGTTTCATTTTGTTTAGGATGTGTCTTACCTTATATATAGATTGCTCCTTGTCTAACTTCTTTATTATTAGTTGAAAATGGCATCTTGCCGAAACTAGTCCGATAGTTATAAATAAAATCTTGATTCAAATATTGTGGTTTACCATTATCTTCCACTGATATACATCACGTCAATGTGATATCAAGGTTCTGTCCTGGGACCACTACTATTCATCATCTACGTCAACGACATGGACGGTGACATGGTTGCCAAGATTTCCAAATTTGCCGACGATACCAAGCTTGGTATGAACGTTGCAAAGGATGGAAATACTACCCGCCTGCAGGAAGATCTTGGGAAGATTGGGGAGTGGTCGGACACGTGGCAAATGCCTTTTAACGTGGGCAAATGCAAAGTGATGCATATCGGCCACAGAAACCCCTAATCTCAGTATATCCTTAAGGGCACTGCTCTTGAATCGAGTGACACTGAGAAGGACTTGGGTGTTACTATCACTAGTGACCTCAAGTTCTCGAAACAGTGCATTGAGGCGGAGAAAAAGGCCCAAAGGATGCTAGGCTATATTAAGCGCCAGTTTGGTTATCGGAACCAGGAGATTGTACTGTGCCTGTACAACTCACTTGTCCGACCGCACCTGGAGTATGCCGTACAATTTTGGAGTCCTTCATTGCGAAAGGACATCGCGAGATTGGAACGCGTACAAGCCAGGGCAACCAAGCTGATTCCCTCTATCCGACATAAAAGTTATGAGGATAGACTAAGGGAATTAGATCTGTTCTCGCTGGAAACCCGTATACAGCGTGGTCAGCTCATCGAAGTTTTCAAAATACTTCGAGGGTTCGACAATGTTGACTACCGGGATATTTTCACACTGAGTGAGAACAGAACGCGCAATCACGGCTTCAAACTTGAACTGAAGCGTTACAACCGCAATCTATGTGGAAATTTTTTCACTTACAGTATCTGCGGTATGTGGAACGCACTTCCAGTGGAAGTTGTCAACAGTGAATCTGTTGACCAGTTCAAGTCAAGACTAGACAAAGTCTTGAAAAGTGGCCGTTTAGGGACGGAAAACAATTGAGCAGCCTTGTGCCCGCTTGATTGCTAGTCCAAAGGTACCCTCTTTGAATGGACCGTAAGGTCTCCTAGGGTACCTTCTTTCCTTGTTGTTACTCCTTGTTGTTCCATTCCATTTATATATATATATATATATATATATATATATATATATATATATATATATATATATATATAATCAGAGTGAGTCGAATTACGCGAAGTTGCGAGAGATTTTGCCTCAAAGCGTGAGATATGAGAGAGGGGAAACAGATTGTAGGCAACCGCTAATGAGTTGCGGGGAGGGGAGGGGGGGGAGTGCGTTAAAAGCAGGGATGCGAATGTATATGAGTATAGAGAAATGCCACGCATGAAGGTAATTAGAGAACAAACTCGTATCCTGGACTCAGAAACGGAGCTCGACCACTTAAGATTTCAGAGCATTATGATGTTCTTTGTTCAAACCTTTTCGCATTGTTAAACTCAATTGAAGAAGACCCAGAAAGCATCCTGATCGGCAACTCTTTAATAAAAAATAACTAATTTAAAGCCCTAATCCGCGTAAGCGTAGGAGTGTCTGTCTTCGTAGTCGACATATCGACAATGTAATGCGAGAGATCGACAATTTGAAGTCCGCAAATAAATCCCGCGCACTACTTACCTTCATTTGTGGAAATGACATTCACCGATTCAACACAACTCTAAATGAAACTGTATATCGGACCAGGGATATAATCATCTCAGCTAAACATCAAGCGAATAAAGTAGGAATAATTGGGATCATTCCCCGATTAAATAGAGTCTAAGACTGCAGTCAAAGTCCATTTATTCAAATGAATGCCTTAAAGGTTTGTGTCAGGTAATTATGGTTAGATATTATAATTTCTGGAACGGTTTCACGATCAACCAACCCTAATTGGTAAAGATTCCATTCATGGACCTCAATGGCAAGGAAAGGTTTTGCTCTCGAGGCTTGGCGTCAGCAAGCGTAACAAACCCTACGAACAATGTACGTGAGAACAGGAGTGAGGGAAACGATCTTAAAAACAAATTGCCAGGATAGAGATAGAAAACAAGGAACTGGTGGTGGGGTCTTAAATTATACGAAAGAAAATATATACTCAAGTATGGTGGTCATTAATAATTAGGATTTAGAAATGGGAAATTTTAGTAGTTGAATTCGAAAGAAGCAACGATAAAATTAACATCGTAAACGTTTACCGCCAGCGAGTACTAATTGGAAGAGAGGATAAGTTGATGTTTCATTGTCTCTCCTCTATTATTAGAAGAAACAACAATCATATACAATGATTTTAGTTTTCCAAACGTCGACTTTATAGCAAACGCATCGGGGAAGGAGTAAGAAAGAATAAAGGACTGTATTAATGATGACTTTCTTTTTTTAAAAGGTCGAGTAGCCAACGAGGGGTCAAATATACTCGATTTTGTTCTAACCACCAATGAAAATTTAGTGCAAAACGTTCAAGTGAATATCGATCATGACATGATTAGATTCGAAATAAAGGCAAGCGCACCCTTAAATTTCAGCTTGTTCCGTTGTTCAGAAAATGTAACTTTGATTTGTTTTGTGATCGTGTATCGACATACCATTGGGATAGCATGTTTCAAAATATAGCATGCAAGATATGTATTCTTAGTTACTGCGAGTAGTGCTAAAGGGTGATTCTGAATTAGTTAATCGAGTGCATAGAAACCGCGGCAAATCTAAACAGGCTCCTTGAATTACCGGCGAAATTATAAACTCGTTACTGGATTGTAATCAACGATATATAATACAAAAAAAAAAAACCCAACGTTACTCAGTCAAATCGAGCTAGTTATAATATATGTATATATAAGGCTTGTAAAGAAAGCCGTTAGAAAGGCGAAGAAAGACTGAAAGAGATATTGCAGATAATTCTAAAAGAGAGCACAAACGTTTTTAGGCCTATGTTAAGGAGTAAAGAGGGGTCTATCAGATATCTGTAAGAAACTATTATGATACAAAACGATCATTTCGTAAGAGTTTTTAATGTTGAAGACATGACGCAGCTGACCACATTAAGTGAGGAAACCGTCTTAAACGAAAATATGATGATATATGATGCGCGTGTAAGCGAATGTGAAATTACTATGTATAAATAAAATAAAACAATCGAAGGAATCATGGCCAAACTGAAAGTTTTCTCACATGGTCTGCACTATATGGCAACACTAAAGTTATGTTTTCATTATGTTGTGTTACGTCCTTCAACTTTTATCTCAGATTCTTTTTTTTGGGGGTAAACCACGCTAATAGCTTTTGAATGAAAGTAGACCTTATAGACATATTTTGGAGAAAAGGAAGGATAATTAAACACATTAAGCATACGTTGTGTATATATTTAACAGCAAACCATTATTATAATACACGATTGATGTACATTTAACGCCATTTCGACGGATGAATTCAAAAACCTTATGCATGAAATCTATCAATTTCTTAATAGTAGCAGGTTAGACTGGCTCTCCTGCAGGTTTGCTGGTCGCCTATGAGATTACTTTAGATGAAAATTGACGTCCATCGGGATAAACATATTGTTTAATGATGGACCACAAATTTTGGATTAGGTTGAGATCTAGAGAGGCTGGCGGCCACGCCATCAGCTTGTCAACTTGCATGCCGTGAGAGCCTAAGAACGCTTGGGTAGCCTTGGCGGAGTGGAGTGGAGCGATGTCATGCAAGAAAACTAGAGTCCATAGAAGTTACCATGGTATGTTTTCTAGCCAAGTATATAATACCTCGTTTAAGAGATTTCAGTAGACCGCTGCGGTCACTTTAACCCCATCAGGCACCTTGAGTGGGTCAAAAAGTCCGTGTCTAATTATACCTGACCATAACATAACTCCTCTTCCCTGCTGTTGACGTCTCAAGTATTGATGATGCTCATCTCCGAAATAAACCCATCATTTGCCCAACCACAGGTCCATCGAAGGTCTCCTTGGTTTTGTCAGTGAAGAGAACACAACTCATGTACAACGTCATATACTTCCGGACCATTGAAGCCTCAAAGTCTTGTGACGGGGCGTTAAATAAAGCAGTATCAGAGGAGCTCGAATGGAAGCCATGGTCTCTAGGATACGGTTACTGGTTGCCTTCGGTACATGGGGATGACCAGCGGCGGTGAATATTACTTTGTTTGTTTGTCTTGGATTCCCAAGTAACTGGAGGCCATTATTCCTCAAATTCCTAGTTGTCACAGTGTTAGAAGTCCCTCAATCAGATCATTTCTTCCTTAGTGAAGGGTCCTTTAAAAATCGTCTAACCGTATCAACATGGTGAACTAACTTCTCCGCAATAACATGAACAGAGGTGCCTTCAACACTTTCCTTGATGATGAAATATTTTTATTAATCGTTGAGGCTTCTGCGATGTCACATTGTTATGAAAGAGGATAGATGCTATTAGCGTTGTTCACTCCAAAAACAACAAATCTGAAATAAAAATTAAATGACATAACATAGCATAATGAAAACATAACATAGTGTTGCCATATTGTGCAGACTAGCTGGGAAAAATTTCATCAAATTTGTTTTATAGAGAACTGAGAAAATCATAACCTTCCCTACTGTAGAACAGCGACCACGTGCCCTTCTGTACCCACGTGGTCTCGAGATCACCGCATAGAGCTTTGAAAGCGCGGCTGATCTACGGCGAGGAGGCAGTCCACGCCGTTTTATTGCACCCCAGCTGTATTTGCTTAGGAACACATTTTCGTCGTCTCACATGGCCTTCCAGCCAGTCTTACTGCCCTCCGGCATAGATAGAAGTTTTTCGAACATTCTACGCCAACTTTATCTCGGTTCCCCCGAAGGTGTCGCTGCCTTTTCCCCAAGATCGCTCGATTTGTGGAAGCTCCCACTAAGCCATTAAAGCCACCCCGCATATAGTCTATACAATCCCCCGACTCGGTTTAGTGTGTAGCACTTTAAGACTTTCCGCCTAATACCGCGTACGAGTTAAGAAAACGCTCGCTCATTGCGATCGCAGACAACGACGATTTCGATTCGACAACGAAGGCTAAATCGACATCCGTGAACTCTGTCATAGTCAATCAGTGAGTCTCTGAAGAGGATTGCCACCTCCTAAGGCCAAACAACGTGTGCTCCCTCATCCGACCCGTGAGGTAACCCAACTTCCCCAATGAAGTCATCGTATACCAACTAGCCTCTCCTTTCAACGAACACGTAAGCAGTTGCAACCGTTGACGGCTACAGATTATTCTATAATCTGACCTACCCGAATCGTCCCATCCTTTTTGGGCGAGCCCCGGTTTAAAATCCCCTTTTAATCACCAATCTGACCACGACCAATAATCCTATAATTATCCTTCTTCTGTCTCGTGCCGACATTTAGTTTCGCCTGTGGGATCATTCCTTTTAAACCCTATATTTATGTATATTCACATTCTTTTGTTGTTAGTAAAGGTATATTTTTGTTATTGTCTTTCTTTTGCAACCTTAAACGTGTACGAGCTACCTGTTCATCTTTTGCCAACTTGCACTCTGAATTATTTGTTTGAAAAGAACCCTGCAAATTTAAAAGTAAACCATCCCCACTGAATTCATAACTATTTGCCGTCACGAACCGGCCAGGTCGAACCTTAAGCCAACTTCGACCCCAAAACTCAAAAATAGCATATATATATATATATATATATATATATATATATATATATATATATATATATATATATATATATAAGAGAGAGAGATTGTGTCTGGCCATTCCACGACACCTACCAAGCTATTAGCGTGGTTCAGGGTGTAGTCATCAATAGGATAAACTCAGACTGGGCATTAATAACCGGCAGAGTCCTTCAGGGGTCATTTTTTTGCTCATGATTGTTCATAATATATAGAGACGAACTCAATAATGGGATAATTAGTAAAACTTTTAAATTTGCGGACGACATCAAAATAGGAAAAAGTTCTGCAGCTAGTTGCGATGTTTGGGATTGCAAAAATAAAACCAGAAATTTGAACTGGTAAACGTATTTCAAAGTTCTGTATATGTAAAATAAAGGTATATACATATATGAGCTACCTGTTGGGCACTTTGGATTTCTTTTAACTTTAAAACTTTAGTATTGATAACCAAAGAAATACTAGCAGTACGATCCGTGTCCATCTGACTCTACATAAATGATCTATCCACCTTAAATGATCACAGATGTTTGTAGAGCATGACTACAAATGTGTTTTCCATATTCATTTCTGTCTTTCCTGGCATTATTATTTTTAACTCTAGCAGACGCAGTGCTAGGGGAGAAAATAGGGCTAACCTATTAGTTTATATGAGTGTAAGAAGTAGTATACATATGAGAACTTGTGCGGTAATACGAGGGGCGGTCAATAAGTTTTGCAATTCGAAAATAAGGAAACGAGATATGAGGAAAAGTGGTTTATTATTTTTCAATATAGCTACCCTCGACTTCAATGCATTTGCACCACTTGTTCCTGAGGCTTCGAATTTCCGACAACCAGAAATCTCCCGACTGCTGTTCAATCAACTCCTGGACGGCGAGCTGGACATCTTCATCGTCCCCAAACACCGGCGTCCACTCAGTGCAGCCTTGAGCTGGCGGAATAAAAAGTAGTCGCTAGGGGCCAGATCTGGACTGTAGGGGATGGGATGGTTGAGCTCCTTGAATCCGCACTCGCTCAGGGCAGCTTGTGCAACTCTGGCCTTGTGGACTTTGACGAAGTTGAAGTAGATCATGGGGCGTGAGGTTTCTAGGGACCCAATGGGCAGAGACCTTAGCCATGGCCAAATTGTCGTGGATGATGTTGATAACACTTCCATTTAATATTCTAAGTTCTCGCTCGACTTCTTCGACCTTCATCCGTCGATTTTCGAGGATCATCCTCTCCACACGGGCCACATTGTCCTCGTTGGTCACGTCTGATGCGCGTCCTGGACGGGGGTCATCTTCAAGGGACTCACGACCATGGCGGAACTTCCTATTCCAGCGAGCAATGGTTGCATAGGAAGGGGCGGTGTCGGTGCACACTGCAACCATGCGTTCATGGATCTCTTTTGCATTTTTGCCTTCCTTGATCAAAAATTTGATCAGTGCGCGGTGCTCAACCTTCTCCATTGTTGAAAAATCTGTGACTGACGATCTGCGACCAGCTACTGCTTCTTAAATAGACGAGGCAGGAGCGTGCGGCTGCAGGTCCTGCCTTGTTAAATAACTTGTCCTAACACCCCCACAAACAGCCATCCCCCTTCCTCTGTTTTGCCCTACCGATTCGCAAAATTTATTGACCGCCCCTCATGTATATATATATATATATATATATATATATATATATATATATATATATATATATATATATATATATATATATATATATATATACTATTCAACTATTTTTTTACTTATATTTTTTCCATATCATATATCCGTAAATTAACTAATATTTAACTGATTGGTTTCCTTTCTGGTTTTGTTTCTGATTCCTGTCTTGTTGATTTTGACTTATTTTTCATAGTGTAACTGATATGAATTGTTTGCCCTATTTCTTGCAATCTTTTACTGTAATTCTTAAAAATTTCTTGTATTCCTTTTAGAGTTCAATTTTCCAATTCTCTGAAGATAGTCATTGTTAATGACCGAAACATCCGGAAATTAAATATTTGGAACCATCACATGGGTCTTCATATTCATAATATATTAATATCGAGGGGCGGTCAATAAGTTTTGAAATTCGGATATAAGGAAATGAGATATGAGGAAAAGTGTTTTTATTATTTTTCACTATAACTACCCTCGACTTCAATGCACTTGCGCCACTTGTCCCTGAGACTTCGAATTCATGACAACCAGAAATCTCCCGACTTCTGTTCAATCCCCTCCTGGAAGGCGAGCTGGAGATCTTCATCGTCCCCAAACCGGCGTCCACGCAGTGCAGCCTTGAGCTGGCGGAATAAAAAGTAGTCGCTGGGGGCCAGATCTGGACTGTAGGGAAAATGGTTGAGCTTCTCGAATCTGCACTCGCGCAGGGCAGCTTGTGAAACTCTGGCCTTGTGAACAGGGGCATTATCGTGGAGGAGCAGGACACCGCGTGTCAACTTCCGGCGCCGCTTCTGACGGATGCACTTCTTCAACCCAGCCAGTTTCTCGGCGTAATATTGGCCTGTGATGGTCCTTCCACGAGGCACATAGTCCACCATCAACACTCCCTCAGAATCCCAGAAGATTGTGACCATCATCTTCCCCGCTGGCTGAGGGTTGGGTCCGGAACTTGATGGGGGTCGGAGAGCCCTAGTGCTTCCAGGCCATGCTTTCGAGCTTGGTCTCCGGATCCCAGTGCTGGACCCACGTTTCATCACCTGCCATTATGCGTGACTCGAATCCCACCGGGTCTTGGTTGTACAGGAGCAGCAGCTCCTCCGAACTTTGACGACGTTGAAGTCGATCATGGGGCGTGAGGTTTCGTGAGGTTTCTAGGGACCCAACGGGCAGAGACTTTGGTCATGGCCAAATTGTCGTGGATGATGTTGATAACACTTCCATATGATATTCCAAGTTCTCGCTCGATTTCTTCGACCTTCACCCGTCGATTTTCGAGGATCATCTTTTCCACACGGGCCACATTGTCCTCTTTGGTCACGTCTGATGCGCGTCCTGGACGAGGGTCATTTTCAAGGGACTCCCGACCATGGCGAAACTTCCTATTCCAGCAAACAATGGTTGCATAGGAAGGGGCGGTGTCGGTGTACACTGCAACCATGCGTTCATGGATCTCTTTTGCATTTTTGCTTTCTTTGATCAAAAATTTGATCAGTGCGCGGTGCTCAACCTTCTCCATTGTTGAAAAATATGTGATTGACGATCTGCGATCAGCTACTGCTTCTTAAATAGACGAGGCAGGAGCGTGCGGCTGCAGGTCCTGCCTTGTTAAATAACTTGTCCTAACACCCCCACAAACAGCCATCCCCCTTCCTCTATTTTGCCCTACCGATTCGCAACCGCCCCTCGTGTATATATATATATATATATATATATATATATATATATATATATATATATATATATATATATATATATATATATATATATATATATATATACTCAGTGTGTCGTATTTTCCTTGGGAAAATGGGAGAAATAAATTATTGATCTCATAGTGCGGCAGGAGAAAAGGGTCCCATGCGACCGCTTCGCAGTGTTTTGTAACTTGTTTTTTAGTAATTTTATTGTATCTATTTAGCAATTTTTCAGGTTGCCTAGGCTAAATCTTCTTCCCTGAGCTACGTTTGCCGGACATTTTAAAGTGATAACCTAGAGAGTTTCGATAAAATGCTGATTTTCATAACCTTCCAGTTAATATATGAAAATGATGTTGACTTATAGAGTTGGCAGCTTTGAATATCTTCAGAAAAACTTTTCTCGGTGACAAAACATTAAACACTACCAGAAGCAGAAATCCGAGTTTCTTGTCAATCTGAGGAAATTTCAGAGGAGCGAAACGTCAGTAAAGAACGACCACGTGCCACACATCTGGTTTCTCTTATCCACCCACTCCATAATCGATAATATCAGAAAAGCATTTAGCAATATTTTCCTGCATTGAATGTTGAAATGAATAAAGAAAGCAAAGATATCAGACAGATAAGATACCCTGGCTAACAACTTAACATATCTGAACGATTGTACCAGGTTTATTTTTGTTACCTGTATGTTCATTTAGTAGCTCAAATACTATTGACATGACTATTTCCTTTGATAGACAAAGTATATCGACCAGTGATATAGGGGTTGTTTATCATCTGAGCAAATGCTCTTGAATTTGAAGCATTCACCTCAACGTGACTCGAAATTTTGATGACCTCACTGAGAATACTTTAATTCTCTTGACATTTTATTTTGCAAGACTTTTTCGTTTAAGGGAGCAGCGCTTCGACCTGCATTCTTAGGCAAGTACTTTAATCTTGATAGTCGCTTCCCCAGAATGCTCTCTTGTCATATGAGCACACCAGAATAACCGTGTGCACAAAACTTGAAATCTGACTCTTACTTGTGAACAATGTAGTTACTAAGAGTCTTGAACACTTCAGAATTCATTTTGGGGGCTGGTAGTGAATCAAAGAAAATAAATTTTTCCTTCAAATTATTTTTAAGCTCATGGGGCCAATACACAATCAAAATTACCTGGCTACCAATTTTTGTGTATTCATCAACCTTCAAGGAAAACTTGCTAATTATATCTATTTTAGGAGCTGAACTTCTATATCATAGCATTTCTATGCAAACATCTTTTAATAGAGTGGTTTATCAGCGTCCAGCCTATTGTGTATGGCTTATTAGTCTTAGCAACTCAAGATGCCACCTTATAGGCTCGCGAACACAAGTCTTTGTTTATGTTATTGAAAGATCTGTTTTTGGCAGCATTATAAATCAGCTTTTTTTTTAAAAAAGTCTTCTGGTCTTAAGCTTATATCCTTGTGTTTTTTACTCCAATGTCTACTAAACTTTGGTGGTTTCAATGCTTCGTTAACCAACAAATAAAACACACTGTGATTTTGGCTTTCATCTAATATTTTTAGCCACAAAAACAAATTAAATGTGTGAGGACTCATATTTCCGAATGAAGTTACGATGAATGTTTGGTCGTTGACAGTACTACGGTTCCATGCGACTTGTTATCATCTGATTTATCATTACTAGTGTGTTCAAAAGCGGAATACTTCCCTTTGAGGAAGAAGTTTATTGAACTTCGCTTAGCCAGCTCTAAATGGAGTATATGAACAATAATTTTTTTAAATAAATAGCCCATGTTTTATACAATAAAACATATGATGAGGATAGTACTGATTAATCTGGTAACATAATGTTGTTTTGAATCAAATAACACACATGACAAATAAAAAGTTAGGAATATTTATACTTACAGTCTCAGATAAGTGGATTTACTTGCGATTCAAAATTCAAAGCAGTAATCAGTTCTTTTTTCTCAATGGCAGCTGCCATTGTCACCCTAGCTACCGAAATTTACTTTGGGGGGGATATAGCTAGGGGTGCACCGGATTCAGTCTCCGTCCAGATTTGAGATTTTGAAAGTCTCCGGTCTCCGGTCTCCGGCTGGATTTGCCGCACTTTGAAATGTTGTCAAAAATGTCTCAAATAACAAAGTGGTAATTATCTAGTGATAAATGAGATGAAACAGAAACCCACCAGGCCCAGCCCATATTCCAGCCTAGTAACCAGGAGGTACAGAAGCCTTATATAAATTATGACTAGCAGGGCAACTGAAAAAAAAAAGTTACTGCATATTTCTCTCATTTTTATTATTCACAAATTTTATGGGTCTTAAACCTTTATTGAAATTCATAAATAACAAGAATTTTTGAAACATCAGTACAAATCATCACATATATGAAAGAACAATTCTTACAATGTGTAGCTAAGAAAATCACCGAGAAACATTCAACTTGAACTGTCAGAAGCTGTTGGAACAAGCTGCTGATAATTCAATGGCATTGAAATTCAGATGAACCTTTACTGATTAAGTTTTACACAGCAAAAAGGCAAATACTAAAAAAATACACAAATTTACTAATCATTCATCCTCGAACTTCTTGCAGTTGTGGTGAATTTAGAGCAATTTCTCTCCTCTATTGGATAGTATTCTGCTCCGCTTCTGTTCAAATATGTTGCCATACTCGGAGAACCGTCGTTCTGAGAAAACTGAGGAAGATGGCGTAGATAGTAGCAGTTTGCGGGTCAGCTCTTGTAGGAGAGGAAAAGAACGTGCATCGCCACCTCCACTGCCACCCCACCACTTCAGAGGGCAGCTCTTTCGGTTAATCAGGATTAGTTTCAGAAAACGGTCCACCTCATTGGCTGCTACCACAACAGTCACTCCTTGTGAACGTTGATCCTCCAAAGTCTTTGCTGAGGCGAGTGTCACTGTTGCAAAATGTATTATCAACAATTATTTAAAATAATTCAAAACGCCCATGTTCGGAAAATATATGAGAAACCTACAGTGCAAGGAAGAGCAATGGCAGCAAATAATTATGATATGCTACTTGTTTATGCACTTAAAAATTTATTGTATGTATTAAATTATATTTTAATATTTCTATTAGATGATGAGCTAAATAAAGTATTACTTCCAACTCGATAGACCTTACCACTTACATACATTTTCAGACTATATATTATTTTATTTTGTTATATTATGTTTCATCATCTGATAGATTCTTCATTGCAATCCTAAGCGTATTTTCCATATACACTGAAATTTCTTTACCAAACCGACTGGTTAAACGAATAATGACATGAGAAGCGAGAGGAAGACCTTAGCAAATAATAATAATAATAATAATAATAATAAGCAGTTAACTAATGCGTACTTTAAATACTGATTTTTTATTTATTTATATGCATCAGGATTATCTTCCCTAGCGAGGAGGATAAGTTGTAGATAGTTATAGCCATAAATTCATTTTAGTGGTCTTTATTTCTTACCTGAAGCTGTGGCTGTAATTTCGTCAAAGCACGAAAGTAACGCATCCTCTACCTCTTCACCATCTTTCTTCTGTTTCTTGAAGGAAGAACTGCCCTGAATTTCATCATCACTGTCAGTGGACAAACTGTTAGTGCTGATGTGTGGGCTCGTGCAGGACTCAACCGTTAACTCTTCCAGTAGCCACGCTGCTGCTTGACTCTTCTGCTGAGCAGGCTGAAAAAATTGTCTTTGTAGCGCGGATCAATGCAGGTTACCATAATGTATTGCTTGTTTTTTATTATATGCATAGAAGCCGAGTATCTAGAAGATGGCGATGAGCTCAGGAACCTCTGGCTGAGCGAGTTATGAAGAGTGATTCGCATTGTCTACACACCTTCATCTTTTTCACCAATTTTGGACAGAAACCGTTTCGATGTTGCGATGTTAGGGATAACACTGGAGAGTAAAGAATTCTCAGGACTCATGTCTTTATTTAAATAAAAAAAAGTTTTCTAATGAATAGAAAATATTCGCAAAGTGAACACTCATTGGAAGAAAATGTTGGAAGATCTTCATGATCAGAAAGGAACATTTACATGACCGTTTCAGTTTCAGCATGCGCTCAACCATGATATATGCGCTATTCCAGCGAGTCGTAGCATCTTGGATGGGAAGGAGCAGATTCATGTTCTGTTCTTTTTGTAATGCCTTTAACTTGTGGCAAGCAACAGCAGAATGATTGAAATTTGTTGCTATTCGTCTGCATTTTGCCAAAAGATATTTAATGGTTCGTTGACTCAGAATACCATCTTGAAGAACCAGCTGAGGACGATGGATAGTTTAGTGAATGGATGATATTTCTGCCAAGTCGGTACCAAGAATCATGTTGGATGCTTCATCTCTCACTATGACATGACTATGACTTTCATCCAGGCGCCAGTCTGCCCACATCTGCCGAAACATTGCTGCAAAATTATCCCAATGTGATGACGTGGAGAGTGAGAAGCAGCAAGGACAGCATTTTCACGTGCAAAATCTTTCTTGATCCAGTGTCCAGATAGTGAGATAAAAGTCTTTTTGGAGGTGGAGAATGTCCATACATCAGTAGTAAAGGAAACGTAGATTCCATTGGGTGGTTCAAGCTCACGCTCAACTTCAAACCTGACACTTTTGTAAGCCTGAGGGAGCACAGTGTCTGAGAAGCGTTGGTGACTAGGAAGCATGTAACGAGGTTGCATGTGAGCCATCAATTTGATGAAACTATCATCTTCAACAATGGAGAATGGTTTGTTGTCAAGAGCAATCATCTTCATAACTTTCTTGTGAATCGTCTGTGCCCTACTGTCCTTTATGTCAAAAACTTTCTTACTGGAAAAACTGTCAACTAGGGATAGCTGTTTATTCATTGCAACATGTTTTCACTGCTGAAGAGTGACATCAGAAGATGTTGCAGCGGAGGGTAATGTCACTGCTAAGTTTTTTTTCTTGCTTTTCTCTGCCTTCACACGCCTTCTGCAATTCCTTTGGGTGTTTAGCTCGAACGTGAGTCCATAACGGAGATATGCTGTACAACCTCTGACCTTTTGTTCCTCGCTTTAATGATGCATTTCACAGCTAGCACTTAGCTGTTGTCACAGTTGTCTGCTACTTTAAAGAACTGCCAAATTGTGCTCCTATTTGCAGGCAATGCCATTGCATTCTATTATGACTACTTATTGAGCTAGTGAGTTCTGAAAAAAATAAAATGCAATTACCATATGTGAGTGATATCATTTATGTATAATATTCACGAGTGGCTGGGATTTGAATTTTTATTACTAGAAACAAGTGTAAGTTGCCTCAAAAACAGAACAGCATCACCCAGTAAAAGAGGCTGGCTATAAAAACTAAGCATATCAAACTATAAACAATAAGTTAAAACTGAATTTCTATTAAAACAATCTATGGTGTGACTAAATTTTTTGTAATACTCAAACGTATGACATTTTTAGGCTTTCAATGTGCCTCTTTCCCTGTTGACGTAGAATAGGCAAAAGACCTATCCCAATTACCAGGGAAGGGTGGCTCAAAAGCTATGTGTGTTTTGGAGACTAGATCCAACCGGATTTGGACCAACTCTCCGGTGAAATCCAGTTCAGGCCGGATTTCAAAATGGTGAATCCAGTGCATCCCTATCTTAACAGGCTAGGAGGATGTACTGCTCATCCAGTTAGAAAGGAAGATACTTCCCTACAGTGTACTGGGAAGAAGAGGGCGAGTTTCTCCTCCAGGTTTGTTGTACCATCGACTTTCTTGCAGAACTGTTGAGAGGGAGCTGAAGAGAGTTAGTACAGAAAGCAAGAAAGTAGATGTTAGTGGAAGGAGATGCCAATCTGTGGTTGGACACAGAGCTATGGATAGTTATAAACATAAAAGAGCTGAGTACCATGAGCAGAGCAGCAAGAAAACACGCGACCTTGCCCTTTACAGGGTTGCAGTGAGGAAGATGAGGAAAGTTAGTAAACAAAGGCAGAAAGGACATGTTAGGAGGAGGAGGAGAGGCCAAGCTGGGGCTGGACAAGGTGCTGAGTCCATTAGCATGGCAGCGAGGAAACATCCCCATGCCCTTTACAGGGCTGGGCATTGCAGAGTGGCAAATATTGTAGCAACCCATGGCACCTTAGATTATAGGTTTCCATTGATATATGCATCAGATAGAAAAAAACAACAACAAATATTCTAAGTTGTAAAGTGGATAAGGCTGCTATGTTGAAATGCTTACTGCATAACTTATTCATCCACCATACTATTTTCTTTCCAAAACTGATATTATTCACACAAATGGCTTTACCATTGTGCTCCTCTGAGGTAACAACCCTTTATAACACCAGCAAAAACAATCATATTTCACAAACTGTGTAATTACATTTGCAAAGAAATTTCCAATGTTCTTACCAATTCTAAGCCGATGACACCTGCTCCGATGAGGATAAGTTTTTCTGGCACTCGAGTGAGTTTCAATGCCCCAGTTGAAGAGACAATAACATCTTCATCAACTTCAATTCCTGGGAAAGGGGTCACCTCTGATCCAGTAGCAATGAGGATATTTTTAGTCTGTACTGTATCAATGACACTTCCATCTTCTCCCAAAATGGACACTTCATTAGGACCCGTAATTTTTCCATGACCCTTATAAAAATTAAGAAAGCAGTAAAAACTTTTTGACTTAATTAGTTAAATTTCATTTAATTCAAAGTTCTCTTTTGTATCTTAAATGAGTACATGGTTTGGTCTCAGCTGAAAAGTCTTACCTTCAGTGGCATGATATTGCTATTTTTGAAAAGATGGGCAATGCCCCCAGTAAGGGCAGTCACAGCCTTTTCTTTAGACTTCATGAGTTGGGGCAAATTTAATTTCACATTTTCTACCTGAAAAATTACACTGGTCTGCGTCTAAAATGTACCTTAGGTTTTCTCTAGTGTTTCTTAATAAAATTGACCTCCTAAATCCAAATCTTGCATCCATTTTTCTCTATCAGGTCCAGTTTTTGCGATACAGGGGCTGATAATAATTTTATAGTTTATACATGTCCTATATTAGATTAAAATTTCAATAGTTTTTGCACTGCTGTATTCGCAGTAAATTTCGTGTACATTTTAAGTAATTATGTTAATAAGTTTTCTATTTTTTCAGGTTAGCATTATAATAATAAGAATAATAATAATAATAATAATAATAATAATAATAATAATAATAATAATAGTGGTTGAGTTAAAAATGAACAGAAAATGTAAGAATCACTCCGACAGATTTTGCTATGTTTGCGGCAAAGTGACTTTTTCCGAGCAGCAATGTACAATCTCTCCTGTAATTAAATATTTGTATCATCCATATTTTGGAGTAAGGCTAGGAGATTAAGATAAAAGTTTTGCACCAGATATCTGCTCAAGGGATGCTACATAAGTTTAAGACGCTGGATTAGGGGCGAACAGAAGTCTCTCTCTTTTGGTGTTCCCATGGTGTGGAGATAGGGCAAGGTCCACACTACGGACTGCTATTTTTGCATGACAAATCTTAAAGGTGAGCATTGTATCAAGTATTTAAGCTTTCTGTATTATATTAAATCCTGAAAATGTTATTATTATGCATAGAATTAGCATAAAATTAAAAACTAACATAGTTCACTTAAGCATGAACATATTTTTTACTAAACATTTATGTACTATCTGCAACTCCAAATCAATTCCTTTATGTAATGTCCAATTATATTTTCCACAGGTATAAATAAGAAGAATAAACATAGTGTGGCATATCCGGATGTTCCTTCTGCCATCAAACCCTTGTCCCATGGTCCAGGAATTCCTATACCTTCTCCCCCTGAACATATAGAGGTCCATGAAGAGATTAATATGGAAGTTGATCAAGATTATGACACATCTGAGTCTTATCAGGTTTCCACACATGATATGGTCGCAAGACCGTTCACTCAAGTTCAGTAAATGACCTGGCTATGGATCTGGCGCTTTCAAAGGGAAATGCACAACTTCTTGGCTCTCGACTTCGTAAATGTAATCTTCTCGCTAAAGAAACAACATTTCTTTGGTAAAGAAATAGAGAACAAGAGTTTCGAAGCTATTTTTTGAAGCATAAATTCCAGCTCTTTAGTATACTGCGCTAATATTAAAGGACTTGTTGAGGCCCTTGGAATTCCCTACAACCCATTAGAATGGAGACTTTTCATAAATTCTTCCAGTAGAAGTTTAAAAGCTGTGTTACTGAATATTGGTAACAATATAGCTTCCGTTCCTATAGGCCATTCAATCTAACTTACTGAAAGTTATGAAAACATGAAAAAAATGCTTGATGCAATCAAAATTACTCTACCCACAATTGGAGGATATGTAGTGTCTTAAAGGTAAGATCATTTTACACTTGGCATTTCTAACCTCTTTGATAGTGACATTTTCATTTTTAATTGTTAATACCTGTATACACCTTTTGGTCAACTTACATTTTACAAAAATGCAAATCTGGAAATCATGAGTCATATTTTAGTTATATTTTTTTGTTGAAGTGTGTCCCTATAGGTTAATGCATCCGTTTGGGTTAATGGGGAACTTATTCTAATTGAGAAGATATACAAGATAACTCAATGAACTCAAAATAAGATTTACATATATCCAATTAGTTCCAATACAATGATTTAATGCATCGGCATACAGGACTTTTCAGTACATATTCATATTCTTATTGTTTTAATAAATATTACTTTAAATTTGTTTTTAGAAATATTACACTTTGAATTTACATACCCTCCTAAATTTATTTTCAGGTAGTGTCTCTTACTCGTATACTTGGGATGCAAACAGACGACACGAAGCATCCCTGTTTCCTATGTTTATGGGACAGTCGTGCAGATAGTATGCACTATGAGAAGAAGCTTTGGCCTCCATGAGAAGCATTTAGAATTGGATCAAACAATGTGATACCTGAACCTTTAGTGCCTCCTCACAAAGTAATGCTTCCTTCACTGCATATAAAGCTTGGCATAATGAAAAATTATGCCAAAACCCTTAACAAAAAAGGCCAAGCTTTTAAATTTCTTCTTCAAAAATTTCCACAAATCAGTGACGCTAAGCTCCATGCGGGAATTTTTGATGGACCTCAGATCAGGAACTTGATGAGAGATCAGCAGTTTGAGGCATCAATGACGAACATAGAAAAAGATGCCTGGAAAGCTTTCAAAGCTCTAATTAACAATTTTATAGGCAATAAAAGAAGCCCAGAATATGTTGGTTGCCCTGGTTTATCAGCTCCTAACAAGTCTCAAACATTTGGGAGCTCGAATGTCTATAAAGATACACTATTTACAGTCTCATCTGGATTATTTTCCAGACAACTGCGGGGATTACAGTGAAGAACAGGGATAAAGATTCCACCAGGAGATAAAAACAATGGAATCCAGGTACCAGGGTAAATGGGAGTAAACATGCTTGCTGACTACTGTTGGTGTTTGAAGCGTCATGCTCCAGATGAGAGGCACAAACGAAAATCGTCAAGGGCGTCTTTTCTTGGAAATTAGAATTATTTTCTTTATTATGTTGTATTCTTTAATTTTTTGTTTCATTAAAAGGATTATAGTTTACATACGTTTATTCCTGTTTCTATGATATAACAATAATAATGCATTATTAGATAGAGAAAGATTTTTGAATTTTTCTTTTTAGGGAAAAAATGAGGTAATCTCAATGAAAATGGTGTATGGTGTACTGAGAAAATCTGACCTGATTGAACAAAAATACATTCATTTTTGAGCTCAGGAGGTTGGATTCATTATGAAACCACAAAGAAATCCTGAGGAACAGATTTTTCTTTTCAAACGCAGGCCTGTGTTATTAAATGAATCACTTTATGGGCAGAGGAAGGCAGAGCCTAAGTTTTACAAAGCAAACTCAAAGCATGGTTGAAATCTGGTATATAATTACTGGTGAAAGTTTATTCAAAAGACTAAAATTTGGTTAAGAATGCAAAATATATTTGTGAATTTAAGTTCAAGTTTTACACAATATTCCTGAATTTTTTTTAAGAGTAGGTGACTAATAGGGCAAAAATCTCCTTAAAATTCCCTAGATTAGCCTAGATTAAAAAACACCTTCGGGAAAACCTGCCTACTCCTGGTGCAGGAACATGCAACAAAGACAATCAGGGAAAATGGAGTGGATTTTTTTTTTTAATTTAGGAGCCTATCTGCGACTGCCCACTTGGGCATAAGTTGCCGGAATCAAGATAGCCTAGACTAGGCTACTTTAAAATAAGAATATGAAAACACAATGATTAAAAAGGAAGATCACAACAATCAGGAAGCAATCTCCGGCGTCGGGGGAAGGTCCCCCTCCCCTCGACGCAGGAGCGTGTGACCTACAAAAAAAAAACACCCTCAAAAGTGCATATCTGCTCTCTCTCGATTTGAGTACATGTCCACTCACGATGCATCACTATCCAGACAACTACTTTATCGAGTTCAATGGAATCCTGTGCTGAAAGACGCCACCTGTGGGAGATAAAGGAATTCTGATTAGTATGTTTTAATAGCCTATAACTCGGAAACCAAGCATTACTGGACATATATTCATAGGAACTATTTTTATTATTTAGACATAGGGAACATAATCCCGAAGTTATGCCATCTATTTTTTAAACACCATATATATGTATATATATATATATATATATATATATATATATATATATATATATATATATATATATATATATATATATATATATATATATATATATATATATATATATATATATATATTGATTATAAAACCTGGTGTCAGGTTCAGTAGGGTTTATAAAGGTCTTTAAAGAGGTCTTTTAAAAAATTCCTTGTATTTTCTTAAGGCAGAGTAGCGTTCAAGTTATTTTTAGATTCATGGAAGGACGCTTCGATATTTAATTGTTGTGTGTGTTTATTTGGACCGTGAACGTTTTTTAAACTCAAATGCCGGAGACTTAGCTTCTTCTCTTGTCTTTTAATCTCCAACAAGGTTATTAGCACCCTTATCCCTTCATAGCCCGTGAAGGCTACATTTTTTTATTTGTGTGTATTTTGGGGTAATTTATATTTTATTTAGCTAAGCAATGCTCCAGCTTCTATTAGCACATATTCTTTTCCTTTGCGTATTTTGTGCTCATCCAGGTCGTTAACCCCGTCGTGTGCCTGCGGTCAATTGAACTTCCGCATAAGATGTCCTCTTTCGACAAATTCAAATTGCAAGGCGAAGCCCTCGGATTAACCGGCAAAGGCCTCATTTCATACATCCAGGAAGATAGGGGGCAAGAATGAGCGGAAAGAAGAACTAAAGAAGAAGAAGAGAGAAAAATAGAACGAGAAGAGAATAAAAGAGCAGAAAAGGAGAAAGAGAAGAGCAAGAAAAAGCGGAAAGAAGAGAACGAGAAATTCGAGATTGAGGAGAGAGAGAGTCTCACAGCATGAACTAGAGCTACATCGCGCCCGGACTGAGACCCTCTCAATTAACTCGCGTACGGAAGACCCCCAGTCCGCGTCAGTCAAGCTTCCTACGTTCAAAGAAGGTGAGGACTTTGGATCTTATCTCACCCACTTTGAGAAAATATTCAAAATCAATTATTGGGACATCGAGGCAGACGGTGTCGCCAAATTACTCCCCTTTCTCAGCTCCCAGCTCCGCGATATTTTTATTTCCCTTCCCTCGGAAGTCACCATCGACTATTCCACCATCAAGTCTTAGCTGTTGGTGGCTTACAACATGACTCCCAACTTTTACCGTTCAAAGTTACGACATGCCTGAATCAAACCAGGTCATATCTTACGTCAATTTGGTTACATCCTCTAGCGTAATTTTAATTTTTAGTTACACGCTTCTAAAATTACCCACGATTAAGTCATTAATTGACTTTGTCCTTAAGGATCAGTTTTTGCGTCGCTGCCCACAAAAATCGCTCATTTGTGAAGGACAGTAGGTGCTACACCTTCAAGAAGTGCATTGAAGAGGCGGATGTCTACGCGGCAAACCATAAAATCTATCCAAAGGTCAATAAGAAAAATGCCCCTTCATCTCCCAAGTCCAAGATTAATAACTCACGATTCCCTCCTCGTAACGCCCCTAAGTTCGTTAAGGTACTGGGCCCCTCTAAACCTAGAAGTTTTTCCCATCGGAACCCAGAGATATCAAACCTCTTATTCCCAATTCCCTTGCGGCGTCATTCCCAAGGAGACCGATAGTATGCTTTCCATGTGGATTAGAAGGGCACTTGCGTCCAAACTGCCCCCAGAATTCCCAACTCTGGAATCACTCCGCTCACCAAGTCCACCAAGTGAGCGCTGCTCCTGCTTCCCCATCATCTCGCCCTAAAACCCCCACTCCTCTCTGGCCGTCCAGCCCCCCCCCCTCCCTCCCGGACATCAGGTTAATTTTCTATTTGATAAAAGCTCACCCGGAGGCTTAAAATTTGAAAACGGAGTCGTAAATGGATGCCGAGTATCCACTCTCGTTCGCTATACAGGGTGGACGTGTATCGTAGTCTCCATTGAATTACTTCCTCCAGTGGCCCCTGACCACAAAAAGTTTGCAGTAGTCCACGACTGCCTGGGACGCGCGAACCGCTTCCCCATTGTGAAGTGCTACCCTGAGTGCTAATACTTCAACGGCTGGGCGGAAGTTGTTTCAGCCCCTATTAAGTTTTGCTCAGTCTTGATTGGACAGTGTCCCCAAGTGTCCCCCAACTCTGTGGCTCAGCCCGTTGTTACGCGGGCCCTGGCAAATAAAGAATCGCAAACACAAGCCCCCTTGTGAAGCTGAGTTTAGCAGCGTCAGAAGCAAAGAATTCGCTTGAACGCAGAAGGAGTGCGAAATTCTCCTTTCCCTGTGATCAGAGTCACGAGCAAGATTCTGCTCGCGGCCACAAAATTGTCTCTTAACTTGTAAAAGAAGGCCTTTTTTACCGAGCCTGCTCGGATAGTATTAACCCCGAGGCTTATTCGTTGTGCGTCTCACGCTCACACGTCCCGCTCGTTCTTAAGGTCGCACACGATAGTGTGTTTTCGGGTCACTTTAGTCATAACAAGACCTGGCAGAGGATATACAAGTATTTCTTTTGGCCAGGTGCTGCCGTTGATAGCTCGGAATACTGCCAGTCTTGTAACATTTGCCAGAAACCCACGGCAAAAGGGCGCATTAAGCCGGCCCCCCTTCATAAGGGACCAATCATCTCAGAGCCCTTCTCTCGCGTGGCCATTTAACTCATTAGCCCCATTTACCCTCCTTCTAGCGAATGGTGAAGCCACTATTCACCACCACTTTTCAACACGCCACTAATGGAATTTGCGAGCAACTAAATGGGACCCTGAAGTCTATACTGAAGAAACTATGCGCTGATAAACCCCGAGAGTGACATCGCTATTTGCTGGTGGCATTATTTACATATAGGGAAATTCCAAAATACTTCCCAGACCAACAAAACCCTTATTTTATGGATGCGTTATGTTGATGACATTCTTTGTTTGCCGCTTAATGATCTTAATATCAATACTTTTCTTTACAAAATCAAAACGTTAGTCTCCTAAATTAAATTTACTTTAGAAAAGGAAAAAGATAACACCATCCCTTTCTTAGATATTTGGATCCACTGAACAGACCAAGGTTTCAAATATGAAATTTATAGAAAACCTACAGCCATTGACTCATACATCCATTTCTATTCCGATCACAATATGAGTATCAAAAAAAGTGTTTTCTCTTCCATGTTTCTCCGTGCCCTGAGAATTGTTTCACCCGAATATTTGGAAAAAGAGGTTGATAGGATATATAATATAGGTTTAAATTAATGTTACCCTTTCTACGTACTTAAAAATTGTTATAATTCTGCTAAGCGTTCATTTTATCAACCTAATCGTAACATCCCAAAATTTCATGCCAAAAATGCATTAGTTTTACCTTTTAACCAAATTTCATTAAATTACCTCGTTTACTAAAACCTTTAAACATAAATGTTATTTTTAAATATGAAAACACTATCCATCGCCTTCTCGTAAAAAATTCACCCCCTAAACCAGGTATTGTATATTCTATTGGTTGCAATAATTGTGAAAAATGCTATTATGGACAGACAGGTAAAGAATTGAATGTTAGAGTTAAACAGCACCAAACTAATGTTCGTAATTTTTGTCAACAATCTGCATTATTTTTACATATCTATGGTCAGGATCATAGTATTAATTGGAATAGTGCTAAACTTATTATTAAATGCACAAACTACATTTCAAGAAATATTTTGGAGTGTATCTCTATTAATACTTTCCCAAATTTTAATATTAGCCCTGGATTGTTTAGCCTAGATCCTATCATACCTAATTATATTAAATCACAAATTAAAGTGTTTAAAGAATTTGTACTCCCTAGTTAGGGTTTTGATGCAGGTAGCCGTTTTAATAAATTATCTGTCCTGACCTACGTTATTCCATGAAGAGGTCTTTTAGAATAAAGACGAAAGCGCTCGGAATCGTTTTCCCATTTTCCTTGTGGGTGTTATTTATCACAATTTTGACTTACGTATAAGTTGTGAGTTTCTTTTCATATATATATATATATATATATATATATATATATATATATATATATATATATATATATATATATATATATATTATCCAATTTAAAACTCTCCCACATATCTCAGGCATTTTGAATTTATAAACTAGTCTATTATGAGGAATCTTGTCAAACAAAGGTTTTGCTAAAATCTTTTTAAATTACAGATTCTTTTTCTTCCTCGCCTATGTGTCTTGTTTTATAATAAAAAAAATCAGGTAAGTTACATAGATAAACAGGTCACAACAGACCTTGTGGTCCATACTAGGTGACCTGGGATAAAGTTAGTTATTCGCTAGAAAACGCTGTTAGTCGGGGACTAGATTCAAAGTATTTATCCATACGACGTTTGAAAGTATGTACTGTGTTGCAGTCTATTACTTTACGAGAAAGCCCATTCCATAAGTTGACGATTCGGTTAAAAAAAAAATTCTTAGATTCGTGCGAATTAAAATGTTTACCTATAATTTTGCAACCGTTTCCTCTCCCTGACCACTAATAGTGGTCAGGGAATTATGAGAGGACATTATAGTACTGAAAGTAGAATGGACTTGGCAGATAACAGAAATAGGTTCCAAAGCAATAGAGGTGAGGTCATTCAGGTCGGAAGAGGTGCTTCACGGATAGGGGGGTTAAATTGTTTCTATACAAATGCTCGTATTCTTAGAAACAAGAAGGATGAGCTATTTAGTTATATTCGCGATGAGGATATAGATATATTATGTGTTACTGAATCATGGGTTAATGAAATAGAATTTAGTGACACTATAAGTGAATTTGATTTACAGGGCTATAATATGTACATTAGTCAAAGGACAGGTAGGATTGGTGGAGGAATAATTATATATATAAAAAACAAAATTGTTTCAAGTTTAAATACTTCAATAAAGCAGGATGGAGTTGAGTCACTTTGGATAGATATTAGGTTCAGTAAAAATAGAATGGTGCATTTGGGAGCTTTTTACAGACCACCTAGGCAGACTGATGATATAAATGAACTAATGATAAGGGAAATAAGTAAGGGATGTGAAACAGATGCAGTTATTATTGAGGACTTCAACTTAAACTCTGTGGACTGGGAAAATATGATAGGTAGGGATAGAACAAGTGGCAGGTTCATAGAATGCTTTGAGGATAATTTTTTTAATCAATTTGTTAATGAGCCAACGAGGGGGGACAATATATTAGATTTAGTACTCTCTAACAGTGATCATTTAGTTCAAGAATTGACTTTTGGGGAAGCATTGGGAAATAGTGACCATCAGATAGTTCGTTTTAACTTGGGAATTGAGAAGGGTAAAATAACCGAGAATGCTGTAAAAGTTTCAAATTTTCATAAGGGAGATTATGTAAAACTCCGAAGCTTGCTAAATTTTGTAGACTGGGATGTAGAATTCAGAGATAAAAATGCTTATGGTATGTGGGATACTTTCAAGCATATAATAAATGTAGTCCAAGAACAATGTATCCCAATGAAGGCTATTAGGAACAAAAGTAGGAAACCATTATGGTGGAATCAGGAGATAGCTAGAAAAATTTCAGAGAAGAAAAGGGCATATAAAAAATTACAGGTAAAAAATAATATTCAAAATTTAAGTGATTATAGAATGGCTAGGAATGAGTTAAATAAGATTATAAAGAAGAACAAAAGGGTGTCAGAAATTAAATTAGCTCAGGATAGCAACAAAGATCCTAGAAAGTTCTTTAGTTACTATAAAATTAATAACAAGTCCGGCAGAGTTAAAATAGGACCTATCAAATATGAAGGGGTTATGAGAGAAACTGATGAGGAAATAGTTGAGGTACTAAATGGTCATTTTGCATCAGTATTTCCAAAGGAGAAACTAAATAGTATTATGTATAGTACTCATGGGTCAGGGAAAGAGGCGTTTACTACCATTAGTGTGGATTGGAGGAAGATAAAAGGAATAATAGGTGAGTTAGATGCTACCAAGGCCTCCGACCCTTATAATATTAATTCTAGGATACTTAAAAAGAAGGGGTAGAAAGTATCTCAATAGCTCTGGAAAAGTTATATACTAGGTCACTGGAATATGGAGAAATACCCGATGATTGGAAGAGAGCGAATGTAGTCCTCATTTTCAAGAAGGGTAGTAAAGAGGATCCAAATAACTTTAGACCGGTTAGCCTAACTCCTGTAGTCTGTAAAATTCTTGAGAAAATAGTTAAAAAGGGATTTGCCAACATCTAGAGAGGAAGGGGTTAATTAGCGATGCTCAGCATGGGTTTAGATCAGGTAGATCATGTTTGATTAATTTACTAGACTTTCTGGAGTTCGTAACAAATCAAGTAGATAAGGGAGAGAATGTAGATGTAATTTACTTGGAATTTAGTAAAGCATTTGATAAGGTGCCACATAGGAGACTAGTTCATAAATTAAAAATGATTGGAATATGTGGGGGTGTTTCAAATTGGATAGCTGAGTGGCTGAAAGACAGGAAGCAAAGGGTAGTGCTAAATGGTGTAAAGTCAGAGTGGAGGGATGTTATCAGTGGGGTTCCTCAGGGATCAGTTCTCGGTCCATTATTATTTGTCATTTATATAAACGATCTTGGGGAGGCAGTTAATAATAAAGTGTCAATCTTTGCCGATGATACCAAATTAGCAGCTGTAGTTAAAGATATTGATGATAATTTTAAAGTGCAGGGGGATTAAAATAAATTGTTATCCTGGGAACATAAGTGGCAAATGACTTTCAACCTTGATAAGTGCAAAGTTATTAGGATGGGAAAAGATAGTAGAGAATTTAACTATGAAATGGATAGGCATTGGCTGAGTTCAGTAGAGGATGAGAAAATCTAGGAGTAGTAATAGATAAGTCATTAAGGTTTTCTAGGCAGTGTATTGAAGCAAGAAATAGGGCAAATAGAGTGCTGGGTTTCATTAAGAGAAATGTCAGTTACAAAAGTAAGGAGGTTATTCTTAAACTCTATAACTCCTATGTTAGGCCAGATCTAGAGTACTGTATACAGGCATGGTCCCTACATTTTAAACATGTTATTAACCTTCTCGAGTCAGTGCAACGGAGGGCAACAAAGATTATTCCTTCCCTGAGGCACCTTGAATATATAGATAGACTGAGGGTATTAAATATGTTCTCGTTCGAAAGGAGGATAGAGATAAATTGGATGTTAGCAAGTTTTTTGAGTTAGATGATGGAAATCGGACTAGAGGTCACCGCTTGAAAATTAAAAAGCAAGGGTGTAGGTTGGATTTAAGAAAATATTTTTTCACCAATAGAGTGGTAGACTTCTGGAACAAATTGCCGCCGAGGGTAGTAGGTAGTCCAAATTTAAATGTATTTAAGAGTAGGTTGGATGAGTTTATGGGGAGGGAGGGTTGTGATGGTTCGTAAGTTTTGTATATATTAATATTGTTTGTATATATCTATAGCTGCATGATTTAGTTCTTGACAAGCCTTGATTGGTGATACCCTTGTTTGTGGACGCAATCCTCTGGATATAGTTTTCTTGGGAGTTTGGGTGCCTTAAAAAAGAGGCCGTTTGACTCGGATTACCTATGATGGGCCCTTGTGGCTTTTGTCATCTGTTATATTATATTGTGGGGGACTTTGATTTTGTCTTTCCCTGGCGATGGTGCTTTTTGTGGGTGGGTTTTGACGGATGCGGATGACCTTTGATAGGCCCTTGTGGCTTTTGTCATCCGTGAAATTATGTTATATGTTATGTTATGTTATGTAATTTGACTGGTCGATAGTGAAATATTTATTGCGGTCCATATTGTCTATGCCTTTGATAATTTAAAAGACTGAAGTAGGTCCCCTCTTGATCTACGTTGAGTTAACGTAAATAGATTCAGTTCTCTAAGTCGATCTTCGTATGTTTAGTTCTTTAAGCTTGGTATCATTTTAGTAAACCTTCGTTCGACTCGTTCTAATTTCGCTATATCTTTCTGGTAGTACTGGCACCACGTTTGAACGCAGTATTCCATAATGCGACGGACCAAGGAATTATAGAGAATAAGATTGTATTTTGGGACTTTTACTCGAACGCTCTACCAATGAATCCAGTTATTTTTATGCTTTCTTAAGGACTTCTGAACATTGCTGACTGGGTTTTAGATCGTTCGATATTGTTACTCCGGGGTCCATCTCTCTGTCTACGCTTAAGAGTGTAGTACCATTTATTGAGTAATTTGTTGGTTAAACATGAACTACTATTTCTACACCCATGCTAAACAGGGATATGACATTTATTTTCTGTGGAGAGGAGAAATAATTAATTGGCCTTATTCATTTCTCTTCTTCCACACACACTGCAAAATTTTATTTGTTGCTCTTACTCTCACTATTTCCTTGTTATCTATCTCTTTTTTTCCACACTCAAATCCTGGCACCACACTCAATTCATAATCCTCCGCAGCATATACATAGCTGCCTACATAAGGATTGGTTCCTAGTGCTATTCTTACCACATTGTTTTGGATCTTTTCCATTCTCTCCAATTCTGCCTTTGTCACTTTACAGACTTATCATAGATTAATTACCACTCTCAAGATGAGTTAGGGCCAACGGCAACGCAATGCGTCAAAGGTGGCGCCTCGAGTACTTTGAAGTGGTGCGTCGAGATTTAATAAGAATTGTGCTTAAGTTTCATTTCTAATATTAAATAGTTAGTGCTAGAAGTGAAAATTAATATCAATTCCTACAGGGGAAACGAAATGAGGCACCGCGCTACTCTATGTGCAAGATGTAGAGCAAATAACATATAGTTTTTCTATATCGTGCGTCTGGCAGCGTAGGTAGCGCATCTTTTAACGTACGTGGCATTTAGGTTATTAGTTGGTACCTAATTATTGAGAATTATTCATATAATTAATTAAGAATTGCTTTTGGATCTTGTAAAGATGACGCATCACAAGTCTTTTTCGACCCTAATATAACGTAACCTAAGCTAATCAACCTAATCTCAAATAAGTTAAGTTAGGTTAGGTTATCTTAAGGTGAAAAAAACGTTGGGTTGCATCATCTTTACAAGATCATTACTCTCTTTATCGAGTTAATTTCTACTACCTATAATATTGGAGTGGCCAGATAATTAGGCAATAAAAAGTTAATAGTGAGGATCCATCTGTGTTTAATGAATAATGCCAAAATGAATTTTTATTTACGAGTAAGTTTCTCGAATAATCAAAGGCGTGATGTTTGCAGGCCTTAGAGTACAATAGACAATACAGAAATAGAGAGAAATCTCTCTATATCGAGATAAACACTTTTTCTCACTTTTAAGTTGGCCCTAAATTTGGTCACATGGTGTAAATACAAAAAAATAGGCGACCACTGCACTAAATATTCTAAAATCCTCTTTTTATTAATTTTAGCGAGAATTTTACATAACATGGAGTTAACATTCCCGGTCTAAAATTATTTGGGTCCGATTAAATTCCGTTCGTAAAAATGGGTCCCACATTCTCCAAACTTTAATGATCTAATATAAATCTTCTAAATACCTTATCTACTACTTTCTACCCCATTCTACGAGTAAACTATAATGAATATTATCCTGGAAAGAGGCTTTCTAAGTATTTAACTCTTACAACTCTTCTGATGGTTTCCATACCTACATCAATGGTAGTCAACATCTGCCATGAATTAGAAGTATTATAAATACAATTGTTTATAGTATTTTCTTTAAATACTGAAATAAAATGAAAATTAATTACCTCATCTATTTCTTCAGCAATTTATGATACCATTTTTATTTTTTAAATAATCTTTCTTTTGTAAATAATATTATTTATTTCATTCCTAGTCAATCTATAATGATTTAGACATTGACAAGTATCTTTTTGTAATTTTTGGTATGCCTTTTACTTCTCCTAATTGTTTCTATTTCAAAGAAGAATAGAAAAAATGAATGAAGAAAAATGAATAAAGGAGGATAAGGAAGACGAATAGAGATTGATAAGAAAAAGGAATAGATCGCAAGAAAAATGAATAAAGGAAAATAAGAAAATGAATAAGCAAGAATAAGGAAAATGAATAAAGGACGATAGGAAAAAAGAAATAGATTACAAGAATAATTAGTAAAATAAAATAAGATAATGAATAAACGAGAATAAGGAAGGCGAATAAAGGAGAGTAGGAAAAAATAATAGATCAAAAGAAAAATGAATAAAATGAAATAATAAAATGAATAAATGAGAATAAGAAAAGGAATAAACGAACAAAAAAGGAGAGGAGGTTGAAGGATGGGTCTTGCTTGGATAAAGAATCCGTGTCCGTATAAAATAATCCAAGGACTCGACCAATTTAGAACCAAATATCGGGCAGATTCAAGGACGGCGTTGCCAAGGAAACCAAGACATCGGAGGAAACTAAAGAAAACAAACCAGAGAAAGAAAACATCCGATTCGAGTACCAAAGGAAACATCCCAACCAGCCTCAGTTACAGCCCCATTTTTTTTTACTTTGGGGAGCCCGACTTCATCCTAAGTGGAAACACGGAATCCATTATGTTTATGTTAAACCACATCGGGTTTGGTTAGTCGCCGGATGGAGTCCTATTCGGGTAAAATTTTCTTGAGTAGCTGCCAATGAGCAAACGGGGTTCGTACCCAGCGCTAAACCGCAGGTACTAAGTCAAAGTCTTTAGAAGCTGAACCGCATTAAGTAAAATCATGCCCTTACCCTCGCTCGCCATGCCCCCCCCCCCTCCCCTCAAGACTAAAGCAGTAATCAAATGGTGGGAGGTATACAGTTTAGGAGACAGAACAATCTTCGGAGAAAGTTTAAAGGGAGCGCTTCGTCCGATGGTGCTCCGTACAGCGAGTGTATCCGATTCGGAGATGACAGAAAATGACTCAGTACCGTTGAAACATTGGGCGATAGGTCGCGGGAATGGTACTGGATGCAATCACACTCAACTTTAAATTTACGGACGGCGTCTCTCATCTATTCTGCCATTAAGCCCGAGGGGCTAACTTGATCTCTGCAATGCAGGTATTTCGGAGAAGAGCAAAATGCTGGTCATGTTGCTCATTTTGGCCAGATTGCGTGGCATCTTCCTGAACGCAACCCATTCCAACAGCCCCAACATGTCCATGGCAATCTCTTGATTCGCAGTGTGTTCCTACATTAATCTGTAAGACCCTCTCTTTATAAATCAAACGCACCCAAAAAGCCAGCAGGTCTATGGTAGAACGGGAGGGTTACGAGAAACTACTAAAAAAAACTTGAGTGTTTTATTAGCCATTGCCCCGAAAAACCTCGAGTCGTTGGCTAATCAAACTTTCGAGTTTAAAAATTGATTTCTCCTCCCCTTCCCTCCATACCAAATTATTTATATTAAAACAGCCAAAAAACATAACTTAGGAACCCAATCTGAGCCACGGCAGATGTAAAAATGTTTCCAAACATCCAATATTTCACGCTTTGAGTCGCTTCCAACTTTCGACCTGTTTTTTTCCATTGACAGAAAGGCTTCTCGGCATTACTATCTTTGCTTTGAAATCGGCATAATCTTATTTCATGTTTCGTATGATTAGAAATATGTCAGAGTCGGTTGTAGATTAACTTCTTGCATGTCTCGAAATATTATGAGCGACGTTTCTTGATATCTGTATAATTTGATGTTTCTTAGGGTTTCTTTCATTTCTTGGTTTCAAATTACTAATTTAAACAATACCAGAGTGAAAATTGAAAACTTACTTTATCATTATTCATGTTAGCTGGAGCGTTCACGTTTACTTGGTCTATTGTGAGTCGATGAAATTGCCCTATAAAGAGCATATGTTTTTACGTTTATTACGTCCTTTGGCCGGTTTATTTACAGTATTGTAAATGTGAAATGGGGATCCACAAATTATGAATTATTTTCGAGTAAACAGTAAAAGAATATCGACGGGCAGCACAAATAATGCAAGGAAGGAAATATCGTGACCGGACCTTTTGGCGCAGGAATTTTCGCCTCAAAAATGTTTCTTAAATTATTCTACAAAAAAAGAACGGGAAATAATATACCCCCAAAAATATATTCTTAACTTCGTCTATTTTCAAAGCTTGCCGGAATAAAGGATTAAAAATCAGGTCTGGTTAAGAGTTCCGCTCAATAGTTTCCAGAGTAATTTAGGTTAGGTTAGGTTAGGTTAGAATAATTGTAAAAAAAATATTTTTGCCGGCGAATTTGCCTCCTGATTTAATTGTCTTCACAAATAGGCTAAGTTAAGAATAAATTTCAAATATATTTGTTTGTTTTTTGTAATAAATTATATCCCAAGTTATTTTTTGTGTAGAATAATTTTTACGAATAGTTTATTTTAGGTGAAAATTCATTGCGGCGAAAAATCGAAGAATCGGAGAAAAAAATCTGTATTTTTCATCGTTTCGTAAAGAAAGTGAAGATGAGAGATTTTTTAAAATTAAATTTAATATTAAAACCAACGAGGGCATCTCCCGCATAAAGTTTGTCAAGAGAGATCTGTACAGAAAGTGGTCAAATTGAGAAAGTGAAAGTGTATGGAAGAGAGATAACCGCTGCTCCTCCTGTGAGTGTTGGAGCCTGACGGTTAGTCAATGGCGTGCGTTGGGGGCGGGAGGGCACTCAGGTGCGTGTGTGGTGGTGTGTGTATGGGAGGGGGGGCAATCATCAAATGTCAATTGCAGCATGGTTTCCTATATAACAGTTACTTACGGCGATGTGGAAAATAAAAGTGATTGAAATGTATATAACCCCCTCGAGTAGACTACCGATGGGACTACTAAGAAAGGGCCGTAAATCTCATTAATAACTGATCATCGAACTAATTAATTCCCCCAAACAAAACGATTGCCAATGCATGACGTACCGAAAGAATGAAAATGAACGATAAATTGCGAGTGCGACTCGAGTGTTGAGAAAGAGGGGCACGTTTCCCTTCCCTCTGAATGAGCTCGCATCAATACAAAATAATGTTGCTGTTGTTGTTGTTTATATCTTCTGGGGACCATATACAATTTCTCCTCCCTTCGATCGCTTGGAAAATTAAAGAGAGAAGTCCTTTGATCTTACATCCTGTGTTGTGGGCCACGCCAACGTTACTACAATTAAGTGTGGGTGCGCTTTCTGTGAGACTGTGTTGATGGGACCAGGTTGTAGTGAAGAAAGGCTGTTGCATGTTGTAGGAATTTTATAGCACGTCCATTGTGCTAGCGGCCCACGCAGCAGCTAAGGATTGAAGGTTCAATTGCAGTTTAACCTCCTGCGGGATACATCCAAAATAATATTCCACAGATTCATCGCTGGACACAGCTTTATTCAGAGATCTCAGGTTCTCTGGGCCCCCCAAACCCGCCTGAGGATCCTTGGGCCCCAAAGACCCTGCTCAGGTTTTACGGCTCTCCAAAGACCTTCCTCATGTTCTCCGGGCCCAAAAGACCCCCCTAAGGTTCTGCTGGTCCCAAATGACCCTCCGAAGGTTCTCAAGGCCACTAAAGACCATCCTCAGGTTCTACGGGCCCCCAAAGATCCTGATCAGGTTCTCTGTGCCCCCAAAGACCCAACTCAGGTTTTCTGGGACCCCAAAAATCCTGTTTAGGTTATAAAGCCCCAAAGACCCTCCTAAGGTCCTTCGGAACACCAAATACCCTCCCCAGGTTTTCTGGGCCCCAAAGACCCTGATCAGGTTTTCCTGGACCCCAAAGACCTTGATCAGGTTTTACGGGTCCCCCAAAGACCCTCTTTTATATACCCACTGTTAATACACCCAAATTGTCTACTTTATATCGGCTCTTCGAGATGCCCCAGTAATTTGAATGATCCTTAAATATTCCTTACACCAAACCTACCACACACTATGCTTTGTAACATCCCGTTAATTCATTTGTGCATGCAAAACCATAGGTAACAAGGGAGCGCCATCTGTCTCTTGCGAGGAAGGACCACCTACCGTTTAATGAAACTAACATAAAGATCGGTATGAAAAGTGCTGATGACACCAGGAACAGGTTTACTTTGGGTGTGATGAGAGGGTAGGTTTCGGGGAGTATTGTATGTTTGACATAAAACAGCCACAAAGTAGGAAATTTCGTCACCCCTCGGGGGAGCAGGGACTCGTTCCGCGTCGGGGTTATGTGGATATGCCTACCCATCGACATAAATCCTTGGAACCGAGAAGAGTGCGTGTGCTGTGCCGTGAAGACGGGAGAGAAAATATATCGGTGTTGTGATGCTTTTCATAGCGATATTTGTTAGTTTTATTATCTTGTTGTGGGAAGTTGAGCTTCCTTGCAAGAGACATATGGCAATCCCTTCCTACCTATAATTGTACAAGCTAAATGTATTTGATGATTTGGGTAAGATCTACCTAACCCCAGGGGATGAGCTCAGCGCGTCCGCCAATCCCTGACCAGATGACAAACCGGGCATCTCGACATTAGAAAACCTGTAGGGACCACACTCTAATATGCAATAAAAAGACTCAAAGAAACCTAAAAATTTAGCAATTTGAAGTTTTTATGAAATATTATAATGGGTTCACCTCGAACCAAAATAACATTTCATCTAAGGTAATCTGAATGGATAAGTACTCTGAAAAGAGCACTGTTCCCTGTTCTCTTTTGAAAAAAGTCCGAATGGTGTGATATGCGCAGGTGGTACAAACTACAATTACTAAATATACCAAATTACAAGATAATAATGAGCGCCTAATAATACCTCCGGACCTCTTAAAGAAATTAGGAGAGCTCGTGTTGGGTGTTATAAGAAATGAGCTCTGAAGCTAACACCACCGCTCTCCGTAATTAGTAAATTTTATAGCAGTAAATACCGTCAACATTATAATCTATAGATCTCCTAACGTAAAAAGAATAAACAGCTTACTCATATTTTTTCAAATTACGTCATTTTCGTAAGCAGTTCCTTATTTGCATCCCCTAACTAAATCATTTTTTCTTTCCGTTAATTCGAGGAACTTCAAAACCGTTTTATAAAGAAACAAATGACAGAAATATAATAATTTTTGGTTGAATAATTATAAAAATATGTGCAAAAGACTAGATAACAATTACAATTCAATAGCTTCTATATATGTAATTTAAATTAAATTAATCGTGGATTTAAAAGAGAATTTGTGCTTTGAGCCCTTAAATGAGAGATACGGTGACTTATTGCAACTATTGAAGGGATGGTTTCGAAACGTCACCGTGTCCGCTAATTAAATTTTGAAACTTAGCCCTTAAATGACTTTAATATTATTGAAAAACAATTAATATAATATCTTTGTTTTATTTCTGTTAAAATAAATATATCTTTAATTAAAAACAAACCATATATAATAAACTAAACTCCAAAATTTTTTATATGAATCGATTAAACGCTCTAAGTATGAACCCATTTTATCGAAGAAATATTAAATAACTATCTTATTATTACTTATGTATAATTAAATAACAATTTTAAGATTCTATAATAATTTATTCATTGTAAAATAAATTAATGTAAGTAGAATATAAAAATTTAATGTTATTTGAAACTCATATCGAATGTAGAAATATTAAGTTCATGTATCTGTAATTTACTGCCGTGTCTGCGGACCGTTTACATAAAATTGGAAAGTAGTTCAAGATGAGGAGTCAGGGAGGCGCGGGGCCAGCCGCACGCGACGGACCAGCCTTTCACGCTCGAGAAGCTGGCCAGGGCGAAACGTCGACGTGACACAGCGGCGGGAGCCGATGGAGTGCGGTACTCCATGCTGGCGAACGCTGGGCCCGCCGGGGACGCTGCGCTGCTAGCCCTTCTGAACGCGTCGTGGTTGGCAGGCCGTCTGCCGCCCTCCTGGAAGGACGCCGACATTCAGCCCATCCCCAAGCCGAAGGATCACACCACCTTCAGGCCAATCTTTCTCCTGAGCTGCACCTGAAAAACTGCAGAGAAGATGGTGCTGACTCGCCTACAGTGGAGCGTGGGAAGCCTTCATCACCACGTGTTCGGCTACACCAGGGGGGTGAGCACGGCGGACTGCCTCATTACCCTCCTGGCTCACGCCAACAACCAGCCCACCATCGTAGTCTTCCTTGACCTCGAGAAGGCTTCCGAGCTGGCTAGCCCCCGCGCCATACTAGCCGCCCTTGTGAGGAAGGGCATCCGAGGGAGACTGCTGGGCTGGCTCCAGGACTACCTTCACCAGCGCCGAGCCCGCGTGAAGTTCCAGGGTCACAAGTCTTCCTACCTTACCTTCGAGAACGGGACACCCCAGGGCAGCATCCTCAGCCTGTTCCTTTTCAACGTGCTGATGGAACAGCTGGTTGCCCTCCCCTATCGGGAAGGAAATATCCTCCTCAGCTACGCCGACGACCTGGCGCTCGTCGTTACCGGGCGCGGCGACAAGCTCGCGCGGGCCCAAGAAGCGCTGCACCTCATCACTGCCAAGTGCGAAGAGCTGGGGCTCAAGATCTCGGCAGAGAAGTCCCAGGCCATGGCCCTCAAGACTTGCACACCTGCTCGCCAGCAGCTTCGCGTCCAAGGAGTCGGCCTGGCCTGGACCGACTCCTACCAGTACCTCGGAGTGTAGGTGGACAGACGGCTGTCCTTCACGCAGCATGTCACGCACCTGAGGGAGCGGACGCAGGCCCGGCTGAATGTGATGAGGGCCATGACGCGGCCGAGCGCTGGTGCAACCTTCCCCGTCCTCCGCCTCTACTACCTCCAGGCAGTGCGCTCCCTAGTGGACTACAGTGCACCGGTCCTTGTAGCGCTGCCCCGGCAGCAGCAACAGCGCCTGGAGGTAATACAAAACACCGCCATGAGGACCATGTTAGGAGCACCCAGGTGGTGCACTGCCTGTGTCATGCAGAGTGAGGTCAACCTGGTGCCCCTCAGCGCCAGGGTGGATTGCATTGTGGCCTGTCGGGTGGCCAGAGTGCTCCAGCGCGACGTGGAAGGTGTTGCCCAGAGAAGACTCCGAATGGTCGTGGCGCAGGGCATTGAGTGCCTGCGTAACAACAGGTGGCTCGTAAACGTCAGCCTAGCAACCAACTCCCTCAACCGGGCAGGGAACTGGCTGTGGCGCGACCCCGACACCCCCAACCTCGCCTACGTTCCACCACCACTATGGGACCCCCCCGCCACACACTTCACCGTCACACAGCTGCCCGACAGCAAAGCGAACTGCCTCACCGAGGAGCTGCGCCAGCACGCCCTCATGGCCATGTCTGAGGTCACAGAGCCAGGCAGCGCAGTGTACTTCACCGACGGCTCCGTCGACCCCGACAGCGGGAGGTCCGGCGCCGCCTTCGTCACGAGCGGCTTGACGCAAGCGTGGAGGACATCAGACCACTGCTCCACCCTCCAGACGGAGCTGGTAGCAATCCTGCATGCCCTCCAGCACGCTCTGCTCCGCCGGGAGGCCACTGTGGTGATACACACTGACTCTCGGTCGGGACTACAGGCGCTGCAGCACGCTCACGCCCACGCCCACACCCGGGACAACATCCACCTCACCACCACCATCCTGTGCACCCTGCAGGGCCTGGCAGCTCAGGGCAGGCGTGTCCGGCTCCACTGGATTCCCAGC